>CM069080.1:16509993-17711243 GCA_035578085.1 Solanum pinnatisectum
AGTCGGGGTCGTGACAAAATTATTTAAAGTGGGAACAAAAAAAGTTAAAATGCTAGAATAACCCTATAAAGTTGAGTTATTACAATATATATGTTCAAATGTGGAATGCGATGTCACTCTTATACTTAGTGAAAATGTAATAAATAAAACATCCAATGTAATTAAATAATAATAAAAATCTGTTATCTCTACAAAATTAATAAAGAGAAATGTAAAATCACTAAATTACCATATCCATTCTATCGGATACTAGACCAAAAGGAATGGAAAAGTACTTTCTGTCTTGGAATACTTAAAACGTTTGGAATAAATAATAACACTTATTATTTCCATCCAAATTAATGGAACGTTATGGAAATTCTAAGTAGTAAGGTGAATGTATCCATGATAAATAGTATCACTTATTATTGCTTGAAAACTGTTATATATATATATATAAAATTAAATTTCTGATTTTATTAAAAGAAATCTAATAATTGGTTCGATTCGATCAGTAAATCGATTTTTTTAAGAAAAACATCGATACCCATAATTTCATTTGTGCTTTCATTTTTTAGTTTATTTCAATTTTCACATGGATGGAAAAAGTTAATAGATCCATGAAAATTTTCGCACATTTGCAACAAATATTAGTGATCTAGTGGTAGAATAGTACCCACTCACGATACTTATAACCTGGATTGTAGTTTTCAAATGATGCATTTTATAATTGCATAATATAAGAAAATTGATGGTGATTTTGTAATTTTTACAAAATCGACCGAATTCATTGGTTTTAATTTTTTCCCTCGCCAATTAACAAAATACTTGATGATTTTCTATAGCAAACAAAAAGTTGTATTTAGCTATGAATTATTTTCATTGGTTTTTGTTGTCACTTGTAATTATGAACAATTATAGCAAACAAAATGTTGTATTTAGCTATGAATTATTTTCGTGAAAAATACTTGACTTATTCACTACAAAATTTAAGTCGTCGCTATTTAACACTTAAAATATTTTGTGACAATTATTTATTGTCACTATATCACATGTTGATTAGAGACAAGAAAGTGATTATCACCAATTGTTTATATTGTTAGTGATGAAAATACATGTCACAATTAAATCTAAATTTTATAGCTAAAACATACAATGTCTAACTACGAACTCTAATTTGTCGATAATGTAACAACATATTTTTTGAGACGAATTTTTTTTGTGTCAAAAAGTTAATGTATTTTAAGACAAAAAATAGTTTGTCACGAATTAGATACATCATTAGTGACGAAATAATGCGTCACCGATAACTTTAAATTTGTGACTAACACTACTCAATAAATGGCGCCGATTCATCTTTTGGTGGGAAACTTTTGTTGACAAAACTTTGCCACGAAATTTTATCTTTCGTCACTATAACTATGTGTTTCATATATTTAAGCATGAAAAGTAATTATTGTCACTAAAAATGAACAATTAGTGACAAATCTCATTTCGTAGCTATGTATCATATTAGTTGTAGTGATTGTAGAACTCGTGTAGTCAAGTTTTAGTTTCCAAACGAACCTATCCTAGAGTGGAAGGGGGGAAATTCTATGCCTAAGGGTCAGTTTGTTTCTTGTATTAAAGCTAGAAAGATGATTTCTAAGGGTTGCATTTACCATCTAGTTAGGGTGAGGGATGTAGATTCTGAAACCCCTATTCTTGAGTCGGTCCCCATTGTTAATGAGTTTCTAGAGGTATTCCCAGATGATTTTCTCGATATTCCTCCAGAGAGGGAAATAGACTTTGGTATGGACATTCTCCTAGATACATAACCTATTTATATTCCTTATTATAGAATGGCTCCGGAAGAATTGAAGGAGTTGAAAGAACAATTGAAGGATTAGTTGAGTATTTCTTTATGGGGTGCTCCAGTTTTGTTTGTTAGAAAGAAAAATGGTTCTCTTCGTATGTGTATTGATTATCGTCAGTTAAACAAGATGACCATTAAGAATAAGTACTCTCTTCCAAGGATAGATGATTTGTTTTATCAACTTCAAGGAGTAAGTTATTTCTCTAAGATTGATCTTCGATCGGGTTATCACCAATTAAGGGTGAAAGAAGATGACATTCTGGAGATGGCTTTTCGAAGTCGGTATGGTCATTATGAGTTTTTGGTAATGTAATTTGGTTTGACTAATGCTCCGGCGGCGTTTATGGACTTAATGAATAGGGTGTTTAGACGATACCTTGAAATGATTGTAATCGTTGTTCATTGATGATATATTGATTTATTTGAGAAGTGAGAATGAGCATATTGATCATTTGAGGATTGTGTTGCAAATTCTCACAGACCAACAAATCTTTGCAAAGTTTAGCAAGTGTGATTTTTGGCTAAGGTATGTAGCTTTCCTTGGTCATATTGTTTCAAGTAAGGGTATTGAGGTAGATTCAAAGAAGATGGATGCGGTAAAAATTTGGCCAAGACCTCTAACCCCTTCGAATATTAGAAGCTTCTTGGGTTTGGCTGGTTACTATAGAAGGTTTGTTGAAGGGTTTTCTTCCATTGCCTCTCATTTGATGGATTTGACTCAAAAGAAGGCTAAGTTCATATGGTCTGAAGCTTGTGAGAAGAGTTTCCAAGAGTTGAAAGATAGACTTACTTCTGCTCCAGTGTTGACCTTACCGGAAGGTACGAAAGGTTTTATGGTGTATTGTGATACCTCTAGAATTGGGTTGGGATGTGTGCTTATTCAAAGTGGGAAGGTTATTGCCTATGCTTCAAGGCAACTTAAGATCTGTGAGAATAATTATCCTACCCATGACCTTGAATTAGCGGCGGCAGTTTTTGCATTAAAAATTTAGAGGCATTATTTGTATGGGGTTCATGTTGATATTTTCACCAATCATAAGAGTTTGCAATATGTGTTCAACTAAAAAGATTTGAATCTTTGCCAAAGAAGGTGGCTTTTGTTATTGAAGGATTATGACATGAGTGTTCCTTATCACCCTGGTAAAGCTAATGTGGTAGCGGATGCTCTTAGTCAGTTATCTATAGGCAGTGTTGCTCATATTGAAGAGGAAAAGAAAGAATTGGTTTGAGATGTTCACAGATTGGCCCAATTAGGTGTTCAATTAGTGGACTCCACCAGGGTGGTGTTATGGTTCACAATGGTTTCGAATCATCTTATGTGGCAGATGTGAAAGCAAAGCAAGGTCTTGATCCAATTTTGGTAGAATTGAAAGAAGCGGTGCTTAAGAAATTCGTTGGGGCTTTCTCCCAAGGGGGAGATGGTGTACTTAGATATCAAGGTTGTTTATGTGTTCCGAATGTTGATGACTTGAGGGAACAGATCTTGACAAAAACCCATAGTTCTGGATATTCAATTCACCCAGGAGCCACAAAGATGTACCGTGACTTATGGGAGGTCTATTGGTGGAATGGGATGAAGAAGGATATTGCGGAATTTGTGGCTAAGTGTCCAAATTGCCAACAAGTAAAGGTTGAGCATCAGAAACCGGGAGGTTTGTCCCAAGATATTAGCATTCCTACTTGGAAGTGGGAAGATTTGAACATGAACTTTATTGTTGGGTTACCTCGCACTTGGCGACAACATGACTCGATTTGGGTTATAGTAGATCGGATTAAAAAATTGGCTCATTTCTTTTCCGTTAAGGTTTCCTATTCGGCGAAGGACTATGCCAAGTTGTACTTGAGAGAAATGGTAAGGTTGCATGGAGTACCCTTGTCCATTATTTATGATCGTGGTACTCAATTCACTTCTTAGTTTTGGAAGTCTTTAAAAAAGGGTCTTGGCACTAAGGTTAAACTTAGTACAACTTTTTATCCCCAAACCAATGGGCAAGTGGAGCGTACTATTCAAAGTTCAGAAGATATATTGAGGGCTTGTGTGATTGATTTTAAGGGTAATTGTGATAACCATTTTCCATTGATTGAATTTGCCTATAACAATAGCTATCACTCGAGTATTGGTATGGCTCCATTTGAGGATCTTTATGGTTGGAGGTGTAGATCTCCTATAGGTTGGTTTGAGGTGGGTGAAGTTGCCTTGATAGGTCCCGAGTTGGTACATGAGGCCATAGAGAAAGTTCAACTTATTAGAGAAAGGTTGAAAATGGCTCAAAGTCGATAAAAGTCTTATGCCGATATGAGAAGAAGGGATCTTGAGTTTAATGTACATGATTGGGTTTACTTGAAAATCTCTCCCATGAAGGGTGTAATGAGGTTTGGTAAGAATGGGAAGCTTAGTCCCGGTATGTAGGCCTATGTCATATTTCGTGACGTGTTGGTAAGGTTGCTTATGAGTTGGATTTGCCAAATGAGTTGGCATTGGTGCATCCAGTTTCCATGTCTCTATGCTTAGGAAGTGTGTTGGAGATCTGGCATCCATAGTTCCCTTAGAAGCGTTGGTAGTTGATGAAAGTTTTTCTTATGAGGAAGTTCCGGTTGAGATTATAGACCGACAAGTGAAGAAGTTGAGAAACAAGGAAGTTGCTTCCGTGAAAGTGTTATAGAGGAATCATTTAGTTGAGGGTTCTACTTGGAAGGCTAAGGCCGATATGATGTCCCAATATCCTCATCTCTTTCCTTCTACTCTTACTCTAGCTTGAGGTAATGAGTTCCTCTTAGATTGTACTTGTCTTGGAATCATGTGTGTTTTATGTGTTGCCATGATTTCCTTATTTATGCATGTTCATGAAAAAACTTAAGTTTTGAAAGAAATGAGTTGTATGATGTATTTTCATCATGTTGTTGTGCATTAACTATGAGTTGCCTATAGACTTCATGATATGATTTGTTGAACATGCATTAGATATGGTTTTTGAGAATGAATTGCATAAAGGCTCCATGAGAGGATGTTGAGCATGCTTTTAGCTTGGAGAAGGTAGTTCCTCCATTGAACATGAGTGATTTTGAAATTTCATGCATATTGGGTTGCTAGATGTAGTTCCTACTTCCTTATGATGCATTAAGTATGTTTAGCCTGGAGTTGATGTTTCCTCCTTGATTTGTGCATTGCATGCATGATGGGCTGTTAGACTTAGTTTCACCCCTCTTACGATGTTTTGAGAATGTCCTAGCTTGGAGTCGATAGTTCCTCCTTGGTTATATGCATTTAGATAAACTTGCATGGTAGGTTGGGTTGTTAGTTCCTCTCCTACTCTTTTAGAACTAGTTTGAATCTCATTCGGGGATGAATGAACCCAAGGGGGAGATATTATAACACCCCGTATCTGAAAAAGGGTAATGAAACAAATTTCCAGAAGTTTCAGGTGCAACCCACACCGGCCACCCACGGTTCGTGGAAGGGACCATGAACAGTAGGTGTGGTCCGTGGATGGGACCCTTTACTAGACAAGAAAGGCCAGAACCACGCCTAACCAATGGACCTTTGGTCAGACCATGGTCCGTCGACTGGGGTCCGTTGGTGGTCAGCTGACAGTTATTTTTAGGGTTAGTTGGGTCTTTTCCTAATTAATTAGTTCTTATACTACGTCATTTTGCCTATGTTTAGGACCCATATAGAAGTCTTTTTACCCCCCCCCCCCCCAAATTTTCCCAATAAAAATCATTTTCTCCAAACTCACCCAGAAAGAAGAACTCTCAAATAATTCTCTCTCTAGAACTTGAAGAAGAAGAAGAATAAGGATTCACCTAGGGTTTCAAGCTAAGGTCTCAATTCTCCATTGAAGGCTAGAATTTGGATTCAAGGTATGATAATTTTCATCCATGGATTCCTTCCATCCATGGAGTTCCTAAATTCCTCTATTAAAAAAGGTAGAATTCCCCAATTGAGTTAGGGTTTTTTTCAATTATCATGGGTTCTTTTCATTATTGATTTAAATGATTGAATTATGATCTTGTATGATTATGATTTTGTATGAATGAATTGATGAAATACTATGATTTTATGATGGTTTCCCCTATGAACCCATGTAATCCCCATGTTTTCAAGTTATGAATCATATGATGTGGGATTAATATTATGAACGAAAAGGTTTATGAAATTAAGCATGTATTACAAGCTTTAACATGAATTTATGATGAAATCTATATCTAACCCTCAAGAGGTAAATTATTGAATTATGCATTTTTCTTATGAAATCTATGCAAATGTTTTAAGGGTGCTTTGAGAGTAAAGTACCAATGATGATGTTATTGTTGTGTTGTTGAAAGAACATTCTCATAAACACACTAGCATGATGTGAAAGGTTTTCTCACATAATAAGGATTCTTAGGTTGAAAGGCTTTCTCACCTAAATTAATTAGGGATTAAGAGATATCCTAATTAAACTAGCGTCGATTGGTTATCCTAGAATACCTTTCCATGGATGATGATAATAAGTAAGAAAAGACAATTTTGTGGGATTTATGATTAGTACCGAGAGGATATTGAATTGAGATGGAAGCTCTCCCGTAGTAGAGGCCGGGTTTCTAGAAGCAATCTCTTGAGATGGAAGCTCTCCCGAGTAAAGGTCGGGTTTCTAGTAGCAATCTCCTTATCCCCCTATAGGATGATTAGCTTGTGGATCCACTTAATCTAGAAGTTCATAGTTCTACCTTGGCAAGTAGGAAAACCCTTTTCAGTGTGGGAGACATCGGGGAATCATATTATAGCTCACACGGTCTCTATGTCGGTTAAGGCAAATTCCCATAACAAGACGAATAATGAACTAAGGTTACTTCAAGAAGTATCACATATGACTTCAAAGGTTTTAAAGAAGATGTTTGTAACACCCCGTATGCTACAACTACCAAAATACAAACTTCAGAAGTTGCAGGTGCCACTGATCGACACCAACCACGGACCGTAGGGTGACCCACAGTCCGTCCTGGTGGTCCGTGGTTCACCACCTGCAGCCCCTCCCCAGAAAGCCCAGGAATTTTGGCCAAGTCTGGACCTACGGACCATAGGTCAGACCACTGTCCGTGGTTCAGACCCCCAATTTTCAACACCTAGATGACCAGTCAACGGTTGACAGGACGGACCGTAGGTTAGTCCTGACAGTTCTTAAGTCAGGGGTCGTTTGGTCTTTTCCTTATTGTTGGACACCTAAACTAAATCGTTTAACCCCTAAACTACGTAGTTTTGATCAATTTTAGCCTAACAATTTAATTAGAAGTTACCCTAGTCAACTCATTCTCCAAAAATTCATCAAGTTGAACGAAAAGAATGAAAAAGAGTCGACCAAGCCCTAGTCCAAGAATGCAAAAGATTTTCATCAGTTTCAGCCTCGAAATCGAAAGATTTCTCTATGGAATTCGACACCAGGTACGTGGGATTTCACTAATGGGTTCCCTTTATCCCATTAGGTCCCTATATTTCAATCAGAATCTTGATTCCCTTAATATTATCTAGACCTAAGGTTTCTTGAATGTTAGAAATTGTTGGGTTTTAGCTATTAGAATGATCCAAATCAAATTATCATATTGTTGCTTAGTTTCTTGTATGATATTCAGAGCCCTAGCTATGTAGTTCTTTTAGTTCATGAATTACACATGCTAGGTCAGTTATTTCAGATTTACATGCTTCAGTTTACGAATATCACATGATCAGTTATAATTATTGCATTCTTAGAGTCTGCATGTCAGTAATTGAGCTATCCAGTACTTCAACATTTCAGTCACAATATTGCTTATAGACATTCTAATTGGGAGTAGGCTTAGACCGAGTGCACTAGGGTTCAGCATACCCGAATAGTCCTTGAACCACGTGCCCCCATAGGTTTATAAGTCCCCTCTGTGGGCATTACATTTTAGTGATCACGTCAGTCATGCCTTTATACCTCTGGCAGGGTATATTGGTTCCTTTCAATGGGGCATATATATCAGACTCCACATTTTGCTCATGTGGTTTTATGTTAGATATTAGTAGCTCCCACAGTTAGATTCTATTGCATTGACCATGTTATCAGTTACAGTCAGATTTCAGTCTCAACATGTTATAAACTTGGTCATTAAATTCAGTTATTTCATATTCAGTACTCTGAGTGTAGTATCATGCCTATCTCTTATTATTGCTCAGATATATTCTTGTTCAGTTATGTTTATTATTCAGCTTTACTCTATTCTGCATGCTCAGTACCTTTCAAGTATTAACGCATACTCTGCGCTACATCTTCTCGTGATGTAGGTTCAGGTCCTGAACTTCCAGATCACACATAGATCAGTTACCGATCTTCACCTCAGCAGTATCAGTGGTGAGTCCTCATTCTCTGAGGACGACAGACATGTTTCTTTTGCTTTTAGTCTTTAGTTTCAGTTTTGCTAGATTTAGCTGGGGCATGTCCCAACACTTCTAGTCAGTTAGAGGCTTATTTCAGACAAAGTTAGAATCAGCTCTAGAATTTGAGTTTGACCTTTCTGTTATTGTTAAACTCTCAGATTTTATATATTCAGATAGTTATGGGTATTTCCCTTCATTTCATTTCAGATTATCTTATGATTTAGTTTTCGCATAGTCGTTTCTTACTTCAATTTATTTAGTATGCTTATGATATGACAGCAAGGTTAGCTTGGGGTCACTTGTGATCCTAGGTCCCGTGTCTGCGTCCTGGGGGTAGCTTCGGGGCATGACAAACTTGGTATCAGAGCAATAGGTTCAAGAGTCCTAGGATGTCTGAAAAGCCGCACAAAGTAGAGTCCTTTTCATGGGTGTAAAGTGCACCACATCTAATGAGAGGGAGGATATGAAGTGTTTTAGGGAATAGAAACTTCACTTTCTTGATATTCTTATCATGCGCGTAAGGTAATATCTACTTTCTCGTTTCTAACTCAATGTTATGCGCTTTCAAATCATGCCTCCTCATAGAGCTTACGAAAGGATTGTGAATGCCCGCAACGCTAATGTAGCTCCTCCAGTCCCAGATAAGGATTTTTTGAATGCAGAGTTCCAAAATGCTATTCAGCTTTTGGCTCAGAGTGTGATCAACCAGAACAACCAACAGGTTTTAGTTTCTATAAATTCTAGTGGTGGATCAGTGGCATCTAGGGTTCATGATTTTATTAGGATAAATCTGCCTGAGTTTTTAGGGTGGAAGATTGGTGAGGATCCCTAAAACTTCATAGATGAGGTCAAGAAGATCTTTGGAGTGATGTAGGCAACTGGGAACGATAAGGTTGAGTTGGCATCTTACCAGGGCTCACATTTGGTTCACTCAGTGGAAGGAAAACAAGGGTACTGATGCAGTTGCTATTACTTGGGAGTGTTTTAGTGAAGATTTTCTGGATAGGTTCTTCCCAAGAGAGTTGAGAGAGGCAAGAGCTCAGGAATTCATGAATTTGAGGCAAGGTAACAGAACAGTCCAAAAGTACGGACTCAAGTTCACCCAACTCTCCAGGTATGCTCCTCACATGGTTGCCGATTCCAGGGCTCAAATGAACAAGTTTCTATATGGGGTATCTGACTTAGTGAAAATAGAATATAAGAATGCTATGTTGCTGGAAAATATGAACATCTCTAGGCTCATGACTCATGCTTAGTAGGTTGAGGGAGATAAGCTTAGGGAGCAGGCTAATGATAATAAGAAGGCTAGAACAGGCAACTATGAGTATTCTCAACAGAAATCGGGTGGTGGAAATCACTCGCAGTTTCAGCCAAAGTCTTCAACTCCAGCACCTTCATCATCTAGTGTTCCATCTTCCAAGTTTTGATAGGATCAGAAAGGTATGGCATCAAGCTCTAAGTCTCAGAGGAGTGTTTAAGGCACCAGAACCTACCCAACTTGTCCAAACTGTGGTAGGAACCATCCGGGTGAGTGTCTTGCAGGAAAGGAACGATGATTTGGGTATGGTTAGTCTGGTCACAAGTTGAGATATTGTCCTTCTGCTAAATAGAGTCAAAGAGGCAATAATGGTAGGGCTTAGTCTACAACTTCAGCAGCACCAGCAGGTTGCCCAACTCAGCAGGGTAACTCATCTGGTACAGGTGGAGGACAACGCCAAAATAGGTTGTATGCTCTTCAGGCTCGCTAGGATCAGGAATATTCTCCTGATGTAGTCACTGGTACGTTACGAGTTTTTAACTTAGATGTTTATGCTTTGTTAGATCCAGGGGACACTCTTTCCTTTATTACTCCTTATATAGCAGTAAACTTCAATGTCAGTCTAGAAACTCTCTCAGAACCCTTCTCATCTCTACTCTAGTCGGTGACTTAGTTATAGCTAGATGGGTATATAGAAATTACCTTGTCACAGTTTCGAGAAAGTTACCTCAGCAGATCTTGTAGAGTTAGATATGGTAGACTTCAATGTCATTCTAGGCATGGATTGGTTACATTCTGATTATGCCTCGGTCGATTGTAGAACTAGGATTGTTCATTTTCAGTTTCCAGACAAACCAATCTTAGAATGGAAGGGTAGTAGCTTAGCCCCTATAGGTCGATTCATTTCTTATGTTAAGGCTAGAAAAATAATCTCTAAGGGTTTTCTCTATTATCTAGTTCGGGTTCAGGATTCAAGATCTGAAACCCCAACTCTTGAGTCAGTTCCTGTATTTAATGAGTTCCCATAAGTGTTTCCAGAAAATATTCCTAGAATTCCTCCTGAAAGGAAAATCGACTTTGGAATTGATCTCTTTCCAGATACCTAGCCTATTTCTATTCCTCCTTACAAAATGGCTCCAGTTGAGCTTAAGAAATTGAAAGAGAAGTTGAAAGAACTTATAGATAAGTGTTTCATCAAACCTAGTATTTCCCCATGGGGTGCACCAGTGTTGTTCGTGAAGAAGAAAGATGGTTCTCTCAGGATGTGCATTGACTATAGGCAGTTGAACAAAGTCACAATTAAGAATAAGTATCCGATCCCCAGGATTGATGACTTGTTTGACCAACATCAGGGTGCTAGTCATTTTTCAAAGATAGACCTCAGATCTAGTTATCATCAGCTCAGAGTCAGAGATAGTGACATTTCGAAAATAGCCTTCAGAACTCGGTTGGTCATTATGAATTTGTAGTTATGTCATTTGGATTAACCAATGCTTCTGCAGCTTTCACGGATTTGATGAACAGAGTGTTCAAGGAGTATTTAGACTTGTTTGTTATCGTCTTTATTGATGATATCCTCATTTACTCTAGGAATGAGGATAAACATGCGACTTATTTGAGGGTTGTCCTGCAAAATCTCAAAGATCGCTAGTTATTCACTAAGTTCAGTAAGTGCGAGTTCTAGTTGCAGTCTGTTGCATTTCATGGGCATATTATGTCTAACAAAGGGATCCAAGTGGATTCTCAGAAAATAGAAGCAATGAAACAATGGCCCAGACCTACCTCTCCTTCAGATATCAGAAGTTTCTTAGGTTTGGCTAGTTATTACAGAAGGTTCGTGGAAGTATTTCCATCCATAGCTTCTCCATTGACTAAGTTAACTCAGAAAAAGGTTAGGTTCCAGTGGTCAGATGATTATGAGAAAAGCCTCACATAACTAAAAACTAGGTTGACTACGATTCCTGTTTTGACTCTACTAGAGGGTTCAAACGGTTATGTGATCTATTGTGATGCATCCAGAGTCGGCCTGGGTTATGTGTTGATGCAGCGAGGTATGATCATAGATTATGCTTCTAGACAGCTTAAGGTGTATGAGAAGAACTATTTGAATCATGACCTCGAGCTTACAGCATGGTGTTTGCACTTAAGCTTTGGAGACATTACTTGTATGGTGTTCACGTAGATGTGTTCACAAACCATAAGAGCCTTCAGTATGTGTTCTCCCAGAAAGAGTTGAATCTTCGCCAGAGGAGATGGCTTGAGTTCCTCAAGGATTATGATATGAGTGTGCTTTATCATCCTGGTAAGGCCAATGTAGTAGTAGATGCTCTTTGTAGACTATCTATGGGTAGTGTAGTACATGTTGATGAAGAAAGAAAGGGACTAGCAAAATATGTTCACAGGCTTGCTCGCTTGGGAGTTCGCCTTATGAGCATATCAGATAGTGGTGTAACAGTTTAGAATGGGTCAGAATCTTCATTGGTAGCGGAGTTTAAAAAAAAGTAAGAAAGTGATCTAATATTGCTTCAACTAAATGGTGCAGTTCATTAGCAAAAAGTTGAGGTTTTCTCCCAAGGGGGAGATGGTGTGCTTCGCTATCAAGGTCGATTATATATTCCTAAGGTGGGTGAGTTGAGACAGCAGATTCTTGCAGAAGCCCATAACTCCAAGTATTCTATTCATCCAGGCGCCACTAAGATGTACTGTGATCTACGGGAAGTCTTTTTATGGAATGGTATCAAGAGGGATATAGCGAATTTTATGGCTAAGTGCCCTAATTGTCAGCAAGTGAATGTAGAACATCAGAAACTAGGAGGTATGACTCAAGAGATCAACATTCCTACTTGGAAGTGGGAAGTGATCAACATGGACTTCATTATAGGTATACCTCATACTCGCAGACAGCACGACTCCATTTGGGTGATAATTGACAGAGTTACTAAGTCTGTGCGCTTTTTGGCTATTAAGACTTAAGACTACAGATTCATCGGAGGACTAAGCCAAGCTTTATATTAATGAGATAGTTAGGTTACATAGATTTCCTATGTCTATCATCTCAGATAGAGGTCCTCAGTTTACCTCTCATTTCTGGAAGTCATTTCAGAAAGGTCTTGGTACTCAAGTTAATCTTAGAACATCATTTCATCCACAGACGGATGGTCAGGTAGAGCGTAACATTCTGACCTTAGAGGACATGTTGAGTGCTTATGTGATCAATTTCAAGGGTAGTTGGTATGATCACCTTCCTCTTATAGAGTTCGCCTACCTACAATAATAGCTACCATTCCAGCATTCAGATGGCCCCTTATGAGGCATTGTATGGGCGTAGATGTATATCTCATGTTGGTTGGTTTGAAGTAGGTGGAGAAGCCTTGATAGGACCAGATTCGGTTCATGATGCCATGGAGAAAGTCCAGCTCATTAGAGATTGACTTATACAACACAAAGTCACCAGAAATCCTATGCAGATGTAAGGAGAAGGGACTTAGAGTTTCAAGTTGATGACTGGGTGTTCCTGAAATTGTCACCCATGAAGGGGATGATGATATTTGGCAAGAAAGGGAATCTCAGTCCTAGATATGTACACCCTTACAAGATCTTGAAAAGAGTTGGAAAAGTGGCTTATAAGTTAGACTTACCAGAAGAACTAGCAGCAGTACATTCGGTCTTTCATATTTTGTTGTTGAAGAAGTGTGTGGGTGATCCAACATCTATAGTACCTTTAGAGAGACTGGCTGTGAAGGATAGTCTCACTTATGAGGATGTGCCAGTTCAGATTCTTGATCGTCAAGTTCGAAGGTTGAGAAACAAAGAAGTCACTTCAGTGAAGGTTTTGTGGAGAAGTTAGTCTGTAGAGGGTGCTACTTCGGCAGCAGAAGCAGCCATAAAGGCGAAGTATCCTCATCTCTTTCCTTCCGATTCCATTCACGCTTGAGGTAATAGTTCTTCTCCAGTCTTTCAGTTACTCATGCATAGATTCAGTCTTATTATCATGTTTCAGCATATTTGCATGTTCTTGGAACTTAGTTCAGTCATAAATTAGTTTCCAGTAATTAGTGGTAGGGTTTTCAGCTCTTTCCCTCCCTATCCATCTAGTTTAGACTTCATTCGAGGATAAATGTTCCTAAGGGGGAGATAATGTAACACCCCATATGCTAGAACTACTAAAATACAGATTTGAGAAGTTGCAGGTCCACCGACGGGCACCACCCATGGACTGTAGGGTGACCCATAGTCCGTCCTAGTGGTCCGTGCAACCCCTCCCCAGAAAGCCCATGAATTTTGGCCAAGTATGGACCTGTGCCGGGACCTACGTACCATAGGTTAGACCATAGTCCATGGTCCAGGCCGTGTTTCAGACCCCCAATTTTCAACTCCCAGTTGACTAATCGATGGTTGACTAGACAGACCGTCAATCAGTTCGTCAGTTGGCCCCGATAGTTTTTAAGTCAGGAGGGGTCATTTGGTCTTTTCCCTATGCATTGGACCCCTAAACTACGTCATTTAACCGCTAATCTATGTAGTTTTGGTCAGTTTTAGCCTAGCAACTTAATTAGAACTTACCCTAGTCAACTCATTCTCCAAAAAATCATCAAGTTGAACAAAAAGAAGGAGAAAGAGTCGACAAGCCCTAGTCCAAGAACGCATCACATTTTCATCAGTTTTAGCCCCAAAATTGAAAGATTTCTCTGTGGAATTCATCACCAGGTATGTGGAATTTCACTAGTGGGTTCCTTTCACCCATTAGGTCCCTAGATTTCAGTCAGAATCTTGATTCCCTTAATATTATCTAGGCCTAGGGTTTCTTGAATATTAGAAATTGATGGGTTTTAGCTGTTAGAATGATCCAAATCAGATTATCAGATTGTTGCGTAGTTTCTTATATGATATTCAGAACCCTAGCTATGTAGTTCTTTTAGTTCCTGAATTACACATGCTAGGTCAGTTATTTTAGATATACATGTTTCAGTTTACGAATGTCACATGATCAGTTATAATTGTTGCATTCTTAGAGTTTGCATGTCGGTAATTGAGTTATCCAGTACTTCAGCATTTCAGTCATAATATTGCTTATATACATTCTAATTGGGAGTAGGCTTAGACCGAGTGGACTAGGGTTCAGCATACCCAAATAGTCCCAGAACTATGTGCCCCCGTAGGCTTATAAGAAGTCCACTCTGTGGGCATTACATTTTAGTGATCACGCCAGTCATGCCTCTATACCTCTGGCAGCGTATATTAGGTCCTCTCGATGGGGCGTATACATCGGACTCCAAATTTAGCTCATGTGGTTTTTGTGTCAGTTATTAGTAGCTCATACGGACAGATTATATAGCATTGACCATGTTATTAGTTACAGTCAGTCTTAGCATGTTATAAACTTGGTCATTCATTCAGTTATTTCATGTTCAGTATTCTCAATATAGTATCATGCTTATGTATTATCATTGCTCAGATATAAGCTTGTTCAGTTATGTTTATTATTTAACTTTACTATATCTTGCATGTTCAGTACCTTTCAAGTACTGACGCATACTCTGCGCTACTTTTTCTCGTGATTTAGGTTCAGGTCCTCAGCTTCCAGATCACGCATAGATCGGTTCCCGATCTTCAGCTCAGTAGTATCAGTAGTGAGTCCTCATTCTCCGAGGACGACATACATGTTTCTTTTGCTTTTAGTCTTTAGTTTCAGTTTTGCTAGATTTAGCTGGGGGCATGTCCCATCACTTCTATTCAGTTAGAGGCTTATTTCACACATAGTTAGAATCAGCTCTAGGATTTTAATTTGACCTTTCAGTTGTTGTTAAACTCTCAGTTTTTATATATTCAGATAGTCATGGGTATTCCCCAATTGTTTCATTTCAATTTATCTTATGATTTAGCTTTCGGACAGTCTTTTCTTACTTAAGTTTATTTAGTATGCTTATGATATGCCAGTAGGGTTAGCTTGGGGTCATTCGTGATCCTAGGTCCCGTGTCCGCGTCTGGGGTAGCTTCGGGGCGTGACAATGTTACCTTGCATTGATCATGATTTTATGAGTTATGTTTTATAACTCTCTTATATCATGTTTTAGCTTGGTCAATTGCATGTCATGAATTGAAATGTCCCTTTTAGCATGTTTTAAATGCTTTATGCATGGCTATCATACTTGGTACATTATTTTGTACTAACTCGTACTCTTGCCTACATTTTTCCCAAATATAGGGTTTGACAGTCAGGGTCATCAGTTTCGTGGCTAGAGGTACTTGAGATATTCTGAGCTTTGGTGAGTCCTCATGCTTCGAGGACGGACTTTTATTGTTTTAGTTCCTTTTCTTGTATTCCACTTTCGGATATGATGTATGGGCTAGGCCCTATTTCATTCTATTGTATTAGATGGCTATGATGAGACAAGTATTTTAGAATTCCACTTTTCTTTTATAAAAACTATTGGACTTGGACTATTGTTTTACTCTTATTGTTCTATTTCTTATGTTATGAGAGCTAAGTGGCTTGTATGGAGTCCTTCGGAGTTCTATACGCCTTGTTACATCTAGTGGGTACCCCTGGGTCGTGACAGCATGTCATAGGAATTGGTGCAAATTCAGTAAATATCGTGTCCCAAAAAGTGAATGATAAGAAGTTTCACTCAAGCGCTGACAAATTGGAGGGTTTTTGGTTATGCTTTCCAAGGCTTGTTGGAAATCAAGGTTGAATAGAAAGTAGTGAGGGAAGTTGGGATGGAAATGAATGTGAATATGACAAGTATATATCACTTTATAACTTGCACGACCCGGTGAGGACTCCAACCGAGGACTTGCTAACCAAAATTCTTGATAAAGTGGAAGGATCTGATATTATTTTGGAAGAGATGAAGAGTGACGTTTCAGCATTGTCCACTACTGTGATCTCACACTTATCATTAAATATGTTACACAAAGAGAAGATAGGTCAGCTCGTTGTGCTTGTGTACTCAAATCCCAAGGAAGATTTGGTTGTCCATGTAAATGAAAATTCAATGAATGCTATTCAAGTGTGAGTCATAGTCACCCGAAAAAGAAAGATATTGAAAAATAGAACAATGCCCAACAAGATAGATGTCCAAAACGTGGTTGTCGATAATGAACCACCTAAGGGGAAGGTTGAGACACAAACAAAAGAGGTTGAAAGTTATCCTAAGTTAAATATGAAGGATAGTGATTATGCAGCCATAACCATGCTACCCCAAATCAAGATAACTCCTCCTTTTCCTTAATGATTGAGGAAGAAAGATGAAAACGCAAAGTTTCAAAATAAAATGGGGATAGGAAAAGACTTGAAAGTGATAAAAATTTTTTTTGTAGATTGATAAGGCTCACACTACTCTTCAAAACAAATTAAAAGAGTAAGTGATCGTCATCAATAAAAATACCCAATAAAGAGTCGGGGTCAAATCCCTCAGAGAATGATATAGCACGGAAAAATATTCAAGAAATTTAGAATGTAAAGTCATCTGCTTATTAGTAGTAACATAAAATGTGTGGATGATTCCACCAAATTTACGACAAAGTTTTGGTTATTAATAGTCACAAATAACTAGAAATTCAAAAAATCAAACAAGTAACAAGTAATCTAGGGGTGTGGGAATTGGAAATCGATATCACATAGGGGTAATTGTGTTGCTCTATAGTGATGAAAATTCATGGATAGGCTGAGTCATCATCAATGACACTAATCTTCTTTCATTCTCATAGCATCATCCTTTCGGTCTCATCTATGTGCAATACTAAACAATTCAATACCTTACTTTATTCTCTCTTTTGATGCAAATAAAGGAAATTAGATCCGATCCATAACCTCTATTTTTAAGCAAGTTACATATATCAAATTTAAATTGCTAGTATTGATATAATTACCCACTCCAATCAATCTATTTCGAGCATCAACCAAATATCAAAGGTAGGATCTAAGTTGGCAACCTTAACCCATAAATTAACCCCATGCTAATTAGCCCAAATTCATACATGGACAAAGACTAAACAGAGCATAACACAATACCCACTACATGAAATCAACACTGAACCCCATAATTGCAACCCTAGATCTTGGGATTTTAGCCACCCATCACAAAGTGTAAGGAAATTATACCTTGCATAAAAGCAGCCATGGGTAACATGAAACTCGAAAATTATAAGCCAACCACTTTGAATTAAAATTCAATTTATCAATTTCAAGAGCAAAAGTTGAAAACCCCAAAACCTAAAAGTGTTCTTCCTAAAGGAAAATTGTTTCTCTCTCTCTTTACAATATTCAGAATTTTCTCACTTTGTTTGGAACCTTGTTTTTCTCTCTCCTTTCGCCTATTTATAGCTTCCCAGTTTTTTTCCCAAACTTAATGTATGACCCATTAGGAGACATTAGTCGGGCTCGCCGATATCATTAGGTGTATAGACAATTTCTCCTCAACTTACCTTTCTCTTATTTTACGCTTCAGGTGTTTGAACCTCAGTCAGCGAGCTCATTTGAGTCTGCCTTTCACATTTAGCATGTAACCAAGTACCACCTTTGTTCGCCTTTTAAGCCTTCAATTATTCTCCAAGTACTATCACTTTCAGTGATGGACACCTTGTTCTCCCTTTGCATTTCGCAAGTCGCCGTTCTTCATTAAGTCCACTGACTTGTCTCAGTTAATTCAATTGTTGTGATTTGTGAGCTTGGGCGAGGCCATACCCATTAGGCAACCCACCCTTAAAGTTAGGCGATCAACACTATAGAGTTTACACTTTTTTTTTATATTTTTGGCCATTCTTTAAAAGATTCATCCTTTCCTTGTCCTTTTGCCTTCATGACTGCAAATTATCAAAATATCATTAGAATAGGGAATGATTAGGCATTGAGGACATTAATTGTTGAACTAAATAGGCTTCAAATTAGTTCAAATCTACCACTCATCACAGATGCACTGACCGAACTGTCGGGTTATACAAAGTATATGAAGGAGTTGGTAACAAAGAAGAGGTTGTTCAAATGCGAAACAATTGAAATTCCACAAACTTATGGTGCACTCATGACAAAAAATGCAGTCCTCAAGAAAGATGATCTGGGAGCTTTCACTATTCCTTGTACCATTGGTGCATACACATTTGTAAAAGCCTTGTGTGATCTTGGTGCAAGCATAAATCTAATGCCATTGATGGTCTTTAATAAGTTTGGGCTTGATGATCCAAGACCAATAAATATGAGACTCTTGATGGCGAATCATTCAATAAAGAGACAGGTTGGTGTGGTCTATGATGTTTTTGTGAATGTTGATAAGTTTGTGTTTCCCACTGATTTTGTAGTGTTTGATTGCGAGATTGATATTGATATACTATTTATCCTTGGTAGACCATTCTTGTCTAGGGAAAAGAATAAGTTGATGTGGAAGGTGATAAGTTGAAGTTTAGGTCAATGATGAAGAAGTTAGCTTTAATATTCACAAATCGATGAAGTATACAAGTGATATGCACATTGTGTCTCACTTGGATCAAATCAACGAGGTCGTACCAAGTATAAGGGAAGCCGCATAAATTGGGGAGTCTTTGGCATCTGTGTAATTTAATTATGATCAAGCCCAAATAAGTGACTATGATGAGGCCGTGGCTGCTCTTGTTGGTGTGGGCTAATATGCTTTATTTCAGAAGAAGTTAGACCTCGATTTGTCTAGTTGAGAGGCACCACCGACCAAGCCATCTATTATTGAGCCACTGAAGTTAGAATTGAGAGAACTTCCCCTGCATCTCAAATATATTTTGTTGGGGGCCAACAACACACTACCTATGATAATTTCTAGTGATCTTGAAAAATGGCAAGTGGAGTTTTTGATAAAAGTGTTGAAACAGCACATTAGAACATTGGGTGGTCAATTGCAAACATAGTGGGAATTTCTATAGGTGTGTGCACTCACAAGATAAATTTAACTAAAGGGTGCAATCCAAGCATTGAGCACTAAAGGAGGCTAATCCTCCAATGCAAGAAGCTGTTAAAAAGAGATAGTAAAATGGTTGGATGTGAGAGTTATTTGTCTGATTGCGGATAGCAAATGGGTGAGTTCGATCCAATGTGTCCCTAAAAAGGGTGGTATAATGGTAGTCCCAAATGAAAAGGTTGCACTTGTCACTACTAGGTACGTGACCTAGTTGCGAGTGTGTATGGACTATCGAAAATTGAATTTGTGGACCGAGAAGGATAGTATTGCTTCCTCGACGGGTACTCCAGATACTATCAAATCTCCATAGCATCGGAGGATCAAGAAAAAATGACTTAGATTTCACTTTCCCTTATGGGACTTTTGATATCAAGCGAATGCCCTTTGGATTGTGCAACCCATAAGCCACTTTCAAATGGTACATGTTATCAATATTTGTTGATACGGTAAAGGACTCTATGGAAGTCTTCATGAATGACTTTTGGGTTGTTGAGGATTCATTTGAAGAGTGCTTGAAGCATTTAGAGATGGTACTTCAATGATATGTGGATTCCAACTTGGTTCTTAATCAGGATAAATGTCATTTCATAATTAAGTAAGGAATCGTGATTGGCCACAAAATCTCCGAAGAGGGTATTGAAATAGATCAGTCCAAATGCATTAAAAAATTAAACAGAGGGTGAAGACAAACCTGGGGCAACTAAGCACCGACGTATGAACTAGAGGTAGCTATGTCCATTAGTGTGGAACCCATTGTAGCAGCATGTGTCTCTAACTCAATCTGTTGAACACCATCACTATCACCCCTCGAACTCAAGGGTCCAATAACTAATGACATTCCCTCTCAATCCATGTCTTCTTTGAAACTCTATTTGCAGACTCCTCCAAAGTTTCAATCTTAGTATGTGGACACTTTCCAGGTGCATGTAATGGGTCCTCATCCGCAAATAGATCCATAAGAGTTGTTAGTGGGTCAGTCAGCAAAATAAGTGTGGGACTGGAGTACGCGTGTGCGGTGGTCAAGGTAGACACCTTTGAATGGGGCTAATCTAATTATGTCCGGAAACATTATGTATCTAGACTCCGAGTGGTCTAGGGTATGCAAATAGCCTATGCTCAAAGGCATATATCCACCCATGAATGCCCTAGGCTACCTCATTAATGACGGTCTGGATTCTTATCTCAGACTCTGAGATGACAATCTGAACCCAAGGCCTGAGTTGTTGAAGCAACTGGGTCAACTAAGGCTTAGTCTGAGTCTCGCTCCTTTACTCGCTGAAATAGATCAGATGAAATGGTGCATAAACCAGTAGTATGAGGATGGGGTATGCTAGAAAGAGGTGCAGAAGTAGAAGTAGGAGCAGGGAAATATTATAGAAATAATGCCCCAGTAACACATTCTACGATTGACCAAGATGATCTGTTGAAATGACTACGGACCATACGAAGGTTCTGTAGAAAGGTCCCGAACATAGTAAAATTTTGAGTTGAAAGTTAAGGTCTATGGATGGGGTCTACATACTGTAGGAAGTTTGATGGTCCGTAGAAATGATTCGTAGGAATTTCCCAAGATTTTAGGCCCTAGTCACTCAACCTACGGTTAAACAGTACAGTCCGTAAGTCACAACATAGGATTGCCCGATAGTATTTTAAAGGGTGTTTTGGTCTTTTTCTATGCATCTAATCCTATACTACGTTGTTTTTCCTATATAAAGGGGTCCTATAACTGATTTTACTCCTAAAATCTACCCAACCCAAACCATTCCCAAATTCCCCAATTTTCCTCTCAAGGTTTTTCTCTCCAAGGCTCTTAAGGAATTTATAGGGTTCTTCAATGTCTTCAAGGTTTCTTCATCAATTTCTTGTGGGCTTTGAGATCAAGGTGTGTAGGGAGTTCATTAATCGTTTCCATCCACCCATTGAGTCCCAAAGACTTCTCCAATTTAATTTCCTTAAATTGGTTCGATTTTCATTCAATTCCTAATAGGTTCTATTTGTATGGATTCAATTAATTGATTTTGGTCATATTATGATTGTGTTAACTCAAATACATGCTCTTAAATTAATTCTATATGATTTCATGGATTGATCATGATTTTGACTATGAACCCTAGAAGGGTATGCATCTATGAACAAGCTATGAATCTGTGATTGATGATTCATGAATTTATGCATGATTTATGAAAAGAACGGTTTTATGATCTAGGTTGCTATAAGATTGGCATCAATGAAAGGTTTTCTCACATTAAGGGACCATAGTTTGGTGAAAGGTTTTCTCACTCATGCTTGATTTAGATTTAAAGAGCTATTCTATGATGTGTTTGCTTGGATTAGTAACTTAATTGTACTTTTTTATGGATAATGATATGTTTATGATAATGACTATTCCTTTGGGATTTTTCTTAGCACGGATAGGATATTAAGATGGAGGCTCTCCCATTAGTAGATGTTGGATCTTTAGTAGCAATCTCATTGTCCCTAACTATGTGTCCCTGTAGGTTGTCTTAAGTGACACAACTAGTGGATCAACCAAAGAAAGAAGCTATGGTCCTTTTCTTGGCAAGTAAGGACATCTCTTTTCGGTGTCGGAGAAAGATAACGGATTCCATGTTATAGCTCACATGGTCTATGTCTGTTCATAGTAAATATTTCACAAAATGAATTAAATTTCTTTCAAATAATTTAGGAAGCTTTCCTCATTATTTTTAGATCCATTGACCATGTTCAAGTTTATGTTGTCTCTTTAAAGTCTTTTACTATGTTTAGCTTGGCCATGCATTCCATGTTTGGATTATGTCCTCTTATGATCATGTTTCACATTTTATTGCATTCTCCTCATACTTAGTACATTCCATGTACTAATACATATTTATGCCTACATTGTTTCACTAATGTAGGCTTGGTGATTCCTCTCCCTCCGCTCGTGGATAGTAAGAGATTATTGGAGTTCGTAGAGTTGGTGAGATCTCATGTTTCGAGTACGAAGGCATCTTTACTCAGATTCTCATATTTCTTTTATGTTTTTGGATGTTGTACGTGGTGTAGGGTTATGTACCGACCGATTTTTTTTTATGTTATAGAAAGGCTTGTCAACACTATGTTAGACTTCCGTTTCATGTTGAAACTCTTTTCTTGATATGAAATGTTTTTACTTTTCCTATTCCTATGTGTGTATGTATGTCAAGTGGCTTGTGTAGGACCTCTCGGGGTCTTATACGTCATGTCACATGAAGGGTGTATTTTGGGTTATGACAAACTTGGTATTCAGAGCACGAGGTTTTAGACCAAGGTCCTAGGATGTCTGACAAGCCACATTGAGTAGAATCTTATTCATAAGTGTGAAGCGTGCCACATTTATGAATAGGAGGCTACAAAGTATTTAGGAAACTCTACTTCTTTCATTACTCAAAAGTCGTGCCATAGAGTCTATCTCTACAAAGATCTGCTTCATCCAGTGGCCAAGTAAGTAACTCATGTATAATTCCAAGCCGCTTTCCAAGTTTTGTCTCAAGCCATGACGGCCTAATACAATAGAGATGATAATTCTCCCATGAACCCAAATGTGGGTACGGAGGGGGCAAGGATAAGGGACATCACTAGGATGAATCCCTTGGAGTTTTATGGGTCTAAGGTTGATGAAGATCCTCAAGAGTTCATTGATGAGATTTACAAGATAATAGGTATTATGGGATTGTCTACAGTTGAGAAGGTGGAGTTGGCTGCTTATAAACTCAAGAATGTTGCTCAAGTATGGTTCGAACAATGGAAGAGTGAAAAGGGTTTGATGCGGGTCCTCTTGATTGGGAGAAATTTAAGGGAGTTTTTCTTGATCATTTATTTCCTCTTGAAATGATAGAAGTGAAAGTGCTTTAATTCACAACCTCCAACAAGGCAATATAATTGAGAAAGAGTATGCTTTGAAGTTCACTCAATTGGCTAAGTATGCTCAGACTATGGTTGTCAATTCTAGGGCAAGGATGAGTAAGTTTGTGTCAGGTGGTTCCAACTTGGTTGTCAAAGAATTTTGTTCCGCCATGTTGAGCAAGGAGATGGATATGTCTCGTTTAATGATACATGAACAATAAATTGAAGAGGAGAAGCTCAAGGAAAGGGAAAAAGAGTCCAATAAGGCAAGGACCGATGAAGGTGACTCTTCTCATTCTAAGTTTGGTGGACAAGGGCATCCTCAATTCTGGAAAAAGTTTTCCGGTAATGTTCCTCAAATTCTCCAGCTCCTAAATTAAACAAAGATAGGGTTTCTAACCCTAAGCCTCAAGGAGGAAATGGTGGTAATAGATCTTCTACCTCCATTTGCACTAGGTGTGGTAAGAAACGTGACGGCAGTGTTTGGGCGGTACGGATAATTGCTTTAAGTGTGGAAAGGGTGGTCTGAGATATTTCCCATTTCTTTCTACTAAGGCACGGTATGGTAGGCAAGTTCAACCTAGTGGTTCTGGTTCATGTGCTTCAAAGCAAAATAGGTTTTATGCTCTTCAGAATCGACAGTATCATGAGGGATCTTTGGATATGATGACCGGTATGTTGAAAGTCTTTCATCTTGATGCTATGCTTTACTTGATCTTGGTGCTACCTTATTGTTTGTTACTCCTTATGTGGCCATGAGATTTAATTTCGATACTGAAACCCTTTCTAATCCCTTTCATGTCTCTACTCCCGTGGGTTATGCTATTGTCAGTTAATAGTAAATATGACACAAAATGAACTAAGTTACTTTCAAATGTTTTATAACGCTTTCCTCATGATTTTTAGATGCATTGACCATGTTCAAGTTTATGATGTCTCTTTAAAGGCTTTTACTATGTTTAGCTTGGCCATGCATTCCATGTTTTGAATATGTCCTCTTATGATCATGTTTCATTTTTTATTGCATTTCCCTCATACTTATTACATTCCATGTACTAATGCATATATTTGCCTACATTGTTTCACTAATGTAGGGCTTGACGATTCCTCTCCCTTTGCTCGTGGCTAGAAGGCGAACATTGGAGTTCGTAAAGTTGGTGAGTCCTTGTGTATCGAGGATAAAGGCATCTTTACATGGTGTACGGGTTACATCCCGAGCACTTCTTTTGATGTTTTAGAAAGTCTTGTCAAGACTATGTTAGACTTTCGCTTCATGTTGAAACTCTTTTCTTGAAAAGAAATGTTGTCACGGTCCAAAGTACCCCCTAGATGTGACATGACTCATAAGACCCCGAAAGCCCCTACACAAACCACTTAGCATACATAAACAAGATAATAGAATTAACGAATTTTTAAAAAAAAGACAATTAATTCATACAAAAATTTTACGAAAATGAAGCGAAAGTATACATAGTCTCAAAGCCATCTATTAAATCAAGAGTGATCGGGACTTAACCCAGGCATCACATACAATGTCTGAAAAGAAAAGATGAAAAGCAATAAAAGGTTCGGTCCTCGGAACATGAGGACTCACCACTACTCAAGACAACCAAAATGATCACTAGCCATGGGGATGTGGAATCGGAGCGTCAGACCCTACATTTTTAGAAGAATGTAGGCAAGAGTATGTGTTAGTACAATAATGTACCAAGTATGATAGCAATGCATAAAGTTATAAAATCATGCAAAAAGAGCATTTTATGTCATGCAAAGACCAAGTGAAAACATTAAGATAAGAGATTAGAAACACAATCATGATCATGGTCAATGCAAGTAAAATCATCTTTGAACACGTGTGAGATACTTTAAGAAGTAAACTTAGTTCATCATTATTATAGTGGGAAATTTGCCTTAACCGACATAGATATCATGTGAGCTATATAACATGGAATCTGGTGTGTACCCCACACCAAAAAGAGATGTCCTTACTTGCCAAGGTAAGAACCATAACTTCTAGCTTAAGTGGATCCACTAGCTAATGTCTATCTAAGACAACCTATGGTGGCACATATCTTATAGGACACGGGTAATCACCACTTGTCTACTCGGTACTAAGCATAATTCCAATAGAATAGTCATCAATCATGTTCATCTTATCTTTAAGGCACATAGGTAATCGCCTTTTGTCTTTTATTTATGAGACATAGGTAATTGCCTCTTGTCTCAATATTAGAATAGCTCCTAAAACTTGATTCATAGCTTAGTTGAGAAAACCTTTCAACTCTAAGAATTCTTTACGTGAGAATACCTTTCACATTCATGTATTGAGTAATATGTGAGAAATCCTTTCACAACAACCAACAACAACAACAACATTTATGCTTTACTCTCAAAGCAACTTATATCTATCATATTTCATCAATTTCATAAGAACATGCATATCTTCATAAATTCTTCTTTCATAGTTCAAAACCCACTTTTAATCATCATAGTCTAGAAAACATGGGTTAAGCATGGGTTCATGGGGAGTTCAACTTAAAAATATGGAAAAATCTCAAGTCATGCATAATAGTTCCTAAAACAATCAATTAGATCAATGTTTAAAGGAACCCATGATATGGAAGAAAACCCTAATTTCAATTGGAGATTTCTAACTTGTAAATTGGAGAATTATGGAGGAAAGAGCTCCATAAGTAAAAACTATCATACCTTGATGCCAAAAGCTTCAAATCAATAGAGGATTGGAGACTTTATCTTGAAACCCTAGCTTTCTTCTTCTTACTTAGAGAGAGAAATATTTGAGAGGATGACTTGTTCAACTTTGGGGAATTTAGGAGAATGAATTTAATTGGGTGTTTTGGGGTTAAAAATCATTATATAGAGCATTGGGTAAAGGGTAAAATGACATAGTATTGGGTTGGAATAATTAAGAAAAGACCCAAAATCCCCTTCTTAAAATATTTGCCGACCTCACCAACAGCTAAACCTAACCAGTTAGTCACACCATGGACCATCTTGGTCGGCCGTGGTTGGGATCAAAGACCATCAATATTGGACCCTCATCGATGGAACCCATGTACTGTTTGTGGTTCAACACAGTCCCACCTACGGTCCGCGGTCCAACCTACGGACCGTCGGTGGATCCATTTGTACAGGAACTAGAGTTTTGGAAAAACTAAAATTTTCCTTCTTTTCAAATCTGAGGTGTTACAATATTTCCCCTTGGGAAAATTCATCCTCTAACGGAATTCAATACATGATATGGTAAATGCAATCATATAAATGCACATATCCGAGGAGGAAACATCAACTCCAAGCTAAAGCATGTTCAAAACATCATTCATAAGGTATATATGGAACTCATACTCACATGCACATAAACATGAAGAAATCAATCAAGTTAACTCATTTTTCTCAAAAATCAAGTTTTTCATGAACATGCATAATGAGGAAATCATGGGAATATCTAAGACACATGAAACCAAAAAAGTAAACCATGAGGAACTGAATACCTCAAGCTAGAGTACGGACGGAAGGAAAGAGATGAGGATAACGGGATATCATTTCGGCCTCAGCCTCTCAAGTAGCACCCTCAACTAACTGATTCCTCCAAAGAACCTTCACCGAAGAAATTTCTTTATTTCTAACCTTTCAAACTTGCTGGACTACGATCTCAACTCAAACTTCTTCATAAGAAAGGCTATCCTTTATGCCAAGACTTTCTAGTGGTACTATAGAGGTTGGATCACCAACATATTTCTTCAAGGAGATATGGAAAACTGGATGCACTGATGCCAAGTCATTAGGCAATTCAAGTTCATAAGCAATTTTACCAATAAACCTCAAAATCTGATATGAGCCCACATAATGGGGACTAAGCTTTCCTTTCTTTCCAAATGTCGTTACACCCTTCAGGGTAACATTTTCAAGTAGACCCAATCATTCACATCAAATTCAAGATCTCTTCTTCTAACATCCGCATAGGACTTTTGTCAACTTTGAGCCATTTTCAACATTTCTCTAATAACCCAAACTTTCTCCATAGCCTTATGTACAAACTCAGGACCTGTCAAAGCAACTTTATCCACTTCAAACCAACCTATAGAAGATCTACACCTCCTACCATATAGAGCCTCAAACTGAGCCATACCAATACTTGAGTGATAACTATTATTATACGCAAATTCTATCAAAGGCAAGTGATCATCCCAAAAACCCTTGAAGTCAATTACACACGTTCTCATCATATATTCCAAAGTTTGGATAGTACGTTTCACTTGCCTATCGGTTTGCAGATGAAAGGTCGTGCTAAGCTTAAATGAGTACCTAGCCCTTTTTGGAAAGACTTCCAAAACCGTGAAGTGAATTGGGTACCACGATCAGATATAATGGCTAAGGGCACTCCATGTCCTCTGCCGCATAAGAAACTTTGATGGGAATGAAATGAGTCGATTTCGTCATTCGATCTACTATAACCCAAATTAAGTCATGTTGTTGTCGGTTGTGGGGTAACCCAACAATGAAGTCCATATTCAATTATACCCACTTCCAAGTAGGAATACTGATATCTTGAGACAAACCTCCTCACTTGTTGACAATTATGGCACTTAGCCACAAATTCTGCAATATCCTTCTTCATCTCATTCTGCCTAAAGACCTCCCACAAGTTGCAGTTTGGTGGCTCCCGGGTGAATGGAATATCGAAGATTATGGGCTTTTGATAAGATCTTCTCCCTCAAGTCATTTACATTAGGAACACACAAACTTTCTTGATAGTGAAGCACACCATCTTTCCCTTGGGAGAAAGCCTCTACGGACTTTTTAAGCACCGCTCCTTTCAATTCAACCAAAGTCAGATCAAGACCTTGCTTTGCTTTCACTTTCGACGCAAAGGACGATTCTGAACCACTATGGACCATAACACCACCTTTACTTTACAATCGAACACCTATTTGGGCCAATCTATGAACATCTCTAACCAACTCCTTCTTACTATCCCCTACATGGGAAACACTACCTATTGACAATAGACTAAGAGCATCTGCTACCACATTCACCTTATCGGGGTGATAGATAACACTCATATCATAATCCTTTAGTAACTGAAGCCACCTTTTTTGGCGAAGATTTAGATCCTTCTATTTAAACACATATTGTAAACTTTTGTGGTCGATAAAGACATCGACATGAACACCATATAAGTAATGCCTCCAAATATTCAAAGTAAACACAACAACCGCTATTTCTAAATCATGGGTAGGATAGTTCTTTTCGTGCACCTTAAGTTGCCTTGAGGCATAGGCAATGACTTTCTCATTTTGCATAAGGACACATCCTAACCCAATTCCTGAGGCATCATAATAAACAACAAACCCATCGGTTCCTTCTGGAAAAGTCAACACTGGAGTGGAAGTAAGTCTATCTTTCAATTCTTAGAAAATCTTCTCATAAGCTTCTGACCATAAGAATTTTGCCTTCTTTTGGGTCAATAATGTCAATGTAAAGGCAATCAATGACAATTCTTCCATAAATCTTCTACAGTAACTGGCTAAACCCAAGAAACTCCTAATATTTGAAGGGGACAGAGGTTTAGGCCAACTCTTTACCATATTTGTCTTCTTAGGATCTACCTCAATACCCTTTTCAGAAACAATTCTCCCCAGAAAAGTCACAGACCTTAACCAAAACTCACATTTACTAAACATTGCAAAGATTTGTTGGTCCTTAAGGACTTGCAACATAATCCTCAAATTATAGGTATACTCATCTTCACTCCTTAAGTAGATCAAGATGTCATCGATAAATACAATCACAAACATATCTAGGTACTGTCTTAACACCCTATTCATCAAATCCATAAATGTGGTTGAGGCATTAGTCAAACCAAAGGACATCACCAAAAACTCAAAATGACCATAATGAGTTTGAAAAGTTGTTTTCAGAATATCATCTTCTTTACCTTGAGTCGTAAGAACATGCATATCTTCATAAATTCTACTTTCATAGTTCAAAACCCACTTTTAATAATCATAGTCTAGAAAACATGGGTTAAGCATGGGTTCACGGGGAATTCAATTTAAAAACATGTAATTATCTCAATTCATGCATAATAGTTCATAAAACAATCAATTAGATCAACATTTAAAGGGACCTATGACATGGAAGAAAACCCTAATTTCAATTGGAGATTTCTAACTTGTAACTTGGAGAATTTGGGAACCCTATGAAGGAAAGAGCTCCATAGGTGAAATCTATCATACGTTGATGCCAAAATCTTGAAATCAATGAAGGATTAGGATACTTGATCTTGAAACCCTAACTTTCTTCTTCCTTAGAGAGACAAATATTTACGAGGATGACTTATTCAACTTTGGGGAATTTAGGAGAATGAATTGAATTGGGTGTTTTAGGGGTTAAAAAACATTATATAAGGCTCTGGGTAAAGGGTAAAATGACATAGTACTGGATTGGAATAATTAAGAAGAGTCCCAAAAGCCCTTCCTAAAATAATTGACGACCACACCAACGGCTAGACCTACGGTCGGTTGGTCACACCACAGATCATCATGGTTGGCCGTGGGTGGTATCAAAGACCTTAAATCTTTGACCTTCATTGAAGGAACCCATGTACGGTCTGTGGTTCAAACTATGATTCGTATACCTAAGTCGTGGGTCCCAATTTTTTTTATCTTAAAATCTCACTAAGTTTGGGATTCACCTACAAAACCTACATACGGCTCGTACATTGAATGATGGACCATCCTGGTGAACCGTCATAAAGTAAGGGGACTGGACATTTCAACTTGATTTGGACTTGCCAACCACGGTCCCACCTACGGTCTGTGGTCCGACATACGGACCATTGGTGGCTTCATCTGTACTAGCACCAAACGTTTGGAAAAACTAATATTTTCCTTCTTTTCAAATTCGAGGTGTTACAAATGCTTTACTTTGCATATCACTATGTGTGTATGCATGTCAAGTGGCTTGTGTAGGGCTTCTCGGGGTCTTATATGTCATGTCACGTCTAGGGTGTACTTTGGGTCGTGACACCATCATTGCACAATCCATAATAGGATGGTTATCTGTCATAATGGGGCATAGGTGAGATTACACTATGGACTACCAAAGCATAGTCACACAATTAATGTGGCCATCTTGATGGCCCTACTCAGCTATATACCATGTAATCCATCTTTGTGGCTCTTCTTTCTATACAAGATCCTTTATCATGTTGCGATCGTAAACTATTTTATTATTGTAATCATACTCAGCTATTGAAGAAGTCTTCTCATAGTATGGTCCATGAATAAAATGTAAGATAATGCGCTCTGATAGGTTGATAGAAACACCACGAATCATAGTACTTAGAAATGGAGGTTGATCAAGCTCCTTAGCTTTGGCTGGCTTGGCATTAGTCATAGTCACCACTTATGAAACATAAAATTCTCGAACCATGGTGGGGATGTATTTTCCCAAAGAGGATACCATCCACTCACACCGATAATGGTGAAATATATAAATCTTTCATCTCACGCATTGATGGTAGGCTAGCTATCAAGATGCATGATGAGCTACAGATTTGCACTTATTTGAGGTTTTTAAGTTCAACAATTAGTGTCCTCGATGACTAATTATGTCATATTGTAATGATATTTTGATGATTTGTAGCTATGAAGGCTAAAGGACAAGGCAAGGATGAATGAATGAGAAAAGAGGCCAAAAACACTAAAAGAAGTAGAAATCCCCACACTGGTTATCGCCTAAACAAAGGGTAAAATTGCCCAATAGGCTGAATATTACCGAAGTTGACATTATTTGATGTGCAAGTATCAAGGCAGATTGGCGAAGAAGGTCATATCGGCGATTCACCGAATGATTAAAGATGACCGCAAATTCATCATCGACAGTGACAGACTACTTAGTGAAGATGAAGGCTAAACAAGGCGAACAAGGTTGAATTCGGAGACTCACCGATTGTCAAAGGCATATTATATCGAGTCCACCTATTGGAGTTCGAACACCTGAAGTCAGTTAAGGCTGAACTGATAGATAAAATGGTGATTCATTGATTGAGCTCGACAAGTCCGACTAATGTCACTGAATGGGGTGCGAAAGAAATTTTTGGGAAAGTATAAATAGCTTTGAACAGAGAGAAAGTGTATTTTTAACAGTTTGTTGCTTTTTTAAAACATTAAGAAATAAAGTATTCATCACAATTCTTAGTTTTTGGATTTCGGTTGATCTGGTAATTGACAATTAAAGATTGAAATTGAAGTGGGTGTTGAAGATTATTACTTAATTTCAACACATTAATGGCTTCTAACATCATACGTATAATCTCTTTACTTTTTGTGATGTGTGGCTAAAACCCCAACTCTAGAGGTGTGATTATGGGGTTGGGTATTGATTTAAATAAGTTGGTCTTTGCCTTGCTCTGTTTGATTGTTGTTCATCCATGGATTTGAGTTATTTAGCATGAACTTAGTTTAGGGGTTAAGGTGGCCACTTAATCTTGCTTTAGATCTCCAATTGGTTCTTGAAAAGTGACAATATGAGTGGGTAATTAACTCAATGTGTGTAACTTAGGGATGATTTTAGTTGCAAAATCAATGTAATAGGTTGATTTGTTAATTACATAGATGAGACCGGAAGAAGGTGCTATGAATTAATGTTATGAGATTGAAAGAAGAGTACTATTTTTAATGATTATCCAACTTATCCACGGTTGTTGGGCTTTATTGAGAAAGAAACTGTACCCCTAGTTAATATCAATGCAAACCCTCACACCCCTAGCTTCAATATAAATTGTATACACCCTTATTTTCTTTAGTTAATTGTTTATAACTGATTCCAAAGTTTCTTAATTAAATTTTGTGGAATAATCCACCCACTTGTTTTAATCACTACAAAGAATTAGTTACATCCTAATTTCCTCTTTGAATTCTTATCCTTACATCATTCCTTGTGGTATTCAAACCCGACTCTTAATTGAGTAATTTTATTAACAATGACCACTTAGTCTTCTTGTCATTTTTAGAGTAACTTTGAGAGTCATCAAAAATGGCGCCACTGGCGGGAGTGGTAGCTAAGAATTCATTTTTTTAAGTTAATTTGTGTACTAGTTTGCTTGTAGTTGAACACACTTTCGCTTGGTTTTGATGTTCTCCAATTGGTAGGTAGGAAAATGAGTATAAGCGATGGCGATAATGCTAATCTCCATGGGCAAGATAATTATGTCATAGATGTGGATGACATGTATCTTAATGTCATCAAGAAGTTTAGAGCAATTCGGTTACCTCCTTCTTCAAATAATTCCACCTTCAGTGTAACCAAACCAATGTTGTAGCTTATAAAATGAGGGGATTATTCATAGGTTTTGAACATGAAGACCTTCATGACCACCTTCGCAAATTTGTGAACATGTGTGGGCCTTTCACTATTGAAGGCATCTCATAAGAGTCAATTCGTCTAAGGTTGTTCTTTTTTTCTTTGATGTGCGAAGTTACTAAGTGGTTAATCGACCTACCACCTGATTTCATCACTTCATGGGAAGAATTAACTGAGGCATTTCTCAACAGATTTTTTCCCCTTCAAAGACTATGAAATTGAGGGACGTCATTCAGAATTTCAAAAGAGTAAATGGGAACCCAGGCATGAAGAAAGGCTACACTTTAAAAAGGTATTGTTACAATGCCCGAACCACGGTTTTTCGAACAAGCTGTTGTTGCAATACTTCTATTAGAGTCTTGATGTGATAAGTAAAGGATTGGCTGACTATTTCATTCAAGGTGGTATAGTGAGGCAACCATTCATGGTGGCATCAAGATTACTTGATGAAATGACAAATATAAATCAAGCTTGGCATACTAGTGAAGATCATGTATCGCTTCCACATTTGGAAATGTTCAAGGAACAAAAAGAAAAAAATAATGAGCGAGGAAATCATTGCTAAGTTGATGGCTCACCTCAATATGTTGTCTAAACATGTCATGGAAAGTGGTATAAATTCATTAAATGCAATTGAGGTGAGTCATGGGAATGCTACATCTTGAAATGTATATAATGAGAAACTTCACTCGAGAGGCAACCAATTGGAGGGTTTCCGGTTAAGTTATCCAAAGCTTGCCGAAAATCAAGGTTGGAACGGGAGTAGTGATGGGATTTAGGAAGACCTTGATGGGTGTAAAAGAAGGGAAAGTTGGGAAGGAAGTGAATGTGATAGAGGAAAATATGTGTCATTTCATGACTTAACTAATGCAGAAAGCACTCAGGCCGAAAAATTGCTAGCCAAGATTCTTGATAAAGTGCAAAGGTCCGATATTATCTTACAAGAGATGAAGAGTGATGTTTCAGCATTGTCAACTACAACGATTTCTCATTCATCATCCATTAAATTGGTTGAAGAGAGGATGGGTCAGCTAGTTGCACTTTTGTATTCAAATCTGAAGGAAGAATTGGTAGACCGTATGAATGAAGACTCAATGAATGCTACTCAAGTGTCAGCAATAGAAACTCGAAGTAGAAATATGTTTTGAAATGAACCAGTGATTAACAAAATTGGTAACAAAAAGGTGATTGTCAATCATGAACCACCTAAAGAGAGGGCTGAAACACAAGTGAATGATGTTGAAATTGATCTAAAGTCAAATGATAATGATGGTGATGTGATAGCTCCAACCATTCAACCTCCAATCAAAATAATGCTTTCCTTTCCTCAACGATTGAGGAAGAAAGATGATAATCCAAAGTTTCAAAAGTTTTTTGGGATAGTGAAAGACTTGAAGGTAAATATCCCTTTCGTGGATGCACTTATCAAAATTTCAAGTTATGCAAAGTAAATGAAGGAGTTGGTAACAAAGAAACTGTTGATAGGTTGTGAAACCATCGAAATCCTGCAAACTTGTAGTGCGGTCCTGAATAAAAATACAGTCCTAAAGAGAGATGATCTGGAAGCTTTCACTATACCATGTACATTAGTGTGTGCACATTTAACAAAGCCTTGTGTGATCTTTGTGCAAGCATAAACCTAATGCCATTGAAGATCTTTAAAAGACTTGGGCTTGAAGAACCAAAAACGACAAATATGAGACTATCGATGGCTGATCGTTCAATTAAAAAACCGGTTGGTTTGGTATATGATGCCCTAGTAAAGGTGGACAAGTTTGTGTTCCCAGAAGATTTTTTGATATTGGACTGCAAAATTGATATTGAGATCTCGGTTATACTTGGTAGGCCATTCTTGGCTACCGGCAAGGCATTGGTTGATGTTGAAGGGGGTCAGTCAAAATTCAGGGTAAATGAAGAAGAGGTTAATTTTAATATTTGCAAATCTATGAAGTATCCAAGTGACATCCACGTTGTACCTCACTTGGATCAAATCGATAAGACCGTGGTGAGTATTAGTGAGGTAGTCTGTAGTGCAAAATCGTTGGTGGTTGAATTATGACGATGACGAAATATGCAATTATGGAGAAGTGGTTGCTTCTCTTGTTGGTGTGGAATCATACGCATCATATCAGAAAAAACTGGACATTGACTCGTCTAGTCAAGAGGCGCCACCGCCTAAACCATCCATTGTAGATCCCCCAAAATTAGAGGTGAAGGTACTCCCTCTTCGTCTTAGATATCTTTATGGGTCCAACAATATAATTGCCGGTAATAATTGCAAATGAGCTCGAAAAATTGAAAGTGGAGCTATTGATCAAAGTATTGAAGAAGCATATTAGAGCATTGGGCTAGTCAATTGTGGACATTGTGGGAATTTATTCGGGTGTGTGTACTCACAAGATACATCTAATTGAAGGGTGTAAGCCAAGCATTGAGCACCAAAGGAGGTTAAATCCTCCAATGCAAGAAGTAATAATGATATATATATATATATATATATATATATAATAAAATAATTGGATGCAGGAGTAATTTTTCCTATTGCGGACAGCAAATGGGTGAGTCTGATTCAATAGTTCCAAATGAGAAAGTTGAGCTTGTGGATACTAGGCCACTGACCGGTGGTAAGTGTGTATGGATTACCGAAAGCTAAATTCATGAATCAAAAAAGACCATTTCCATATGCCTTTCATTAACCAAATGCTAGATAGACTTGCGGGAAAGGGGTGGTATTGTTTCTTAGACAGGTATTCCGGTTACAATCAAATCTCCATAGCATTGAAGGATCAAGAAAAAAACCCAATTCACTTGCCCCTATGGGACTTTTTCTTTCAAGTGGATGCCCTTTGGATTGTGCAATTCACCGGCCACTTTCCAAAGGTACATGTTTTCTATATTTGTTCATATAGTAGAGGAGTCCATGGAGGTGTTCATGGATAACTTTTCTGTCGTTAGTGACTCGTTTGAAGGGTGTTTGAACCACTTAGAGATGGTACTACAACAATTTGTTAAATCAAACTTGGTTCTCAATTGGGAGATGTCACGACCCAAAGTAGACCCTAGATGTGACATGGCATATAAGACCCCCAAGAGGCCCTACACAATTCACTTAGCATACATAAACAAGATAATAGAATCTAACGAGTTTAAAAGATAGCTTATATCATAAAAGAGTTTGTCAAAAAATGAAGCGAAAGTCTAAATAGTCTCAAAAGCCACCTATTACATCAAGAGTGATCGGGACGTAACCATAATCACATACAATAACTAAAAAGTAAAGACAATAAGCAATAAAAGGTTCGGTGCTCAGAACATGAGGACTCACCACTTCTAAAAACTACTAGAGTGATCACTAGCCATGGGGATGCGAAATCGGAACATCGGACCCTACATTTGGGAAATAATGTAAGAAAGAGTATGTGTTAGTACAAAAATGTACCAAGTATAATAGAAATGCATAGATTTATAAAATCATCCTAAATGGACATTTTTTGTGATATGCAAAGACCAAGTTAAAGCATAAGATAAGAGGTTAAAATCATAATTATGATCATGTTCAATGCAAGTAAATCATCTTTCAACATATGTGAGATACTTCTAGAAGTAACCTTAGTTCATCATTATTATGGGAAGTAGCCTTAACCAACATAGAGACTATGTGAGCTATAACACGGAATCTGGTGTCTGCCCCACACCGATAAGGGGTGTCCTACTTGCCAAGGTATGGACGATGAACTTCTAGCGTATGTGGACCCACTATCTAATATATATCTGAGACAATCATTCTATGGTGGCACATAGATGTGGGATAAGGGGATTGCTAATAGAAACCCGACCTCTAGCTACGGGAGAGCTTCCATCTCAATATCTTTTCGGTGCTAAGCATAAATCCCACGGAATAGTCATAAATCTTAACTTATTTTATTATTCATGGAAGGCACATCAAGTAGCCAATCCAAGCTAGGTTTCATTAGAATAGCTCCTAAAACTTGATTCAAAGTTTGATTGAGAAAACCTTTCAACTCTAAGAATCCTTATGTGATAAAACCCTTTCACATTCATGTATTGAGTAGTATGTGAGAAAACCTTTTCACAACAACAAAAATAACAACATTTATGCTTCACTCTCAAAGCAATCTTCAATCATTTTCATCAACTTCATAAAGAACATGCATATCTTCATAAACTCATCTTTCATAGTTCAAAACCCACATAATATCTTCATAGCTTAGAAAACATGGGTTATGCATGGGTTCATGGGGATTCCTCTTAAAAACATGGAATTATCTCAATTCATGCATAATAGTTCATAAAACAATCATTTGGATCAACATTGAAAGGAACTCATGATATGGAAGAAAACCTAACTTCAATTGGAGATTTCTAACTTGTAAATTGGAGAATTTAGGAACCCTATGGAGCAAAGAGCTCCAAAGGTGAACACTAACATACCTTGGAGTTCAGGCCCTGAAGTAATTGGTGAATTGGAGACTTGACCTTAAAAACCCTAGACTTCTTCTTCTTCCTTGGAAAAAGAAATATTTGAGAGGATGGCCTAATCTTCTTTTGGGAATTTGAGAGAATGAATTGAATTGGGTGCTTTCGGGATAAAAATCATAATATAAGGATTTGGGTGGAAGGTAAAACAACATAGTATTGATTTAAAATAATTGGGAAAAGACTAGAATGACCCTGACTTAAAACTGCCAAATTGACTCTCTAGAAAGACTTCATGGGCTGTCTAGAACACCACAGCCCATCAAGTGGGTCGTGAAGATGCTCTGCCCGAAAAGGCTTCATGATTTCAGGCATAACTTTTTACTTCGAGCTTGGAATTAGGCAAACACAGTGGAGTTGGAAAGAGGACTCAAAGATTTTTAATTTGATAGGTCATGAGCCACCTAATTCATTTTATGCTAAAATATATGATTGTTTAAAGTTAACCCTAAACTCTAATCCTGATAAACCTCCTTCATGCATGACTTCACGGTCCGTGTAAAGCTTCACGGGTCAATTAGACGTCTGTGGTCCTTAACAGTGACTTGGGGTGAGACGTTACTAACTGGGTGACATGTTTGACCCACTAGACGGGTCATCCAAGTCACCACGGGCTATTTGGGCATCTATCTAGGTGACACCAGCCTGGGGCAAGTTCTAGAAAATCCTCACGAGCTCCATAACGGACCATGGTCCCTATCACGGCCTATCTAGGGCTCCGTGGAGGGTTCCATATTCCACTTTTGGATTCTTGACTTGCCCTTTTGACACCTTTCTAGCCTTTCTCAAATCTGAGGTGTTACAAAAGAACTATCATTTCATGGTAAAAGAAGGGAAAGTTCTGGGGCATAAAATCTCCGAAAAAGGAATTGAAGTAGATCAGACTAAAATTGAGGTTATTGCTAAGTTATCCCCTCTAATTTCGATGAAGGGCATGCAAAGTTTTCCAGTCCATGCCGGATTCTACCGATGATTTATCAAAGATTTCTCAAAGGTAGCTAATCCATTATTTTGACTGCTTGAAAAAAGAAAGTGCTTTCGAGTTTGATGCTGCTTGTTTGAAGGCATTTGTGAGTTTAAAAGAAAATCTTGTTTCATCCCCTATCATTATGGCACCTGATTGGACTCTTCCATTTGAAATGATGTGTGATGCAAGTGGAATGGCGTTTGGCACTATTCTTGGACAATGTATGAATAAATTCTTTCACCCCATCTACTATGCTAGCAAGACTTTAAATTGTACCCACTGTGAACTACACAGTGACGGGACAAGAGTTACTAGTCGTTGTGTACAATTTTGAAAGGTTTAAAGCATACTTTTTGGGTACTAAAGTTGTTGTGCATACTGATCATGCCTCCCTACGATACTTGATGACAAGGAAGGAGGCCATGCCTCGATTAATTTGATGGGTGCTTCTTCTCCAAGAGTTAAATTTGAGGTGAGATATACGAAGGGTTGTGAAAACCAAGTGGCTGAACACCTTTCGAGACTAGAAGCAAGTGTTGTGTTGGCTGAAAGAAGAGACATAGACGATGTTTTCCCTAATGAATCATTGATGTTTATCTCTGAAACCTCAATACCTTGGTATGCCAATTATGCAAATTTTATCGTGTTTAGGTTGTTGTCTTAGGGATTAAGTAGCCATCAAAAGAGAATGTTCATGTTTGACATGAAAAAGTATATGGGATGAACCCTATATTTTCAGCGTATGTGTTGATCATATTATTCGAGGTTGTGTGCCTAAAGTTGAGGCGCGAGAAATGCTGGAGGATTTCCACGCTTCTCCTGCATGTGGGCATCATGGAGGTATCTGTACAGTTACCAAGGTATTGCAATGTGGCTACAATTGGCCTACGGTATATAGGGACGCTCTTGCATTTTGTAAGACTTGTGTGCAGTGTCAAATGCAAGGGTGTATTTCAAGGAGGCATGAGTTGCCACTTTCGCAAATTCTCGGAGTTGAGCTATTTGATGTGTGGGGAACTGATTTCATGGGACACTTCCCTAGCTCTTTTGGGAACAAATAAATCCTAGTGGGAGTTGATTTTTGATGAGTCCGAGATTTGGACTCATTTAAGGCTTTATTTGGATAGATTTAGTGTCCTCAAATGCTTATTTTGTGCCCATAATTGATGTAAAATCCTTGATTTCTAGGTATTTGATTGAGGAGCAAAGCCAGGACACTAATTTACAAAAAGGAACGAAGCGAGCTGAAAGAAGAAAGAAACGAGAGCCTGGTGATCGCCAAGTCCATTTGGCGAGTGGCCAGTTGACCGCCTAAAGTTCCAGTGTGCCAAGCCCTAAAGGAGAAAATAAAGTTGGTGAGAGAAAGGAGCAGTCGGCTAATCACCGAGTGATTTCGCGATGCAGAGTCAGATCACCCAAAGTTACAGACATGGAGGATGTTGAAGGCCAAGGCAAGAAGGTCATGAAATGGACCAAAGGGCGGATCGCCGAGTTGATCGACGAGCTCGACTAATTGCGCCGAATGGCCCTTCATAGCATATTTTTGGCGACTATAAATACATTTTCAAACATTAAGTGGAGAGGCTTTTATCATTTTTAGAAGTATCATCTTTTGAACAGTTTGAACTCTGAGTTTTGAGACATTGTTCCCTTAGCTTTGAAGAATTGAAGTTTTCCATTTTTGAGAAATTGGAAGTGGGTCTTTGAGATTCTTCAATTTGGAACTTTCTAAAGATCAAATTAATCTTACCCAGTTGATGGAAACACAATTTGGTAACGATTTCTATCTTTTTATGATGTGTAGCAAAAACCCCAATTCTTAGGGTGTGACTATGTGATTATGGGCTGATTTAGTTTATGGGTATTGCTAATTGTTAGTTTAAATGTTGTTTAGAAATGAATTCAATCAATAATTATGGTTTAATTTAAAGAATTGTATTTGCAAATGCAATTCTACCTTCGTGTTTTTGGCTTGCTCGAGAGAGAGGCTTTAAAACCAAGATTACTGAATTGATAGTCTGTGGGTATTGGGTTGTCATGGGTTCAGCTCGAGAGATTGAATCCTAAACCCTTTTCCACACATTCAGCTCGAGAGAGTGAATGGACTAAAGCATATGTTGTTCTTATTTGCATGCTTATCGATGTTCAAGAGAAATCGACTTGATTCAGGGTAAATTGTTCAAGAGAAAGTTTACCTCCTCTATAGTCTAGCTTATTCACTGATTTATAGCTATTTTATAATAGTTGCATTTACCCATTCGTATACCTGTGCCTATAGTCGAATCACATCCCAAGAACCCATCTCATTATTGTCATCTTCGTATTATTTGTTGTTGTTGTAGTTGACGATTTGAAATCAAAACCCCATGTTTTTTGACATTCGTGTCACCCCCTGATTTACATTATGCTTTTAATCATAAATTTCTATTCCTATGATTAACTTGAGCATATTTGTACTTTTCTCTTGAATCTTAAACACGTACCATTCCCTATGGGATTCGACCCCAACTCATTTAGTTGGGTTATTATACTGATTAACGACCGTTGATGCTTAGAATTGGATGAAGTGTCTTTGAAACATTATTAGTCAATTTTGTGTCAAAATGGGTAGAAGTCGTGGCTTTGCCTAACAATGAAGGGAGAGGTGTCACAAGGTTCCTCGAGAAGTATATTTTCACAAGGTTTTGTACCCCAAGAGCCATTATAAGTGATGGTGGTTCTCATCTCTATAATTGTCAATTTAAGCACTTTTGTCTAAGTATGGGGTAAAACACAAGGTTGCCACACCATACCACCCACAATCAAGTGGACAAGTTAAAGTGTCCAATCGGGAAATAAATAACATATTGGCTAAAACAGTGAATGTCAACTGTACCAATTGGCCTAGCAAGCTTGACGATGCTTTTTGGACCTATCGAACAGGCTTCAGATCTCTTATTAGCATGTCTCCATACCAATTGGTGTTTGGGAAGGCCGTTACTAGCATGTTGAATTAGAGCACAAGGCCTTATGGGCGTTGAAGAGGGTGAACCTGTATTGGTAATTGGCTTCGAAGAATTATGTTGATCAGTTACTTGAATTAGACGAGTATTAATTGAAGGCGTATGAGAGCTCCACGCTCTACAAGGAGAAATTTAAATGTTGGCATGACTCTAAGATCTTGCAATAGGAGTTTAGAGTAGGTGAGCCAGTTCTCTTCTTCAATTCATGATTGAAACTTTTCCTAGGAAAGCTAAAATCAAAGTGGACTAGTACATACAAGGTGACTAGAGTGTATGGAAATGGAACAATTGAGATCAAAGATACCAAGGGCATCAAATTAAAAGTCAACGGCCAAGGGTTGAAAGTATACTTTTGGGAGGGTCATGATATAAGAGTTATTTAAGTGGTGTACTTGGATGATGCTTGAGAGCATGTCCACGTCGTGCCACAAAGTTAAATCAAGCATTTTTTGGAAGGCAACCCAAATATTAGTTGTTTTCAATAATGTGTGTCACTTGTGCAGAGGCAAGAAGTATTAAGTGAGCGCAGACATGACCGCGATTCGCTAATCCTAAAGGGCGAGCTACTTCTAAATTCGTCCTTAGGATAATTCTAGATGGTGAAGGTTATGTCAACTTAAGTGGATTGAAGTACAAAAGGGAGTTTCGCTAAGCACAATTGACGTACCTAACTCAATTTGCCTTCTTGGACTGAGATTTCAAGCAAATGAATTGTTACTTTGGGTAATCAGTGACATGTTTTGGCGATGCTCCTATCCCACAAGGCGCTCATCAGTGAGTTCGCCGAATAGGGCTGGAAAAATATTGGTCATTACAGGCACAGTCGATGAGTTGGGCATGTTCCGCGATTCCCCTAACTTGATAGGTGAGCTCAGGGATAATAAATCACTTCTAACAGGAATTCTCTCACCCTATGTTTCTCTTTACTTCTAGCATTGAGGATAATGTTGTTTTCTTTTTGGTGGGGTGAGGAGCACTTTTTGTGCTTAAACCCTTACTCTTTCCTTACTCTTTGTGTGCTTAATTTCATTCATGTCTCTCTTTGCCCCCATGATTTTTGAACTTTTTAACTGATTAAGAATGCTTGATTTTTCATCTTTCATGTTCGAGGATCGATTATGTCCAGTATTGATGTCTTGGATAGTACTCATGATGAGAAATGTGTTTTGTAGTTGTTGCAAGATGAAATCGGTGTGGCTTTGCTTTTGAATGATCTTTTTTATTCTTGTGATGACTAGCTATGTATTGATGTGAGCCTTGCAATGAACAACACATGCAAGCTTTTTGATTTTGTAGAGTTGTGCTAAATGATCGTGTTTGAAGTGCCATGTGTGGTGAGGTCCTACTTGAAAGCATGTTTGTTGAGTCCTGGAATTTTCCTTGTTAGTCTAATAGTCTACCTTGGTGAATGCAAGAAATGATCTTAGGCATGAATTTTAAGAGGGAACCCAAACGTTCATACCTTTTGTGACAACCTTGTGAGGGTGTGCACCCATCTTGGCACCATTGGAGCCTTAACCATCTTTTTCAACCTTGTTGAAACCTCTTGAGCCAAATTATCCCAAACTTTTCACCCATAGAATCATTTTCTAAGCATTGGCTTGTTTGAATAGTCAACTTAGGCCAAAAGCCTAAGTTGATGGTGTGTAAAGAAAGAAGGAAATAAAACCAAGTGGAAAGTGAAGAAATACTAGGGAGACTCAACTTTGAGATTTGTGGCAAAAAGAAGGAACCCCTCCTTATAAAAAAAGAAATATGCAAAAGCTTGAAAATTTAAACAAAAAGAATGTGTGATGGAATAAAAGTGGTGTGCAACAAATTGAGTGAAAAATTGATGTTTGAGTCTCCAAGTGAAAAGAATGAAAAGAATTGAGAAGATGTAAAGATGAGTGCAACAATGCTTTGAAAAGGTTGAGCCAAATTGACCATACCTTTACCCTCAGCCCCATTACAATCCTAAAAAGACCTTTGAGATCTTGCATAAACTAGGTTGTGTGATGATTGGAAAATATGGGCAAGCGTATGGGATGAAGCTTGCATGTATTTCTCGGAGTGAGAGTTGTATTGATTCCTAACTTCTTTATTGATTTGCTTTGTGAGAGCACAAAATAATTCTTGGTGTGAGCACTTGAATACATTTGTTGAACCATGGTTTTGCATTAAAAATAAAGCACTAATGAGCTTGAGCTTGGGTTGATATCGGCTAGTCATCATTTGAAGCTTTTTTAGCATGATTAAGTGTTGCATACACTTGATAATAGTCTTTTGGTGACACTTGCATGTTAACTCTCATTGAGAAGTGTTGTAGACACTCTTGTTGAACTAATTATGTTTTTGATTTACTTTAGGATAAACAAAAGTTTAAGTTGGGGGTGTTGATGAGTGACATATTTGCACACATTTAAGGTTTTTTAGTTCAACAAGTAGTGTCCTTGATGTCTAATTATGTCCTATTCTAATAATATTTTGATGATTTGCATGTAAGAAGGCTAAAGGACAAGGAAGGGATGAATGAATGATATAAAATGTCAAAGACACTAAAAGAAGTAAAAATCCAATAGGCTGAATATCACCAAAGTTGACAGTATTTGATGTCCAAGTATCAAGGAAGATTGGAGAATAAAGGTCATATCGGGTGATCCAACGAATGAATAAAGGCGAACCCAATTTCATTGCTGAAAGTGACAGGCAATTGAGTGAAAATGAAGGCTAAACTAGGCAAACAAGGTGGAATTCGGTGACTTGCTAATCGTGAAAGGCGTATTCTACAATTCATCCCATTGGAGTTCAAACATATGAAGCCTCAAGCTAGTAAAGGGAGAGCTGAAGGATAAAATGGTGATTCCCTAATTGAGCTCAGCGAGCCCGACTAATGTCGCCAAATGGGGTGTGAAAAAATTCTGGGGAAAGTATAAATAGCTTTGAAGAGAGAGAAAGTGCATGTTTTGACAGTTTTTATGGTTTCTTTAAACATTGAGAAATAGAGTAGTCATCTCAGTTCTTAGTATTGGGGTTTGGGATGATCTTGTAATCGACAATTAAAGATTGAAATTGAAGTGGGTGTTGAAGTTTATTACTTAATTTCAACATATTAATGGATGCTAACATCATAGGTATCTCTTTGCTTTTTGTGATGTGTGGCTAAAACCCCAATTCTATGGCTGTGATTATGGGGATGGGTGTTGATTTAAATTAGTTGGTCTTTTGCCTTGCTCTTTTTTTTGTTGTTCATCCATCGATTTGAGTTATTTAGCATGAACTTAATTTAGGGATTAAGGTGGCCAACTTAATCTTGACTTAGATCTCCAATTGCTGCTTGAAAAAGACCAATAGGAGTATGACAATAGGAGTATGTGATTAACTCAATGTGTGCAACTTAGGGATGATTTTAGTTGCAAAATCAAGGTAATGGGTTGATTTGTGAATTACATAGATAAGACAAAAAAGAGATTCTATGAACTAATGTTATGAGATCGAAAGAAGATTAGTATTACTAATCATTACCCAGCTTATCCATGGTTGTTGAGCTTTATTGAACAGGCAAGTGTACCCCTAGTTAATATCAATGCAAACCCCTACATCCTAGATTCAATTGAAATTGTCTAAACCCATATTTTCCTTAGTTAGTTGTTTATAATTTATTCTGAAGTTTCTTGATTAATTTTGGGGGAATAATCCACCCACTTGCTTTAATCACTAAAAGGAATTAGTCACATTTTAATTTCCACTTGGAATTCTTATCCTTACATCACTCCTTGTGGGATTCGACCCTGACTCTTATTTGGGTAATTTTATTGACAACGACCGCTTACTCTTCTAATTGTTTTTAGAGTAATTTTGAGTGTTATCAATGTGAGGTTCCTCAGTACATGTTTTGATAGTTTTTTGGTTTCTTTGAACATTGATAAATAGAGCATTCATCTCAGTTCTTAGTTTTGGGGTTTCGATTGATCTTGTAATCGACAATTAATCATTGAAATCGAAGTGGGTGTTGAAGATTATTGCTTAATTTCAAGACATTAATTGTTGCTAACATCATAGGTATCTCTTTGATTTTTATGATGTGTGGCTAAATGCCCAATTCTAGGGGTATGATTATGGGGTTGGGTGTTGATGTAAATTAGTTGTTCTTTTGCCTGACTCTTTTTTTTGTTGTTCATCCATCGATTTGAGTTATTTAGCATGAAATTAATTTAGGTATTAAGGTGGCCAATTTAATCTTGCTTTAGATCTCCAATTGGTGCTTGAAAAAGACCAATAGGAGTGTGTGATTAACTCATTGTGTGAAACTTAGGGATGATTTTAGTTGCAAAAGCAAGGTAATGAGTTGATTTTTGAATTACATAGATAAGACCAAAAAGAGATTCTATGAACTAATGTTATGAGATCGAAAGAAGATTAGTGTTACTAATGAGTACCCAGCTTATCCATGGTTGTTGAGCTTTATTAAACAAGCAATTGTACCCCTAGTTAATATCAATGCAAACCCCCACATCCTAGATTCAATTGAAATTGTCTAAACCCATATTTTCCTTAGTTAGTTGTTTATAATTTATTCTGAAGTTTCTTGATTAATTTTGGGGGAATAATCCACCCACTTGCTTTAATCACTAAAAAGAATTAGTCACATTTTAATTTCCTCTTTGAATTCTTATCCTTACATCACTCCTTATGGGATTCGACCCTGACTCTTATTTGGGTAATTTTATTGACAACGGCCGCGTACTCTTCTAATCGTTTTTAGAATAATTTTGAGTGTTAGCAATGTGAGGTTCCTAAGTTGATATGCCGTGAAATCTTGGCACATTTAATGCTTAAAAATGAGGAACCAATACTAGAAAAAAGTGTATTTTTGAATACTTTGATATGTTTGTTAATGGTGTAGGCAGAATCTAGCGTATCTAGAAAAGTGGAAAAAGAAGCAGAGAATGATGATGATCAAGTGAAGTTCACGGCCAACTTCACGGACCGTGACATTCACAACAGTCCGTGGTTGAGCCCATGAAACTGAACCAATATGAACGCCTAAGAGGAGCTAAAAGTGGAATTGAACAAATAAAGACCACGGCTAACTTCACAGGCCATGGTCCTCATCTCGGACCGTGGTTGTGATCGTGATGCTGAACCAGAGAAGAGCTTAAAAGAAGTTGTTAAGTGATGGGGCCAAGTTAAAGTCACGGGCACCTTTACGGGTCGTGAAGGTCACTACGAACTGTGGTACCCATTGTGATGATGAACCAGTAGATACACTTCGAAGAGTTGAAATAAGGGTCGGACAAGTAAAGACCACGGCCAACTTCACGAGCCATGGTCCCTAATGAAAGTCCGTGGTCTCGTCCGTGATGCAAGTTCCAGTGATCTAATTTGAAGGGCAACTTTTGGGAAGTCACGGACGGCTTCACGGTCCGTAAAGCCTTCTACAAGCCGTAGAAGTGGCTATAGAGCCGCCCAACATTTCAGTGTTAGTTCGACTAGGACTCATTTTAAACATCCTATTTTGAATTACTTCAGGTCATTTTTGGATATTATTCATTATCTTACGTTTTACGACTAAGAAATACAGCGTTACTCTTAGTTTTTGATTTTGGATTTTGATTATTGTTATCAGTTTGAAGTTCGAATTCAGATTATCGAAGTGATTGTTGATTTGCTAATTATTTTTGTAAGTCTTTCTTAACATGTTTTCATTCTTTATTACTAATTGTTCTCATGAAAGCATGAGTGGCTAAATAGCACGACTGCGGTTGTGGGATCCTTGACGAAATTCCAGTTATGATTCTAGTGAGTGCACACATTAGATGAGCATGTATCTGATTTTTGTTCGAGAAAAAAATACTAGTTAGGAAAAAGCTGAACTAAATTAACAAATTGGAGTTAAAGCTTGAGTTCGCAAGATAAGAACTTTAACACCATATCATTTTAAGCGAGGGTCACTTTTACTAACACTATAGAGTCAAGAGAAAATGAGTGATAATTATCTGATTAGGTTGAGAAGCAAATGATTCTATAAACATTGATTTACATGACGCTCAATTACGGAAGAACACTAGAACTAATGTTATGGTGAACACAATCCTGGTTTCTCTTAATTAACCGAATCAACCTTACAAAGAAATATTTTGTTAGTCATGAATCTGGAGTTTGACTACAAGTTTTGGTAATTATAACATTTCAACCAAACCCAATTTACTTTCCGTTGTTATATGTTTAGGAGATAATAACAACATTTTAATAAATGCATTAATGAAATCTTATCTATAAAGAAATTCTCTATGGGATCGACCTCAACTCTAGTTGAGTTCTGTAAATTGACATCGACCATTTAAACTTCTTATTTGAAGTGTAAGTTTGGACGTATCAAATTTTGGCACCGCTCCGGAGAATTTCAATTCAGAAGTGTTTTACTAGCTTTTATTCGATTTGTAGTTATATTTCCTAATTTTACATTTTGTTCTACGTTTGTGTCTCTTTGAGGTAAGTTCGATTGTGCATACCCAACACTAGAAGTAAAGGAGCCCATTGCTTCCTTACGACCTTGAATTTTAGAAAATTATTCGAAAAATGGTTAATGCACATGAATTAGAGGCTCATAAACACAGACTAGGCTTAGAAGCTAAAATTGATGTTGCAAGGAATGTCCAGCAAACTGCTGGAATCAATCAACCTAGGCCAGGTGCCTAGCAAAATGCTGGAATCAATCAACCTAGGGCAGTTGATGATAACAAAGGAATGGAAGGATTAGTCCCTCCCCAGCACCAACCAATAGCCCCAAGGGGTAGAGCTCAGCATCTAACTGACATGCTGTATGAAGAAGATGATGCTGAATTGGATGGAGTTGGAGCCACTAAAGCTATAGTGTTACCTGCACTACCTCCAGGAGTTAAGTTCACAATCACCAACACCATGATCTAATTGTTGAACCTGAAAGGTATGTTTAGAGGTGCAGCTGGTGATAATGCAAATCAGCAGATGAACTTTGTGGCAATCTGTAAGTCACAAGAGATTCCTGGGGTTAACCAAACAACAATGAGGTTGAGGTTATTTCCATTGTCTCTTACTGGAGAGGCGACTAAATGGTTGAATGAGATGCCACACAACTCCATCTAAACTTGGACTGAGCTAAAGGAAGCTTTCCTAGAAAGATTCATCCCAGAATCAAAAGAGCTGCAGATAAAGGACGAGATAAGTACACACAAGCAGCTATCGAGAGAAACAATGCATGACACTTGGTGGAGATTCAGCCAAAAGCTGAAGAAATGTCCTAACCATGATCTTACTGAGAGTCATCTGAAACAAGCTTTCTATAGATCTTTAAACTATGTCACTAAACATATTGTTGATGCAGTTTGTGGATCATTCATGAGAAAGCCATTCTCAAAAAGCATGCAGTTATTGGATGAGGTCTTAAAGAACAACAGGGCATGGTACACTAGAGATGCAGAGGTAGGAGATCTTAGGTATACATTTGAGCTTTCAGCTGAACAGAGGAAAAGAGAAGAAGAAAGGGACCAATACATGGCACATATGAGGACACAAATAAATCTGCTCACAAAGCACATTGTCGCCAAGTCTGAAAAGGTAAATGTTGTTGGACAACAAAATAGGTATGAGGATTAGGATATTGACCTTGATGAGGAAGCTAACTACTTGGGGATCCAAGGAGGTTTCCTAAATTATAACTCTGAAAATTAGGGTTACAATTCTAGAAACGCAGGTTAGAACTATGCTAGGGATAGTCAGTATTATAGGCCAGCAAATAGAGATCAGGGAAACTGACAGAACAGAGATGGGTATAGGAAAGATCGCAGTGGTGTTTATGTGCCCCCCAAGTAATAGAGACCAGGTACGTGGTAGTTCCAGCAGGTCTAAGCTGGAAGACATGATAGCTAAGGTACTCCAGAAAGTTGAATCAACTAATGCAGGGGTAAAAGAAATGAGAGGTGATTTATCGAGCATGAGTCAGTTGGTGGACTCTCACACCACCTTCATTAAACAAATTGAGCAGCAATTGGGGCAACTCTCAGCCTTACTAAATCAGAGGAATAATGGGTCACTACCAAGTGACACTATTCAAAACCCTAAGAAGGATGGGCACTGCATGGCCATCGCCACCAGGAGTGGTAAAGTTCTTACTGACCTTATTTCTGCAGGTACCAAACATGAACAGGTAGGAGCAAGCTGGCAGAGAAGAGAATGAAGTTGAACAGGTAGATGATTTGGAGGATCCTCAGCCTAAAGCACAACGTGCGAGAGGAAAAGAGTAAGAGGTCGAGGGAAACCTGCCTTTACAGCAGATTCCCAGACCACCTCCTTATTTCCATCAAAGGCTCAGAAAGAAAGCTGAAGATGGTAAGTTTACAAAGTTCATCACTATGTTGAAGCAACTTTCAGTAAACATACCACTGGTGGAAGCCATGGAACAGATGCCAGGATATACCAATTTCATGAAGGACTTGGTTACAAAGAAGAGAGTTGTAAGTCTTGATTTTACTAACGATGTTCATCATTGCAGCGCCATTGCTACCAGATCTCTGGTTCAGAAGAAGGAAGATCCAGGTGCAATCACTATCACATGCACCATTGGGTCAATTAAGTTTGCAAAAGCTTTGTGTGATATAGGAGCCAGCATCAACTTGATGCTATTAGCCATCTACAAGAAATTGGGATTGGGAGTTCCAAGACCTACAGCAATAAGGTTGATGATGGCTGATAGGTCAGTTAAGCGGCCAGTGGGAGTCCTATGTGATGTATTTGTAAAGGTGGACACCTTCATCTTTCTAGCTGATTTCATGATGTTGGATTGTGAAGTGGACTTTGAGGTTCCCAACATTTTGGGAAGACCCTTTTTGGCCAGAGGAAGAGCTTTGGTAGATGTTGAAAGAGGAGATTTGAAGTTCATCTTCAACAAGGATAAGGTAAAGTTCAATATTTGTAGGTCAATGAAGCAAACCAATGATATGAATGTGGTATATGCAATAGAGGTGGTTGTTGATGAAGACATGAGGGTACCCATAGAAGAGAGGATGGTTGTTGAAACCTTAGCTGCAGTGTTGATGAACTTTGATGCTGATTTCTGGTCTAACTAAATAGAGACTATGAATGCATTGTAGTGTATGGGAGCACACTCGTATGCTCCAAAGAAATTGGACCTGGACTTGAACAACAGGCCAAGCCCTCCAGCAAAACCATCCATCGAAGAGCCACCGGTGCTGGAACTAAAACAATTACCCAGTCACCTCAGGTATGTATTTTTGGGTACTAATAACACTTTACTTGCTATCTTGGCTGCAGATTTAAATGAAGAGCAGGTGCAGGACGTGATCAAGGTGTTGAGAAGGTACAAAAGGGCCATTGGGTGGACCATTGCTGATATAATTGGAATACCTCCGGCTATATGCACCCACAAGATTCAGCTTGAGGAGGGCTGCAGCCTAAGCATTGAACACCAGCAGAGGCTAAACCCACTTATACAAAAGGTGGTTAAGAAAGAGATAATCAAGTGGTTAGATGCTAGGGTGGTCTATCCCATTTCTGATAGTCATTGGATTAGTCCAGTGCAATGTGTGCCCAAAAAGAGTGGTATGACTGTGGTGGCAAATGCCAAGAATGAGTTAGTCCCATAGAGACCAGTCACTAGATGGCGAGTGTGTATGGACTACAGAAAGCTGAACAAGTGGACTTTGAGGGATCACTTCCCCATGCCTTTCATAGACCAGATGCTTGATAGGTTGGCAGTAAAGGGTGGTACTATTTCTTAGATGGATATTCTGGTTACAACCAGATATCAATTGCTCCTGAAGATCAGGAAAAGACCACATTCGCATGTCCTTATGGTACCTTTGGGTTTAAACGCATGCCATTTGGACTATGTAATGCACCAGCAACATTCCAAAGGTGTATGATGTCCATCTTCTCAGACATGGTTGAGGACACTCTAGAGGTATTTATGGACGATTTCTCTATAGTAGGCGATACTTTTGATTATTACTTGTAGAATCTTAGTAGGGATTTACAGAGATGTGAGGAGGCCAACCTAGTACTGAATTAGGAGAAGTGTCATTTCATGGTAAAGGAGGGCATAGTCCTAGGACACAAAGTATCACAGAAGGGGATAGAGGTCATAAGGCCAAGATTTAGGTGATTGAAAAGTTACCTCCGACAATCTGTGTGAAGGGTGTTAAAAGCTTTCTAGGACCACGTCGGGTTCTATAGGCGTTTCATCAAGGACTTCTCCAAAATTGCACACCCCATGTGCAAGCTTTTGGAGAAGGAGGTGAAATTTGTCTTTGATGAGGCATGTCTCAAAGCATTTGAGTGCCTAAAGGAAAAGCTGATTTCAGCACCAATGAGCATTTGCCCAGACTAGGCGGAGCTATTTGAGGTAATGTGTGATGCTAGTTGGACTGCATTAGGAGTTGTATTGGGGCAGAAGCGCAACAAGATGTTTCATCCGATTTACTATGCTAATAAATCGCTGAATGGGGCACAGCGAAACTACACAGTCACTGAGCAGGAACTATTGGCGGTGGTGTATGCATTTCAAAAGTTTAGAGCTTACTTGCTGGGCACTAAGGTGATAGTTCATACAGACCATGCTGCCCTGAGATACCTCATGGCAAAGAAAGATGCCAAGCCTAGGCTGATCCGATGGGTACTTCTTCTCCAAGAGTTTGACTTTGAAGTGAAGGATAAGAGAGGATGTGAGAACCAAGTAGCTGATCACCTGTCTAGGTTGGAGGCTACAAAGAAGGAAGAGCTAAAGCTTGAAATAAATAATACATTCCCAGATGAGTAGGTATTAGCTGTAACTCTTAATCTTATTCCTTGGTTTGCTGATTATGCTAATTTTCTTGCTAGTGATGTAATGCTTGAAGGACTAACATTTCAGCAAATAAAGAGGTTCATGCATGATTTAGGTAAGTATTTTTTGGATGAACCTTATTTGTATAGGATTTGTGCTGATAACATCATCAAGCGGTGCTTTCTTGAAGCTGAGATTCTGCACATTTTGGAGGCCTGTCCCTCATCTCCAATAGGTGGTCATCATGGAGGTGCTCGAACAGCCCATAAGATACTTCAGTGTGGATACTACTGGCCCACAATTCATCAAGATACAGTGGACATTGTAAGGAGCTTTGATGTGTGTTAGTGGCAAGGAGCCATCTCTAGGCGCCATGAGTTCCCATGACACCCATCTAAGAGGTAGAGTTGTTTGATGTGTGGGGCATTGACTTCATGGGCTTATTTGTGAGCTCTTATGGACAGAAATATATATTAGTTGCAGTGGACTATGTGTCCAAATGGGTTGAGGCCATTTCTTTACCTGAGAATGATGGCAAGAATGTAGCTAGCTTCCTGAAGAAGAATATTTTCTCAAGGTTTGGCACACCCAGAGCCATTATCTGTGATGATGGTTCTCATTTTTGCAATAAGGTGTTCAGTGCTCTTCTGACCAAGTATGGGGTTAAACAGCACAAGGTTGCTACTCCTTATCACCCACAGACCTATGGAAAAATAGAGGTTTCCAACAGGGAAATCAAGACAATCTTGGCAAAGACAATGAATGCCAACAGGACAGATTGGGCACGGAAGCTAGATGATGCTCTATGGGCATATCGGATAGCTTTCAAGACATTTATTGGTATGTCTCCATATCAATTGGTGTTTGGAAAGGCATGCATTTCCGGTTGAGCTTGAGCATAGAGCACTCTGGGAGTTAAAGAAGCTAAACCTCAATTGGAGTGAAACTACAAACTTGAGGTTGGATCAGATCAATGAGATGGATGAGTTCCATCTGAGAGCCTATGAGAGGTCGGCATTGTATAAGGAGAGGATGAAGCTTTATCATGACAACCATATTGAGAAAAAAAATTTCACTCCTGGTGACTTGGTGCTACTCTTCAACTCCAGGCTTCGTCTGTTTCTAGGATAGTTGAGATCTAACTGGTCTGAACCTTTTAAGGTTACACAAGTGTTTCAATCTGGTGCTATTGAGCTGGAAAATGATAAGGGCGAGAGGTTCAAAGCTAATGGCGAACGAATAAAGGCATATTTAGGTGTCCTTGAGGATGTGAAGATTGTGGAGGAATGTAAACTTGATGAATTCTGAGTAATCAAGTAACCTGCGTCGCGCCGCGATGTTAAATTGTGCGCTGCTTGGGAGGCAACCCAAGATGTAATTGTATTAGGTATTTCCCTTTTTCCTTTTTTTTCTTTGTTTTTATAGAGTCGCTGTTTGATGATGTGTGCAGGAGAGATTAGGTGGAAAAGTGCAGAAACTAGGTGTAGACTGATATTTACGGGCAATCTCATGGACCGTGGTATCCTTCATGGTCCGTCAACTGAAGGACCAACCTATGGGAGCTACTAGAAATTGCAAGAAGAAGGTTTAAGGAAGGGTTCACGGTCAGTTAGAGCTTGTACGGACCGTCTAGACTCTCGTGAACCTCAGGTACGATTTTTAGTTTTAAGTTATGCTCACGACTATTCTCATGGACCATAACGCCCTTCACGTGCAACTTTAAGGTTCGTAGTCCACTACCCAGTACCACCTGTTATCTGATTCGACCCGCGCGTAACTCAATTCAAATGGAAACGTATATGTTTCCTTTCAAACGCCAAGGGTTAGTTTTTCTTCATCTTTTCTCTCCCATAACAGTTCTTTCACGATTAAAATCACTTCCCATCACTAATCGAGTCCAAATTCATTGTAAATTGATCCCTAATCCTAAAATTACCAAGAATCGTAGTCAAGGCTACTGAGTACTAACTTAGAGCGAAATTCTTTTCTCAGTTCCAAGTAAGTCACTTCTTACTTATTTGAATTAGTTCAGATTAAGCATGATTATGTTACTACATTGATGGGGACTGATTTGTGTAGGGTTAAGTTGATTTAGGTGTTCTTAATTGATATTTTTCCGTGGGTATAATGCTTATAATAGGGTGAAATTATAATGTTCTAAATTGGTTGTGATTCTGTGGTATTTAATTGAATGTGTTGAAAAAAGGATTGATGTGTAGATATGGGTCAATTGTAAACCTGTGTAAATATGGGAGTGGGTGCTGTAAAATCGTATTGTGGACTATGTTGGGAAGAAGGTGATTGAAATACTGGCCAAATGTAAGACCAAGATAGCTTTTACGAACCGTGGAAGCCACCACAAGCCGTGAAACTAATCGTGGAGAACACGTGAAGTCAAGTCATCCCTCAGATTAAGTTCACGGGTAGTATCATGGACCGTGGTGTACTCCACGGGCCGTGAACATCACTTGGTAAAATGTTTTGTGGTCCCTTTGCACATTGATTCTGCCTTCGACCCAAGAGGGCTTTCATGGACCATGGTACATACCATGGCCCGTACAAGCTTCCATAAAGCATACTTGGTTGTCAAATATCAATTTTTCTGTACTTCAATTTTTGTTCGTCTTTTGATTCCGTGGACCTTCCCAATGATAGATTAGGTGATGGCATTCTTAAGGAAAGGCTTCATGATGAAATTACATAGAGGAAGTCTGAGTACCCAATAGTGCATCATTTGACTGTGTTGAATACTAATGAGTTTTGTATTTCTCAGGTACGATGGCCCCTCGAAGAAAGAACGCAACTAAACCTACTCCTCCCCACTGTTTCTCAATCAGAGGGTAATGATGACTCCGACGCTAGTAATTCTGATGTGCAAATAAATGTCACACCGGAAGATCATTCACCTCGAGAGACCAGATCACAGACAAAGAGAGCCATTCTCCAGGACACTACTCCCCAGTCTGAAAAGGGAGGAAGTAGTTCCAGTGACATTGCAGCATCAGGTAGTAAATCTAATGATGGTGCAGGTAGCCAGTCTAATGCTGACTCTGGGGAAGTGCAGAATCTGAAAGCAGTTCTCTACTATGGTGATGTATGTGAGCGCCCATGAACCTAACCCTGCACTGGGATCACAGCTGATTCTTTGTTACTGTTCCATGTGGCAAAAAGGCAAGAAAAGAGAGCTCGTAGAACATCAAAGAGGGAAGCTCGAGAAAAGAAAGCCCTTGAACAGCAACAGCGAGATGCAGCCTTAGTTGGAGCTTCTGGTAGTAGAGCACCTGCCCCGACTAGTGAGGATCAAACTAATCAAGTCTCGAGTTCTGAGAGTGCACCCATTGATAAGGGTGCCAATGTTGATCCAACGACTGGCGCCTAAAGCGTCGTAGGTATGACCCCTCATCATTGCCTGTGTGTTTTATTGTTCTGTATCGACTTTGAGGGCAAAGTCCTTTTCATTTAGGGAGGGAGTGGTGAGAGCAATCTGCCATAGCTGTAAAAAAATGAAGGTTGTCTCTGTGTGTTACTATTTTTAGCTGTTTTTGTGTGTTGAGCTGTGCAGCAGCTAGTCTGTAAAAAATGAGGACCTAAATCTGAGTTTGACTATAAGGATCTTTAGATGACATCTTAGATACTGAAATGTTGAACATGGCTAATCTGACCAATTAATTGGTGAACCAAGAAACTAAAATATGCAGTCCTGTGTCGTGTGTGTGTAAGTTTTGATTGAAGTCTAACACTAGGAGCAAAAACTAGAACTTGCCTAAGTAGTCTTTCTTGAATCTGAGAATAACCGGATAGGAAAGGATCAGTAGGCCATTTTTGTTAAACTAGTAAAAAGCCAAAAATAAAAGAACCAAATGAAAAAGCTTATCACTTGAAGCCAATTTGAGCCTTAAATCAATCTTTGTTCTTACCCAACACATATCATATCCTTGTTCTCTGAAGGTACGATATTACAACTTAGGCCAAAAGCCTAAGTTGAGGGTGATTGCAATCCGAACAGAAAGAAAAAGGAAAAAGAAGGTTTAACCAGTGAGCTAAGTGCATATAAAAAAAGAAACAGAAAAACAAGAAAAGAAAAGAAAAAGGAAATAATAGCTACTGGGTCGTGCTGAAATAAAGAAAAAGAGGGAATCACTCAGAAAAGATTATGTGAAAATGAAACTTTGGAAAACCAAGGGATTAGTCACTCACGAAATCAAATATCCATTCCCTAGCCCCGAGCCTATGTTACAAGCCAATAAAGTCCTACACTGATCCTATTTCGAATGTTTGAAAGATAAAGCGTAGAAAGCAAGGGCAAGCCTATGGTAGTTTGTTGTTAGTGTTAGAAGTTCTTTGAGAGCGTGAGCGTAGTACTCAGTCCCAACTATTTTGGGCAAGGGACTTCTTTGTTGTGAGAACACAGTGATTACATTTGGAAGTAGATTATGTGAGCTGATAATTCACAGGCATAAGCATAATTGACTTTGAGTAATGAGGTGTCATGTATTGATCCTTATATGTTAGATTCAGGATTTTGGATACAAGTGTTGTTTAAAAAGGTTGCTGCATAGTTTCAAAAGTGTCTGAACATTTTGAGGATTGAATGTGTTGTGTATCATCACTTGAGCACAAGTAATGGTTCTAAGTTGAGGGTGTTGATGTGCCGCAAAATCTTGGCACATTTGATGCTTAAAAATGAGGAACTAATACTAGAATTAAGTGTATTTTTGAATACTTTGATATGTTTGTTAATGGTGTAGGCAGAAATCGGCGTATGTAGAAAAGTGGAAAAAGAAGCAGAGAATGATGATGATCAAGTGAAGTTCATGGCCAACCTCACGGACTGTGACCTTCATAACGGTCTGTGGTTGAGTCCATGAAACTAAACCAGTGTGAAGGCCTGAGAGGAGCTGAAAGTGGAATTGAACAAGTGAAGACCACGGCTAACTTCACGGGCCATGGTCCTCATCACGAACCGTGGTTGTGATCGTGATGTTGAACCAGTGAAGAGGTTAAAAGAAGTTGTTAAGTGATGGGGCCAAGTTAAAGTCACGGGCACCTTTATGGGCCGTGAAGGTCACTACGAACCGTGGTACCCATCGTAATGATGAACCAGTGGATAGACTTCAAAGAGTTGAAATTAGGGTCGGACAAGTAAAGACCACGGCCAACTTCACGGGCCGTGGTCCCTAATGATGATCTGTAGTCTCGTCCGTGATGCAAGTTCCAGTGATCGAATTTGAAGGGCAACTTTTGGGAAGTCAAGAGGGCTTCAGGGTCCATGAAGCCCTCTACGAGTCGTAGAAGTGGTCGTAGAGCCACCCGACATTTCAGTTCGACTAGGACTCATTTTAAACATTATATTTTGAATTACTTTAGGTCATTTTTGGATATTATTCATTATCTTACGTTTTACGACTAAGAAATACAGCGTTACTCTTAGTTTTTGGTTTTGGATTTCGATTATTGTTATCAGTTTGAAGTTCAAATTCAGATTATCAGATTATCAAAGTGATTGTTCATTTGCTAATTATTTTTGTAAGTCTTTCTTAACATGTTTTCATTCTTCATTACTGATTGTACTCGTGAAAGCATGAGTGTCTAAATACCACGACTGGGGTTGTGGGATCCATAACGAAATTCTACTTACGATTTTGTAAAACGAGTAAATGGCAGTCTGTGTTTACAATCTATAGTTTTAGCTTTTGATATCATTATAATCTAGTGAGTGCACACATTAGATGAGCCTGTATCTGTTATTTGTTCGAGAAAAAAATACCAGTTAGGAAAAAGTTGAACTAAATTAACAAATTGGAGTTAAAGCTTGAGATCGAGAGAAAAGAACTTTAACACCATATCATTTTAAGCGAGGGTCACTATTAGTAACACTCTAGAGTCAAGAGAACATGAGTGATAATTATCTGATTAAGCTGAGAAGCATCAGATAAATTTAACTCGAAATGATTCTGTAAACATTGATTTGCCTGACGCTCAATTACGGAAGAACACTAGAACTAATGTTATGGTAAATACAATCCTGGTTTCTCTTAATTAACCGAATCAATCTTACAATGAAATGGTCTGTTAGTCGTGAATCTGGAGTTTGGCTGCAAGTTTTGGCAATTATAACATTTCGACCAAACCCAATTTTCTTTCCATTGTTATTTGTTTAGGAGATAACAACAACATTCGAATAAACGCGTCAGTGAAACCTTATCAATAAAGAAATTCTTTGTGGGATCGACCTCAACTCTAGTTGAGTTCTGTAAATTGACATCGACCGTTTACACTTATTATTTGAAGTTTAAGTTTGGATGTATCAAAGTGTGAATATTTTAACAGTTTTTTGGTTTTTTTAAACATTGAGAAATAGAGTATTCATCTCAGTTCTTAGTTTTGGGGTTTTGGTTGATCTTGTAATCAACAATTAATCATTGAAATCGAAGTGAATGTTGAAGATTATTCCTTAATTTCAACACATTAATGGTTGCTAACATCATATGTATCTCTTTGCTTTTTGTGATATGTGGCTAAAACCCCAATTCTAGGGGTGTGATTATGGGTTGGGTGTTAATTTAAATTAGTTGATCTTTTTCCTTGCTCTTTTTTTTTGTTGTTCATCCATGGATTTGAGTTATTTAGCATGAACTTAATTTAGGGATTAAGGTGGTCAACTTAATCTTGCTTTAGATCTCCAATTGGTGCTTGAAAATGACCAATATGAGTGTGCCAATAGGAGTGTGTGATTAACTCATTGTGTGCAACTTATGGATGATTTCAGTTGCAAAATCAAGGTAATAGATTGATTTGTGAATTACATAGATAAGACCAAAAAGAGATTCTATGAACTAATGTTATGAGATCGAAAGAAGATTAGTGTTACTAATCATTACCCAGCTTATCCATGGTTGTCGTACCCTTATTAATATCAATGCAAACCCCCACACCCTAGATTCAATATAAATTGTCTAAACCCATGTTTTCTTTAGTTAGTTGTTTATAACTGATTCAGAAGTTTCTTGATTAAATTGGTAGAATAATCCACCCACTTGCTTTAATCACTAAAAAGAATTAGTCACATTTTAATTTCCTCTTTGAATTCTTATCCTTACATCACTCCTTGTGGTATTAGACCCTAACTCTTATCTGCTTACTCTTCTTATCATTTTTAGAGTAATTTTGAGTGTAATCAATGCGAGGTTCCTCAGGAATGCCCCAATTTGACTTTCCTTTATCATTTTGTGCAAGCCCTTGTCTGTATATCTCAAACATCCCTTGCACATACCATATGTTAGGCATCCCCTCTACATGTACAGGTTGAGTGGGCCCATGTGGGTTATCGTATGAAGCTGACGTTGCAGGTGAAGTGTCGGAGTTGGAATATGATCTAGATTGTGATCCCGACTCTTCACTGCCATTCTTTTCTCCCGGCGATTGTTCTCCCTCTTCAAACTAAGGAGAAGTAGGTGAGGGGGGTTTAGCATCATTTACCAGCTCAAGAATTGGTGTCAGTTGTTTGGTATTCTGAGTGTTGTGGGGACCAGCAAGTGAATCGAACTTGATAGTGTAATTATCATATGTCCCACTCTACTCAGCATCTGATGGTTCATCAGTCCAAAGTTGACCTGAGAACCGACCTTTTTAGATGGTATGGTGGCCTTTCCCCCACGTTTCGAATTTCCTTTAGGAGGTGTGGTGCCAGCGGGCCAAGTGTTAGATACTATACACTAAGTAAGAAAGCAAAAATGAAGAAAAGAAATCAAAGAAAAGAAAAAAATCAATGGTTATCTATTGGTTTTGGTCTTATGAGGGGGTATCTATGGACCGTAGAAGAGATACAAGCTGTAGAACCCTATTGTAGGATGGCAAGCCTAAAATCAAGTCTCAGAAGTTCAAACTACGAAATGACAGTATGGTCCATCAAACATACTATAGACTGTAGTTCCCAAACATAGCTACTGGAGTTTGACATATATATTGGACTACGAGATTGATGTACGAGTCAGAAAATATTCTACAAATCGTACACATGTTCGTAGTCCTAAATTTTAAATTCATACATTTAGGACTCTATGCACAAGTGTTATCTATGGACCGTAGAAGGTTCTACAACTTATTGGTGGCACTCATAATGGCAAATAATTTTATATTTCAAACACTGGACCCTCAAGCTATTTCTACGAAGGGCAACTAAGGGTGGTGGAATGAACCACGACCCGTAGAAGACCTCTGTAGGCATGAGAACTACCTAGGTTAATGTTCAAATCACTTCAGTGCCTTCAAATTTGTAATTCTAACACCCCAACCTAGATTCATATGCACAAATAAACATTGGCAGGCAAACAAACTCTTTATCACTGTCATCTTTAGGCTTTTAGATACAAAAAATTCAATTTTTCTATCCTGAGCCAAGTGAATCAATTTCAATTCATATAACAAATAACTTCCAGACACACACTCACAAACACAATCATTCTTAGGGTTGACCACTAAAACTCAAATAGTTCACCTCAATTAAATCGTAAGTTAAGTTTAGCAATTCAATTTCAACAAAACAAATTATGGCTAATGCAAAAATCATATATTAATGTGTCGAGTTGATGTTCTGTGAGTGTTATTCAATTAAAAATAACTTTAATTATCCCAATTTCCCCTTCACGGACCCACGTGATCAACCCACAAAATTTCAGAGGATTTGTTTGAGGATTTGGGTATTTTGGATGAAAGGTGACGAACAGAGGGAATGGGTTTATGGTAGGGGAGTGAGGGGTTATGAAGGTTGGAAGGGATGGAAGTGTAACGGCATGTTCCCGTCAATATAGAAAATCCAAAGGGGGGAAAATTTTGGGCCGAAAAACTTTTTGGTAGTAACTTGAAATTTTTCAACCTAGTCTAAATTTGGACGAAATCGGAGTCAGTGTGGTCTAGGGAAATCTGGTAACAATTAGAGATATAATTATAAATTTTATCATATGAGTAGATAGCTAAGACGTTAAGGAACCCATACGACTTTACGAAATAGAATTCGGGCGAGTAGAACTCTCGAAACTGATCTTAGCGCGAACGGGTTTTTCTGAGGGTCGTAAGATGAAGGTGTGTTGTGAAATGGGGGTTTGAAACTCTTAAATCGACTCACTAGTTCCGTGCAACCCGCTGTGGCAGAATTATTCCCGCCAGGGCTGGGTCGCTGTAGCGGGGTAAGGACTGCTATGGTGGGACAGACGTGACTTAAGTCAGAAATAAACCCCAAAAATATTTTATTCTGCAAGTTTCAACTTTGAGTGCTAAGGAACGACCCCATGTGTTTTCTTGACGGTTTTTCACTATTCTTGAGGCTAAAGGTAAGGTTTTCACTCCCCGAATCTTTTTTTCGATCCGTAGAACTTAGTTTCTTGGGTAATTATCGATGGGAGAGGGTTTTGATCTTTGATTTATGGTGGAATAAACCTTAACATGGGTATGGGGATCAAGGGTTTGACCTAGGGTTGATGTTATTAGTTATAATCTGAGTAATTAGGTCTTGTTTATTGATCCTTGCATTATTATGATTGTTTGTAGACCAATAACAAGCGGAAAGGATCCGAAAAGGGAAGAATCAAGTTTCATATAGGATTCAAGCTTTTTTCGAGGTAGGTGAAGGTTGTGATTTCATGTTGGTGTGATATGCATTTGTAATTACTTCATTATGATGCATGTATGTATGTGAATGTTGCACTATTGATCACACTAATTGTAAATTAGGATGATTGAATAATTATATGCCATGAATCATGACTTGATTGTATGATTTTGAAAATGTACATTGTGATTGTGAATGTGGCTTGTTGAATGGATCGGGTGTTACGTTCCGACACATTAACTTAGATCGGGTGCCACATTCCGGCGCATATATGGGATCGGGTGTCACATCTGACACACTAACTTGGATCGGGTACCACGTATCAGTACACTAACAGTTTGGGTATAGGTTCCGTGAAAGGACCAATGACTTGGCATAATTGCATATCTTGAGATTGTGAAATTGTATGTTGTTCGTAAGTGATAATTGATATTGTATATGTTCGGTTTATGCATGTTTATTATTGTTGTAATGACTTATATATGTTTTACCTATTGGGATAGTCGCGTGATCCTACCAGTACACTATGGTTGTGTACTGATACTGAACTTGCTCTTTCTTTGTTGAGTACAGGGCATCTCCAGGCGGCTACTAACAGACCTCATCTAGAAGAGTAGTGCTCATGATTGGATTTCAAGGGTGAGCCAGTTCTTTCGGGCTGCCATGGAGTCCTTCATTCTATTTAGTCCATTTTGTTCAGACTTAGACTATTGTTAGATACTTTTATGTTTAATTGGGTTCTGTCCATTTCATTTAGACTTATGATCCTTGTTAAAGTTTTGGTACATTGACCTTCAGGTTCTAGGGGTTGTTTTTCCGCATTAGTTTGTTTAGTTATTTGTTAAATTCCCGGAGTTTATGGGAACTCCTTATTTCATTCTGCATTTAAATCTGCTTCCGTAACTTTAAATGTGTAGTATTTGGTTAAGTTGTTAGCTTGGGTTGTAGTAATGGTTCTCCCACCGGAGGGTTAGTGTGGGTGCCAATCACGACGGTATGGATCGTGACAGGAAGAGTAATTGTTGGGAAAGGGGAGTGAACGAGGGAACGTAACTGTAGGGAGATTGGAACTGGGGGGAAATTTAAAATGTTTGGTTTTAAACTTGTGGGTCGGATTGGGTTATTTTTAAGTTCACTAGGCCTTCAAGAAGCCCGTCTATGGACTGTAGGCACGTCTATGAACAGTGGAAGGGTTTCGTAGGTCTTCATAACAGTTAGACAAATATAGAAAACATACTTAGGGTCTACAAGTACAGACTACAGACCGTATTTCTTTATACGATCCGTATTGTGCACTCGTAGAGTTAAAGTTGCAGCAGGCCTTTGGACTTTGAATTCTATGCTCATCAGCTACGGTCCATCAAATGAACTACGGCTTACAAGTGGGGCTCGTAGAACAAGTCCTATAAGTTACCATTTATCCAGGATTTTACGAGCAGGGTCTATATACCGTAGAATGTTCTACGACTCGTAGAACCCATTTGTAGAAAACCTCTGCACTTAAAAAAAAATTCAGATTTCTCTTTTAATCCCTGCACATGTAACAACCATTCGGTCTACCTTTTCTTTTTCTTGACTCTAATTTGACACGAACCCTAATTTAGCCTATACTATCCTAAAACTAAAGCTAAAATGAGAAAAATTACAAAGGAAACCAGACTAAATATGTTGGGTTGCCTCCCAAGAAGCGTTTGATTTAACGTCGCAGCACGACACGGGATCCTTAGTTACTTAGACTTCACCAAGAGCCTACATTTCCCCCACCTTAACTTCTTCCGCATTTCCCATGTAAAGCTTTACCCTTTGTCCATTCACCTTGAACCTTGTTTCATCATTGATTTATAGTTCAACCACTCTGTATGGGAATACTTGAACTACTCGTAACGGTCCCAGCCATTTTGACTTGAGTTTACTAGGAAATAAGTGCAACCTTGAGTTGAAGAGGAGGACAAAATCTTCAGGCGCAAAGAAATCGCTTTTCAATCTTTTGGCTATGATACTTCTTCATTCTCTCTTTGTACAAGTCTTGACTTTCATATGTGTTTAGGTGAAACTCATCAAGCTCATTAATTTGATTCAACCTCTAATTTGATGTAGCACCCTAGTCTACACTCAGCTTTTCGAGCGCCCACATGGCTTTGTTCTCCAACTCTACATGCCAAGTGGCAAGACTTCCCAAACACAAGTTGGTAAAGAGACATACCTATGGGAGTCTTATATGCAGTTCGATATGCCCACGAGTTAGAACATATTTAATATACTAACATTTATTAGCTATAAAGTTTATCAAACCATTTAAAACATCTAAATCCAAACTTGAAATAATACGCTAAAAGACAATATCTATGAAAAATCTTAAGAATATTTGAATTACATTATAATAAATTATTTTAAAATTCATATACATGTAGAGTGGGGTTGATTTGATTTTGATTAGACTTTCTTTTTAGTTAAACCAAACCAATTATGTGTAAGATTATTTTCTCATATCGTACCATAGTTGGATTATTTTTTTTCCAGTTCGACTCGGATTATGAATTTGATAGAGAGTTTGGTGTGGTTTGTCAGTTTTCTATGTACACCCCTGCCAGTAAGTGATGAGTTGAAGATTTTGGACTCTGGACTCATTTTAGACTTCTAGTTCACCAAAGTAGTGTCGTCAATGCTTAATTATATCCTTTTATGATCAAAATGTGTTTGTATTTCGGCAATGAGAGCAAAAGGATGGAGATAAAAGCCATCAAAAGAAGCCAAAAGACTTGGAAAAAAAAAAAAGGTAAAGGCAACGTTGAGCATCACCCAATGTCAATGTGACTCGGCATATTGCCGATCAGACAAAATATGAGTGAAAGTTGCAGTTTGCAATCGTCTACACATTGAATTTACATGTATAATCCGCAAGCACTGTCTAAAAACTTTTCACGGAATCGACCTGACTCAAAGATACCTTTTCATTTAGGAAGAAAGTTGAGAAAAAGGAGGCAACTACAAAATCTTTCAATGTATCTGTGTTACACAAGTAGAAAAGAAAGATGTGTGCCAAAACTTTGTTCATATTGAACGAGATACTATATACTCCAATGAACTCTTTGAGTAAACTAATGCAGCAAACCGATAACCCGAGAGTAAACTAACATTGAAATTATGCAATTTTTCCTTGAGATATCCTAAACAAACAGGATATACTCATCACTTTAACTTCTCTGTTTGTTGGACCTAGTCATGTAAGGTAGCGCAACTATGGACATTACATAAATCCAGCAGCATCTTAGTCTTTTTTTACAATGTTGAAAGTTACTTTCCAGTTGTTCACACTTTCGGCATCTAGATTACGCAAATACAAGATTATTGTAGACATCTGCCACAGTATGTTCCAATCTTAACACTGTATGCAAATAACTTAATACAGAGAATTGTTTCAGAAAATTGGAGCAACAGAGGAAAATTTACAGGTTGGGTGTTGATGCCAAAAGTAATACAAGTATGATAAACCTTCGAAGAGGAGTTTGCTCTTTTGTTTCTTCTCTTCCTTGATCTTTCTCACCCTTCTCTATCTTCAGTTCAATTTACTGTATGTCTCACAAAACCTGCTCACTTGGCCTCTAGGGAATGAAATGGAGGCTGTTTTGCTACATAGATTAAAGAAGTATATGGTAGCACAAGAGTGGGTGCTCATTCTAAGTGAAAGACAATGTACAACTTCTTAATTCATTCCCAATTTCTATCATTTTTCAACATCTCAATAGCCAGCCACCTTTATGTGTATGTATGTGTATAATGCATGCGAAAGAGAGACAGCAGGGACGGGAGGGAAGAAGTTTCCTTCTCAAATAGGATGAGCAGCGAGAGAGAGTACGATGTAAGGGGCTAACGGAATAAGGGCAATATGCCCCACTGGTGCAGGAAGCCTTCTCCAGTTGTTACTTCTAGAACCAGCAGCACAAGAACTGCCAACATAGCTGCTCTTCCATTCCACGTTTCAGCACTTTTTGTCCAACCCCATTCCCAGACTGTTACAGGAGGTGGAAGCTCCCTGCGCTGTGAATCATATGCTGCCAATAACTCTTCCACGCTGCCAAGAGGGACCAATGACTGCAAATAAACACCTCAGCATATATTAGGTTCATTTCACCATTCATCTTTGAAAACAGCATTGAACTTTTCAGTTCAAACTTTGATAACATTATTCAACCAGAAACCAGTTATCCACATACAAATAAAACGAGGGCCTTTATTTCAATCACTTTCGGCAGTTGCATCATAAAACCCAGGTGCCATGTTTTCTGCAGTAAATGAAAGAACCTGAAAGTATGCAAATCAACTAAGAAACTGGAGCAAGTCTTACAAAACATTTGAGCATGGCTGAGAAGACACCACTGTCCCAACAAGTCAAGGGGTATGTGTTAGTTGATCAACCTCCTAGGCTAAGTTGTTCAAATTCTTCACTTGGTACATAGAAGTGCCAAAGATCTGGTTGCTTATATCATAATGGAACTAATGTGCTTGACAAGTAGGACAAACCATGAGGACTAAGCCTCACTTGTACCGATCAACTAAAACAAAATGAAATCCATTTGGATAAACTAATGAATCACAAGTAAACATCAAGCCCCCATCCCACAAGCATAAATCCTATTATTATTACTTAATATAATTCACAATCAATCATATTTGGCCTAGCAGAAAAAAAATTGTCATATCTCAAAATGAGAATGAATTAAACTCTTCCGAGACGGAAGAAATGAATTGTAAAACCAGGGTCAATCTATCCAATAAGCCTTGGACAGGTAGATGCTGCCCAACAGTTGGAAAATTCAATCATACCTCGCCCAAGAAGAAAAAGTTATGAGAAATGAATTATACTTTGCTCAGACTGAAGAAACTAAATTATCAAACAAGGGATCATTTACGCAATAAGGCCTTAGAAATGTAGATTCTGCTCAACAGAGTTGAAATAACCCATCCTTGTCAAATGGTATTCATATTAGAAATCTATATGGATGATAAAGTGTATCAAAGAACTTAGACTTTCAGCAATGATGACCAAATGTTGGAGGGTCATATAAACAGAAGGTACACATTGTCTAAACCTCTGTCTTGATATCTCTAATACGTATAGAAACTAGAGTTCCTTATAAACCATGGGAAGAACCTATCTAAAATTGCCGTCAGAACCAAACTAACTCAAACTCAAATCCATCGTCAAACTTGTTCAAAAAATCTCAGAAGATCCTTTGATAGCATCAATGGTGACATGCTTCCATTAAAGGATTTGGATAAAACTTTGGAAGTTAAGGAGATGCACGACAAGGTTGATGAGCTTCAATGGGAGATCAGATCAGAAGGTGCTTATCGTGGAAGAAAAGCCCAAGAGTAATGGCAAAGAGTGGATCAAGTGCGATGCAAATTTCATAGGCCAAGTCCAAATTTAAGACTAGGAAGATTGAGGCCACATGGAGTCCAAGAGGAGGGGCCCACATGTAGCCCAAGAAAGGAGTTGAAAATGCCCAACAAATGAGCTAAAATTCTGCCAAAAAAGAGATGATTTTCACGGCCAACATGGGTAGTTTACGTGCCAAGTTCACGTGAAATTTTGGAGCCAAAAACAAAGCAGTATTCCCTTTTTTTTGTTAGCTGTATTGGGAAGAAGTGTGATTAATTTTTACTTGTTTTCCTCGTTTAAAATTTACTACGTAGGTTTTAATCTTTATAATTTCCATAGAAGGATTCAAATCCCCTGTTATATTGGATATGTTTCCCCTATATATAGTGCTGGATTTTTGTTGGTTTTCTTAGAAGATGGTGCAGCAAAAAGGGTTGAAATTATTAATCGAAAATGTCTCTCAATATTTTTCTTAAGCATTGGAGGGCTTTAAATAGCCAACTTACAACAAAAATTTGCATAATTCAAAATTCAAAAACCTTAAAATATGTCAACAAACTAAAACAACCTAATAAAAATTTAAAATATCTCAAAGAAGATTGTGAATAGCTGAGTTAATTTGGAGCAGAATACTACAACCTAGACACAGGTTTATTGCATGGTTAACAGTACAGGGCAGATGCTTACAAAAGCCAGACTTGAACAAATGCAGATTCCAGTTGATCATCTAGAATGTTGCCTTAGTGAGACTCAAGTAGTTGAAACTCAAGTGCACCTATTCTCTGATTGCGAATGGACCAGGTAAACTAAAGATGCTTTGGTTCAATGGGCAGGGGTGAAATGGCCATCAGGAGATGCAAAACATGTACTTGAAAGAATTAAAAGGAGGAGATGGAGGCAATTTCATAAGGAGGTGATAGCTGCGCTTTGGGGTGGTATGATATACCATATCTGGCAGGCTAGGAACAAGAAGGTGTTTCGAGGGGTCAGTATGAATACAGACACAGTAATTACACAGATTAAACAGGGTTTTGTAATTAGATTAGACGTAGTGAAACCGTCAAAAAAGGCTCATAGATGTGGTAGCTTGATACAAAAGTTTGTGTAATTAGTGACTTGTTGGAGGCTTAACTCTTAATCTCTTATGATATTCTTCCTAGAAGATGGTCATGAGATTAGGTGCTCTTTAGGTGTATTGTTTTTGTGTTATAAATGGTACTCCCTCCGTTTCAAAAAGACTAACCTCCTTTCCTTTTTAGTCGGTTTCAAAATGAATGACCTCTTTCTTTTTTTTGGTAACATTTTAATTTCAACTTTTCACGTGGCATGTTTAAGGCCACAAGATTAAAGGGCAATTTTGTACATTTGACATAATTTTAATTTAGGACCACAAGATTCAAAAGTCTTCTTTATTTTCTTAAACTCTGTGCCAAGTCAAACTAGACCATTCTTTGTGAAACGGAGGGAGTAATATTTACATTTGTTACCAAAAAAAAAAAATTTAAATTTAAAATTCAAATCATCCTAAACATCAGCAACTTAATTATTAGGCTAAAAAGACAATTAATGCAGTAACTAAAAGAATTTTTCAACAAAAAATATTTCAAACAACATTATTATTAACATTATTGAGAGATTGTATTCTTTACATCTTTGTGTATTGGCTTTCTTGGGATTTATCTTACAACATTACAAGAACAATTCTTTTAGGAGGTAAGATTTATTTTTAACTTGATATCTTTGGTATTAAAGTAAATGAAGGTAATTTGTCTTATACTAATTATTGCCTCTAATTCTTCGAAATAGGATCTAGATCACTATGCCATCTTAGTTCTTGAATTGACTCTACTAGTATCATAACTAGCTTTGATGCACTAATTTTTTATTACTAAGATCAATTAGGATTTTTAGCATTTAATATTAAATATTAAAATTTGGAAATTTTATTCTTAAATTTTGCATATCTTAAATTATTGTGTTTAATCTTAATATTTTCGCTTCCGCATTATTTTCTTATTTTTCTTTCAAGTAACCCAATTCTTATCAAGTGATATCAAAGCGGTTCTATCAAGATTTCGTTCTTGATAGTAATCGGCGTTTCTTTACAAAGCAAAAAAAGGAGAAAATACACAAAAACACCCTCAATCTTGTCTCGAATTTTCAGTAATAATCTTAGCGAGAGTCCTGTTACCCCCTGTAACAATTTTAAAGCAGAATAAACATCACCCTAAACGTTGTGGCACAAGTAGTGTAAGCCCATCGCTCAAGCATGTGCAAAAACAAATAGCAGCTCAAAGTAGAACCTTTTTACACCATGTGCCTAAAATATTTAAAAACAACATATTTTAAAAGGACCGTCTTCAATATTTTTGGAAAGATCTGCAACCTATCCTGCACTCATGCCCTCCTTATGGCCTTACCATCTCCACCATAACTTGCTTAACCAGTGCTACCACCATCCCTCTCCAAACCTCTTCCCTCCTCCACCAGTGAATCAGAACCATTATTATAGTTTATGAAAGAAACCCAACAACTTCTTATCAAATAAGTAATCCAGCAACCTTAGATTTATATGTACACAGTTGCATCATAGATTTCATGTCTGAAAACAAAAACTCAACAACCAATTTGCTAAACTAATATAAAGAATCAACTTTCTGGGACCCTTTTCAAAAATAGGCAAAGAATTTTTTATTTTTTATTTTTTATGCGTAAAAGAGATTGAACCCAAATAATTTTTTGTAGAAAATTGGATTTAGTTTTAAGAAACTAAAAAGAGATGATCTTTGCTATCACTGAAAGAAAACTGAAAAGAAGAAAAAAAAATATGTAGAGGAAGAAGGTGAAAGCAAAACAATAAAGAATGAATTAAAAGAATGGTAAGGTTGAGAAGTAAGGATAACAGAAACAAAGAAAAGGGTTAAACATCAGCTATTGAAGTGGAGAAGAAAGAGAAAAAAATCTCTTAAGGATTGTTAACAGTAGGATTTATATAAATCCTAAAGGAACCAACAAAAAATAATAATTTGAGTGGAAAAGGCAAGAGAGGATGAGATCAATAGAGGGAAAAAACCAAAGTGAGAGATACTTATTTCTTTGATATTTTACTTATGAGGTTTCTAGCACTTAAAGAGACTGAAGCAGGGACTCAAGATGACTATTAGAATCTCTCTGAAAATTCTAGCATATATGTAAATATAGTAAGTAGCTTAATTTACAACAACAATAACATACACAGTGAACAAGTAAGCTCTAGGGAGGGTGTATGCAGACCTTAACACTACTCCATGGAGGTAGAGGTTTCCGAAAGACCCTCGGCTCAAGTGCAACAAATCCCAATATAAAGAAGAAGACAATGAAGAGAAATTGAAACAAGAAACAGAGAAAAGTAGCAAAAACAGCAATAAAATCATGTGATAATCGAAATGTCATAAACAACATACTAGGGTAGATTATTATTAACAAACAATAAACAATAATAAAAATACAAAACAAGAACTGTAATAATACAAGTAGTGCCACTGCAAACACTAGCCACCCTAAGCAAGACAACACCACATTAACTGCTACCCTGCTATCCTAATAAGAGTCCTCCACACGCTCCTATCTAGGGTCATGTCCTCGATAACCTGAAGTTGCGTCATATCATGTCTTATCACCTCTCTCCAATACTTCTTCGGCCTGCCTCTACCTCTCCTCGTACCCTGTATAACCAACCTCTCACAACTTCTCACTGGTGCATCTATGCATCTCCCCTTCACATATCCAGCCCATCTCAGTCTTGTTTCCCTCATCTTGTCAACCACGGAGGCCACACCCACCTTATTCCGAATATCCTCATTTTTAATCCTATCACTCCTAGTATGACCACATATCCACCTTAACATCTTCATATCTGCAACATGCATTTTATGGACATGGGATTTCTTGACTGGCCAACACTCAGTCTCATACAACAAAGTCAGTCTAAACATAGCTATTTAAACCCCAATAGCTTGAGGGAATAACCAAGTTTGAGTTCTCTCTCAAACTCTTTCTTTCTCACAATGACAACAACTTAACTAACGCTCACGATGATTGCCGCTCAACTTGATGTGACAGACACCACCCTAACAAATTTAGGGAGGCCAAAACCGTAAACATGACTAGTGTGAGGAGAATCCATCAAAACACAAGACTTTAAATTAAGAGACTTCAAATTTCAAATTTTGATACAATAAAACTAAATAAAGTATCGAGTGTTGAGGTCGAATCCTAATTTGGAAGTCGATTCGAGTATCGGGGTGGAATCTAGATTCGGATGTCGGGTCTTGAGTTGGATGTCGAGGTTGAATTTCGGGTCGAAAGTTAGGTCCCGAGTCGAGAGTCTAGGTCGGATCTAGATTCAAATCTCGGGTCGGGTTTCGAGGTCGGGTTCTGATTTGGAAGTCAGGTCCCACATCATATGTCAAGTTTAGTTTTATGATACAATAAAACTAAATAAAGTATTATCAACATTTTTCATCCAAAAAAAGACTAAAATATTTTCTTCATATTGAATTCTAAATTAGAATACTATTTACTTGTGAAAATATGGGTAGACATGGGTCTACATGTATTTTACCCAACCCATTTTCACCATATGAATATGGGCGGGTTGAATTGTTACCCATTTTATGTTGGCCCATTTTCAACCCGCTCAAATTTGACCCATCCCGCCTAGTTGCCACCACTACCTGTATGTCATGGCTAGATGGGCATAAATTAGACCCTTAGCATATGTATACACCTTAGCATTTGATGTGAGTTTATTAGTGTATTGTACTGATAATGAGTTTAAATGAAGTTATTTTGGTAAGATGGAATGGGCATAGACTCAAGTAAATTGAAATCATTGATTCTTCATTTCCTTGATGATTGAAATTGTTTATCTGATACGCTTAACCTGCTGTGATGGTACTTGTTGGGTGTTGAAATTACTTGTTATGTGTTGAATGTCAGGTCTACTTGTTGTTTGACTCATGTGTTGCATGCTTCCTAAATTGAGTCGGCATATTATGTCCACCAGTACATAGTGGTTTGTATTGACTAATACTTCCCTATACTCTTCGTTTGTTGAGTGCAGAACGTGTTCCAGAGGCTCATTTGAGACCCCATTTCTAGCGTGTGCACAATTTCCAATCCAAGGGTGAACGCTCCATTTTCAGGTTGTCGTGGACCATCATAGTAGTCCTTGTATCTTCCGAACAATGAGACAATCTTATCTTTTATTTAGTTTTTGGATACTTCTGTTAGGTTTGGTTTTGTTTAGAAGTTCTTGTACAATGACTTTTGGGTCTTGGGGATTTTAGTAATTGATTCGTTTCCGCACTTATTTAAGTAGTTGGTTTTCAAAATATTATGTTTTAGTTGCATTTAATTATAATTCTGTCTTGGATGGTTGATGAATTTGGTTAAGGTTCAGGTTAGATGGTTCTCCCACTGGAGGGTGGAGGGTTGGTATGAGTGTCACTCACGACCCAAAGCCATTTGGGTCGTGACATATAATCTACTCTTTTTTCCTAGTACATGAACTAGCTAATAAGCTAACCATGAACTAATTTATATGAAAATTCATGAATCAAACAAATCTTAAAAACCTTTTATTTTTCCAACACAAAAGGTTTGATTTCCAACATCTATCACCAGCCTTGTCACATACCATCCAACTAAGTTACAGTGCTTAGTGCCTATGTTAGATAATCCCTTCAATTAAACGTTTGCAAGCTTCTCTATTTCAGGTCATTTGCACCATCTACTTAACAAAAAATTTAACAATTTCTTAATCATAGTGGAGTTAAAAAGCACCTGGCGAGCTTCAAGATTTGAGACTGCCATTGCTCCTACATATGGAAGACTTTCAATCACTGCATCTGCCAAATCTGAAATGAAAGTGGGTTCAACACCTAGGGCAGGAACACGTGCCCAGTTCTGTATTCCAGACTCCAATGCTAGCTCCTTGTATTCAACATCAATTTCCTCTAATGTCTCAATATGCTCACTTACAAAACTGTGATAACATTTAAAAATTAGAGAATACAAATAACTAAACAAAAGTCGAACAAACTAGGAATCATCATTTGTACTGCTTAAACAGCCAACTTTGCTTACCTAATTGGCACGGCAAGAATACTCTTTACCCCTTTCTTCCCAAGCTCAATTATCGTCTCATCAGTATATGGTTTAAGCCATTCAACAGGTCCAACCCTACTCTGCATCAGAGCAAAATAATTTCATGGAATGGCTAAGTAAAAACATTAACAAAACTCAATCATGATACTCTTAAGTGAAAAAAGGTGCATCCATATGCATACAGAATCACAGTAAAGCACATCAGTTCAGGAAGTCATGTATCCGAAATGCCACCAGTGAAGATTTTTTGTTTTGTAGTTGATCCAAGAAAATAACTACTATTTTTATGATAGTGGTGTCCGGACAGCTTGTGCGCACTCTCGACTACTCCATCACAACCTGCTACCTTCCCCCAACACAGGTACTGGTTTACTCTGTCCACCAACACTTGGATAGATGGAAAGAAATCACCTAGTGCTTTTGCCTGTACTGAGATTTGAGCTTTGAGCTTTGAGACCTCAAGAAAATAACTTTTTTTTTTGCATCCAAATAACTTATCAATGCCAGATAGAATCAACATTACTTGACCACATACTCTATCTCCCAAGCAAATTGGAGAATTAATGTTACAAAAGCTATATGTTATGTGCTAACAAATGAGCATCCGAGCCTCATCTATTTTTCTCGTCATATAGTGTATCACTTGACAACAACATCATAAATACGAATCGCCTTTTCCTTAAGAAATGTATTGATCAAATAATAATAAGCACCAAATAAAAATCATTTTTGTCCCGATGGGAACACATAATACGACATTGAATGGAGCACCCTCTAAATTCATAAAATTGACACCAATAAAGGGCTACATTACCTTTCATACATGGAGGTATTATGCTTATAACATGAAAGTGTTTAGTACTCATGTCTCACACTCCATATTAGCTAATTATATTTGTAATGCAACTTGGAAAGTTCATATGGTACAACATGATTCTTCAATAGAAAGTAGCAATTAGTCCCCTCAACTATTGTTGTGGAAAAAGTGTGTACAAAAGAAAAAAGCGTCTTCACGTTCATAACAATAGTTATGCACATACACCTTTACAAAGTAAGATGGAGTGCTTTAATGTGTTATTCTCAAGTTCACCATATAATTTAACTGTCTTATCAACCTTATAGATTGAAGAGGTGATATGGAGACACTTTTGCTAACAATGCATGATATTATTATACATATCATTTCGGTAACGCCCCGTACTTTTGGTCTAAGGTTTAAATGGTTCGACATATGTAATTGGACCCGAACCTGGAGAATTTGGTTGTGCACATGTGTAAAAGTCAATGTTTAAGTATGAGGTTGTGTTGGATGTGAATTAAAGTCTAACGGCAACTCTAGCACAAAGTCGGCTTGGAAGCTTCTCCACAAAGTAAGTTTTCAAATAAGCTTGCACAAGATGTAACTTCTAGCAAGCATATCTCCTGTGTATAAAGATTTAATGTGATGAATTTCCAACCACATTTAAAAGATCTCTGAATCTAGTTTCCAATGAATCAAAATGTTCGTCAATCTGAGCTATGTACAAGAAGTTATGTACGTTTTACAAAAGTGCTATCAGTGGATAACATGTAGGGGCCTACAGGCATAGGTTGCCGTGGGAACTATATGTGGATTCAAGTTTGAGGCAGCCACAGAAACATTTGGGTGCCCATCTACCACCATATGTGGCCATCTATCAACTTCTTTAAATACACAAAACTCTTGGGGTTTACTTCATTTTCTCACTTCCACTTGACTTGAAATAGATTCTCTCAGCTCCACTCCCCCCACTTCAAGGTAAGTGGTCAATGATCCCTACGGTCTTTCATGAGTGTTTCTTCAATGATTACGCAACTCTAACACCTATTCCTCTTCAAATTCTAGAGATTCAAGGGTTTTGTCATCTAGGGCTCAAGCGAAGATTTTTGGTTTTTCTTCATCATTCAAGGTAAGAATCTTCTCTAAGCTCATGCATGGACTATTATTGATGTTTTAAGAATGTTTTAGGGAAGGGACTCATGAGGTGGTGATCAAAATCCATGAGCCCGGGTTTTGGGTAATTTTGTGAGAAGATGGGGTTTGTTATGGAAGAGTTCTTGATATGTTGCTGCCCGGAGGGGTATGGCCGTATGGGTGACCTCATAGGAGGGTTGTTGTGTTATTGTTTGTGCCGAAGAATGAAAAAGTCTCACATCGGTGGTTAATGAGATGGGTGGTCTACTTATAAGGCTTCGCAATCCTCTTTCCTTTGAGCTATCTTTTGGGGTATGAAATAGACCCAAGACCTAATTTTACATGGTATCAGAGCAGGACCCATTTCGCCCAATGTTGGCCCCCAAATTAAAATTTTCCCTCGCACAAGATGTCCAGCTCTGGGCGTGAGGTGAGGTGTTGAAGATGAAAAAGTGTCACACTGATGGTCTCCTTATAAGGCTTGGACATTCCTCTTCCCTTTGAGCTAGCTTTTGGGATGTGAGTTAGGCCAAAGATGGCAAGACCTAATTTTATAGTTTGCAAGGAGAAGGTTGGTTGTGGATATGCCAATGAAGGAGGATTTTAGAGTTTTAGCTCACCTTATGTACGATAAACTGCTTAAGTGGCTTAGTCTTGAATCTCTTTGCTAATTTTAGCTTCTTATTATTGTTTTACTTGTAGATTAAGGTCTTATCGGAGTAGTCGGCCTTTGTGGTACTCTTAAGGTCTGAATCGAGGAAAGTAAGGCTAAGACTCTCTTTTCCCTGTCATGATATGATCTTTCTTTCGATATTTTCCCCTTGTTCATGAGCTTATGGATTTCTTGTTCCAAATTATACTATGAGTACTCAATGTGATAAATCTTTCATGTCAAATTATACTATTTTTTTTTTATAACCGAGAAATCTATCAGTGACCCGCCCTTTGGACCAATTACAGCCTTTTAAACTCAGTGGATAATGGGCCCGCCCCTCTACCCTTCTCCACTTAAATACCGAGCTTCGCTTTGCATGGAGTGGGGCTTGAACCTGCAACCTAAGCCACAAATCCTCCACCTTTTGCCACTCGAGCTAGGCCTTGGGGGCATGTCAAATTATACTATTAGCCTTGAATAATTTTAGCTTGCTATCATCATTTTCTTGTAGATTAAGGTCTTATCTGAGTAGTCGGTCTTTGTGGAACACTTGAGGTCAGGAATTGAGGAAAGTAAGGCCAAAACCCTTTTCTCCCTGTCATGACATGATCTTTCTTTCGATACTTTCCCCTTGTTCATGAGCTTATGGATTTCCTATTCCATACCATACCTTCATGCCAAGTTCATTTGCTCCTAATGGATATGTCTAATGTCGTACATATCAAAAATGACACCTTTCTACCTAAAAGTTATTCTAAGAACAAGGAAATGCTTTGTAAGCCGAAGGCACGAAACGGTAAGTACTATCCATGTGTACTCAACTGAACACCAACTGAACTCTTGAGCTTTCTTATAAATGATCATAAAGATGAGCCCGAATACAAAATGTGCAAGCAGCCAGAGTCTTATCTTCATTACAAGAATGTTTTAATGCATAAAATAGACAATGCTACCTGTGCAAGTGTGTTTAAATATGATCATTTGTAAAATGTAAGTATGCTAATAGATCTGCAAAGGTACCTGATAGGCCAAAGTATATGCATTATGTACCCTTCTCTTCTCAAGTTCTTCCATTATTAAGTCCACACATTCCTCCATCTCAGCCTTGTATGGATCACCTGCTTCCTCTACATATGCAAGTGGTACACCATGAGCACTGAAGAATATCATCACCTGTGTATATGAAGCTAGTTAATAAGGCAGGAGACAAATTAGAGAGACTTTGTACTTCTTGGGAAGACCCTGCTTTTATTTTCATTATAAAACATCTGAAATAATTTCATAAATATGAAATGTAGAGGAGTAGAAGGCAGGAACAGAACAGCATCAAATCAGGAAAAATTTTTGCTCCAGAGTCCTGTAGTTTTCCTTTGTTTTTGATCCTTAATATCTTCTACTGTACAGAGATCTTTTCGTGACTCTGTAGTTCTACCCTAACCAACTCGATAGAGTTTCAAGAGAAGGTCTCCAAGCAAAAGACTTGATGGACAATGATACACTAAATCAAGAGTATCACAATATTCATGACAAAAGTCTTCTATCATTTACTTTTTTGAAACTGGTAAAATTAAATCTTTAAGCATTTATCTTTATCAAAAAAAAAAAAAAAAAATCTTTAAGCATTTATTACAGAAGAAAGCAAAACTGAGAAGGCATATACTTTGTGCGAGAATTTTTCTAGTTTAAGTAATGAAAACAAAAATAAAAATGCACAAATACTTTATGTGCCTCAAGTATAATACTATCAGGAAGATGGGGCCTTATTAGGAAAAAGAACACCTCTTTTCACGAGGTAAGTATAGCATGAGACATCAAAGAATAGAGACAATACTACCTCCTCAGGATGTTCAAAACTTTTCAACTCTTTTTCCATCAAATCTGCCATGGCTTTGATATATCCTTCCCGTTGATACCATGAGGGTATTACTGTGTGTTGCATGTTAACAAGATACTCATCCTCCCTGAAGTTAATACTCATTGCTCCACATATCATTTTGGCAATCGAAAATGGAATATATTTTCTGAGTAGGAACATAGGGCATGTTTATTACCTAAATATACTCTCTAATAGGCGAAGGCTTGAACCACTCGTAGATATTGAAAACTGTGGATAAAGAGGGAGCACAACAAGCTTTGTGATTCCATCCCTTTTAATCTGCAAAATGAACAGAAAAGGGAAAAGGATATGAAAACCAACAGCTCAACTTCCACTCTATCCTAAGTAACTCAAATGTACTTCAAGAAAAAACTGGAAATAAGGAGAAACTATATTAAAGGCGGAATAACCTAAGAGACTCTTATACTTGGATTAGATAGTCACCTAGACACTTATACTCATGGTTTTGTCAATTGGACACTTAAACCTAATGAAAAACTCAATCTTTTAAACCCTTTTTGCATCCAATAAATGTCTGTGATACAAACAAATACACATGGAATTCTATGTCATTTTACAATGCCACATAAGAAATTAATATAAAAATAAATCAAATACAGTTCCCTTCTTCGTCTTCCTCAGACCCCCCCCCCCACACACACACACCACTCTTCTTCTTCAACAGATCCCCCTTGTACCTCCCACCCCATCCTCTCTTCTTCATCAAAATCGCCCTCTCCCTCCTTCTTCAGATCCCTTTACCCTTTTCCGTTTTCATTTTTTCTCTACTCCATTCAAAACTACAAGAAGAACCGATGAAGCAAACAAGAGATTTTTAAAATGTTTCAAACTAATAATAGCAGAAAAATAACTGACAATCTCACAGATTAAAAAGCCTATTAAAAAAATAATTATGGTGTTCTTCGATGTTCATAACATTCTTCGTTGATCGATAGGGGTTGATTTTTCTTATTATTTTCTCTTATTTTCACTTTAATTTGACTTTTGGGTATTCTCAATTTGATGTTAATAATGTGCCAAAATAATTGATTATATTGAATGTTAAGATTTTTGTCAAAAGAATTTATTATAATGTGTCAAAATGATGAAAGAGAAATGAAATTGTTCTTCTTTGTTCAAATAGTTGCTATTCATAGAAGCTTTTGATTGTTTTTCTCAAATATTTTCTTCAAGCCTTGGTGGTGAAAATAGAGGAAGAACAAAGAGTGGGGGTAAAGAAACGAGGGGTGGGTGGGGGAAAGAAGAGAGATAGGTGTCAGTTTTTTAATTGTCTTTCTATTTGTTAATTTTAATTAATTTTTAGTCCAAAATTGTTTGTGTACGCGTATTAAACCCGTGAAATTAACGCATTTGATCCAGCTCAACCATCAAGCTGCCACATAGGATGGGTCAACCGTCAAAGGGTCTAAAATAGTGTGTTTTAGTGAGTTTAAGGGTTCAGTTGGCAAAATCGTGAGTGTAAGGGCTCAACTGACAAATGGAGCCAAGTACAAGGGTCTCTTAGATCATTCAGCCTATATTATACAACAACATATCCAGTTTATTACCACAAAGTGGGGTCTAAGGAAGGTAAAGTGTACGCAGACCTTACCTCTACCTTAGGAGTGAGGTACAAGACAAAAACATACTAGAAAAAGACGTAATGAAAGTACAACAGACAATAGGTAGTAACAAAACAACAGATAGTAGCCGAACAATACTAAAACAAAACAATATTGCAATTGAACTACATGAAATAACAAATAACAAGAGACTACAAGTGTAGCACTACGACTACTAGTAAGGGAAACAAGACAATGCACTCCTCCCTACTAGCATGGACGCATTCCTACCTACTAACCTTCTACCCTGATTCGAGTCCTTCATACCTTCCTATCTAAGGTCCTGTCCTGGGGTAAGTTGCAACTGCATTTTATCTTGTCTAATCACCTATCCCCAATACTTGTTCAATCTACCTCCACCTCTCCTGAATCTATCCATAGCCAACCTCTAAACACCTCCGCACTGAGGAATCTGAGCATTTCCTCATCACATGATCAAACCATCTCAACCTCGCTTCCCACATCTTGTCTACCACCAAAGAACATGACACAATTCTTCCTAAGTCTTTGTGTAGATCTATTTATATCTCCAAAACAACTACTCCTTGGTCCAAACAAGTTGGGTTCAAGTATAAGAAGCCAAAACAATTTTTTTTCTTTTCATACAATCCACCATACCATATACAAGTTGGGATAGATTTTACCCACCCCTTTGCCTTTTTTTTTTTTTTGAAACGGGTAATTTGTATTCCTCAGCATTAAGGGCTATGCTGGCCACCTCCAAAAAGTATTAATAAAGAAGAGAGAAAAAAAAGAAGAAAAAAGAAACTGAAATACTTACAAAGAACCTACGAAATCAACTAATTGGATTTCCTCTTCTATATTTTGTTCTTTAGACCAACAACCTAAGGAAGTAATTATTTTCCATTTAATATTATGTATTGAGCATTCTTTTCCTTCAAAATCCTCTGATTCCTTTCCTTCCAAATATTCCACCAGATACAAGCAGGTACTGTCCTCCACCACTTCTTTTGACTCTTGCTGCCCCCCCTTCTGATCCAACAAATCAATAAATCTGTTGTGTGTTCTGGCATACACCAGTTTAGGCTAGCTAAATTGAAGAATAAAGCCCATACTTGTGTTGTTACTTTGCAATGCAAAAATAAGTGTTTGTTGGTTTCCAGTGCCTCTTTGCATAGTAAGCATCTAAAGGCTATTTTGATGCCCCTTTTCCACGTCAAACAGGCTCTCCTAGCTACCAGCCAGACAAAACACTTCACTGTGGGAGCCACACTCTTCCAAACAGCACTCCATGGCCCTGTTTTCGTTCCTCCGGTTACTGATAGACCCCATTTGTACAATCTGTTGACAGAGAATCTTCCATCTGGGTGTTGTCTCCATAATACACCGTCTCTTTCCAAATTAGTGCCTGGAAAGCCTTCAATCATATTCAGTAGTTCAATTACCCCTTCTATCTCCCAGTCATTTAACAAACTTCTAAATACCAAATTCTACCCTTCTTGAGACCACATCTCACTGATTTTTCAATCCGGATGCATACTGATAGAATAAAGTCCAGGAAACAAACTTTGAAGAGATCCTTGACCAATCCAGTCTTCTTTCCAGAATAAAACCTTATCCCCCCTCCCAACTTTAACTTTTGTATCAACTTCTAGAGTCGGCCAAAAGCTTTTGATAGTCCTCCAAACTCCCACTCCATAACTGGTTGTTACTTCATCTGAACATCATTCCCCTTCTTGGCCGAATTTGTGTTGTATAACCTCTTTTCATAGTGCATGCTCCTCTTGGTTGTACCTCCATAGCCACTTGCTTAGCAGGCTTCCTTACTCCCAGACCCCCATAATTCCTCCCTTGTTGAACTTCTGCCCATTTTACTAAATTGAAACTACTCTCAATTTTATTTCCTTGCCAGAGGAAATTCCTTCTCAAAGCATCTAGAATTTTGACCACCTCACCAGGTATAGGGAAAAGGAACATAACATAAGTTGGTAAGGAATCTAGCACAGAGTTTATTAAAGTGACTCTACCTCCCAATGAAAGGTATTGAGACTTCCAAAGTGCCAACTTCCTCCGAGTCTTCTCAATAATTCCATCCCAAATAGTAATGGCTTTATGGTTTGCCCCTAATGGCATCCCTAGATAGACTGTTGGTAGCTTCTATACCTTGCACCTCAAGATGTTTGCTAGTGTTTGAATCTGTTGAACTTCTTTTACAGGAAGGATACTGCTTTTTCTCCAGTTAACCTCGAGTCCAAAACAAGCCTCAAAAACTACCAAAAACTATCAGAATCACTCTTAAATATCATAATTGTTCCTGGTTTGCTTCACAAAACACTATTGTATCATCAGCATACAATAAATGTGTCAACTCCATACTCTCATTTGCCATGTTTCTGATATTGAAGCCTCTGATCCAATTATTTTGCAACGCTTTTCTCATTAAACTATCAAATCCCTCCATAGCTATAATAAAAAGGAATGGAGATAGAGGGTCCCCCTGTCTAAGTCCTCTTTCTGGTCCTCTTTCTGCTAGAGAAAAACCTACGGGTTCTCCATTAACAAGGATGGAGAACCTGGTGGTTTTAATACAAAAGTCTATCCAATCGAGCCATCTATTTCCAAACCCCATTTGTCTTAGAGTGTTGATCAGGAACTTCCAATTTAAATGGTCATAGGCTTTCTCAATATCTAACTTGCACATAACCCCCGGTACATCTCCTCTAATTCTAGTGTCAATACACTCACTAGCAATTAAAGCGGCATCCATTATCTGTCTGCTTTTAATGAAGGCCATCTGGTGTTTGTTCACAAGCTTGCTTATCACCCTCTTCAATCTTTCTGGTAGAACCTTGGCTATGATTTTGTACGCCCCTGTGATTAAACTAATTGGTCTAAAATCTCTCAGATCATTTGCCCCCACCTTCTTTGGAATCAAAGCTACAAATGTAGCATTAAAACTTTTTTCAAATTTCTGATGAGTGTGAAAATTGTGGAAGGTTAACATTAAGTCCTCCTTTATAGTTTCCCAGAAAGTTTTAAAAAAAATCTTTGTGTAACCATCCGAACCAGGTGCCTTGTCTGCTGCACACATTCTGATTCCTTCTAACACCTTTTCCGCTTCAAACCTTCTTGTAAGCCATTGTTGCTCCTCCATAGTAATAGTTTGAACATCAAAAATATTCAAATCTGGGCGCCAACTTTCAAATTCTTTGTAAAGATTTTGATAGAAATCCACAATGGACCTCTTAATCTCCATAGAATCAGAGGGCATTACCCCATCGATCATCAAAGAATCTACTGTGTTGATTCTCTTACGCGCATAGGCCATTTTGTGGAAATACTTTGTGCTCTTGTCACCCTCTTTGATCCACTGAATTCTGGATCTCTGTCTCCAATGGATTTCTTCAATTCTAGTCGTTTCTTCATACTCCATGGCCCATTGTGCTTTCATCATTAACTCATCATCAGTAAGAGGTCTGGCCTCTTGTATGATTTCCAAACTTCCAATTTGCTCCAGAAGTTGATCCTTTCTAGCCCTCCAGTTACCTTTATTCTCCTTGCTCCATTCTTTGAGTTTTACTTTCAAAAGACTCAATTTTGTTGCTAACTTAAAGTCTGCTCTTCCTGTCACATTAAAAGAATTCCACGAGTCTTGTACTTTGGATTTGAACCCCCCCCCAACCCTTCAACATATCAATAGTGGACTCTGGCATGACCCATTTCAGGCCAAACATTCTCAAGATAAACTGCCGTAGTTGACCAATTATTTTGCACTGTAAAAACAAATGACTGTTATTTTTAGCGTTCTCCTGACATAAAAAGCATCTTGAACCCAACCTTAATTCCCGTTCTTTGCAGGTTTTCATGAGTAAGGCATGCTCTCCTAACTAACTAATAAGGGATAACTCACTTTAGAAGGAGCCCTGGCTTTTCGAATATTATTTTTTTATGACAAAAGTAATTTGCAGCCGCTACCCTTTGGGTGCGCACAGGGTAAAACACTCGCTCCTATGCAATAGCTCGCAAATCACACGGGAGAGGTATCCCGCACTATGCAAGCCAGGTGCGACGAGCTCGACCTTGAAGGAAAACCCCTTGCTTTTGCTGGCAAGGGTTTCCAACTTTAGACCTCCAATATGGAAGTCCCAAGCCCAAACCACTGGTTTCCAAATATTATTCTTCCAAAGCCATCTAGTATCTTGTTGTTTAGTAGCAACTAATGCATTATATGTCATTTTAACTGTGAAACACTTCCTTCCATTACCATTCCATATGGTAGAATCTTCAGTGTCAGTTGTGTCTTTGAAAATGTTAGTCATTCAGCATTCTCCTAAAAGTTATGTTCCAGCCTTGTAAGCTCCAAGTCTTTTCAATAGAAGTATCTGGTATCCTGCAAAGCTAAAGAGATCTAAGAGAACATCATTTAGAGGGCAATGTCCCAACCAATTTTCCTTCCAAAATGAAAGTTTCCTCCTATTTCCCACTATAAACCTCACTTTATCAGCAAATCAGCTTACTGAGATCCAATCTCCAAATACTAGCTACATTACCACATCATTCCACAAGACTCTCTTCACTATTATATCTCCACAAGCACTTCGTTACAAGACTCTTGTTATGAATTTTTAGTAAAGGTTACAGACGATTTTTTGAACTTGATTATGGTGATACCTTCTCTCACATGGCTGAGATTTCTTTAGACCGTCTCTTTTTAGCTATGGTTATCTTTCGTCGTTAGCCTCTTCATGGGGACCTCGAAGAAGAGGTATACATATGGAGCAACCAACAGGTTTTGTTGCTCGGGGTAGAGTCCAGTATCATGGTCTGTAGGATACAGCAATCACTTTATTGCCTAAAGCGGTCCCGTCGAGCATGGTTCGGCAAATTCAGCACAATTATTCATGAACTTGGCATGGTTCGTAGTGAAACTGATTACGTCACTTGGATTCATATTTGAATATGAATTTGGTGGTCCATGTTGATGATATACACAAGTAATAATGAAGAAGAAATTATCAAATTGAAGCATCATCTTTTTCAGCAGTTTCTGACCAGGGACCTTCGCTGATTGACGAACTTTAGGTATTGAGGTTGCTCAATCTAGATCAGTAGTTACCATTTCAAAGAGGAAGTATGCTCATGATATTCTCGAGGAAACATAAATGATAAATTGTAGGCATACTGATAGTCTAATGGAGCCAAATTAAACTTCTAGCAAGTCGGGAGAAACCTGTTTGGGGTTGTTTGATAGCTAGTAAAGAGGTAACTTATCCATGTATTAATTTATGTACAAGTTACACAACGTTTGGTAGCTAGTTAGGAAGTAAGTATTTTCATGAATAAAATTAATACGACGTTTGGTTTGCAATTTAGAAACTCACATAGCTAATACATGTATAAGTTATGAGGGAATTGGTGTATTATCGTGTGTGTGAGGGGGGGCGGGGGCAGCTAATACCCACACAACTAATACATGCATAACGAATACATACATTACTAATACCTGCATAATTCTAACCAACTACCAAACGACCCCTTAGTGATTCTAAAAGATGTAGGAGGTTTGGTAGGCAAGTTAAATTATCTCACTAGAACTCGATCTAACGTTACCTTCACTGTAAGTGTTGTGAGTAAGTTTTTGGATTTTCATTATGATAGTCATTAGAATGCAAATACGCAGTCTTTGATACATAAAATTTGATGACTATTTTACAAGGATCTAAATATGTTGATGAAGATTTGGCGGGGTCACCCTCTGACAAACTAGCTTCCTTTGGATACTAGATTCTAGTAAATGTGGTTTCTTGAAAAAGTAAGAAACAAATATACTTGCAAGATCTAGTACAAAAGCTTTTATGCACTGCCTACAGAGAAGTTCCCGTTTGTTGTGTTTCCACAGCACCCTATCTGCCTCTGTAGTGACAATGTTGTTTCCTCCTAGCTTTCCAAGCTATGAAGCCACTCTATCAACCTCCCAATCATTAAGCATTCTTCTGAAGGAAATGTCCCACCTCTGTGTTGTCCAGCACTCACTTACTCTAGCCTCAGTGTTTCCACAGATCTGGAAGTGGTGATCGATCAACCCATCCATCATGCCAAAATTTTGTCTTGTTTCTATTGCCTATCTTAAAGATAAGATTGGCTTCCACCAGTGGCCAAAAGTTTTTGATTGTTCTCCACACCGTCTTACCATAATGATCGGATACAAAGTTGGAGCACCATGGATTAAGGTCACCAAACTTTGTCACAATTACTTTCTCCATAGAGCCCTTTCCTCTTTAGTGCATCTCCATAGCCACTTCATAAGTAAGCTCTCATTCTGCAGTTTGAGATTTCTGACTCCTAGTCCCCCTCTTCCTTTATTTAACATTACAGTTTTCCAATTAACAAGGCAGTAATCCTTCCTCGCCGGTCTTACTTCTTAGTACCACCATAAGCTCCACTTAAGAACATTGCAACAATTTTTTGTTGTTACTTATTACACTCAGTCGTGAATTCATGCCTAGCTAATATATGATTATTTATTAATTAGCTTTAAAATTATAATCCTCCAATAGATTCTAGAGATCCTACAATATAGTTGTTGGAAAAATTTGATTACCGTTGGTCTATCATCTAAATCCAATATGATATGATTCTGCAGTAGTGTAAACACAGCTCCTACAGAAAATCCCCACGGGGCAAAGGGGTTATGCAAACTTGTAGCAAGCTAATACTTCAAATTCAAGGGATAAGAGTGCTGTGTAAATATGCTACCACCTATTTTGCTCAATGAGATGATTGCAGAGACTCAAGAAAACAGCTAAATGCACCCAAAACACATAAACAACCATAGAAGTCAAAGGAAAAAGAAAAGTTAAATGAAAAGGAAAGAAACAAGATACCTGCTCAATGGCTTCCTCTGTGAATGGATGCCAGTAGCGCATACCAACATACACCTTTGCAGGCACATTCTTTTCCCACAGAGCTTTTCTCAAGGCTTCAGCCTAAAAATCAAATATTATTTTAAAAAAAAAGGAAGAATTGAATAGAGGAGACATGAAAATAAATGCAGAAAAACATTGTACTGCTCATATACAAATCAACCACAGCAAAAGAGATCTCTCAGTTGAAGGCAAAAGTCATACTAAGAATAGCCTTAGCAAGTGTTTCCACTCTCAAGCACTGGAATTCAGCATGGTCCAAAACATTTCACCACTATGGTATATCACTGTCACTTAACAAAGAAAATCTAGAAATCTACCATCATAAGCATCTCGTAGCCACAGTCGGATCAACATATTCATTTATTCCTACTTAAGTACTTAAAAATTAATCAACAATCAGTAATTTTTATCAATATAAATTCATGCCTGAGCATCAGTTATCCGTCGCAGAGGAGAACCACCACCAATTGAAGCATAACCTTCTTTGCTCTTGGGTGCTCTAGCAACAGATATGAACTGCGCCAGTGGCCTTTGCAAAAACCGAAACAACCTTGGCAATCGAATAATATCCTATTCAAACCAAACAATCCAAGTTAAGAACCATTAAACAAAGAGTGGAAGGTATTATTTCCAAACCACAAGAGGATGGTTCCACTCTAAATTGCATTTTGTTTCTTAGAATCACTACTAATTTCAAGCATACACTTAAGCTGTTCAGTTCCTTTTGAATTGGACATGGTTAAATTGTATTTGCTATACCTAAATGGCAAAAGGGTAAATAATCTCAGAAAAAAGGAAACAGCATTTAACTTACTGGATCAGCAAAAAGATTGAATAAAAATGGTTGCACATCTTCAAGAGTTTCAGGTCCACCAAGATTAAGCAACAAAACACCAATTTTGCCTTCACCAAAAATAGGGTTTGTGGAGAGTTGTTGAGGGCTAGAAGTGAGCAATGCTCCAGGCGTTATAGATGGCTTCTCAGACCATTTCAAGGAGCATCTAGCTACTAATGAACAATTCCTAGGTAGCCTTAAACAAGAAGCAGCGAAAGATGAAGTACACTGAGTATCCAGTTGAAGAAAAGGTGAATAGGATGTGCAGTTGGCCGGCGACGGAGTTATTTCACGGCAGAAACTCACCGGCGGCGCCATTGCTGGACTGCAAGGGAACAATGATGTTTGAAATGCTTGCTTCGAGTAGATAGTTTGGTTTGTTTTCTTATTTTTGGAGTGTTGGTCTCTCCTCCACAAGTTCAAGATAATAACCAACCCAGTTATACTATGGAACTCACAATAGTGTAAAAAAATATCTAAAATTATGAAAAAAAATCTAAGTCTATATTTATATATATACTAGTGTACTTATCCGCCCTGCCCCAAAATTAAATATGTTTTTGAATAACTAATATTGCTAATTTATAAATTTTTGAATAAGGAGTATATAAAAAGAAAATGATACAAATCAAGTCACAGTCTTAATATATTATCGATTTAAAAAATTGCTAGAAAGATATTTTTAAATTGTAATGTATACTGAACATTATCGATAAAAAGAAGAAAAACATAAAAAGTTTCAATAATTGACCATCTAATTATCGTAATTTTTTTATTAGATTCAATGAATTTCATAACAATAATATTAGTTCAATTAAAGTAACATTAAATTTAATTGATTAAAAATTACATAACTTTGGTTTTTGTGTAAACGACTTGATTTTTAATACAAATAATTAAAAATATATTTGTGACACATAAAAGTAAGAAAAATATATACTTGAAGTATGTTTCAACATAGTTATACATGAAATTAAGAAGTTACTGAGATCTTCTTTTTGTTTGATTTTCTTTAATATATGATTTTTCATATTGAAATTCATTTAATGTGTACTTGCATAGTATATGAATCGTAAATTGTGATGGTAAAACATGATATCATTAGTAATTTGATGTGTTACTTATCTATTCAATTATATAAAATTTATCGTAGAGTGACAAAATATTAAATTTTCAAGAGTACATATAATTTTATGATTGCAAGAGTACATATAATTTTCAAAAAAGAATATATATCTTAAATATTTAATTTAATATCATTTATAAAGTTTCTTGTTTGTCTAGTATAAATTTTAAATAATTAATTTTTATTTTTAAAATTTAATATAATTTTATGGTTGCAATTGTGCATCCAAACACAACATGTGTAATTACACTGTGGCATCCAAACAGGACATGTGTAATTACAGTGTAATTACACTGTGGCAATCAAATATGTCTGTGTAATTACTAGGCTGATAATTACTACCATAGTAATTACACCAATTTCAGTTACCATGTGGCTTTCCAAACAGACCCATAGTGTCAAGTTATAGAAAAATATAACAAGAGTTGGCTCAATATTTGTCCCTGATACATGTAGAGCAGTGGAAGGATTTTATAACATTAATCAAATTATTATTGTAGTCATTACTGAAAAAAATAACCTAGGATGATAACTCTTCAAAAAATAACTCTTTCTTCAATATGAAAAATCAAGATAAATAATTTTTACTTTAAATAATTATAATTTAACTACACATTAATCACATATGCACATTTATTATAGCAGAATCATAAAGTAATATTTTATTATATATGTACATCTCATTTACAATGTCATAAAGAAAAATAATTTATGTATTCGATCATATTACATAGATATGTTATTGGGAGAATTATATTAGAGCATTTGAAAAAAAAAAAGTTGTAATAATTAAGAGAAGTTAAAGAAATAATATTTTCTTAGTTTTAACATAATATATTTAATGTGATTAAAAGAGTAAAATGAGTTGGCTTTTGAGCTTTTATAATATGACATGTAACTGAGAATTCTTTCAATAAAAATAAGTAAAAATTATAAAAATATATTATTTAAGACCTCAATTTACAGAATATACATATATTTTTTTTAATTACAAGCACAGTAAAAAAATTTAATTTTTGAGATTTATTTATATAACTAATGAATTTATCCGTATTTCGCAGGGTCACTAAAATAAAACTAAGTAATAATTATTAATTTTTATATAAAAAGAATCAATCTTTACTGGTTGATCAATTTTTCTTTTCTACCCTTTAATTAGAACACTATTATTCACTAATGTGATAATTGTGCATAATTTTAACCCCCCTATCTTCATTATTTTCTGCAGATTTCTAATATAAAAAAGTTTGAAAGATTTATTTAATAATTTTAGGAATATAATTAAAATAAAGAAAAAACAAAATAAATTTTTTTTTTATTTGATCATATTCTCACTGACTTATTAATATTTTTAAAATCTTTTTCCTCTTTTATTTTGAAATTTTTCCCCCTTTTTGTTGATTTTCTTGATTTCCTATTTTTTTTCATCTTATTTTTCCCTACTATTTTTCATTTTAATAATTTTGTTATGTAATTTTATTTCTTTATATTCACGTTCTAACATTAGTTTTTTCATTTTCATTTTTAATTACCTAATCGTTTTTCATTTCTTTATTTTTGTTTACTCAATCCTTTTTAAAAAACGGTAATTATCATTATCCTTTCCTTAAAATAATCAAGTTTGTTTGTTGTTATCCTTCTACTAATTTTTATGGGAGATTTTGAGGGAAAAAAAATTAATAAAACTTTTTCTTATATGATTGAAGAAGGAGGTATTTTTTTTACAATTAAGGTATTTAATATAAGTTACGAATTTGATTAGTTAATAGTGAAAATTAAGTTATGAAGATGAAAATGTGTGAGTTGTAAAAATAACTTTTTTCAAATAAAATAATTAAAAATAAAAGTCAAGAAAAAGGAGAAAAATAGAATAAAATAATATGTTTTTTTTTTTATATTTGCAGTATGTTTGGCTTTTAGTTATATGTGCTTATTTTTATTATGAGTATAGAAAGGGAATAATCTCAAATAATTATCTTATTTTTCTTTTTAATGTTATCCAAAAAGTGATCTACAATATCTATGGATTCTACTTCTATGTAAATTCATGGAGAAAAAAAATAAACTCCGAATTCGCGATTTTTAATCTATATATGTTCTCCAATGCTTTCTAACAAGTGAGTAACATATACTCTATCATTTATTTTAAGATTTTTTTTTCACAGAATTTGACAAAAAAATGTTAAGCACTATCTGTAGTTGACAAATTACATGAAACAATATTCAAAAAAAGAGCAAACATCCATGGCTCTGCTAGCAATGTATGAATTTCACAACAAATACAAGGTTGTTTACCTGTTAACAACAGCGGAATGATAATCGAATCCTGTGAAAGAGTTGCTCCAAGTTTGATTTTGAGTCTCAAGGAATCAAAGTTATGTTTCACAAACTAGGGGTGTGTTTGGTGTGGAGATGTTTTCCAATTTTCCCATGTTTGGTTGGCTTAAATGTTTGGAAAATGTTTTCCAAATCAACTCATTTTCCTCAGATTTACGAAAAATGACTTCCCTTCCAAAATTAAGGAAAACATTTTACAAAACACTGCTTCATCCTTTAATTTTTTTTTCTTACCCTACCCATACCCCGTACTCGACCCTCCCTATTCAAAAAAAAATATTAAATTTTTATTTTTCTTATTTTTTAAGTTTCAAATATATTTTTATCCCTACCACCAAACCAGCCCCTTCCCAATGTAAATGTTGTTTTTGGAAAATAAAATTTATAAAAAAAAAAATTGCCTCACTCAATCCCTACCACTCCTACTCCTACCCCCCCCCCCAAAAAAAAAAAAAAAACCGCCTTTGAAAAATATTTCAAATTTTATTTTTTTAATTTTTATGTCACTCCCTCTGCCACCCCCACCCATGCCACCCGTATCTCCCGCCACCCCCGTCAAATTTTTTTTTTAAAAAAATCATTTTTATGCCAACCCCCATACCCCCCACCCCCACCCAGGCCACTCCCATAAAAAAAAATTAAAAAATTATTTTTGAAAACTATTTCAAATTTTAAAAATTTCATTTTTTACGCTATCAATTTTTTTTTTTTTAAAAAAAACTATTTTTGAAAAGAATAATTCCTGGGTCAGGTCCTGGGTCAAATCTCAAGGTCAGATTTTGGAATGGTCATCGGGGTCTTGTCCTAGTTTGAGTGTCGGGATCGGGTCCTAGATCAATTATCGGGGTTGATTTTGAATCAAAAATTATTTTCCTAAAGAGTTTTTTTTTTCTCAAGTCAAAAATAAAAGATATTTTCTGAAAAATATTATTCATTCACCAACCAAACATTAAAAAATATTTTCCAGAAAATATTTTCTACTTGCCAACCAAACATGAGAAAATAAGTTAGAAATTCACTTGTTTTCAAGAAAACATTTTCTAGGAAAACATTTTTCATGGAAAACATTTTCCTTCATACCAAACACACCCTATGTGTCAATTTTGTTTTGTTGATATCAGTGAAGAAGATAGACTTTTGTTATTCTATTTTTCTGTTTTTGTGTTCCTCACTCTCTTCTTTGAAAAACGTTAAACACCCATTTAAAAAAGGAAATCAGTTTACGGTAGAGCAGTTACTTTGCAACTCTTCCCACCCCTTTTCAAATGTACTTATCTCTTTTTCAGAAAAAATAACTTCGAATTGGATCTAGTCAGATCAGATCGATCGGTCTACCTGGCAACCCACAACCCAAAACTTACAAAATTTACTACTAATTCAAGCAAAGATTATTAATAAGTAGTTTTTCTTTAATCAGACATTATGTTGGTCCTATTTATAGTCTTCATTTTATGTCTTTTTTTAATATCATTTTTAGTATTAAAGGGACAGTGAAGCATGGTATCGGATGACTATCAAATGTAGGCCAACAACGTTTCAATTGATCAATGACAATACACAATCAGAGAGGAGTTTCACGCAAATCTGAGTATAACCCTATCATGCATTTGTTTGAAAATATTGATAATACAATTTCAAAAAATGTCTCTTCATTATTAAATTTAAAGTACTTGTATGTTTATCTGAAACTAACTCATTTTGAATACAAGGTATTAGAATTAATTACCGAGCTAAATTTAAAGAGATTAAGTTTTTTGTGATCTTTGGATGCACCTTTGACATATTCATGCCTATTATCATTTCAAGTCGTTGCTTGCGTTAAAAAAACAAATTATATGGTAAACAAGTTTTTTGCATTACAAATATATAATTGTATATGAATATACTTCCTAATTAAATTATTTTTCAACTTTTCAGGTTCTAATGCACAAAAATTTCCATCCAAGAATATTACTTAAAAAATTGGAATTGGCTATGAACTTAGTTACTTATCCGTTGCTATTTCGCTCGTAGTTAACAGACATCCATCGCTACTTTATCGCTAGCTAGGATTAGAGATGATTTTGTCGTTTAGCTACAAAATTTATCCATTATTAACTTCAATTATTTTTTAGTAGTGAGCAATTCAAATGTGTTGATTGTACGTATAAAACATATAATTATTTGAATAGTAAAACAATCATTTTAATTATACGAAGATGTAATAACTTTTTGACTTCATTCATCTGATCCCTAATTAAATATATAATTTAATAATAGTATTCAAATTACAGGTGAATAAACAAGAAGTCATAAAGTTTTAAAATTAAATTACTAAAATACACATCAAAAGTTGATGAACTTTTATACCCTAAATAACTTATTTCTTAAATAATAACAAATGAAAATGTAAATAAAAAAAATTGCATGTAAATCTTAAATATTGTCATTGAACCTATGTTATTTTGGTATAAATATATATCTTGCTAATAAATATTATTCCTTAGACATAAATCTTCAAAATAAACTTATAAGAAAATTAAATGATACTTTATGAAGCAATCTATATATCTATATAAAGCTAGATTAAAAAAAAGTGATGTGGCACCTCTCAATGGCCAAGAATCATATTTATCTTTTTTGTGATTTTTTTGATATTTTTTTCTACTTTTTTCAATTATTTTATTTTATAATCATCTCTTTAATTCATACCTCTTCAATTATATAATTAATTTAGTAACATCTATAACTTCTAACCTTTCATATTCATAACCTTCAAATTATTTAATATACAATTTTATAACTTGTTAAAATCACACTTATAAAAACCTATTTTGAGACATGTATGATGATTGTTTTATTTTCACTTTTTTTATTCTTCATCTTTTGTCTCATTGGTTGGTTAATTTTTTCTCTTCTTTGATCTGATTTTGCAAGAGAGATATCTATAATAAAGAATATTAGACATTTTTGCATAATTTGCTTGTACGAGGTAAAATGATTCGATATGCATAATATAATTATCACCTTTTCTATTGTAATTATATATTTAATTATTTTTTTGGATTCTTGATTATATGAATAATGAGTTTTCTTTTAGAAAAAATTATTTGATTTTTTCTCTTTGCTTCTCTCTGTAGGTTCCTTCTTTCTTCTTTTAACTCATAACTAAATATTCTTCAAGGTTTTTACTTGATTAGTTAATTTTATTTTTATGTTTTTTTTTTTTTTGTTATTTAAGGTTAACTTACCGTGTTTCAGGTATGGATATTTTAAAAAATAAAAGTAGAAAAGGGAGTTAATCTATACATGTATGCTACTCAAGAAAGCATGTAGACGTAATTTTGTAGTTATGTGGATCAACTTTTTATTAATTATAATGATAGAACATGTGAATGTAAAGTTAATTAATTTTCAAAATACAGTATAATTCATAGAAAAATTGACTATTAATACATAACTTTATGATCTTCTTATTTTTTTTTTATTATTATTATTAGAAGTTCTTAAGTTTTTGATTTCCTCTTTTTTTTTAAAATAAATAAATAAATAAATTAAATAGTAATTCTATTAAATATTTAACATTTGTTGTTTGAAAGATTAATACTGATTAGGAGTATATAGGTTTCCATATAGTGCTTAAGTGAGTCTGCACTATTGAAAATGTCTATTGATTATAGTGTTCTAAGATCGTGTGTTATTGTAAAATTTATTAAAATTTACTTTTGTAAATGATAATTATTATTTATTTTTTTAAAAAATGTGTTTCATGAGTTACAAAAAAAATATCTATCTATTTGCATTCTGTACTTAAATATCATGTCTCCTCAACTTCCTCCTATTTAATTTTTCATGATTAATCAATCTATAAATAGCAATTCTCCATGGAGTTGTTTAAAAAAAAAATCTCATTATTTAAAAGAATTAAATGGAGAGCGCAACCAACAATATTACAGAATCATGTAACATTATACGTTAATGAACTTACATATATGAATTACTTTTTATACAATTACACCATCCTAAACTAATCCTTTACACCTTTTCATTTACTATATTTGCATAATAAATTAATAACATATCTTTCATAATGAATAAATAACAATACAAATATCCAACTTTCCTCCAATTATTTTTCAAAATCTTGACACTTATCTTTACACAAACATTTAACAAATTAAAAAAAATTAACTCATAATTTAAACAATTAAGTAGAAAGCACAACTAACAAATGAAAAAAGTGGTATAAATACCACAAACAAAATTAAAAACATCAAGACACACCATTTATCTTCATAGTCACCATCTGCTCATACCATAATTGAGGTTAGTTTTTCAAATGTTCAATATTACTATATATAAATTACATTTTATTGCAACACTTTATCCTTAGTTTGACTTTGACAAATACTTATACAAAAGTACTACAATTGATGAGAAAATTATGGATCATCCCCAACAAATTAGTTCGGAGTCAAGGTAAAATATTAATGTTAATATTCATAACTATATTAAGTTGTATTTCTAAACAATTAACAAGGCATTTATTTTTGAATATAGATGCAACTGAAAAATCAAGCAAAGCGGTTAAAGTAATGTATGAAAATATTATGCAATAGCAAATTGCATATTTCAGAAAGGAACAAGAGTGATTGAAAAAATATATATACAGAGGAATATCACCAGATCAATCTTACAAAGAATGAAATGACGTTTTTCATGTACTGGTTTCAATGTAATACGGAGATGAAATAATTTGTTATTAGAGAATATATTCTCTAAAAATCAATCTAATAACAAATGATAGGACATTGTTGATGTATTTTTTTTTTAACTGTTATTTTACATTGAAAACCATTTAAAAAACATTCACAAAAGTATCCATAATAGATATTACAATATAAAAGTTCAATCTCCTTGGTATCTTAATAAAAAGCAAGGAGGACCATCAAAACATACTAACAATTCCCCCATTCAGTGCAATGGAAATAAAATAATTTTTAATAGAGCATGTATCATTTCAAATGAAGAGATAATGATACGGTTGGATAATATAATGATATAATTAATCCACAAGAAAAATTATTCTAACACATATTTTTACCCTCGCGCGAAGCGCGACCATGTTCTCTAGTAAATAAATAATACCAATTTGTTTCATCTACTCTTATTGAAATTCTTAAAAATCATACTTATAAAAATAAAAATGGAAGAAGTGTTGTAAATCATTTTGGTGGTTAAATGGATGACCATAACTCCTTGGTTAATTTCCCTCCTTTATGAGTAGTAATGTTGTTGATAATGTGGTTAAATGGATGACCATAACTCCTAGGTTAATTTCATCTTTTATTGGTAGTAATGTTGTTGATAATATGGTTAATTGGATGACCATAACTGCTAGGTTTATTTCCTCAATGGATAGTAATTCTCAAGGTTTAATATAATGTTTATTACACCCTTTGGTATTCCTCAATGTAATCCTATAAATAGTGGTGTTGAGAATAATGTTGAATACACTTGAAAGAAAGAAAGTTAGTTTATATTGTTCCTCTTGTCTTATAGTCTTCTTCTCTTCCTCTTTATATTGTTCTTTTATTCTTAAGTTTTACAACACATTATCAGCACGAAACTCTAATATCATTTCGATTTTTCCAAGTTAAGCTTCTGGTATGTCTTCATATACTTAATTCTCATTATTAATCACTCTAATATAATATACTACATATTATGAAATGGTTAGGTGTTAAACAATGTGTGTATATTTTTGGTAGTTAAACAATGGAATACATATAAGTCCAAAAAGTTTATGTTCTCACCTAATCATTAAGTGAATTATGCTATTTTAAATTAGTTAAATTTTAATTTTGTCTAGCAATTTTGCTAGAAATTATTTAAGTTATATGTTAGGCAGAATGTTCATTTAAATTGCTCGGAAGTTTGATACTAACACATTAATTTACTAATTGATGTTACTTTGTACAATAACATGTGTCACGTTATTATCATTGATAAAAAAAAAGTTTTGTTAATTACTTATGTACTCACTATTTATTTTAGTCTAATTTAATTATTTTCTATGATAGTTTTATCATATCGAATTTATCAAAGCTTGAGTTCGTGGCACTTGACATTTATGGAAATAATTACTTGTCATGGGTACTCGACGCTGAAATTCACCTTGACGCTAAAGGTCTTGGTGCTACTATTACCAATGGTAATACGACGTCGAGTCAGGACAAAGCAAAGGCAATGATTTTCCTTCATCATCATCTGGATGAAGGATTGAAGGTTGAATACCTTATGGTGAAAGATCCACTTGAATTGTGAACTGATTTGAAGGAAAGGTATGACCACCTTAAGGCAACGGTATTGCCAATGGCTCGTTACGAATGGATTCACTTACAGTTACAAGATTTTAAAACTATATGTGAATATAATTCTGTTGTATACAAAATTAATTCCCAATTGAAATTATGTGGGGAAGATATAAAAGATGATGATGTGTTGGAAAAGACTCTCACAACTTTTCATGCCTCAAAAATTTGGTATTACAACAACAATACCGTGTAAGGGGATTCAAAAAGTATTCTGAGTTGATCTCATGCCTTCTTGTGGCTGAGCAACATAATACTCTTTTATTGAAAAACCATGCGGCCCGTCCCACAGGAACTGCTCCGTTACCGAAAGCAAATGAGGTTGAAGCACATGGCCAGTCTGAGAGAAGACAAAATAAAAATCAGGGCCAAAATAATGTGCACGGACGTGGCAATGGTAGGGACGATATAATAATCGTTGTGGTGGTGGTCGCCACAAAAGGGAGAACACTATGGGTTCTCAAAGCAATCCTTCAAGAGGCAATTGTCATCGTTGTGGCATGAAAGGGCATTGGAAGAATGAATGCTGAGCAGCTGAGCATTTTGTTAGGCTTTATCAAGATTCCTTGAAAAGAAAAGGAAATAAAAATGGTGCATCTTCTTCTAATGCTCGGGTGGAGTCACACTTAAATTATAAAAATGATGCCGAGGCAGGGCCTTTACAAAAATATAATGACAATATTGAAGCAAATTTGGCTTTAAAAGATGATGATTTTGATGACCTTGATGATATTACTCATTTGGAAGTTGAAGACTTCTTTGGAGATCAAAACTAATATTTGATCATTTGATTGGGGAAAATAATTATGTTGTTTTATTTATGTGTTTTTTATTGTTATATTTTTCTTATGCTATTTTTATATTTAGAAAAAGAAGTACTTTTATCTTCTTGCAAAGTTGTTGATTTTTCATATTTCTTATGATGTACTTTTATTTTATGAAGATAAATAAAATTTCCCAAACTTCAATTGGTTCAAGATGAGTAATGGAGATATGTGTCTTCTTGATAGTGCTACAACTCACACTATTTTAAGAGAAAAGAAATATTTCTCTAATTTGATTGTGAAAAAGGCTTATGTTAATACAATATCTGATAGTGCAAAATTAATTGAGGGCTCTGGAAGAGCGGTCTTGCTACTACCTGGGGGAACGATATTAACTATTGAAAATGCATTGTACTGTAGTAAGTCTCAAAGAAACTTATTAAGTTTCAAGGTTATTCGCCAAAATGACAATCATGTTGAGACTGCCAATGAAGGAAAGGTTGAATACCTTTATATTACTACAGTAAAATTGGGGAAAAAATATGTGCATGAAAAATTACCCGCATTTTCTTCTAGATTGTATCATACAAGTATTAGTATGGTTGAATCACATGCCATAGTAAACAAAGGGTTTACTAATCCTAATGATTTTATCATTTGGCATGACCGATTGGGTCATCCCGGTTATAATATGATGCGCAAAATTATTGAGAATTTACATGGGCATAATTTGAAGAATCAGAAAATTCTTCAATCAAAGAAATTCTCTTGTGCTGCTTGTTCTCAAGGAAAGTTGGTTATTAAACCATCAGCAACTAAGGTTGGGATTGAATTCCCTGCATTTTTGGAACGTATACAAGGTGATATATGTGGGCCAATTCACCCTCCATGTGGGTCATTTAAATATTATATGGTCTTGATAGATGCATCTACAAGATGGTCACATGTGCGCTTATTATCAACTCGCAATATGGCTTTTGCGAGGTTGTTGGCTCAAATAATAAGATTAAGAGCACAATTTCCAAATTATGCAATAAAGACAATTCGTCTTGATAATGCTGGTAAGTTTACATCGCAGGCCTTTAATTGATTGTCCACTGGGATAACAATTGAACATCCAGTTGCTCATGTTCACACTCAAAATGGTCTAGCAGAATCTTTGATTAAGCGCCTCCAATTGATAGCTAGACCATTGTTAATGAGGACAAAGTTGCCTGTTTCAATATGGGGGCATGCTATTTTGCATGCAGCAGCATTGGTGCGCATAAGACCAACTAGTTATCATGAATTCTCTCCATTACAGTTGGTTTTCGGTCATGAGCCAAATATTTTCCATCTTAGAATTTTTGGGTGCGCAGTATACGTTCCAATTGCCCCACTGCTACGCACAAAGATGGGTCCTCAAAGAAAGTTGGGGGTGTATGTTGGGTATAAATCTCCTTCTATTATCAAATATTTGAAATGTATGACAGGAGATATATTTACGGCAAGGTTTGTTGATTGTCATTTTGATGAATCAGTATACCCAACATTAGGGGGAGAACATAAGTAGTTGGAAAAAGAGATAGATTGGAATTCATTATCTCTATCTCATTTAGATCCTCGAACAAATCAATGTGAGCAAGAGGTTAAAAAGATGATTTATTTGCAAAATGTTGTAAATCAACTGCCAGATGCATTTACCAACCTTCCAAGGGTTACTAACGCTTATATTCCAGCTGCAAATGCTCCAGTTCAAGTTGATGTCCCGGTAGGACAAATTGTTAAAGCAAATGAATCTAAACCACATTTAAAACGTGGTAGGCCAATTGGTTCAAAGGATAAAAATCCTTGAAAAAGAAAAGGAACAAATGATCATAAAGATCATACCATGGAGGAAATTTCTCAAGAAGAGCTTTGAGACATAACAAATGATAAGACCATAAATAAGGGCCAAATAATGAGAATGAAGAAATCTCAATAAGTTATGTCTCAACGAGAAAAAGGTGGAATCGAAATAGTATTGTGGTAGATAATATTTTTGCTTATAATGTTGCTGTTGAAATAATGCAACAAGGTGAGGATTTTGAACCAAAATCTGTCAATGAATGCAGACAGATAAATGATTGGCCAAAATGGAAGGAAGCAATTCAAGCAGAATTGACTTCACTTGAACAACGTGAAGTTTTTGGACCAATAGTCCGAACACCTGAAGGTGTCAAGCCAATGGGGTACAAATGGGTTTTTGTGCGAAAACGAAATGAAAAAGGTGAAGTCATAAGATATAAAGCACAACTTGTGGCACAAGGTTTTTCGCAAAGGCCTGACATTGATTATGTGGAGACATATTCTCCTGTGGTGGATGCAATTACCTTCAGGTATCTAATAAATCTGGCAGTTCATGAAAAGCTTGAAATGCGTTTAATGGATGTTGTCACAGCCTATTTATATGGCTCATTAGACCACGATATTTTCATGAAAGTTCCTGAAACATACAATGTGCCTGAAGCATATAGAAATTCACAAGAAAATTGTTCGATAAGGCTTCAGAAATCCTTATATGGATTGAAACAATCAGGGCGAATGTGGTACAATCGTCTTAGCTAATTTTTACTAAAGGAAGGGTACAAAAATGACCCTATTTGTCCTTGTGTTTTTATAAAAAGGTCTGGATCTGATTTTGTTATAATAGTTGTGTATGTTGATGATTTAAATATCATTGGCACTTCTAAAGAGCTTTCAAAAGCTGTTGAGTGTTTAACGAAAGAATTTGAAATGAAAGATCTTGGTAAGACAAAATTTTGTCTTGCCTACAGATTGAGCATTTGAAAAATGGAATTTTTGTCCATTAATCAACATACACAGAAAAGGTTTTAAAGCGATTTTACATGGATAAATCACATCCATTGAGTACCCCGATGGTTGCGAGATCGCTTGACATACATAAAGATCCATTTCGACCTCAAGAAAATGATGAAGAGCTTCTTGGCAATGAAACTCCATATCTTAGTGCCATTGGTGCGCTTATGTATCTTGCTAATAATACTCGACCAAATATCTGTTTTGCAGTAAGTTTATTGGCAAGATTCAGCTCGTCCCCAACAAAGAGACATTGGAATGGAGTCAAACATATATTCAGATATCTTCAGGAACCATTGATATGGGATTATTTTATTCTAATAAATCCAAGTCAGAAATGATTGGTTATGCAGATGCTGGATATTTGTCTGATCCACATAAAGCTCGATCTCAGACAGGCTATTTATTTACATATAGAGGCACAACTATATCTTGGCATTCAATGAAGCAAACATTAGCTGCTACTTCTTCAAATCATGCAGAAATAATAGCCATCCATGAAGCAAGTCGAGAATGTGTTTGGTTAAGATCAACGACTCAACATATTCAAGAAATGTGTGGTTTTTCTATGGAAAAAGATATTCCAACTACATTGAACGAAGACAATGCTGCATGTATAGCTCAGCTGAAGGGAGGATATATTAAAGGAGATAGAACAAAACACATTTCACCAAAATTCTTTTTCACTCATGATCTTGAGAAGAACGGTGAAATAAATGTTCAACAAATTCGCCCAGTTGATAATTTAGCGGATCTGTTCACTAAAGCATTACCAACCTCAACATTTGAAAAGTTGGTATTCAAGATTGGAATGTGTCGTCTCCATGAAATTAAATGATGTTCTCAACAGGGGAGTAAACTACGCACTGCACTCTTTTTCCCTTGACCTAGGTTTTATCCCAATGAGTTTTCCTGGCAAGGTTTTTAACGAGGCAACAAACAAAGCGTAATACAAGATATGTGTACTCTTTTGTCCTTCACTAAGATTTTTTTGTTCCCACAGGGTTTTTTCTTAGTAAGGTTTTAACGAGGCATATTTTCTATCAATGGTCATCCAAGGGGGAGTGTTGTAAATCATTTTGGTGGTTAAATGGATGACCATAACTCCTTGGTTAATTTCCTTCCTTTATGAGTAGTAATGTTGTTGATAATGTGGTCAAATGGATGACCATAACTCCTAGGTTAATTTCATCCTTTATTGGTAGTAATGTTGTTGATAATATGGTTAATTGGATGACCACAACTCCTAGGTTTATTTCCTCCTTAATGGATAGTAATTCTCAAGGTTTAATGTAATGTTTATGACACCCTTTGGTATTCCTCAATGTAATCCTATAAATAGTGGTGTTGAGAATAATGTTGAATACACTTGAAAGAAAGAAAGTAAGTTTATATTGTTCCTGTTGTCTTATAGTCTTCTTCTCTTCCTCTTTATATTGTTCTTTTGTTTTTAAGTTTTACAACAAGAAGTACTTAACAGAGCAATATATTAGGTAAATCTTTTTGTCTACTCTTATTAAAATATCATTTGATGTATTTAATATTTTTGAAAACTGTTCAATAATTTGTGTATCCAATTTAATTGCATTGTAGTAATATGCTCTATTTGTATACACCATATGAAGTACTGACAGTTTGCAAAGATTATAGTCCAATTTTTGTGATTACAAGGAAACATCATAATTGTTAAAATTCTTCTTTAGATATTAGTATGGACTCTTTTTTGTTTTGGCAATTGATTTTGATCACACAAAAATTTAATAAGCATTTTGAAATTCGAAACACCATCAGACAATACTTTTTCTTTTTATGCAATTTAGGAGTTTCATTCAAAATGAGTAAAGGCCAAAAAATATTTTTATTTTATTTTTGTCTTCTTTGTTTTTATTTGGATATTTGAAGGACTTATCAAATGATATCTTGACACTTTTTATCTAACTAGTTCTTTGACACGTGTGTTGCACGTGATTACCAATTCTGAAAATATATGTCATAGTAAATAGTATTGCTTATTTAAGAGAAGATTTGAATAATAAGGTTAGCACAAAATAATTATGTAGATTCTTTTGTGAATGTTCAATGTGGATCGTCATATATATCTCTTAATCACGCGAACCTATAAAGATGATCAATGAAAAAAATTATTAGTTAAATGCTATAATGTATATATTTATTTCAATTTGATGAGGTTCAATCATGTAATTAGTCATATTTCACTAATATTACCTTAAAGACGATATTTGTTTTGTTATTTTCTTGTCATCTAACTAGATGTGCTTTGCACATGTATTCCACGTTAAATTATTTAGATTTCGTATGAACATGTGAAGATAACAACTACATTTTATCTTTTAGAACTATTTTTTGTATATTAATTTTTATTTTATAAGTTATAACATAATAGATGACGTTCTTGTTGTTGACTCTCATATTTGACTTCTCGATTGACTATGTACATAAATCAAAGATAATTATTTGATTATCCATAGTTAATTGAGAAAGATTTCCTTTTTTCTACTGGAAAAATGAAAAATTAAAATTAAAGAATATATTCTATATGTGAAATCATATATATAATCACTTGTTCACTTACACTCAACAAAGATATAGTTCATATACTTGTAAACGATTTTCAGTTTATTCAACCAAGCAGGATTCATCAAAGGAAAAATAATAACATCGTAGTATCACATATATAGGGGCGGTATAATAATATGAAAAATTATTGGTCAAAAGTTAATATAGAGAAAGTTGAAAGACTAGAATAATTAATGTAATAACTATGAAATTTAAAATATTATAACTAAGAATGTAAAAGAGTGTGAAGAACGTTTGCAATAATTAGTAATAACTAAGAGAATTTATAATGTTATAATTAAACAACTAATGTGCAATAACTGAATTTCTAATAAATTTTATACTTACATATATTCACATATGATTCATATATATTCACATTTTTTCACATTTGTTGTGAGTTTGTTTTCTAAAAAAGCAACTCGGAATATTTTAAAATAATATATTTTGAAGTTAGAAGATCATGTTAACTCGATAATACATTTGTGACACATATAATAGTTTAATTTAAATACAAATATCTACCCAAATATAAATATGTATTTGCATTAGTGAAAATATTTATCTCACAAAAATTAGCTATTAAATAAATTAAAAAAAATTAAACTAATACAAACTTTAACTAGCGTTATTACAAGTCATATGGACTTTTCTTCATCTAAAATACTAAAATATTTGTAACACCCCGCTTTTTGAAAGAACTAGAATTAGAAAGAAATCATTTTTGGAAATAATTAAATTTGGAAATTTTGGCAAATCAAGCTAAGTACAAGTTTTGGGTCAACTTCAAACAACCATAACTCCTAGAACAGGATGAGTTAGGTGGGCTACAAGATACCATATGAAAGGTCTTGGAATTATCTTTCCAACGCCACCGAGATTGCTCATTTTCGTTCGTATAAGGGAGATAGGCCCGTTTGAAGTTGGGCTGTTTGAATAAGGAAAGTCAACTGGATTTTGAAGGGGTATTTTGGACTTTTCCATACCCAATTAATTTATTTCATTTTGGTTAATTACTTAGGGGTCTAAACTGAATTGGCTCAGTTTACGCACTCAAAGATTTTACGCTAGGGTTTTTAGAGAAAGAACGCAAGAGGAGAAAGAGCCAAAGTTCGTCGTTCTTGAGATTTCGCTTGTGGATTTCGCCAAGGGTTAATCCCTACGAGGTATGTGAGATCACATAGCATTGGGTTCATTCACCCACACACTAATCATGATTTATTTCAGCGTGTTTGTGTTCTTGAAAGAAGATTTTATGAGTTCTTGATGAATATTGTCGAAAGTTTCGTTTGAATCTTGATTGTCGAGTTTTGGAGGAGTTCTTGAGTTAATTGCATGAGATTTAAGGTTGTTTTTTAGTAGATTCTTGCATAATTTGGTTTTGTATTCGAATCTAAGTGTTTGGGGGAGAAACCGATCAAAACTAGAGGGTTTAGAATTGAATAACAACAAGAAAAATTGAGGATTTTCTGGGCAGGGGAATGGGGCATTGCGCCACTCAGAGCGCCCCACTTCAGTGCTGAAGTTTGGACTCTAGGGAGCCGCGCCACTCAGAGTGCCCCAACCCAGACTCTGAAGTTTGGGCTCTGGCGCCCGGCGCCACTCAGAGCTCCAAGGACGCCAAATCTTCTACCCTTTTCCACTTCTTTCCATTTTAGTTCCCTTGAATAGTACCTATGTTTTCTAGTTGATTTCTACACTCTAAGGTACGTCTAAACATCATGATATCGTCCATAAACATGAATCATAAATTCAAATTCAAGAAAAGTTAAGAACCAAGTCTAGAGAGTTCTTAGAGTCTTTTCAAAAGTCTTTTGCAAATGCTTTAAACTTGTTTTAAGACTTGAGTTTTGATTTGAGTGAAGAGTAAATAGTGAAGTTCATTTCTTCAAAAGAGTATACAGGGACTACGTATTTCCAAAGAGTAAATGTTTTCACATTTAAATTAAAAAAGGAAACACCGATTTTCAAAAGAACCTTTGAGCTAGTTTTCAGTAAAGAGTAAATGTTTTCACATTTAATCAAGAGAGGAAACACTGATTTCCAAGAGAGCCTTTGAGCTAGGTTTTGAGCAATTATCTAAAATCACAGAAAGAGTTATGTTTTAAACATATGAGCTAGTTATGTTTTAGGAGTAGTATTGAGCACCGATATGAGGGAGAGTTCAGACAACTCACAGCCCCTATAAACCATGTAGCCAACGTTGGTAGAAAAGGGTCATACTTTTTAAATGGTTCCTTAGTGCCTTTTAGCATAGACTAGTGGACCCCTTTTTTATTGCTTTGTCAGTATAGTTCATTAGGATGTCGTGGGTCTTGTCCCAACGTCCATCTCAGTTGTTAGAGGATTCATAGATAGTTAGTTGATGTTAGTTCTTGAGTCTTTTCTGTATCAGTTATGTTGAGACTTGAGTTGCCATTTTGGCCAATTGAATGTGGATCTTTAAAACATTCTAAGTTATTTATTGAGACAGTTTAGTTTGATTGTATTTCAATACTTTCTTTTATAATGAGTAAGTCTTCCTCTAAGAGTTAAGCCAGACCAAGGGTTCGCTTGGGGCCAACAATGGTTCTCGAGTGCCAGTCCCACCCAAGGTGTAGTCTCGGGGCATGACAAACTTGGTATCAGAGCACAGAGTTCAAGAGTCCTAGGAAGTCTATGAAACCGTGTCTGTAGAGTCCTAGTTATCGGTGTGAAGCGCACCACATCTATAATTAGGAGGCTGTAACACTTAGGAACTATCTCACTTCTTTCATACTCATTTCGTGCGATAAAGTTATCTCTATAAAAGTTTTTTCTAATTCGTGCTTGCGCCTGTCTTTCAGATCATGCCTCCACGAAGAGCTGTCAGAGGTTGTCCCGCTAGGAGAAATGTCGAACCATAGGATCAAGGGATACCTAATGCACCTGAAGTGCAACCCCAAGGAGATGTCACCAATGCTGAATTCTATGAATCCAAATGTTGAGTCAAGATGTGACCAATCAAGTTGGACAGAGAGAGAATCGACAGAAAGTGGCTGATACTTCAAGGGTACGTGAGTTCTTAAGGATGAATCCTCCAACCTTCACTGGTTCAAGTGTCACTGAGGATCCAGAAAACTTTGTTGAAGAGCTTCAGAAGGTTTTTAAGATTATGCATATTGCTGATGCTGAGAACTAGCTGCATACCAATTGAAGGGTGTCGCTAGAATTTGGTTTGATCAATGGAAAACGAACAGGCTGAAAGTGCACTTAATATGAGTTGGCTATGTTTGAGAAGGCCTTCTTGGGACGTTTCATTCCCCGTGAACTGAGAGAAGCCAAGGTACGAAAATTCCTTACTCTAAAACAGGATCTATGAGTGTTCATGAGTACAGTCTGAAGTTCACCCAACTTTCCCGCTATGCTCCATTAGATGGTTGTGGACATAAGAGGCAGGATGGGTTTGTTTGTTGCTGGGTTGTCTCGTCTGTCAAGTAAGGAAGGCAAGGTAGCTATGCTGATAGAGATATGGACATAGCAAAGTTGATGATCCATGTACAATAGGTTGAGGAAGAGAAGCTGAAAGATAGAGAGGAATTTCGAAACAAAAGAGCTAAGACTGGGAATGAGTCTGGGTAGCAGAAGAACAATGCCAACCAGTCATCTTTCCAATAGAAACAAAAGGGACCTACTCCATCATCTTCTACTGCACATGCACCAAGGAACAAATGTGAGTACAATAATCAGAATTTCAGAGCTAGACCTGCGCATTCTCAGAGTAGTATGGCACAAGGGGGTAATAAGACTCCTGTATATACTAAGTGTGGTAGGAGCCACTCATGGGTGTGTCGCGATGGCTCCTAAGAACACACAAGGTAATGGTAATGGGGGCAATAGAGCCCAATCTTCTTCAGTTGCTCCACCAGACAGAGCTGCATCTAGAAGAGCTACTTCAGGGGCAGGTGGAGGAGCAAACCGTCTTTATGCTATCACTAGTCGCCAAGAGCAAGAGGATTCACCAGATGTTGTTACTCATATGATCCAAGTCTTTAACTTTGATGTTTATGCTTTGTTAGATCCAGGAGTGAGTCTATCTTTTGAGCCCTTCAGTGTTTCCACACCTGTTGGTGAGTCTATTCTAGTAGAGATAGTCTATCGTGATTGTACAATTTCTGTCAATCACAAGAGCACCATAGCTAACTTAGTTAAGTTAGACATAGTAGATTTTGATGTCATTCTAGGTATGGACTGACTTCATGCCTGTTATGCCTCGATTGATTGTAGAACTCAAATTGTTAAGTTCCAATTTCCTAATGAGCCAGTTATAGAGCGAAAGAGTAGTTTAGCAGTGCCTAAGGGTCATTTTATTTCGTATCTTAAGGCAAGAAAGTTAGTTTCCAAGGGGTGTGTCTATCACTTAGTCTGAGTTAATGACTCTAGTGTTGAGATACCTTATATTCTGTCAGTTCCAGTTGGAAAAGAGTTTCCAGAAGTCTTTCCAGGTGATCTAACCAGAGTCCCTCCTGAGAGAGAAATAGACTTTGATATAGATATTCTTCTCGATACCCATCCTATATCTATTCCGCCATATAGGATGGCACCAGCAGAGTTGAATGAGTTAAAAGAGTAGTTGAAAGATCTCCCAGACAAAGGTTTCATTTGACCAAGTGTCTCACCTTGGGGCGCTTCTGTCCTATTTGTGAGAAAAAATGACGGTTCTCTTAGAATGTGTATAGATTACCATCAGTTGAACAAGGTTAATATCAAGAATAAGTATCCTCTTTTGAGAATTGATGATCTTTTCGATCAACTTCAGGGTGCCACTTGATTTTCGAAAATAGACCTCAGATCAGGCTACCATCAGTTGAGAGTAACAGAATGTGATATTCCAAAGACAACTTTTAGGACCCGTTGTAGCAACCCTTTTGAAAAAATATAAACCAATAACTCACGAGCTTTTTATGCATATATTGTCCTCACACTAGAAAAAAATGATATAAAAAGAATATTACCAATTCCGCGTACCCAAACTAGGTGGCTCATGCTTCATACAATTATTCAAAACATGTAATAAATTTAATATATTACAAGACTTGGGCTTACACACCCCAAATGAACAAAACATGTAGCCATACTTATATTACAACCTATGGTGACACGATCTGATCAGCCCTCAAAATTTCATGTAAATATACAACACATACATCATGTATAAGTCCCAAAGTTTACACAAAATATAGATGCCTATATGCAAATGTGATCTTCCTTAAGGCTCTCAAAATCTCCATCTCCAATGGCCAGCTTCATGCCTCCTCTCAATCATTCCCTACGATAGAAACAACTATCGCTAAGCACATAGCTTAGTGGTGTAAAAACTGTAGGTTCGGAGCCCTCAAAATTCATCTATCTACCTTTCTCAAGTCATGAGCATAACAATTGAAACATAATAAATAAATCAAGTAACAATATATAAAAAGTATCAAGTTTGATATTTAAAGATCCAAATGTCAAGAACGCTCATATCACTATTTTCCAAGAGATTCAATAACAAGGCTCGCCCAATATAGACATTATGTCGTCACACCAAGCATAAGCAGGTATCAAGAAGGGCCGACGCCCTGTATCAAGAAGGGTCAAAGCCCAATAATCAAGAGAACCAAGAACCATATTAAAAATGGCTTTCTAGTTCGTACTTAAAATGGACAACTTCCATTCTTAAGATGGACTAAGAATCCAGAGTCAAAATAGCAAATGATCCGAATCAAGAGGCATGCCAATAATGACAAAGTCACAGCCATAAGAAGGACAAGGTCCCAACAAGAGTCCCAAGTGATCAAACAATCCGTACAAGTGGGCGAGTGACACAAGCGACTTTAACGTCTTAAAAAATACCGACATGATAATACAAAGTGACACGAGGTAACCAAGGTACCAAGATCAACTTTCAGATATACCAGCAGTTAAAAGAGTGCAAGTACAAGTTTATACACAAACCTCAATACTTTAGCATAGAAACAGTCCAACACAACTTCGCGAGTTCAAACCGTATATCAAATAACGTATCAAGGTCCTCAACTTGTTCACGAGTATACAACCTTAAAAATGCAATTAAATAACTTTTTTAATTCCTAGTATCTCAATAATGTCAAAGTAAAACAGGATTATCGTCACAAGTAATCTTAGCCTGTACAAACACGACTATGCTCCCAAAACAGTGATTCTGGCCAGCCTAGTACCTCATGTCGCAACTTAGATTTGGAAAGGAAAATGGCAAAACTAGACTTTATAACCTTCATGAAAGATGTAGGTACATCTCTTAAGGTTCCAAAAAACACAAGAATCACCACAAAATATATTTTGTACAAAAAGATATATTCAAAACACTAATCGTTATCCATACAGGATTTCTAATTTCGAACTCTGGACAGAACTTGTCCTATGTTGCGTCCCATATGTCGAATCCATAACAACTAAATTAGAGTTTTACATAAACATCAGAGTTGTATGTATACGAATTAGCTTTCCAAATCATATTTATTCACTATAAACTAAGTTCTACACAACGAGATATGCATAAATTACAAAACACTACCCAACTTAGAAACAAATTTCATCACTTACCAAAGAGAAGTGTGTGTCTCGAATTCCAGCAAAAAGGACCAAGTTTTTCTCTTGTGATTTTCAAGAACAACTGATTAACTAAGCTTCTAAGGTTCTTAGACTTTAAGGAGCCGAATTTAACTCAAGGTGGTGTGAAAATATATAGTCACACACAAGTGATGTTTATCCTTGTATAACTGTCCCTCAAGGCTGCCCAAATAGTTGTGTGCTGCCCAAAATACATACATATACACCTATATATATATACATATCCTTCACCTCCTTTTAAAATTATTCATAATTCTAATTAGACTATTACGTAAATACCTCAATAAAATCCCTTAAATTACGATACAATTTATGTTAAGTAAGCTAGCAATTATCACAACATTTCAAGTTCCCAAAATGAGAGTAAAACATATTGTAGTAATTAAGCAATGGTAAATCAACATGCAACTCTTGGTTAGTATTTAGGGGTATTACAACTCTCTCCCCCTTAAAGAAATTTCGTTTCGAAATTTACCTTACATTAGTCCCGAAACAAGTGAGGATACTGGGTCCTCATGTCTTCTTCTCTCTCCTAGGTAGCTTCTTTTCCCGAATGGTTCCTCCAAAGTACCTTTACTAAGTGGATTTTCTTGTTTCTAAGTTGCTTCACTTCCCGAGCTTGAATTAAAATAGGTTCTTCATTATTCGTCAAGTCAGGATTAACCTCAATAGATTCAACTGGAAGAACATGAGATGGATCAGAACGATATCTTCTGAGCATAGAAACATGGAAGACATTGTGGATCTTGTCTAACTCAGGTGGCAAAGCCAATTTATATGCAACTGGTCCAACCCTTTCAAGTATCTCATAAGGTCCAATAAATTGGGGACTAAGTTTTCCTTTTTTGCCAAATCTCATAATCTTTTTCCATGGAAACACCTTTAAGAATACTTTATCTCCCACTTGATATTCAATGTCATGTCTTTTAAGATCAGCGTACGACTTTTGTCTATCCGAAGAAATCTTTAGACGATCCTTGATAATTTTTACCTTGTCCTATATTTGTTGCACAATTTCAGGACCAATAAGTTTCCTGTCACCAACTTCACTCCAACAAAGAGGGGTCTGACATTTTCTTCTGTACAAGGCTTCATAGGGAGGCATTCCAATACTCGATTGATAACTGTTATTGTAAGCAAATTCTATCAAAGCCAAGTGTTTGTCCCAACTACCCTCAAACTCCATAATACAAGCTCGAAGCATATCCTCCAAAATTGTATCATTTTTTCCGACTGGCCGTCTATTTGAGGATGGAATGAAGTGCTAAATTTCAAGTTAGTACCCAAAGCTTCCTGCAAGCTACCCCAAAATCTAGATGTAAACCTTGGGTCTCGGTCAGATACAATAGACATAGGGATCCCATGTAGTCTTACGATCTCATTAATGTACAATTCGGCTAAACGCTGAAGTGAGTAATCCATCTTGATTGCTAAGAAGTGAGCACTCTTGGTTAGCCTGTCCACAATCACCCATATTGCATCATGATTTCTTTAAGTGCGAGGAAGTCCAGAGACAAAGTCCATAGTTATTCTCTCCCATTTCCATTTCGGCATCGAAAAGGGCTGTAGTAAACCAACTGGGACCTGATGTTCTGCTTTTACTTGTTGACAAACCAAACATTTAGAAATGAACTCCGCAATGTCTCTCTTCATACCACTCCACCAATAATTTTCTTTGATGGTCTGGTACATCTTTGTACCCCCAGGATGCATTGCATATGGTGAGGTATGTGCTTCACTCAGTATCTCTCTCCTCAATTTGTCATCATTAGGGACACATAGTCTATCTTGATAAAATAAGACACCATCCTATGTTAATATAAAATCAAGTTTTTCCCCATTTTGAACTTCTCGGGTCAATTTTACAAGTTTCTCGTCTAAATTTTGTGCTTCTTTCACCTGTTCAAGTAATATTGGCTTTACTTGCAAATTAGCAATAACTGAACCATTTGAATCAAGTGTGAAACAAACATTCATGACACTTAACTCAAGGAGCAAGGGCAAAGGACTCAAAGAAATGTTTGCGAAGGATTTTCGACTTAAGGCATCTGCAACCACATTAGTTTTACCTAGATGATAATCAATCGTGCAGTCATAATCCTTGTGAGTTCAAGCCATCTACGTTGTCGAAGGTTTAGCTCCTTCTGAGTACCCAAGTACTTTAAGCTCTTGTGATTAGTGAATATATGACATTTCTCTCCATACAAATAATGCTGCCATATTTTTAAAGCAAACACTACAACAACAAGTTCACGATCATGGGTAGGATAATTCAATTTATGTGGTTTTAATTTTCGAGAGGCATAAGAAATAACCTTCCCTTCTTGCATCAAAACGAATCCGAAACTATTGTGAGAAGCATCGTTGTATACTACATACTCTTTCCCTTCAATTGGTAGAGTAAGTATAGGTGCTTGAGTCAGCAAGGATTTGAGAGTTTCAAAGCTCTCTTGGCATTTGTCATTCCAATTAAACTTCACTTCCTTCTGCAAGAGTTTAGTCAATGGAGAGGCGATAATGAAAAAGCCTTTCACAAATCTTCTGTAGTATCTTGCTAAGCCTAAGAAACTTCTTACCTCGGTTTGACTTTTGGGAGGTCTCCACTCAACAACTACTTGTATCTTACTATGATCCACCTTCATGCCTTCGACCGATACAACATGTCCCAGAAACGTCACTTCATCAAGCCAAAATTCACACTTGGAAAGTTTAGCATAAAGTTCCTTATCCTTCAAAATTTGCAAAATAATCCGAAGGTGTTTATCATGGTCTTCACTACTTCTGGAAAATATTAAAATATCATCTATAAAGACAACCACAAATCGATCAAGATAAGGCTTGAATGCTCGAGTTCATTAGATCCATGAATACCGCAGGAGCATTTGTCAATCCGAATGGCATCACCAAAAATTCATAATGACCACACCGAGTTCTAAAAGCAGTTTTAGGAATCTCTTTCTCTCTAACACGCAGTTGGTGATATTTAGACCTTAAATCAATCTTTGAGAATACTTCAGCACCCTTCAGTTGGTCAAATAAATCATCGATCCTTGGTAGTGGATATCTATTCTTGATTGTTATTATGTTCAATTGTCTATAGTCAATACAAAGCCTAAGAGTGCCATCTTTCTTCTTTACGAATAAAACAGGGGCTCCCCAAGGAGAAACACTAGGTCGAATAAAACCCTTCTCAAGAAGTTCTTGTAATTGAGATTTCAATTCTCTTAATTTTGCCGGAGCCATTCTATAAGGAGTGATAGAAATAGGGGCAGATCAGGCATAAGCTTGATTGGAAATGCAACCTCTCTTTTCGGGGGCAACCCAAGAAGGTTTTCTGGGAAGACTTCTGGGAAATCACGTACAGCAGGTATGTCCTTCATACCAAGACTCTCTAACTGTGTATCAACTATGTGAGCAAGGTATGGCCCACAACCTTGATGCCTCAACTTTCTTGCCAAGGCCGCAGAAATAATACTAGATGTCAATGATCTTTCACATTGTACAATGATGTGTGAAAATGTAGGATCTTTAAAAGTCACATGCTTAGACCTACAATCTACCACTGCATGATATTTATAAAGCCAATCCATCCTGATAATAACATCAAAATCCTTGAAGGGCATTTCAATCAAATCAGCAGGGAAAACTAGATTTTGAATCACGAAGGGACAATCTTGGTAAACTCGATTACACACAACTTGATAACCTAAAGGACTTTCAACCAGCACATCAAAATTAAGTCTCACAGATTTCACGTTTTCAGGAAGAGCAAGTGATGAACAAAGATAGGAATGTGTAGAATCAGGATCAAACAATATAAACACACATAGGCCAATTAAGTGAAATTTACCGACAACCACGTCTTTTCTATCTTGATCCTCCATCTGCCTCATAGCATAAGCGCGTGCAGTAGCCCTTGGTCCACTAGCTTTATTCGCTCCACTTGCCCCTACCTCTTGGGTGTTTTTAGGTCTTGCACCTTCATTAGTTTGAGGAGGATTAATAGAAGGTTTATAAACTGAGCCTTTAGTTCTCAAGGAAGGAGCATTATTTGGATTAGGACAATCCTTCACTTTATGATCAAAGCTCCCACAATTGAAACATGCACTAGAAGATCTCCTGCAAGTACCATAATGATTCTTTCTACATTGTGGACAAGTGGGAACATGAGGCTTGCCTTGGCCATAATTTGGAGTGCTAGCTGTAGAAAATTCTGATCTATTTTGCTTTTGCTAAGGTTGCCTGTTAACACTACCAGCCTTAAAATCATCAAACCTTCCCCTTTTGGATGGACCTCCAAAATCTGGTCTAGGCTTTCGGAATTTGTTTTCATTTCGACTAGCTTTTTCTTTATCAAGTCGTTCCCAAGTAAAAGCAGCAGACACTAACTTACAAAAGTTCTCATGTTGTAGGATCGCCACATTCTTCCTAATGGAATCATTTAAACCATCTTCAAATTTCCTACACTTGTCTTTTTCCTCTTTAATAATACCTCCAGCATAACGAGAGAGCCTTAGAAACTTCTGTTGGTACTCAGCAATAGACATGCCTCGTTACCTTAAATTCAAAAACTCCTTTCTCTTTGCATCACAATAAATAGGTGGGACATACTTCATACGAAATTCCCTAAGAAAATCATCCCAAGTAAGAACAGGAGGTTTTACCTTAGCATTCGGAACACTTACCCACCAATCGTAAGCATCCTTTTGTAATAGTGAAATAGCATACTTAAATTTGGCAACATCTGAACACTCTAACTGCTCAAATACCCTCTCCATGCATTCCAGCCATTGTTCAACATCCGTGGGATCAACGGTGCCTTCAAACTCTACTCCACCCATTTTCCTTATTTTCTCAAAGTTAATCCCGTTGGGATCATGCATCGCTTTAGCCATGTGGTGGAAGAATTCAGCCATTTGTTGAAAAGGAGGATTCATGGCTTGAGTACCACGACTCATGTGAGGATGTGAACCAGCTCTTACACCCTGATGGTTTCCGACTTTAGACCCACTAGTGTGGGGAACATATTGATCCGAGAAAGGTTCTCCAACCTCTTCTAGTGCATGAGGTGGGGAAACAGAGGCACCCGAACCTTCACGAGCAGCTTCCATAGGTGGGTCAGAAGAAAGGCCATAATTTAATTCCTTCAAAAAGGAAGATCACATTGCATTATGGACATGTACATGATGCATGTGCACTCTACATATGATAGAAAATATTATAAACCATGTAAGTGAACAAATAATCAAAATAAAACCTTTTTCGAAAGCGAACAAGTATACAAGTAATTCACAACAAAAGTCCTAGAACCACAAACCTAGACTCTAATACCAACACTTGTAGCGACCCTTCTGAAATAATATAAGCCAATAACTCACGAGCTTTTTATGCATATATTGTCCTCACACTAGAAAAAAATGATATAAAAAGAATATTACCAATTCCGCGTACCCAAACTAGGTGGCTCATACTTCATACAATCATTCAAAACAAGGAATAAATTTAATATGTTACAAGACTTGGGCTTACACACCCAAATGAACAAAACATGTAGCCATACTTATATTACAACCCATGGTGACATGATCCGATTAGCCCTCAAAATTTCATGTAAATATACAACACATAGATCATGTATAAGTCCCAAAGTTTATACAAAATATAGATGCCTATATGCAAATGTGATCTTCCTTAAGGCTCTCAAAATCTCCATCTCCAATGGCCAGCTTCATGCCTCCTCTCGATCATTCCCTATGATAGAAACAACTAGCGCTAAGCATATAGCTTAGTGGTGTAAAAACTGTAGGTTCGGAGCCCTCAAAATTCACCTATCTACCTTTCTCAAGTCATGAGCATCACAATTGAAGCATAATAAATAAATCAAGTAACAATATATAAAAAGTATCAAGTTTGATATTTAAAGATCCAAATGTCAAGAATGCTAATATCACAATTTTCCAAGAGATTCAATAACAAGGCTCGCCCAATATAGACATCATGTCGTCACACCAAGCACAAACATATATGAAGAAGGGCCGACGCCCTGTATCAAGAAGGGTCAAAGCCCAATAATCAAGAGAACCAAGAACCATATTAAAAATGACTTTCTAGTTCGTACTTAAAATGGAAAACTTCCATTCTTAAGACGGACTAAAAATCCAGAGTCAAAATGACAAACGATCCGAATCAAGAGGCATGCAAATAGTGACAAGTCATAGCCACAAGAAGGACAAGGTCCCAACAAGAGTGCCAAGTGATCAAATAATCCGTACAAGTAGGCGAGTTACACAAGCGTCTTTAACGTCTTAAAGAATACCAACACGATAATGTAAAGTGACAAAAGGTAACCAAGGTACCAAGATCAACTTTCAGATATACCAGCAGTTAAAAGAGTGCAAGTACAAGTTTATACACAAACCTCAATACTTTAGTATAGAAACAGTCCAACACAACTTCGCGAGTTCAAGCCGTAGATCAAACAACATATCAAGGTCCTCAACTTGTTCACGAGTATATACAACCTTAAAAATGTAATTAAATAACTTCTTTAATTCCTAGTATCTCAATAATGTCGAAGTAAAATAGGATTATCGTCACAAGTAATCTTAGCCTGTACAAACACGACTATGCTCCCAAAACAGTGATTCTGGCTAGCTTAGTACCTCATGTCGCAACTTAGATTTGCAAAGGAAATTGCAAAACTAGACTTTATATCCTTCATGAAAGATGTAGGTACATTTCGTAAGGTTGCAATCAAACAAGAATCACCAAAAAATATATTTTGTACAAGAAGATAAATTCAAAACACTAACCGTTGTCCATACAGGATTTCTAATTCGAACTCTCGACAGAACTTGTCCTATGTTGTGTCCCATATTTCGAATTCATAACAGCTAAATTAGAGTTTTACATAAACATAAGAGTTGTAGGTATACAAATTAGCTTTCCAAATCATATTTATTCACTGTAAACTAAGTTCTAGAGAATGAGTTATGCATAAATTACAAAACACTACCCAGCTCAGAAACAGATATGAGTTATGCATAAATTACAAAACACTACTCAGCTCAGAAACAGATTTCATCACTTACCAAAGAGAAGTGTGTGTCTCGAATTCTAGCAAAGAGGACCAAGTTTTTCTCTTGTGATTTTCAAGAACAACTGATTAACTAAGCTTCTAAGGTTCTTAGACTTTAAGGAACTGAATTTAACTCAAGGTGGTGTGAAAATATATAGTCACACACAAGTGATGTTTATCCTTGTACAACTGTCCCTCAAGGCTGCCCAAATTGTTGTGTGCTGCACAAAATGCATACATATACACCTATATATATATATATATATATATATCCTTCACCTCTTTTTAAAATTATTCATAGTTCTAATTAGACTATTACGTAAATACCCCAATAAAATCCCTTAAATTACAATACACTTTATGTTAAGCAAGCTAGCAATTATCACAACATTTCAAGTTCCAAAATGAGAGTAAAATATATTATAGTAATTAAGCAATGGTAAATCGACATGCAATTCTTGGTTAGTATTTAGGGGTGTTACACCCGTTATAGTTATCATGAGTTCCAAGTTATGTCATTTGGTTTGACCAATAATCCTGTAGCATTCATGGACCTTATGAACAGAGTATTCAAGCCTTATTTAGATATGTTTATTATCATATTCATTGATGACATACTAATCTATATGAGGAATGAGGAAGATCATGCTAGTCATCTCAGAGTATTTCTCCAAACTCTAAAGGATAGAGAGTTGTATGCTAAGTTCTTTAAGTGTGAGTTTTGGCTTGAGTCTGTGGCATTCTTAGGCCACAGACTGATATTAGGAGTTTTTTGGGGTTGGCTAGATATTATAGAAGGTTCGTTGAGGGGTTTTCATCTATTTCATCCCCTTTGACCAAGTTGACTCAGAAAACAGTGAAGTTTCAATGGTCTGAAGCTTATGAGAAAAGCTTTCAGGAATTGAAAACTAGGTTGACTACTGCCCCAGTATTAACCTTACCATAAGGTACACAAGGTTTTGTTGTATATTGTGATGCGTCCCGAGTTGGACTGGGTTGTGTGTTAATGCAGAATGGTAAAGTTATAGCTTATGCCTACAGACAGTTGAAAGTTCACGAGAAGAATTACCCAACCACGATCTAGAGTTGGCTGCCGTAGTATTTGCTTTGAAAATATGGCGTCACTATCTGTGTTCATGTGGATGTTTTCACCGATCACGAGAGTCTTTCATATGTGTTTAGTCAGAAAGAGCTTAATCTCAGACATAGGAGGTGGTAAGAGTTACTCAAGGATTATGACATGAGTATTCTATATCACCCATGTAAGGCTAATGTGGTTGCTGATGCTGTAAGTAGGTTGTCCATGGGTAGTACCGCCTATGTTGATGAAGAAAAGAGAGAGTTAGCGAAAGTTGTGCACAAACTTGCACGAGTAGGAGTTGGACTAATGGATTCCATAGAAGGAATAGTAGTGGTGATGAATAGGGCTGAATCATCATTAGTGTCAGAAGTGAAAGAGAAACAAGACCAAGATCCTATTTTGCTTGAATTGAAGGCAAATGTTCATAAGTAAAAAGTAGTGGCTTTTGAACAAGGGGGAGATGGTGTATTGAGGTATCAATGTAGGTTGTGTGTACCAATGATGGATGAACTCCAAGAGTGAATCATGGAGGAAGCTCATAACTCTAGGTATTCTATCCATCCGAGTTCTATAAAGATATATCGTGATTTGAGAGAAGTATATTGGTGGAATAGTATGAAGAAAGGTATTGCTGAGTTCGTTGCTAAATAGCCGAATTGTCAACAAGTTAAAGTAGAGCACCAAAGGCCCGGTGGTATGGCTCAGAATATAGAACTTCCGGAATAGAAGTGGGAGATGATCAATATGGATTTCATTACTGGCTTGCCACAGTCTCGCATGCAACATGATTCAATTTGGGTGATTGTGGACCGAATGACAAAATCATCCCACTTTTTACCGATAAAGACTACCCATTCAACAGAGGATTATGCCAAGTTATATATTCAAGAGGTAGTAAGACTTCATGGAGTTCCAGTTTCCATTATTTCATATAGAGGTGCACAATTTACTGCACAGTTTTGGAAGTCATTTAAAAAAGGCTTGGGTTCAAAGGTGAACTTGAGTACTGCTTTTCATCCTCAGACAGATGGTCAAACAGAGCGCACTATTCAGAATTTAGAAGATATGTTGAGGGATTGTGTGATTGATTACAAAGGAAATTGGGATGATCACCTACCTCTCATTGAGTTCGCTTACAAAAATAGTTACCATTCTAGCATCCAAATGACTCCTTATAAAGATCTTTATGGGAGAAGATGCAAATCTCCTATTAGATGGTTTAAAGTTGGTGTAGCTGGGTTGATAGGACCAGACTTAGTTTATCAAGCTATGGATAAAGTGAGAGTTATTCAAGAAAGGTTGAAAACAGCGCAGAGTTATCAGAAATCCTATACAGATGTTAGGAGAAGAGATTTAGATTTTGAAGTAGATGATTGGGTATACTTGAAGATTTCACCCATGAAGGGTGTTATGAGATTTGGTAAGAAGGGAAAACTTAGTCCTCGGTATATTGGTCCGTACAGAATATCCAAGAGGATCGGTAATGTAGCTTATGAGTTAGAGCTACCCCAAGAGTTATTAGCGGTTCATCTAGTGTTTCTTATTTCTATATTGAAAAAGTGTATGGGCGATCCTTCACTAATAATACTAACTAAAGATATTGGTATCAAGAATAGCTTGTCTTATGAGGAGATTCCTATTCAGATTCTAGACCACCAGGTTCACAAGTTGAGGACTAAGGAAGTAGCATCAGTCAAAGTCCTTTGGAGAAATCAGTTTGTTGAGGAAGCTACTTGGGAAGCTGAGGAGGATATGAAGAAGAGATATCCACATCTCTTTGAGCCTAGAGAAATTCCAGATCAAGGTACTAATTCTCTTCTTAGCACTCTTTAGTTGATATACTGAATGTGTTAGATTTGCTTGTTGGGTGTTTGAGTTGAATGTTAGATGTTACACCCTTAGCCTACTAAGAGTAATCTCATTCGAGGGCGAATGTTCCCAACTTATCGAAAAAGTCGCAACTCATTAAAAAAGTCACAACCTAAGTTAGGGATATTATAGTAATTTAATTTTCAAGTTAGGAGTTCATGCTTTTAAGGTAATATAGATATAGATAGACATGATGATGATTAATTACACTTTTGTCAAAGAAGTAGGTCCTAAATGAAAACTAAACTCTAAAAGGACTATGCAATGTTTTTAAAATAGACATAGTAATATATCATGTAAATGAAGATCCACATTTTACTTTTGTTATATAATCAAATCTCTTTATATTGAGATCATACCGAATTTATTTTGTTATTATAGTAAAATATTATTAGAGAAATATATACTAATATAATATGACATAAATGATCTATTTCAAATAAATCTTAATCGTTGTAATAAAATATTATTCTAAAAATAATTGTTATAAAGTATTGAAATTCGAATCTTCATCACTTGAATGAAGATTTGGACAACTCACTAACTGAGCTACATGAGCTGCTATAATCTATTGAGCTCATCTCACCAGAGTTAACCTTATTTAGATAAGTAAATTATTTTAGTATGTAATAAGAAAATAATATTAAATTGATCTTATTAAAAATGAAGAACATTTAGTGAAGGGATGAGTGATTTCTTAAGAAGTGTGCTTAAATTAAAACAATGTCATCATTATCAACAAATATGAAATTTGGATTTTTAATATTATAAAGTGAAATTTACAACTCTATCACATTGTATTCAACTATTAAGTTTAAATTGTAATGATCTTGAAGGTCATTTTCAGAATTTTCTGAAAAATTATCATTTTACCTATCCTGATAGTTCCCTCGAGTCATGTTTGATCAACTTTTGAGGTTAGATTGGAAACCAGATCAAAAAGTTGAGATTTTTTTGTAATTATTGGAGTTTCTGAAGCTTTTAAGTTGAAATGGTTGACTTTAGTCAACATTTGGAGTTGAGTCTCAAAATCGAATTTCGTCAGTTGCATCAACTCCAGAACGTGATTTTTGGTCTAGATGTACTGTTGGTTTGGGTCTCAAGGCTTTTTGTTTGAATTTGAGCCATTGGACAAGATGCGGAAAAAGTTAAGGCTAAAATTTAACGTAAGTCAACGTTTGAGGTTAGAAAGGTTATTTTCAAGTTTTGATGATTCCACTAGGTCTGATTGTGATATTTGGTCTAATTAAAGGTTTAGTTTAGTTCCTGAAGCTTTTGGATGAATTTCATGTCCTTATTTAGAAATTTGGAGATTCTTAAGTTAAATTTCACTTTAGTCAACATCGGGTTAAGGTGACCTTGTTTGGGAGTTTTGATGATTTCATTGAGTCCAAATATCATTTTCATGCTTGTAGCATATTTGGTTTGTGTTCCGGAGGTTCCAAATGAGTTTGGGGTGAATTTCTAAGCTTTCTAGGTGCTATGGCATTGTTTTAGCAATTTTTGTCAACTAAAAGGTTCGTTATTAGTTTTAAAGATCGAAAAAATATTCTGAAACTTCTCAAAGTTTGATCATAAATTATAGGATTGATCTTGAAATGTTGGTGCATTTTCGCTAAATTGATATTGGACTTTTTGTTATCAAAACAATTAAAACAAATTATCTCAAAATGGATAAACATTAATGTTGCCTAACAGTTGCCTAACGTCTAGTTATTACCAAATTTGACCGTTCCTTTTACAATCAATTTCCTCTTAAATTGGTATTCAATTCCTTTTGTGGTTAATGTCTTTAATTACATTGCAACCGTTGGTAGTTTCTTCTCTTCTCTATTATATATATATTGTTCATATAGTGACTTTTTAGAATATAGAAGTGAAAAACATTTCGTCATCTTCTCTTCCTTCTATTGCTGGGTTTTATTATTCTAAATACTTTGTTGTTCCTGCTCCTAATTTATACTAGAAGAGCTTGTTGAATCCTAGGGGATACACCTTATAGGTGAAATATCCTTAAGGACAATGACTTACACGCCTCAAGATTTCGAGAATATCCTAGTGTTTTCGTGATTGTACAACAAGATTTACAACAATCTTAAGGATATTTTTATTGTTGTCTTGAATCACGGAAAGAGTGCAACGTACAAGAGTAGTGACGTGGTTGGATGGGCATACACTGATTGTGTTGACTACAATTCTTGGTTATTCGGTAAATTTTTTGGTAATGGTGGCTCTATTTTTATTATTGTTTCAACTATAATTGTTTTCGCCAAATTACTCAACCTTTGGAACTATGCTGATAAGTCAATAAAGGAGAAGAACTTTTATATTTTGGTGATTCAAGAAACCCTCAAGTTCTTGAAAAAGGTAAAGTTCCTCTTGAACTCACATCCGGAAAATCTTAAGTTTTAACTAAAGTGTTGCATGTTCCTAATATTCGAGCCAATTTGATTTCTGTTGGTTTGCTAGGAAAGGCTGGAGTAAAGGTTTTATTTAAGACTAATAAAGTCATTTTAACAAAAAATAATGTTTTTGTGGGCAAAGGATATTGTATCCGTGGTTTGTTTGTACTAAATGTTATAAATGAAAATGCTAGTACTTCTGCTTATTTGATTGATTCTTTTGATTTATGGCATGCTAGACTTGGACATGTTAGTTTATCTTATATTAAGAAAATGCATTCTGATGGACTTATTGATAATGTTAATTTTTCAAGTATTGATAAGTGTGAAATTTGTGTTGAGGCTAAACAATTTAAAAAGTCTCATGCTTCTACTTTTAGAGAAACCAATTTATTGGATTTAGTGCATACTGATTTGGGAGACTTGAAACAAACTATGACTAGAGGTGGTAAAAGATATTATGTCACATTTATCGATGATTTTTCTAGATATACAAGAGTATATTTATTGAGAATAATGATGAGGCTTTTGAAATGTTTTTATTATATAAATCAGAAGTAGAACATCAATTGAATAGGAAGCTTAAAAGAGTAAGATCTGATAGAGGTGGTGAATATATTTTGCTTAATGATTTTTGTGAAAAACAAGGAATTATTCATGAATTTACTCCTCCATACTCACCCGAATCAAATGGAGTAGCTGAAAGGAAAAATAGGACCTTAAAAGAAATGATGAATTGTATGCTTTTTAGTTCTTGTGCATATGATAATCTTTGGGGTGAAGCTATTCTATCTGCTTGTCATTTACAAAATAGAATTCTTTACAAGAAAATTGGAAAAACCACTTATGAATTATGGAAAGGCTATCCTCCTAATTTGAAATACTTGAAAGTGTGGGGGTGCCTTGCCAAGGTTATGTTGCCTGACCCTAAGAAAAGGAAAATTGGGTCAAAGACTTCTAATTGTATGTTAATTGGTTATGCTAATAATAGTGCTGCATATAGATTTCTTGTTATCAATAGTGATGTGATTGAACACAATACAATAGTTGAAACAAAAAATGCCAAGTTTTTTGAAAATATATTTCCTTTAAAACGTGATAATATCTCTCATGAATCTACTTTTATAAAGTAAAATAATCCTAGTGTTCCAATTTTTCAAGATGTTTCTGAAAGTGAGGAATTGAGGAGAAGTAAAAGGCCAAGGATAGAAAAATCTTTTGGTAATGATTTTTATACTTATATTGTTGATAATGATCCTTTAACCTTTTCTGAAGCAGTTTTTTCTCCTTATGCACCTCATTGGAAAGAAGCCATTAAATCGAAAATAAATTCCATTTTACAAATAATACTTGGAAGATAGGATTTACCCTCAGGAACTAAACCCATTGGTTGTAAATGGATTTTCAGAAGAAAATATTTTCCTGATGGTTCTATTGATAAGTTTAAAGCTAGACTTGTTGCTAAAGGATTTACTCAAAAATAAAATGTTGATTATTTTGATACTTATGCTCGTGTGACTAGAATCTCCTCTATTCGTGTTTTGTTTGCTTTGGCGTCTATTCATAAATTATTTATTCATCAAATGGATGTCAAAACAGCGTTTTTAAATGGTGATTTAGAAGAGGAAATATATATGGACCAACCTGAAGGTTGTGTAGTGAAAGGTCAAGAAAATAAAGTTTGTAAATTAATCAAATCTTTATATGGTCTAAAACAAGCTCCCAAGCAATGGAATGAGAAATTTGATCAAGATTTGTTAAGTAATGACTTTACATCTGTTGAAGTAGATAAATGTGTTTATACAAAATTTGTTGATGGTCATTGTGTAATTATATGTCTTATGTGGATGACATGCTTATTTTTAGTTCTAGTCTAGATGTCATACTTAAGACTAAAACTTTTTTGTCTTCTAATTTTGACATGAAAGACATGGGAGAAGCAAGTGTTATTTTAGGTATGAAAATAATTAGAGACAATGATGATTTAATTTATCTCAAGGACATTATGTGGAAAAAATTCTTAGAAGGTTTGAAAACTTTGATATGGTACCTGTGAGCACTTCTTTTTATGCTAATAATCAATTGAAAAAGAATCTTGGAGAAGCTATTTCACAAAATAAATATGCTCAAATAATTGGTAGTCTAATGCATTTGATGAATTTTACTAGACCTGATATAACTTATGATGTGTGTAGATTGAGTAGATATACTCATAATCCTAATAATGATCATTGGAATGCATTGATAAGACTTTTGAAATATTTGAGAGGTACCATGAATTATGGTATTAAATATAGTGGATCTCCCTCTGTATTGGAAGGATACAGTGATGCTAACAGGATCTCTGATTCAGATGAGACAAAATCCACTAGTGATTATATGTTTACCCTTGGTGGGATTGCTATAACATGGAAATCTGCCAAACAAATCATAATTGCTAGATCAATTATGGAGTCTGAATTTGTTGCATTAGAGTTGGCTGTTAATGAGGCAGAGTAGTTGAGAAACTTCTTAGCGTGTATTCCTATTGGAATAAAACAACACCTTCTGTATCAATACATTGTTATTGTCAAGCAGCGATAGCTATAGCAAAAAATAAATCTTTCAATGGGAAAAATAGACATATTCGTTTGAGACATAACGTGATAAAGCATATGCTAAGAGATGGAATAATTTCCATAGACTATGTGAAGTCAGAAATGAATTTGATCGATCCTCTCACTAAACCTTTGTAAAGGAGAGTGATATCTGAAACATCAAGGGGAATGGGACTTTTGTCAACTAAGAAAATCGACAATGATGGTAACCCAACCTATGTGATTGGAGATCTCATGAATTAGGTTCATATGGGTAATAACAAGTCATTAGTTGATTATACGGTGCACTATAAAGTATGTCCCTTTCTATGGTGTGTGGTCATAGTGCAAGAGTACTGCAAGGCAAAGTGAGGTTGTTTAAAATCTTAATCCAATTCATATCCTATATAGGTGGTGTATTGCTCTGTAGAATACACTTGATGAATGGACCTATATGAGAATGGAGTGGGGCCGCTCCTATGAAATTGTGACAAATTTCTAGAGCATTCATAAATATCAAGCACGCACATGGCCGATTGACGCAAAACCGCGATGAACAACAAAGTATGTGGAGACATGATGTGATAGATAAGACACTGAACTTGCAAAAGAATTTTTGGTTCATAGAAGTTCTAAACTTTACCAACTGTTCTGTACATTTAATCTTATTTTATCTAGAACTAGTTCATAGTCCAAGAGACACCAGATTCGACGCATTATTCTCATTGAGAAAACCCAGAAAAAATATAATATTCATTTTTGAGGTATGTGAGGGGATTGTTATCAAAACAATTAAAACAAATTATCTCAAAATGGATAAACATTAATGTTGCCTAACAGTTGCCTAACGTCTAGCTGTTACCAAATTTGACAGTTCCTTCTACAATCAATTTCCTCTTAAATTGGTATTCAATTCCTTTTGTGATTAATGTCTTTAATTACATTGCAACCGTTGGCAGTTTCTTCTCTTCTTCTCTATTATATATATATATATATATATATATTGTTCATATAGTGACTTTATAGAATGCAGAAGTGAAAAACATTTCTTCATCTTCTCTTCCTTCTATTGCTAGGTTTTATTATTCTAAATACTTTGTTGCTCCTGCTTCTAGTTTATACTAGAAGAGCTTGTTGAATCCTAGGGGGATACACCTTATAGGTGAAATAACCTTAAGGACAGTGACTTACACGCCTCAAGCTTTCGAGAATATCCTAGTGTTTCCGTGATTGTACAACAAGATTTACAACACTTTTATCGCGATATATGAAATAATTATTTACTGAGTAGAAATAATATAATTTGACAGGTCAAATGAACACAAAATTGAGTTTCGATTGAACATACAAGTTCATATCATTATTTAAGACATTTACGGAAAATAATTGAGTCATTTCACTATCGTATGAGGAAGTTACGGCTCTTTTAGTGAAAAATATAAGTTACTGGTTTCAGGTGTAAATATTGTTCATGTATTTAAAATTTCAGACTGTGTTCATTTGATATTTTGAGCATATTGAGAGTTCTAGAGCTCAGAATGAAATGATTCTTGCGGCATTCTTCTAGATTTAATATAGGGGTTGGTATCCAATCCTCATTTAGGCTTTCTCTCTTGATTTCTTCATTTGATTTTGTTTCCTTATCTGTTAAGTTCTTGGGGAAACTGAGATTTTGTCGATTTGAATTCAGTTTTCTATGAAAAATGTATATTTATGATCCTTATGCCATGAATAAACTGATTTTTGGCATTAACATAGCTTGTTGATTCATCAATTATTTTCTTCATATTAACCGCGTATAACCATGAGAATTTGAGCTTTTCCTGTTAAAGTTAAAGTTTGATAAAATGAGTATTTGAAGGTTTGACTCCATTTTGGAATAAAATTTCATATTTGAACTTCCCTAAACATGGATAAGATATTTTCAAGAAATATTTTAAATTTGAGTCGGGATTTCGAACCCGAGTATTGAGGGTTTTTCTCATGAACTTGTGTTTTAAGTAAATTAGAGTTTTGACCATGATTTCAACTCATTTCTCTTTACGATTTCACTTGTGAGTTTCAAAACCTTTGGATATTATGATTTTCTATTAAAAAAATCCAGATTTATCCTTGGTGCTCAGAATTGACTTTTTAGATTGTTTTCAACCCGATGTTTAAAATCAACATTATGGGTGTCATCGTTCATATTTTCTTATGGGTATTCTATATTTGATTATTTGGTGTAGATTATGTGGATTGACGTGGAGAAAATGTTCAAGTTTCGATTTGATTTCTCCCCCTTAAGGCAAGTGGACCTCTTGACCCTTCGTTAAGTGTATTACACCTTGTATGCCTTGTTTTGTAAATAGGAGTAATGAAAATTGATGAAAGGATTAGTAATATTCTTGTTCTTATTAAATATTGAATGAATTCTAGTGTTGATATTGTGGTGTAAAAAGGAAATTATTGTTATACTATTGTATGGTGTGCCTTGAATACTTGGACGGTTATGTTAATTCACCTTGATGAAGTGCCTTGATTAATTGTGATTGGTTGTTGGTGTTTGGAATTTTATCCTTTCATTGAGTATTTGTACATGGCTATTTGTATTGGAACTGAGGCACTGTTATGATGGGCACTATGTGATGTTGATGAAAAATAATAAAACCACAAGAGGATGTATCATTTCGAGGGACGTGTCACACGTCGTGACAAATTTTATTATATCGAGGATCGTGCCGCATACTGCGATGTATACTATGATTTCGAGGGATGTGTTGCACACCGTGACAAGTTTCGTAATATCGAGGATTGTTTCACATGTTGTGATGATTGCATGAAAGATATGTCCCCCATGAGTCCAAGATTGAGATTCAGTGAGTGCGTATCATTAGAACAAACATGCATCACTTTATATGACATTTCACTACATTGCATTGCATTTCATCCTTGTATTATGATATTCATTAGTGATGTTGTGGCCTTGTGATTGTTGAATTATGAATGACTGTAATGGTATATACATTTATATGTGTTGAGGTGCAAGTTGTAATGTTCTATATGTATTCTGTTGTTATTGAGTGAAGACTGTTAGGTTGGGCTGATTGATTCTATGCAGATTGTAGTTTATGGAGGTTTGGATTGTGTGTTGTAGTACTTGTGTTTTGTATTATTTAACTTAGAGTCATTTGGGGTGCTTGCTGGGTATTGTTGTTGTTTGGTATTCACTTCCTTTCTTTTTACACTAGTGTAGGTTACAAGTCCGGATCATCTTGACCATTCTCTTCTCATCTTTGTCCAAGGCTTGATTTGGGAGTTCGTGAGTTACCTGCTTGTCATCTCGACAAACATCACTACTCTTTCACTATGTCTTGTTCTGTTTTAGATATAAAGAAATTCAGATTTATATTTTCTTTGAATCCAATTTAATACTTAGAGGCTTGTACATGTGACATTAGTTTTTGGGGACATTTTGAGTTATGCTATATTTATTTACAATGTTCATATTATGTTAGCCATGTATTCTATTTTATTTCCGTATTTGTCCTATTTATTTGGGTTTAGGTTGACCTATCTTGGTGGGATAAGACATGTGCCATCACACTCGATTTTCTTATCATGACATAAATTATCATTTATACTTATGTAATAATTTTTTTCAATATATAAGCTTTAAACTAAAATTGAGTTCAAATGAACACGACATTTATTAGATTCAACTTGCACAAATCTCTATGAATTATCCGACTATGTATTTTGCACAAATCTCTTACTAATTTTTGTATCTGATCCCATTTGTCTATCACATACATATTGAGTATTTAAAAAAAAAAAAAAAAAGAATACGACAGTTCAGTGCAAAAAGCATTTTGTATTTATATAAGATCCAAAAAGATTCCTGAAAAAATGCGTGACACGGATAATTTACTTTGACACAAACATCATTAATTGATTTTATGGGTCAAACTCATAACTTATAAGTTGTCGGAGAATAAATTTAAAGTTTCTCCAAGGGCCCTGTTCTAAATATTAAACAAAATTATGTTTTAATTTTAACAAATTGAAATCTACTATATAATAACTTGTTTCTGATTGTACACCTAAACACATGACATTCAGCTAAAATTTTGAAAAAAGATCTATGTAAATTTTAAAGCACTTATTACATAGATACATTAGCCACTTAAATTAATCATCTCCTTTAATAACCTCAATAAGCTGTAAAATCTTTTGCATGTTTCAATTGATATAGACGTGTATGATTAAATGAGGTGGTATACCTCATATGATTACACAATGGACATTTGTGATTATACATAATATATATTTAAAAAGTAAGTTTAAAATAAAAATATATGATATGAATATTAATTCTATCCCGTATTCAAAATCTCAATTGAAATAAATCATAGTTAGAGTCTAAATTTATGTAGACTCCGGGATTTCACGTAGTTGAGGCGCGTGCGAGATGTTTGAATGTCACGTAAGTCAAAAAATGTACAAAATTATAAAATAAAATGGATTCGGGGATAATAGGATCTTAGTTTAGTTAAGATGTGTGTATGAAATTTCGATCATAATCTTGAAATACTTGTGCCTTATCCCTAAAATAAATATTCACTGAAAATAGGCAACTTTAACATCTTTTGTGAATTCCCATGGGCCCTTAATTTCACTATTTTTTTACAACTTCATATAATTTGTGGGCACTTTTTAAACTTTCATGTACCAAAAATTCCTCAATTTTCCTTTTAAAGTTTCAGTTACAAACAATTTTTGAAGAGAAATGGAATTCATGAGAACACATAGTGGAACTAACATTTTCATGAAAATCATCATTTTCTTTTAGGCTTTTTCTACTTTATTTTGTATCTTTCTTATTTCCGCTTTTGTATTTTTCTTCGAAAACTTCTTTTTTACTCGTGACAAGCTACGAGAAAGGTATGTATACACTTTACCTTTTCACGTTTCATTCGTGAGATTATTTTATTCTTCAATTTTAATATTACTATTGTTTTCTTCACTTCAATTATTGTATTATTTATTGTTGTTATTTAAGTCACTAATTATCAGAAATAACATCTCTACCTTCACTAAATAGGAGTTACGACTGCACACATATCACCACATTTTCAGACCTCACTTCTGAAATTACATTGAGTATGTTGATTGTTGCTATTAATTATCTCTCTGTTTTTGTCATTTTTTTCTTATAATATAAGCATTTGAAATCTGTGTATTTTTTATTTTTTTTTTGAAATTTTGTAAAACCCACATTAAAATAATTTTTGAGATTTTCGTGGAATATGCTATTCAGAAAAAAGAATAAAAAAGTTTCCCTTTTTTTAAGAGCTATTTGTCCAAAAGTGAAGGAAGATTCTTGTGTTTGATGATTTCCAAGATAACCCAACTAGACCGATAAATATTTGGAAAAATTTGCTAGTTGGTTCTTAGTACTCAGAGAGTAATAGTTATATATATCGTCAGTGAAAATAATTTTTATACTATCAAGTTAGTAGTATCATTTTTTGTAAGGTTATCAATTCATGTATGTTATAGTGATTTATATGTTATTATCTTATTAATGACTTGATTGTTATGTTGTTGTTGCATTCGTGTTGGATCCTCAAAAAATTAAATATTTTTTGAGGATTCGACACACAATCGTGGCATTGTATGAAAAATGTTGATTTATTGAATGATTCTTGAGTGCTATGTGAAAAATATTGATTTCTTGAATGATTCTTAAGTGCTAGCTATCGTCGATGTAAAAAATATACACACAAGCAAGCCATGTTGCTTGAACTCAAAATTGTTGCCACAATCGTGTTGGATTCTCCAAAAAAGGACTATTTTTGAAGAATTCGACACACACTCAATGACATTTTGAAGAGTTCGAGTAACTGTATAAATAATAAATATTTTTATACAAACAATACATAGAACTTAAAGGCTCATTGAAGAAACCCATTTTTTTCATACTCATTCTTGAAATTTTTTGAGAATTAACTCATGATAATAGTGTTTTCTCTTCTTTATTTATTTATTTTTTAAAAAAATTCCTCCTATTGGCAACATCATGATTCATGAAAGAGTTTTATTTTGTAGTACAGGAAAATCAATGGCATTTAATGGAGATTTTCAAGAAGAAGATGTATGGAGTGAACGTGTTGTGAAGAAGAAATTATCCATTACTTCAAAGATGATCCCAATAGCTAAAATTGCTACAATTAGCAACAATGAGTCTACTCATGTGCCAAAACAATCATCAGCTCCTATTAACATTCCTTATAGGTTCAAGATTTACAAGAAGAAATCATCAAGTACATCCATAAAGAATGGTAGTTATAGTGAAAGTGTTGAAGAAGATGAAGATTGTGATGATATTGATATGTTGCCACCACATGAATATTTGGCTAAGAGGGTTGCTAGGAGTCAAATTGATCCTCCTTCTATGTGTGAAGGTGTTGGGAGGACACTTAAGGGAAGAGATCTTAGTAGAATGAGGAATGCTATTTTAACCAAGACTGGGTTTTTGGAAAAAAATAATTAACTACCAATGTGATTTATAGGTTACAGTTTTGAGTCGTGACATCAACTGTTGAGTCTTGCATCAAGGTAGACTACGTATATCACACCTCATTGGGTTGCATCTTTTCACTGAACTCTGTGCGAAGAGGAGAATGTTTTGTGCACCGCTCTGTCCTTTTATAGTTTTCTTATTAGTAAAGCATTAGGCTATCCCTAGTTGAGCTAGTGAATTTCAAATATTGAATAGTAAAGAATCTAATGGTTCCAATTTTAATTTGTATATGCCACAGTAGGCATAAAGATTATTGAAGAATGATTATTATGGAAATGTTGATTATATTGTATAAGAAGATGAATATTGTGATGATTATGGTTATGAAATTGTACCACCTCATGAATGTATATTGCTAGAAGGGTTGCTAGGAGTCAAATTGTTCCTTTTTCTATGTGTGGAGGTCTTAGCAAATTGTGGAATGCCATTTTAACAAAGACTGATTTCTTGGAATAAAATCATTATCATTATCATAAATTAGTTCTCGAACACGTGTATTCTATGTTAATTAGTATAAATTTCTTAAAATAAAAAAATAAAAAATAAAAAAGGAAAAAATTGAATAGATGCAAGAATTTCAAAAGAAGACTAAGCAAAATAAGTCATGTAATTAATATAAAATAAAATCTAAAGATTGAAGATGCAAGCAATGAACAACAAAGAGCAAAAGAGAACAAAAATTATTAAAAGCAAAACAGAGGTCTACACAACTTAAAGGAAAGTTAATTGAAGAAACTAATATAAAAAGAATATACCTTTATCCAGAGAGTGTTGTGCATACATCAAATTTGAGCATTTTAAAGAACAAAGCATTATAATAAATTGACAATGGACCAAAGGCTAAATCTATTGGTTTTATAGAAGGTAAAATGATATGAAAAGTTTTTTAACATATGAAAGCTAAAAGGAAGTAGAAAACAAAAGAAATTTGTAATGTCATAACTAAAGAATTAAAGTACACCTCTTGGAATTCAATTGTGTTATTAAAATATTATTATTTAATTAGACATTTAATCATTTTAATTAAGTGGAAGGGCAAAACGGTAATCCAACTTTAAGGTTTGGATAAGTGGAAGGGCAAAATGGTAAATCCAACTTTGATGTCAGGAGCTTCCCACTTTTATCAACACATTATGATTAGCTATTTTCACCATATTGTTTCTTGTCATTAGCTTCACCAATGTTTTCAATTAATCAAAATATTTAAGGGAAGATTTGCACTCTATTATTTCATTTAAAATGACATGTATTTTTAGGAATTATTCCAAACTCATAGCTCTCAAGTAATTCTCTTAGGATATGTGTTGGGAATATATCGATTAAATTTTAGGCTATTGAAATTGAAATTTTGTTTGATTGTCAAATGATTTATCTTGCAAGTGCAAGGGGCATAAGTTGTTTGGGTGATTAATTAATTGAAGAGAAAAATTCAAATACATATATATGACATTGAGTTCCTCTCACCATGCATACTCTTTTCATCACCATATTCTATATATATATTTTTCTTTTATTTCCTCCGCTCATTATATTTGTGTTTGTGAGATATGTGCGAATGTGAGTATACAATAAATAGATTAAACTCTTATTTATATCAAGCTTATATATCTTTTATTTTAAAAAATAAACTGTGTTATTCATCACATATTTGTTATTTTTAAAAATTTATATTGAATAACATTGGATTCACGTGCAAAGCACGTGCCCAGAAACTAGTTTATTAATAAGCGGCGCAAGTGCGTGACATAGAAGCAACTTATTGGTATGAGAGGTGAAAGAACAGAAGAAAATATAACATATCCATCAGTTGACAAAAGAAAGGCTGCACACCTGCAAAAAGGAAAGCAAATAAGATCATTCTGTTGTATAATTAATTTGTACCCTTTTTATTTATTTAGTTGAATTGAAAGTAAAAGAAGCTCAATTTCAAACTAGAAGGAAGAAATCAATACATATGGTTGATTAAAGACATTACCTCCTTACAACTCATCCTTCACTGAATCTGTTTGAGTTTGTGATATGCTAAAATCAAAGGCCAGGCTACCTCTGTTTGTCTGGATAAATTCAATAATGGCCTCTTTTGTTCTATTACCCTCGAACCGTGACAAACTACCCATTGCAGATCTCAAGTATAAAGTTGGGAATCCTTCAACTTCAAATACATCACGAGGTATATCATTTTCGGTTCCATCCTAAAGGAAATGACATGGTAGTAGGTAAGAAGAACTGGGAAAATAATAGACAAGACAGACGGGTAGAGAGATTCGTACAATTTTAGCAATCAGGACATGAGGATCTTTTTCAAATGAGAGACCTATTTCATCCAAGACCGGAGCAAACTCCTCACAATATCTACATCCAAGTCGATAGAACTCTAACAGTACTGCAACGAAAAACAACAACAAAATGTATTAGACAATAGGTTGCACTAGAATCAACGTCAATAAATAACATCAACATTATGACCAAATCAACATCAAGATAGAAAAAATATAACATAATCTTGTTGTATTTTGAATGATACAAACCATCTTTCCCCGAATTGAACACCATATCGTCGAGAGTGTCTGCAACCACCACCTTCACAGTTTCATTGTTAAATTCTGGAATAGGCTGTGACTTCAAGTATGGCTTCAACTTTCCGTCCTGTATTCATACAAGAAAAGAGTGAAACAAATTGGAGACAGAAAAGGAGATTCGAAAAATAAAAGTAGTATACCTCACATTCCTAACCTAGAAAAGAGAAGATACGTGAAGTTTGATAAGAGTACTGGAAAACATGTTCAGATCATTACCTTACAATCCTTCAACCAAGATGCAAGGTTATCGGGTTGTACATGTCGCTGAACGTATTTTGTGCCACCCATGGAAAGTACAAAGATTAAAGGTGTCTGATCAGTGTCCAATCCAAAATACTGCAATCGAGAACAACACATATTCAACTCTCGCTTCTCTCCCATTGGGAAAGGATGTAATATATGCAGATTGATACAAAGGAGGAAATAACCTGAAGGGCCCTATTACCAGTCTCAGCATCTGCCAAGAGGAAGTTTGTTTCCTTTCCCTTGTAACTGAGTGCAAGATCATAATACTTGGACTTGAAAGCATCAAGATCAATGCTGAAGTTCAGAAATAGAAATACCTACAAATTCCAAATATTGGTTGAAAATCTCAAAGAAAAGGAGATACAAATTGTTTAATAAAGTGCAGCATTTTTTTACATTACGAGATTTTAAGAAGAAAGACAGCAAAACCTTTTTGGAACAAAAGTCAGAAAGAAAACACAAATCTTCAAATCAAACAGCAACAAGGATCAATGATTATAGTGAATTCACCCTTCCTTACTCCTAGAAATAGTTTGATAGGCAACAACTGGCCTTGGAAGTAGATCTGGGAAATCAAGGCTCCTTCAAAATAGTTTGTTTTGCATGGTTGGTGGCAAATACAAGCTTCCTTAACCCTCGAAAACTTATAATAAAAGGGGGATTCATATGAGTTTCAGGTGTTATTTATGCCAAATTTGTTGCAGATTCCGTTGCCAAAATGATCTCAGACCATATGCTTATCATGCTCATGCGCCTTTCCTTGAGAACATGTGACTTAAGGCGACAAATTTCAATGATAGAGTTAAGGATTGGTGGTGGACAGGTTATGAAGTCTCTGGTACGCCTTCTTTCCGACTTGAAAGGAATTTAAAGGAAGAAGATATAAGAGAGTGGAACAAAGGGGTCTTTGGCAGGGTGAGGGTGAAAAAGAAAGAACTAATGAATGATGAGTTTGGGGGGGCCCGATATCGGGTAGCAGCTGCGAACCTTAGAAGAAACTTTATAGGGTTCTTGGACATGAATGGGGTGAGGGTGAGGAAGAGGTAGAAGTGGAAATTGAGGGATTTTACCAGTATTTGTACTAGGAGGAAATGAGTTGGAGGTCAAAAGTGACGGGATAGTCTTTAATTTTGTACTGGAAGAGCAACATATTCTCGATGCTACTTTGGTGGCAAATGAAGTTGGACTCTAGAAGGTAAAACGGACAAAACAAGCATCCGTTGCAAGTTGGACCCGAAGGAAGCTCATTACCAAGTGAACTGGGAGTTCCTTGACTACATAATGGCACAGATGAGTTTTGGAGCTAAGCAGAGGAGGTGGATTAGAGTGTGCATTTCCACCATCGGATTCCCTGTCTTTGTTAAGTGTAGCCCTTGTGGCTTTTTTGAGAACTCGAGGGGCCTCAGGTAGAAGTACCCACCATTCCCTATGATTTTATTAGTAAGATGATGGATAGGGCGGTCAGTGGAGGTTGCTTGAGGGGATTCTTGGCTTCACTTGGGGAGCAAAGCAATGTAAGGGTCTCACACACTCAAAACAGGTTTTGGTGTGATCAGATCGTGTCAGGAACTCAAGATAAATCTTAACAAGTGTGAGATTTTTCCTGTGGGTGAAGTGCAAAATATTGAAGGGCTAGATCAAGTGTTCAATTGCAAGGTGGGATCTCTCCCAACTACTTTAATAGGATTGCCTACGGTAGCGTTGCATAAGGACCTTGCGGTGTGGAATCCTGTAATTGAAAGGGTTGAGAAGATACTTGCAGATCGGCAAAAGTGGTACTTGTCGAAGGGTGGCAAGCAAATACTCATGAAAAGCACTTTATCGAGCATTCCTACCTACTACTCGTCTTTGTTACAATAACCAGTGACAGTTACAATAAAACAGGAAAAGGCCTCAAAGAAACTTTTTACGGGACTCAGCAGACGGTTCTAGAAAGATTTACAGCAAATCCACCCTCCACAAGCTAGAACCATAATCTTTTTACATAATCTTTGTAGAACTGTCTACATGATTTTGCATGATGATAGACATGCAAAACCATTACAAAAGAAATTCTTCTACACATTTTTTATTTTTAGATGAGCTTGTTCTGCAATACATAATTTTAAGAAGCTGTGTACCTTGTCTCCTGGACTATGCAAAAAGTGGTTAACAAATTGCTGGTTTTCTGGATTATCATCAAGAATAGCCATGATTGGAACACTAGTTTCTTCAATGAAATTCTGCATTGCCTCAAGTTGAAAATCCTGGGATAAAATGCACATATAACTACGAAGCTAGAGTATAGAAAACCGGAGAGAGTTGTCTCAAATTGCTAGAATGACATATAACAATCAAAATACCTCGAAATCAGCATAAAGTTCATCAAATGGCTTAAATAGACGGATAGATGGCTTATCAATCAGCCCACCACGAGGAAGGAGTTTGGCATCAAGAGTGTGAACAAAATCGTAATCTACTCGTAAATCTTCAGCTAAAGCAGTGAAATTGATGATCTTCTCTAAAGAGAGTTGTGGAAATATGCCAGCCTAAAAAAAAAAGAAAAAAGAGTAATGACGCAATGAATAAAGAGAGTTGAAAACTTGCATTAGAAAGCAGTAATATATATACTTACAACAACAATCTTTTTCTCATCAATAAAGGTTGCAGCATCTTCCTTGGTTTTGATTTCAAGAGATGCAGGGCCCCCATGTTTTTTCAAATAAGCAATTATACCCTCTGTCTCACGAGTACCTTTGTAATCATGAACCGTCTTGCCACCATTACGGAAGATCTTAATGCTTGGAACACCATTAATGGTGTAATTACTTGCAAGTTCAGCATTTTCTGGAATTGTTGTATCCATTTTAGCAAGAATAACTGGAGGATCATGATTATTCAACACCGAAGCTGCTTCTTCGTACTGCCATCATATAACAAAAAACAATTACATAGTAAATATTGATAAAGCCGAAAACAAAAAAGGTCATAGCAATTGGATTAGTACCTTTGGCGCAAGTTGCTGGCAGTATCCACACCTATTCAAAGTTCAATTAGATTACATTAATTCGATATTTAAACAAAAAACTTAAACATTCAAAAACTATACTAAAAGTACTATGAAATACAATATTTTGCATATCAATATAATGAAAAAATATATCGTAAAATGTTAGTCAAAGTCTTTATCAGTTAGAGAGGAGTATGTAAAAATCCAAAATGGGAGTGTGAGTGAGAGGGAAAAGTGTATTTGTGTTTGTGGCACCTACTGAGCTTCAGATCTGAAGGTACAAATCAAGACTGGTCAAAAGATTAAAAGGAAAAGCACATTTAATTACTATTACCTGTGTTACAAATTAGAATCATGAATCTAAGTATAAAGAAAAAGTCAAGAGTTGTTAGTTATAGTCGATTTGGGGAAAAGTAACAAATTACCATGGGGCATAGAACTGAACAACGATCATCTTGTGCTGGGAAATAATTTCAGAGTAATTAGTATGGTCCAAAGTCCATACAACCTCATTTTCAGCTGCAAAAGCAGTAACAGCAAGAAGAGCTGCTAAAACAAGAAATTTCATCATCACCCTCAAATTTCAGTTATTGTCTTCTACTTCTAGTCCAGTATAAAAAAATACATGGTACTTCAGTATATAGTGGGAGGAGAACAAAGGAGCCACATCAGCATGGATGCTCATGTGTAAGAGGATTATTGGCTATAACATGTGTCTCAATAACTCACATTTTTTGGGAAATCACTTACGTGTATATTTTTTAAAAATATTTACTATATTTGTCAACATTATTTTTTTTACCATATATGACAATTTGGCTGAATTAAATTAAATTCGCTCTTCTAATTCAACTTTAATACAATGTAATACACATTTAATTCAAGTTTTATTCATTTTTGCAGTTTGTTGGTTTGATTTGTTATGATTTAATGACTTTTTTAAATCCTTTCTTAATTCCTCTTCTGATTGATTTTCCTGGTTAATTCATAATAGATTCAAGTTTAATTTAATCTATAGAAGACTCTCTCATTGTTTCCTTAGTTGTTTGTTTAAATTCTTTCTTAATTCGCTCTTCTAATTCAACTTTAATACAGTGTAATACACTTTTAATTCAAGTTTTATTCATTTTTGCTGTTTGTTGGTTTGATTTGTTATGATTTGATGACTTTTTTAAATCCTTTCTTAATTCACTCTTCTGATTGATTTTCCTGGTTAATTCATAATAGATTTAAGTTTAATTCAATTTATAGAAGACTCTCTCCTTGTTTCTTTAGTTGTTTGTTTAAATTCTTTTTTAATTCACTCTTCTAATTCAACTTTAATACAGTGTAATACACTTTTAATTCAAGTTTTATTCATTTTTGCAGTTTGTTGGTTTGATTTGTTATGATTTGATGACTTTTTTAAATCCTTTCTATTTGTTATGATTTGATGACTTTTTTAAATCCTTTCTTAATTCACTCTTCTGATTGATTTTCCTGGTTAATTCATAATAGATTCAAGTTTAATTTAATCTATAGAAGACTCTCTCGTTGTTTCCTTAGTTGTTTGTTTAAATTCTTTCTTAATTCGCACTTCTAATTCAACTTTAATACAGTGTAATACACTTTTAATTCAAGTTTTATTCATTTTTGCAGTTTGTTGGTTTGATTTGTTATGATTTGATAACTTTTTAAATCCTTTCTTAATTCACTCTTCTGATTGATTTTCTTGGTTAATTCATAATAGATTCAAATTTAATTTAATCTATAGAAGACTCTCTCATTGTTTCCTTAGTTGTTTGTTTAAATTCTTTCTTAATTCGCTCTTCTAATTCAACTTTAATACAGTGTAATACACTTTTAATTCAAGTTTTATTCATTTTTGCAGTTTGTTGGTTTGATTTGTTATGATTTGATGACTTTTTTAAATCCTTTCTTAATTCACTCTTCTGATTGATTTTCCTGGTTAATTCATAATAGATTCAAGTTTAATTCAATCTATATAAGACTCTCTCGTTGTTTCCTTAGTTGTTTGTTTAAATTCTTTCTTAATTCGCTCTTCTAATTCAACTTTAATACAGTGTAATACACTTTTAATTCAAGTTTTATTCATTTTTGCAGTTTGTTGGTTTGATTTGTTATGATTTGATGACTTTTTTAAATCCTTTCTTAACTTCGTTGCAGGAGGTGAAAGTTGGGGAGCAACTCGAGGAGTCAGGTGAAAATGTTTTCGTGGGTGGAAAGAACCGCTGGAAGTATGTAGAAGACAATCTTTGCTCTAAGTCAGTTTTGCCAAATGGCTGATTCAAATGATGTGAACAGATTCATTTGTGAACTGGGAGCTATGGTGGCCAAACTTTCCGATTTTGGTATATTTTAAAGAGAAACAGACAAAACCCAAGGGACAAATACACTTTTTCCTAGTGATTTTTGTATATTCCCTTTCAAGTTTTTACACAATGCTTAGTTTTCTTATGTTGTTGAATCTCTATTGAAACACCCAAATACAAATTGTGAGATTCCCAAACTAAAATTGGGACCGTCATTAACATCATCCGTAGCAGTAGGAGATGAAACTTGACCCCTCATTCGACTTCTTCTATAAACTTTCTGATTCGAAGTACCACCATCACTATGTATTCGCAGATTTCTTCTAGGCGATTTTCGGTTACCTTCTTCCATTAGAATTCTATGTTGAAAAATGGGGAAAAAAGGACAACAATACCCTAAAATTTTCGGACAGAAGAGTAGAAAGAAAAGAGAGAGGATATGAGCGAATGGAATGGAGAAGAAAGAACAACAAAACCCTAAAGAGAGAGAGGATATGAGCGTGTTTTAAAATTGTTTTAAGTAACTATTGCTAAAAGTTGACAAAAATGGTAATAGATTAAAAGTATACTTAAAAGTGGTAATTATTAAATTAAAAGACCTTCACTTATGTAATGTTACCTTTTTTTTGGTGTCCAGAACCCACATTAGAGCTCCGATTAAAATTTAGATGGCGCTCTGCAGGGCCCATTCGGGGGTGTCGCTCCCAATAGGATTTTCTCCATATTCAGGGCTGAACTCAAGACCTCTGATTAAGGGTGAAACACTCCCACCAGGGCACCACAACCCCATATTGGTTCTCAATAACTCACATTGAAAACACAACACAATTTTTCTTTTTTCCTTTAACTTTGTTTTTCTAAACTAATACCATTAACCATTATTTTATAACCATGTGAGATTAAATGATAGGAGATCAAGTTTGAAGTTTTTGATTGGACAATAATTTGAATTTTCAATTTATATTTTTGCTAATAAACATAAATTCCAAAAGTTTTGAAAATGTACTCATTTTCCGTATTTTTCAGTATTTTCGGCGTTTAGAGCTTTCTTATAGCGACCTCAAGTCATATTTGACTTTCTATGACTAATAGTTTGGTCATTAGGTTGTTCCTTTGATTTTATGCAAGTTTTCTATTTTGGAGCCCAAAATATTAAAAGGTAGCGTGCAAGTGTACTCCAAAAGATCTACATCAATAAAATATAATATTACATCAAAATTATCTTTTAAGTTTAAAAAAGTACTACACTACTTACATTTGATTTGTCAACTACAGATCTTCCCAAGTAAAAAAAAACTATTGAATTCCCCACACTTGTTATTCTTATTAATTTCCCTCCTACCGCGTTCCAAATATATTAAGTGAGCTTCTAAACTTGCTCCAATTGGGGTATATTTTATCTATGAGTTCCTGATCTACTTATCAATAATTTGTAATTTAGTCAAGATTTTGGCATTAAAGAATACTTCCTCCGTTTGAAAAAAAAAAAAAGACTTAGTTTGACTTAGTATGAAGTTTAAGAAAAGAAATAAGACTTTTCAATCTTGTTATTCTAAATTAAAATTATGTCAAATGTACCAAAATATCTTTTAATTTTATGGCTTTAAATATGTCACATGAAAAGCTAAAAGTAAAGTATTGCCAAAAAAAAAAATCATTCTTTTTTAAATAAACTAAAAAGGAAAACATATATATATATATATAAACGAACCGAGTAAAATCGGATCAAATGAAGGTTTTAAATCAATAGGATAAATGAATAAACCAAGCCCAATAGTAAACGTGATAACTTCATAAAATGTCTTTAGATAAAAGAATATATTGCACAAAAAACATGAAATATAAGCTTTTGAGATCTATGTCATGACTAAAACCACCTCTTTCTTATCTCCCCTACATTAATTTGTTAATGAATTACAACACACAATGCTTGCATTAGCAACTCCAGAGAGAAATAGTGCTTTTAGAGTGGAAAAGAGTTGTGCCCAAACGAAAAATTTAGAAAAACGCCTTATTCCTATAAAATAGGTCCTAAGTGCCCAAAATATGTGCAAAAATGGTGAAGGTTCATGTACTGCTCCCCCGTACTCCCTACAGAGGTTCTGTAAAGATTTTGCAAAAAAAAAAATCATTCGAACGTCATATCATCAAAATATTCATGAGTTAACACATACGAAAAATTGAGAGAATTGCCTAATTTCTATAAAAATGACTCGTAAATGTCTAAAATATGTGCAAAAATTGTGAGGCATCATGTACTGCTCCCCCAACTCTCTACAGAGGGTTCTGTAAAGGTTTTGCAAAAAAATCACCTAAAAGCCACATAATCAGAATATTTATGAGCTAACATACACGGAAAAGAGAGAAATTGCCTAATTTCTATAAAATGGCTCTTAATGCCAACAATATGCGCAACAAATGATGAGACTTCATATACTTCTCCCCCAACTCCCTATGGAGGGTCCCGTAAAGATTTTGCAAAAAATCGTCTGAAAACAATATCACCAAAATATTTATTGGCTCATACACACAAAAAACCGAGTAAATTGCCTAATTCCTGTAAAATATCTCCTAAATGTCCAAAATATGTGCAAAAAATTGTTAGGCTTCACGTACATCTCCCCCAACTCACTACGGAGGGTTCCGTAATTGTTTTGCATATTCTTAGGCTAACACACACGAAAAACTGAAGAAAATCACCTTATTCCTGTAAAATGGCTCATAAATGTCCAAAATATGTGCAATAATTTAGGAGGTTTCATGTACTGTTCCCCCAACTCCCTACAAATGGTTTTATAAAGGTTTTGCCAAAAATTTATTCGGAAGCCATATCACTAAAATTAAAATGGGTTAACACACGGAAAAAATAATAAAATCGCCTAATTCCTAAAAATTGGATTTTAAATGCCCAAAATATGTGTAAAAATGGTGAGGCTTCACGTACTTTTCCCCAACTCCCTACGAAGGGTTCTTTAAAGGTTTTACAAAAAAAAAATGTCCGAAAGCTATATCATCAAAATATTCATTAACTAACACAAATGGAAATCTAAGAAAATCGCTTAATTCCTTTAAATGGCTCCTAAAATACCAAAATATGTGCAGAAAATGGTGAGGCTTCACCGCTCCCCCAACTCCATACAAAGAGATTCTTAAAGGTTTTGCATAAAAATTGTCCGAAACTATATTACCAAAATATTCATGGGCTAATATACATGAAAAACTCAAAAACTTACCTAATTCATGTAAAATTACTCCTAAATGCCCAAAAAATGTGGAAAAAATAGTTAGACTTCACGTACTGCTCCCCATACTCCATATGGAGGGTTCCATAAAGGTTTTGCAAAAAACAAATCATATAGAAGTCATTCACCAAAAAATTCATGTGCTAACACACACGAAAAATGGAGAAAATCGCATAATTCCTACAAAATGACTTAAATGCCCAAAATATATGCAAAAAATGATGAGACTTCACGTACTTCTCCTTCAACTCCCTACGTACTTCTCGTCTGTCAAGCAAGGAAGGCAAGACAACTATGCTTATAGGGGATATGGACATAGCAAGTCAATGATCCATGTGCAACAAGTTAAGGAGGACAAGCTGAGGGATATAGAAGAGTTTAAGAATAAGAGGGCTAAGACATTAAGGAATGAGTCCAGGAAGCAAAAAGGTAATGCGAACCGGTCTTCCTTCCAACAGAAACAAAAGGGACCTGCTCCATCATCTGCTAGTGCACCTGCACCAAGAAACAGAGATGAGTTCCAGAATCAGAATTCACAAAATTTCAGAGCTAGACCTGCTCAGTTTCAAGGTAGTGTGGCATAAGGGGCTAATAAGACTCCTGCATGTGCTAAGTGTAGTAGGAGCCACTTAGGGGTGTGTCGTAATGGCTCTATTGGTTGCTTCAAGTGTGGTTAGAATGGTCATTTTATGAGAGAGTGTCCTAAGAATAGACAGGGTAATTGTAATGGGGGCAATAGAGCCTAGTCTTCTTCAGTTTCTCCACCAGACAGAGCTGCACCTAGAGGAGCTACTTCAAGGACAAGCAGAGGATCAGACCGTCTTTATGCTATCACTAGTCGCCAAGAGCAAGAGGATTCGCCAGATGTTGTCACTGATATGATCCAAGTCTTTAATTTTGATGTTTATGCTTTGCTATATCAAGGAGTGAGTTTATCTTTTGTGACTCCTTATATTGCGATGAATTTTGATGTTCTTCCTGAGCAATTTCTTGAGCCCTTTAGTATTTCTACACATGTTGGTGAGTCTATTCTAACAAAGAGAGTCTATCATGATTGTACCATTTCCATCAATCACAAGAGTACCATAGATGACTTAGTTGAGTTAGATATGGTAGATTTTGATGTAATTCTAGGTATGGACTGGCTTCGTACATGTTATGCATGAATAGATTGTAGAACTCGAGTAGTCAAGTTCCAATTTCCAGTGAACCAGTTATAGAGTGGAAGAGTAGTTCAGCAGTGCCTAAGGTTGTTTTATTTCGTACCTTTAGGTGAGAAAGTTAGTTTCCAATGGGTGTGTCTATCACTTAGTATGAGTTAATAACTCTAGTGTTGAGATACCTCATATTCATTCAGTTCTAATAGTAAAAGAGTTTCTAGAGGTCTTTTCAGATGATCTTCCCAGAGTCCCTCCTAAGAGAGAGATATACTTTGGTATAGATATTATTCCTGATACTCGTCCTATATCTATTCCGCCATACAGGGTGTCACCAACAGAGTTAAAAGAGCAGTTGAAAGATCTCCTAGAAAAAGGTTTTATTCAACCAATTGTCTCAACTTGGGGCGCTCCGATTTTATTCATGAGAAAGAATGATGGTTTTCTTAGAATGTGTATAGATTACCGTCAGTTAAACAAGGTTACTACCAAGAATAAGTATCCTCTTCTGAGAATTGATGATCTCTTCGATCAACTTCAGGGTGCCGCTTGTTTTTTGAAAATAAACCTCAGATCAGGCTACCATTAGTTGACAGTAAGGGAATGTGATATTCCAAAGACAGCTTTCAGGACCTATTATGGTCATTATGAGTTCCTAGATATGTCCTTTGGTTTGACCAATGCGCCTGCAGCGTTCCTAAACCTTATGAATAGAGTATTCAAGCCTTATTTAGATATGTTTGTTATCGTATTCATTGATGACATACTAATCTATTCGAGGAATGAGGAAGATCATGCTAGTCATCTCAGAGTAGTTCTCCAAAATATATCTCTAAGTGAAAGTTTTGGCTTGAGTCTATGGTATTCTTAGGCCACATTATTTTCGGTGATGGAATTAGAGTTGATACTCAGAAAATAGAGGCAGTGCAGAATTGGCCTAGGCCCACATCTCCAACTGATAGTAGGAGTTTCTTGGGATTGTCTTGATATTATAGAAGGTTTGTCGAGGGGTTCTCATCTGTTTCATCCCCTTTGACCAAGTTGACTCAGAAAATAGTGAAGCTTCAATGGTCTGAAGCTTGTGAGAAAAACTTTCAGGAATTGAAAATGAGGTTGACTACTGTCCAGTATTGTACTTACCAAAAGGTACACAAGGTTTTGTTGTATATTGTGATGTGTCCCGAGTTGGACTGGGTTGTGTGTTAATGCAGAATGGTAAAGTTATAGCTTATGCCTCCAGACAGTTGAAAGTTCACGAGAAGAATTACCCAACCCATGATCTAGAGTTGGCTGCCGTAGTATTTACTTTGAAAATATGGCGTCACTATCTTTATGGTGTTTATGTGGATGTGTTCACCGATCACAAAAAACTTCAGTATGTGTTTAGTTAGAAAGAGCTTAATCTCAGATAGCGAAGGTGGTTAGAGTTACTTAAGGATTATGACATGGGTATTCTTTATCACCCAGTTTCTGATGCCTTGAGTAGATTATTTATGGGTAGTACCACCCATTTTGAGGAAGATAAGAAAGAGTTAGCATAAGATGTACATAGACTTGCATGATTAGGAGTTTGACAAGTCGATTTCACAGAAGGAGGAGTAATGGTGATCAATGGGGTTGAATCATCATTAGTGTCAGAAGTGGAAGAGAAGCAAGACCAAGATCCTATTTTGATTTAATTGAAGGCAAATGTTCATGAGCAAAAAGGAATGGCTTTTGAACAAGGGAGAGATGGTGTATTGAGGTATCAAGGTAGGTTGTGTGAACCAAGGGTGGATGAACTCCAAGAGAGGATCATGGAGGAAGCACATAACTCTAGATATTCTATCCATTCGGGTTCCATAAAGATGTATTGTGACTTGAGAGAAGTATATTAGTGGAATAGTATGAAGAAAAGTATTACTGAGTTCGTTGCTAAATGCCCGAATTGTCAACAAGTTAAAGTAGAGCACCAAAGTCCCAGTGGTATAACTCAGAATATATAACTTCCGGAATGGAAGTGGGAAATGGTCAATATGTATTTCATCACAGGTTTACCAAGGTCTCGTAGGCAACATGATTCTATTTGGGTAATTGTTGATAGAATGACTAAATCAACCCATTTTTTACCGGTAAAGACTACACATTCAGCAGAAGATTATACTAAGTTATATATTCAAGAGGTAGTCAGACTTCATGGGGTTCTAGTATCGATTATTTTCGATAGAGGAGCATAATTTACTACATAGTTTTGGAAGTCATTCCAGAAAGGTTTGGGTTCAAAGGTGAACTTGAGTACTTCTTTTCATCCTCAGACATATGGTCAAGCAGAGCACACTATTTAGACTTTAGAAGATATGTTGAGGGCTTGTGTGATTGATTTCAAATGTAATTGGGATTATTATTTACCTCTTATTGAGTTTGCTTATAACAATAGTTACTATTCTAGCATCTAGATGACTCCTTATGAAGCTCTTTATGGGAGAAGATGCAAATCTCCTATTGGATGGTTTGAAGTTGGTGAAGCTGGGTTGATAGGACCAGACTTAGTTCATCAAGCTATGGAGAGGGTTAAAGTTATTCAAGAGAGGTTGAAAACGGCGCAGAGTCGTTAGAAATCCTACATTGATGTTAGGAGAAGAGACTTAGAGTTTGAAGTAGATGATTGGGTATACTTAAAGGTTTCACCATGAAGGGTGTTATGAGATTTGGTAAGAATGGGAAGCTTAATCCCCGGTATATTGGTCCGTACAGAATATCCAAGAGGATTGGTAATGTAGCTTATGAGTTAGAGCTACCCCAAGAGTTATTAGCGGTTCATCTAGTGTTTCATATTTCTATATTGAAAAAGTGTCTGGGCGATCCTTCACTAATAATACCAATTAAAGATATTGGTATCAAGGATAGCTTGTCTTATAAGGAGATTCCTATTCACATTCTAGACCGCCAGGTTTACAAGTTGAGGACCAAGGAAGCAGCATCAGTCAAAGTCCTTTAAAGAAATTAGTTTGTTGAGGAAGCTACTTGGGAAGCCGAGGAGGATATGAAGAAGAGATATCCACATCTCTTTGAGCCCAGAAAAATTCTAGATCAAGGTACTAATTCTCTTCTTAGTACTTTTTAATTGATATACTGATTGTGTTCGATTTGCTTGTTGGGTGTTTGAACTTAATGTTAGATGTTACACCCTTAGCCTACTAAGAGTAATCTCATTCGAAGACGAATGTTCCCAAGAGGGAGATATTGTAACATCCCCCTTTAGAAAGAAACTAGAAATAGAAAGAAACCGTTTTTGGAAATAATCAAATTTGAAAAGTTTGACAAAGTTAAATTAAGTTTGAGTTTTCGGTCAAATTCAAACGAAACTTACTTCTAGCACAGGAGAAGTTAGGTGGCCTACAAGATGCCTTAGTAAATATCTTTGAATTATCTTTTCAATGCCATCGAGTTTGCTCAATTTTGAGTTCGTATGAGGGAGATATGCCCATTTGAAGTTGGGCTATCTAGATAAGGAAAGTCAAACCTGGATTTTAGAAGGGTATTATGGTCTTTTCACTACCCAATTAATTGAATTCATTTTTGGTAATTAAGTTGGGGTCTAAACTGATTGGATTTAGTTTACGCTTCATAAAAATAAGTTAGACTTTTGAAAGAAGATAAAAGAAGAGTAGAAAAGAGGAGAAAAGAGGAGAAGAAACTTAGAATCATTGCATTCTTGAAGATTTGCTTATGGATTTCGCCAAGGGTTGATCCCTACGAGGTATGTGAGATCACATAGAATTGGGTTCATTCACCCACACACCAATCATGATTTTATTCAGCGAAAATTATGTTTTGCAAGTATTAAAATTGAGTTCTTAATGGATTTTGTTAATGTTTCTATTAATTTCTTGATTGTTGAAGGTGTTGAGGGGTTGTTGATTTAAATTCATGAAATTAGATGTTGTTTTGAGTAGATTCTTGCATATTTTGGTTATGTATTCGAATCTAAGTGTTTGGTGACAGAACCAATTGAATCTAGAGGGTTTAGAGTTATCCAGTGTCTGTAGTTTTGGGTTTGGCACCCCGCGCCACTCAGAGCACCAAGGTTGCTAGGTCCCCTACCCTTTCCTACTTCTTTCCGTATGAGTTCCCTTGAAATGTACCAATGTTTTCTAGTTGATTTCTACACTCTAAGGTACGTATAAACTACATGAAATCATCCATAACATGAGAGCATGAGCCTTGAATCCATAATTCAATTCAAAGAAAGTTAAGAGTCAAGTCAAGAGAAGTTCATAGAGTCTTCCAAAGGTCTTTTACAAATGTTTTAACTTTGTTTTAAGACTTGGGTTTTAAGTTGAGTAAAGAGTAAATATTGAAGTTTATTTCTTTAAAGGAGTATATCGGGACTATGTATTCCCAAAGAATAAATGTTTTCATATTTAAACAAGAAAGGAAACCCCGATTTCCAATGAGCTTATGAGCTAGTTTTCAGTAAAGAACAAATGCTTTCACAATTAAGCAAGGGAGGAAACTTTGATTTCCAAGAGAGCATTTGAGCAAAGTTTTGAGCAATTATATCAAACCACAGAAAGAAGTTATGTTTTTAAACATATGACCTAGTATATTTTGAGAGTAGTATTGAGCACCGATATGGGGGAGAGTTTAGAGAACTCCTAGCCCCCATTAACCATGTAGCCATCATGGGTTAAAAAAGGTCATACTTTTTAGATGATTCCTTAGTCTTTTTAGTATAGACTAGTGGATCCACTTAGTAGTTAGGTTCTATGCAGGGGCAAGGTATATGACGGCCCTGGCAGCGTGAGGCAAAACGTTGTATCATCACATAACTCTAAAGTGATGGCTGTCGGTTAGAGAAACTCCCACATAATTATTTTGTATTCTTATATACATAGAGTTAATTGTATTTTTATATACATCCAGAGTTTATATTATATCTTTGCATACATACAAGTTAGTATTGTATTTTTAAATACACAGAGTTGTTATCCATGTTTTAAAAGCATTTCTTTATATTGCATTTATATTAGCTTAATATTGAAATGAGTTAAGTTGAGTTTAGTTGAGCCCAGGTATGTTCTTTCAATTCCTTTCAAGCTTATGTCTTGTTTTAGAATTCCCCGCGCATGCTCGTACATTCAATGTACTGATGCCAGTTGACCTGCACCTTTTATGATGCAAATACAGGTAACCAGGATCAGCATCCAGCGCATCGTTGATTCTAGTTGAGCTTCAGAGTTGTTGGTGAGCCTCCTTGCTGCTTTCAATATTTTAGTTCATTAGGATGTCGTGGGTCTTGTCCCGACATCCATCTCAGTTATTAGAGGCTTCATACACAGTTAGTTGATATTAGTTCACGAGTCTTTACATTTCCTTTTCAGTTATATTGAGACTTGAGTTATCATTTTGGCCAGTTGAAAGTTGATCTTTAAATACATTCTAAGTTATTCATTGAGACAATTTTCATATGATTGTATTTTAATACTCTCTTTTATCATGAGTTAATTCTTCTGCTAAGAGTTAAACCAGGCCAGGGGTTCGCTTGGGCCAGCAATGGTTCTCGAGTACCAATCCCGCCTAGGGTTTAGGCTCAGAGCGTGATAACTTCACGTACATCTCCCCCAACTCCCTACGAATGGTTCCATAAAGGTTTTGCAAAAAATCATCTAGAAGCCATATCACAAAAATATTCATGGGCTAGATAGATTCTAAATGACCAAAATATGTGCAAAAATGGTGAACTCTATGCGAGATATCTTTAGATTTAACAGACAATCTATTTTCTATATATCTCACTCACAACTGAGTAGAGATACCCATTTTCCCTACTCTTTTCTAAATTACAAAAAATCCTTAAAATTTAAGGATTTCGAACACATCACTCAATGTCGTGGTACATCACGTCTCAATTTCGAATACATCACTCAATGTTTCGATATATCGCGTCCCAATTTCATATGCATCACTCAACGTCCGATATATCATGTCTTGATACATTACCTTTGTTGATCCAAGACACACCTGTGTTGTTACATTTCTCAACTCCCAATACATCGCATCCCGATATATTACCTTTACTGATACAAGACACACATTTTCCAATACATTGCATCCCGATACATCGCGTAAGAGTGATGTATCCAAAAATAAGAGATAGTAGGAATTTTTTTAATTTTTTCAAATGGTAGAAAATTTTAAAGAATATGGTAAAATAAGTTGTGTATTTAAATATGTGTTTTCTATTTTTACCTTATATTTAATTCTTATTTTTTAAAAATGCATATCGATTATTGTTTATTATTTCATTCATTCATAGTAATAAATGGAGTAGGAAGCCTAAATGATCACACCTTCAAGAAGGAATCCCAATGTCCTTCTTCAGTTTTCCATTCAAATCTGTTAGGAATTCTTATCCTCCAAGGAATATTCAAAATTTGAACTCGTCTCTTATCAAAATTTCTGGTTATTTTATTTTCAAAATCCACCAATTTTCCCCCTATAAATCACCCTTTTTTGAACACATAAATTCTCCATCATCTAAACAGAGGGAGGGTTTTCAGATAGCTAATACAGAGTCTCAGGTTTAAGGATTTTTGATAGAAAAAATGTTTTCTTCTTCGGTTGTATAAATCTTCTTTGTTCATTGGAGTCCAACAACCATTTCAATGGTGAAATCTTTCTTGCTGTCCCCAAAAAAGGTAACCATTTTCTCCTTTCTTGCTTCATTTTTTTTAATTAATTCTCTATTTAGTTAAATAGCAGTACATCTATTTCTGGTATGAGTTTTGCAAACAGTTGTTGTTTATTTTTTATAGTGACTTTAAGAAATATTACTTTCTCTATATGTTGTTTAATATAGTATGAATTAGGATCATCTTTTGAATTTTCTTTCCAGATGCTCAATGTCTTGTTGTTTCTTTGCTCTATTATAATCAGTATTTTGATTTGCAGTCTTAGTTCACTGTTTCTCTAAGTATCTCATGAAACTGCCATGTATTTTAATTTACTCGTTTGTGGATCTTCATTGTATAGGCTGATCTGACGTACTTTGAGTCCCTTGTTTAAGCATATAATGGATTGAATCTTATGTTTATCAATGAAATCTTTGGCTTGAGAATACTTTCCAGATAAAAGTATGTTCTTGCTACTATGATTCTTGCTTAAAACATATTTCTCCTTTGCTGCCATTTCTGTAAGATTTAGTGTTAATATAGAATAATGTTGTCACGACCCAGACCATCGTGATTGGCAGCCACACTAACCCTCTAGTGGAAGAACCATTGCTACAATCCAACTAAGCAACTTAACGAAAACTAGAACATTTAAAGATACGGAAGCAGGTTTAAATGACTAACGAAATATGGAGTTCCCATAAACTCCAAAGATTAAGTAAAACACTCAACAACTATTGCGGAAAACAACTCTTAGAACCTGAAAGTCATTGTATCAAAACTCTGTAAACCAACAATTCTAAGGAAAGGGGGTGCAACCCCTAAACTAACATAAGCAAAGTCTAACTAAAACAGTCTGAGTCCGAAAAGAGTGGACTAAACAAGGCAGGATCCATGGAAGCATGGAAGAGCTGGCTCACCCTTGAATCCGGTCTTTGATCAATGATCCCCTAGTTGAGGTGTATGAGTAGCCGCTTGAAGATGCCCTGAACTCAACAAAAAACTAGCAAGTGCAGTATCAGTACACAACCACAGTGTACTGGTAGGATCACACGGCCACCCTAATAAGTGAAACATAGGCAAGAAATTACAACATAATAAATACACACATATACATAATACATTGATCAATTATCATTTCAAGAGAAATATACAGTTCCTAATATCAACGACAATTAGACATGAATGTATAATCATAGTGGTCCTCTCATTGAACCCACACCCAAACTGTTAGTGTGTTGGATTGTGACACCCGATCCAATATACATGTGTCGAAACGTGAAACCTGATCTAATATATGTGTCAGAACGTAACACCTGATCTAATATATGTGTCGAAAGGTGACACCCGATCCAGTCAGCACAACCACAATCACAATAACACCCATAATGAACAATACTCATAGTCATACAATCAAGTAATGAGTTTATGACTTGTAATCATTCATATACATATACTCATTTTCATTAGATTCAGTTTACATTGCTTATTCTCATACACACATGCATACAACGAAGCAATTACCAGCATATATCACACAAATAGGAAATCAAACCATCACTTACCTTGAAACCAAGATTGAATCCTCCTAAGACACTTGAGCCTTCCCTTTCCGGATTCTTTCCACTTGTCTTGGTCTATAAACAAGTAATTTAACGCAAGGATCAATAAACAAGGTCTAATTTGCCCGGATTATAACAATCTTAATAACCCAAGAACAAATCCATAATCCTAATGCTTAGCTAGGGTTTTCCCCACCATTAACTTCAGGCCAAAACCCTCCCCCAATGATATTTACCCAAGAATCTAAGTTCTACGGATAAAAAAATGGATTAGAGGAGTAATAATCTTACCTTTTGCGCTAGAGGTCATTGGAATCTGTCAAGAAATATCCTTGAGTCGTCTCTTAGTTCTCAATAATGAAGGTTTGCATAAAATAATGATTTTGGGGTTTTCCCCCGACTTAAGTTGTGACTGGCCCACTACAACAGACCACATCCCGCCACAGCGGCCCTGCCCTGGCGGCTTGCATGGAGACAGAAGCTTGGAATTTGAGTTCTAAGCTCCTATTTCACAACACACTTTGCAACCAGGATGTTCTAAAACTACCCTTTCACACTAAGATCAATTTTCGAGAGTTCTACTCGCCCAAATTCGATTCCGTAAAGCCGTAAAGGCTGCTTTACGTCTTAGCTATCCACTCATGTGATCAAATTCATAGTTAAAGCCCCCATTCATTACCAGATTTCCCTTGAACTCACCTGACTCAGATTTCGTCCAAATTTGGACTAGGCTACAATTTTCCAAGTCACTACTCAAAAGTTTTCTAGCCCAAATTCTTTCCCATTGGCTTTTCTATAATGACGGGAACATGTCGTTACAATAGATACCAATTTACCCATCACTTGTCCCTGAGTGATAAACTAGGAAAAACTGGGTAAGGTAAGAGCAGAGTAGTACCTGAATCGCCGAACAACTAGGATACTTGTGTCGCATGTCCTTCTCGATTTCCAAAGTAGCTTCCTTAACCGAACGATGCTTCCATTAAAATTTCACGGACTTAATCTCCTTGGTCCTCAGCTTTTGGACATCACAATCAAGAATTTCAATCAGTTCCTCCTCAAACTAAAGGTCCTTGTCTAACAACACTGAGTCCCATTTTATAATGTAATCCCCATCCCCATGATACTTATTCAACATGGACACATGAAACACTAGATGAACTCCAGATAAGCTAGGGGGGTAAGGCCAATCTATAAGCCACTGACCCTACACAATCAAGGATCTCAAATGGTTCGATGTATCCAGGACTAAGCTTGCCCTTCTTGCCAAATCTCATCACCTCTTTCATGGGTGACACCTTTAGAAGAACTTGCTCACCAGTTTGAAATGTCATGTCCCTTACCTTATGGTCTGCATACTTTTTCTGTCGACTCTGGGCTACTAGAAGCTTAGCCTAGAAGCTTCTCACCTTATCTAGAGCATCTTTCACCAAATCAACCCCCAATGGTTTCACATCTCCAGCCTCAAACCACCCTATGGGTGATCTACATGCCCTCCCATAAAGTGCCTTGAACGGTGCCATGTCAATGCTGGAGTGGTAATTGTTATTATAGGAGAACTCACACAAAGGTAAGAACTTATCCCAATGCCCTTCAATGTCAATCACACATGCCCTCAACATGTCCTCTAACGCTTGAATAGTTCTCTATGAATGCCCGTCCGTCTGTGAGTGAAAGGCTGTACTAAAAGTGAGTTCAGTGCCCAACTCCTCATGCAATTTTCCCCAAAACTTAGATGTGAACTGTGTACCACGGTATGAGATGATAGAAAGGAGTGCCCCATGCAGCCTCGCTATTTCTTTCACATAAACCTTAGCCAACTGCTGAGCATTATAGTCTACTCTGTGGGGAATGAAATGGGCTGACTTGGTCAGTCTGTCAACCACTACCCAAATGGAATAAAACTTCCCAAAGGTTTTAGGAAGACCAAGCACAAAATCCATCGGTATCTTTTCCCACTTCCATTCAGGGATTGGTATTCGCTGAAGCAAACCTGCAGGACTTTGGTGCTCATACTTTACCTGCTGATAGTTTTGGCACTTAGCCACAAACTCAACTATGTCTTTCTACATGCGAGGCCACCAATAATGTCATTTCAAGTCTAGGTACATCTTGGTCACACCCAGATGAATGGAATACCGCGAATCATGAGATTCTGTCAACATCTTCTGGATCAAGTCAACCACTCGGGGAACATAATTCTTCCTTTAAAACTGAGTACACCACCTGCATCAAGAACCATATCTTGTGCCTACCAGACACTGTTTGGCCTTGATCTCCTTAATGAAAATAGGCCTAACCTCAATGCTGGCTAACATCCCACCTTTATTTGAGATGCCCAACTGCATGAACTTAGACTCCAAGGTTTAAATCTCCTTGAACAAAGGTCGCTTGGACACACCCAATCAAGCTAGACTACCCATACTCACCGCCTTCCGGCTTAATGCGTCTGCCACCACGTTTGCCTTACCCGGATGATACTGGATGGTGGTATCATAATCCTTAAGTAACTCTATCCACCTTCGCTATCTCAAATGTAGATCCTTTTGGGTGAATACATGCTGCAGACTACGATGGTCAGTAAAGACCTCACACTTGACACCATAAAGGTAATGCCGCAAGATCTTAAGGGCAAACACTACCTCTGCTAACTCCAAATCATGCGTTGGGTAGTTCCTTTCATGCACCTTTAACTGCCGCAATGCATAAGCTATGACATTCTTATCCTACATCAACACAACACCCAAACCCGAATGTGAAGCATCATAATAACAATGAAATCTTTATCTTCCACCATAAATGTTGTGGTCAGAAGAGTCTTGAGCTTTTGAAAGCTCTCTTTACATTTTTTGGTCCATTTGAAAGGCACATTCTTTTTGGTCAGCCTTGTCAGATGTGTGGCGATGGAAGAAAAATTCTTCACAAACCAACGATAGTAGCTGGCGAGCACCACAAAGCTTCTAACTTCAGTCACAGAGCTAGGTCGGACCCAATTCTTGACTGTTTTGATCTTTTGGGGATCTACCATTACCCCTTCCCTTGAAACTACATGTACTAAAAAGGCAACTGAAGTCAACCATTACTCACACCTAGAAAATTTAGCATATAACTTTTGTCTCCCAAAGGACACCCGAAACTATACGAAGATGGCCAGCATGCTCTTCCTCACTTTTCGAATAAACCAAAATGTCATCAATAAAAACTATAACAAAAGTATCCAGGAATGGTTTGAACACGACATTCATCAAACTCATGAAGGTTGTAGGCGCATTGGTCAATCCAAATGACATCACTAAAAACTCATAGTTCCCATAGCAGGTCCTGAATGTTGTTTTTGGTACATCCTCAAGCCTAATTTTCAGCTGATGGTAACCAGACCTTAGGTCAATATTAGAGAAAGTCGATGCACCCTGCAACTGTTCAAACAAATCATCTATTCGAGTCAATAGATATTTATTTCGGATGGTGACCCTATTTAACTGTCGATAGTCTATGAACATCCTCATACTACCATCATTTTTCTTAACAAACAAGATAGGATCACCCCACAAGGAAGCACTAGGACGGATGAAGCCTTTATCAAGAAGCTCCTGGATTTTAGTCTTAAGCTCTCTCAATTCTACTGGAGCCATGCGATAAGGAGGGATGGAGATGGGGAGAGTACCCGGTTCCAAGTCAATACAGAAATCTATATCTCTATCTGGAGGCATACTAGGTAAATCGGTAGGAAACACTTCCTTAAATTCAGACACTCCAGGAATAAACTCAATAAATGGAGACTCAACATCAACATCCCAAATATGAGCCAAATATGCCAAACACCCCTGCCCCATCAGTTTCCTAGTCCGAATGAAAGATATGACCTTAGTTGGCTTAGGATTATACACCCCTTCCCACTCTAACTTTTCCCTACCCGGGATCTCTAGAGTCACAGACTTAGTATTACAATTAAGCACAACATAATAGGGGGACAACCAAGTCACGCCTAAGATTATATCAAAGTCAGTCATATCCAGAATAACCAAATCATCCCTAGTGTGATAACCCATAAATAGAACAGGACAAACACGATATACATTTGTGACTATGAGAGACTCTCCAACTGGGGTAGAAACATGGATGGGGGCATCAAGTATATTACAAACCACATCAAATCCCAAGGAAAACTAAACTGACACATAGGAATAAGTATAACCCGAATCAAATAAAACAGTAGCCATACGGTCACAAATAAGAATAGTACCTGTGATCACTGCGTTAGAAGACTCTGCCTCACTTTTGCCCGAAAAGGCATAACACTGAGCCCTGTCATCTTGACGGACAACCTCCTTGCTGGATGCACTGCTCCTCTACCTACATTACCATTTCCCCGGCCTCTACGACCTCACTGATTCCCTCTTCGACCACGTTGTGGACGTCCTCTACCATTATTATCATTGCTCGCGAGTACCACTTCTATAGTTTGCTGCTGCGCGGGGTGAAACATGCACGGGTGGGGAAAATATCTCCATATATGCCCAGGTTCTCCATAATTATAACAAATGCGGTCAAAAGACGGCCTGCTGCCCATCGATGGTATGGCTCCCTGGCTATCCTGAATAAAATTCTATTGTGGAGTTCCCGAGTAACTACCTGTAGAAGTGGGCAAGGCTGACTGAATTGGCTGGGCTGCAAGTGTCGGCCTACCTGAACCTCTAGAGTAGGAACTATTAAAGTTACTTGTGCTCTTGGGCTTCTTAGCCAAGGCCTTGACTTGCCCATCACGTCGATCTCCTTCCACTTTCTTCATAAAATCTATCACTTCAGTAAAACTTTTCTCTACAGAGGTCATGTGAGCAGACAATACCTGTAATTTGAGGTTCAGTCCCTTGACGAATAGACGAATCCTCTCCTCCTCAGTAGTCACCAATTGTGTAGCATATCTATACAAAGCATAAAACTTAGCGTTATAAGAAACTACAGACATACCACCCTACTTCAAAGCCATTAACTCATCCTTCTTGCAATCCCTCAAAGTCTAGGGCACATACTTTTCTAGAAATAAAGCATGAAACTACGTCCAAGTGAGTGGGGGCAGGACTGGCGATCTACATTCCACAGTCTCTCCACCACTGCTAGCCTCACCCGAAGTTGAAAGTTCACGAACTCTACTCCATGCTGATGTACAATACCCAACTTATGAAGCCTCTCATAATAATCCAAAATGAACTCATAGGTGCCTCACTCTCAGAACTATGGAACACATGCGACTTCAACTTCAGAAACTTAGTCAACATCTCATGCTCATTACCAGTCATCACGAGACCCAGTAGGGGACGGAAGAAGGAATCAGTGCCTAAGGCTCCACCCACCTTAGGAACAATAATAACAATGGGGGGATTGACTGGGGTTTGAGCTGTTTGCATTGTGGGGAGGGCTCCAGTGCTAACCAATCCCTTCAGAAAAGTCATGATCTTCTGAGCTAACACTAGTCTAAGGGAGGAATACTTGTAGTCTCAGCCTGCACCTCCTCCCATGGTACAACCTCCTCCTCGTACTCAATTTTCATATTCTCTTGTACCTCTTCTTGGGGCGCATGAGGGGCCTCTTCCCTAAGATTATTTTCAATTGGGGCTCCACTCCTGGCAAGTACTACCCTTTCTTGACCTTTACCCCTTGATCTCCCTCTACCCCTACCTAGATCACGACCTCTTGATGCGGACTCCTTAGCAGGCTCATTTATGGGAGCTACAGGCCTGACTCCATTGAAACACGTGTTAACCATCTGCGGACAGAAGAGTGAAAGAGATTAGATACCAATTTGGATCGCCAAATACTAATTGGAATCAAGTCATAGCACAAAGGGAGAAAAAGGCACAGAGATTTCCTAAAGTCTTATAGCCTCTCGAAGAAAAGTACAAGACTCTACTAGAATAATTTTGGTACAATGAGATCAATGAACCTAGGACTCTAATACCAACTTTATCACAACCCAGACCATCGTGATTGACACCCACACTAACCTTCCGGTGGGAGAACCATTATTACAACCCAACTAAGCAACTTAAAAAAAACTAGAACATTTAAAGATACGGAAGCATGTTTAAATGACTAACGAAATATGGAGTTCCTATAAACTCCAAAGATTAAGTAAAACAACTCAACAACTACTGCGGAAAACAACTCCTAGAACTCGAAAGTCACTGTACCAAAACTATGTAAACCAACAATTCTAAGGGAATGGGGTGCAACCCATAAACTAACATAAGCAAAATTTAACTAAAACAGTCTGAGTCTGAAAAAGGTGGACTAAAAAAAGAAAGGATCCATGGCAGTCGGCTCACCCTTGAATCCGATTTTTGATATATGATCCCCTAGATGAGGTCTATCAGTAGCCGCCTGAAGATGCTCTATACTCAGCAAAGAATGAGCAAGTGCAGTATCAGTACACAACCACAGTGTACTGGTAGGATCACACGACCACCCCACTAAGTGAAGCATAGGTAAGCAATTACAACATAGTAAACATACATATACAGAATACGCAGATCAATTATCACTTTAAGAGCAACATATAGTTCCCAATATCAATGACAATTAGACATTAATGTATAATCAAAGTGGTCCTCTCATGGAACCCACACCCAAACTGTTAGTGTGTTGGAACGTGACACCCGATCCAATATACATGTGTCGAAACATGACACCCGATCAAATATATGTGTCAGAGCATGACACCTGATCCAATATATGTGTCGAAACGTGACACCCAATTCAGTCAACACAACCACAAGCACAATCAAGTAATGGGTTTATGGCATGTAATCATTCATATACATATACTCATTTGCATTAGATTCGGTTTACATTCCTTATTCTCATATATACATGCATACAACAAAGCAATTACCAGCATATATCACACAAATAGGAAATTAAACCATCACCTACCTCGAAATCAAGCTTGAATCCTTCTAAGAAACTTGAGCTTTTCCTTTTTGGATTCTTTCCGCTTGTTCTTGGTCTATAAATGAGTAATTTAACACAAGGATCAATAAAAAAGGCCTAATTTACCCAGATTATAACAATCTTAATAACCCAAGACAAAACCTATGATCCTAATATTAAGCTAGGGCTTTTTCCACCATTAACTTTAGGCCAAAACCCTTCCCCAATGATATTTACCCAAGAATCTAAGTTCTATGAATCAAAAAATGGCTTAGGGGAGTAATAATCTTACCTTTTATGCTAGGAGTCATGGGAATATGTCAAGAAATAGCCCTGGGTTATCTCTTAGCTCTCAAGAATGAAGGATTGCAGAAAATAATGATTTGGGGTTTTTCCCCTACTTAAGTCGCGATTGGCCCGCTATAGCGGACCACATCCCGCCACAGCGGCCCCGCCCTAGCAGAATTAATCCTGCCCTGGTGGCCTGCACAGAGACAGAAGCTTGGAATTTGAGTTCTACGCTCCTATTTCACAACACACTTTGCAACTAGGATGTTCTAAAACTACTCTTTCACGCCAAGATCATTTTTCAAGAATTCTATTCGCCTGAATTCGATTCCGTAAAGCTATACAGGCTCCTTAACTTCTTATCTATCCATTCATGTGATGAAATTCATATTTAAAACCTCCATTCATTTCCATATTTCCCTACTCCTCACCTGACTCTGATTTCGTCCAAATCTGGACTAGGCTACAATTTTTCAAGTCACTACTCAAAAGTTTTCTCGCCCAAATTCTTTCCCCATTGGCTTTTCTATAATGACAGAAACAGGTCGTTACAGATGTTCAGTGTATAGGATAAATTCAAACTCCACAAAAGCTCTCTATTGGTAAATGATTGCTACGTGTTTGAATTATTCTTATTATTTTCACCTCTATCTCATATCAATGTTGATTTCACTTATCAATTAGTCTAACTTACTCTTTTATTCTCTCCGTGTCATGACCCAGGAGTTCCCCCTAGATGTGACACGGCGTACAAGAAATGCAATTCAAGTCCATAAGTTTCATTAGAAAAGAGGAAGACTAGACTTGTCTCATTTAGCCATCTATTACAATACTTGAATCAAAATAGGGCCATAACCCATACAACATAATCCAAAAAGGAAGTACATGAAAAAGAACTACAAAGATAACATCTGTACTCAAATCATGAGGACTCACCAACAAGCTAGGAGAAATGAGCAAATACAAGCTTAGCCATAATGGGGACCACCTTAAGAACCATACCCTACATGTGGGGAAAAATGTAGGAAAATATAGGTTAGTACAAAGATGCACGAAGTATGGTAGCCATGCATAAAAACATTGAAATCATGCTAAAAGGGACATTTTAGTTGAATGTATGCAATTTACTAAGTTTAAAGCATCATTTTGAAGATAATGGAAAAGTATAAGTCAGAAGCATATTCATTACATAGACCATTATATCATGAGAGAAACATACCATAAGTACCCTCAAAGCATTCTTGTGCAATGCATGAATAAGATCCCATAATCCCACCCAAGATAAGTAAAACTCTTTGAGTAACCATAGTTCATAATTCATGTTTTTGTTCATAATGGGGATAAGCCTTAACTGACATAGACCATGTGAGCGTAACATGGAATCCAGTGTTACCCACACTGAAAAGGGTTATCCTACTTACCTATGGTAAGACCATGTTTTGTTAGCTTTAGGTGGATCCACTAGATAAATATCCTACGGGGGCACGTAGTTTATGGGATAAGGCGATTGTTACTAGAAACCCGACCTTTCTTAACGGAGGAGTTTCCATCTCATGAGATTACTTCTAGTGACCCGGCCTTGCTTAATGGGGAGCTTCCATCTCATATTCAATATCCACTCGGCGCTAAGCATTTATCCCATGGAGTACTTATTAAGTCATAACTTGTTTCATTAGGATAGCTCATTAGATTGTTGATATACCGTAAGTTTACGGTATTTTTGATGCATTTCACTTAAGAGTTGTGTGTGTCTAGGGCCATTTCATATTAGAAATAATGTTTTATGTGTTATGTTTGCAGGAAATAGGCTTTGACATGGTTGAGTGAGATGACAGCTGAAATTGTGCAGAAGGAGCCACCCACAGACATGATCCATGGACCGTAGGTCCTTCAACGGTCCATCGATGGGTAAGCGTAGATGGAGCAACAGGAAAGTCTGACCAAGTATGTATACTAACAGGCAGTCCTGCACATCCATCAAATGTGTTCAGAGAGTTGAAGTTCCAGTACCTGATGAAAAGCCCAAGTGTGGAGCCACGAAAGAAGACCCACGGACCGTAGGTCAACCTACGGTCTGTCTTGCATGTCCGTCATTGATGAACTGGGAGTTGATGGTTCCAGCCTCTACTGAAAAGTCTAAGTGTTGACCAATGGAGGGGACCTATGGATCGTAGGTTGAGCCATAGTCTGTAGGTCAAGTCGTCGATCAAAGTTGCAGGGTGAAATTCCCTATTTGAAGGACCAATCACTTAGGGATACCCAACTTACCAACTTTCCATGTAAAACACTAGTAAAGGATTAATATTACTAGGACTACCGTGTTAAGAGCCTATGGGGAACACATACACCCTAGTTTCTCTCTCTTATTGATAACTCAAGGTTTGAATCTTGCTCACTTGTTACTTAAACAACAATCGATTATTTGCTTACAAAAACCCCCCTTTTAATTACTTGTCTTGGAAATAGTTTGACAAAATGAATATAATCGTGAGTTAAGTTTAAGTTTGTGCCATATTCCTCGTGGGATCGACCCCAACCTACAAGTGGGGTTCTTTATTTGACAACGATCGCTTATACTTCTCTAAGGAGGTGTAATTTGAGCGTATCAAATTTTGGTGCCATTGCCGGGGAATAAGGCTTTTGGATTAATTTTAACTATATTATTGAAATTTAGTCAATTATTTCCTGATTTTATGTTTTCTTTTGTTTTTGTTTTCTACAGGGTTCTACTTTAGTGTATGCCAAGTATATGGAGTTGAGGCGAACCTTTGACCCCCTACAATCCAGAGTTGAGCAAAACTTTGAGAAAAATGAATAATCAAGGGGATCAAATCAATCCAATCAGAGAGAATCTTGGTGATGGAGGACAATCGCAGCCTCCTGGGGTTGTTAATGTGCAAGCTCAGGTTCATGGTGGAAATCTTATCGGAGATGCATTGAGGGTGCATAATCCTCTAGAGCCAAGATTGCGTGATAACTACAGGGTTGACTTCAATGCAGTTGAATCAGAAAGGCCCATTGTTCTTCCTCCTCTACACCCAAGTCATACATTTGTGGTGGCCAGCAGTCTTATGCAGATGCTTACAATGAGAGAGTTGTTTCCTGGGCTAGCTTCGGAAGATCTGCATAGCTAAATTGAGAAGTGTCTGTAAGAGTTTGTGTGGGGCGACCGGAGTTGGATATGAATGTCATAAGGTTGAGAGTCTTCCCTTTATCATTAACTGGTGATGCTGTTGTGTGGTTTGCTGAGCTTCCATATAATTCAATCCATACATGGCACCAATTGCATCGAGTATTAATGGCAAAGTACTTCCTAGTGTCTAAGAAGCTTAACCACAAGGACAAGTTGAATAATTTCGTTGCACTACCTGGAGAGTCTGTGAGTAGTTCTTGGGATAGATTCACTGCGTTCATCATAAGTGTTCGGAATCACTGCATAGATGACGAGTCATTGAAGAAGTATTTCTACAGAGGGCAGGATGATAATGCAAAGGCTGTGCTAAATGCTATAGTTGGAGGATCCTATAGTGAGTGCACTTTTGAGGAGATCACCGAGAAATTGGAGAAGATTTCTCAGAATAATAAGGCATGGAGCACTAGAAAAGCTAATACTGGAAGAAACACATTTGCTATTCAAGCCACACCAGATCAATCTAATGATGACATTCATGAGAAGATGGCTTAGATGAGGACAGAATTCGGGTTGGTACTGAAGCATGTAAATGGAGGTGCAGAGAAGGTGAATGCGGTTAATTACCTAACTAGAACTCCACCACCACTAGTTGAGGAATGCTACTATGAGGAGGGTGCGCATTTGGTGAATGATCAGACGGGGAGTTTCTGAGCCAACGCCCAAGGTTTGTACTAGGATAATTGGTGCTAAGGTAAAGGAAACCAAGGTCGAAACTATGATAACTACAATCGAGAGGGTAACTATGTCCGGGATGAGAACTACAATCGCGACAACAACTACAACTAGAATAACTATGGCAACAGAAATGAGAGAGTTGGGCTTTATGTTCCACCTGCAAATCGGGAGTTTGGCAATAGAGAAGCTAGGGGCAGTATGTCATGCATTGAGGATATGATGCAGAAGATGATGAAGAGGTTTGATACGACTGATGAGAATGTGAAAAAGATGCAGAATGACTTGTCTGGAATTGGTCAAAAAGTTAATGCCCATGCAATGTCGATAAAGCAACTTAAGCAGTAGTTTAATCAGTTGTCCACTACTGTGAACCCACGTCAGCTTGGCATGCTTCTTAGTAACACCATCCGAAATTTGAAGAATGATAGGCATTGTATGTCAGTCACGACTCGAGGAGGTAAACAGACCATTAATCTCCCTATGCCGTCTAAGGTTGAAAATGTGGTCGAAAGGGATGAAGATGAGATTGAGGTTACTGGATGCCGAAGGATGGTCGAAAGACAAAGGATGCCGTGGAAAAAGAAGCTAAGTTGACTCTGAAAGTTGTCCCTATGCCTAGGCCTCCACCTCATTTCCCACAGAGGTTAGTGCACTGAAGAAGGAAAATACTGAAAGTTCATAACTATGTTGAAACTGCTTTCCATCAATGTCCCGTTGATAAAAGCTTTGGAGCAAATGCCTGGGTATGCAAAGTTCATGAAGGATTTGGTGACCAAAAAGAGGGATGTCAACTTTGAGAATGATGAGAGGTTGTAGCATTGTAGTGCCATTTCTACGAGGTCACTAGTACAAAAGAAAGATGATCCGGGAGCTTTCACTATTCCTTGCACCATCAGAAAGATGCACTTTGCGAAAGCTTTGTGAGATTTGCAACCATTATCGATTTATAAGAAGTTGGGTTTAGGAGATCCAAAACCGACTGTGATGCGACTACTCATGACTGATAGAACTGTGAAAAAGCCCATTGGAGTGCTTCAAGATGTCCTTGTGAAAGTGGGGTCATTCATTTTTCTGGAAGATTTTGTGATACTTGATTGCGAGGTTGACTTTGAGGTCCCCATAATCTTAGGGAGACCATTCCTAGCTACTGGGCATGCCTTAGTTGATATGGAGAAAGGGCAGATGAAGTTTCGACTGAGTAATGAGGAGGTCACCTTTAACATCTGTAAGTCTATGAAGCAAGAAAGTGATCTTAAATCGGTATCTGTGGTGAGTCATATTTTCAAAAATGGTGTTGAAGTGTCTAGTAAGGAGAAATTAGGTGCAGCCTTGTGCACAGAGAAAAAGCACCAAGATCAAAAGACAGAAAACGCGCAAGCTAGCTCTTGGGGAGCTGGTGTTATTGTTCAAATCAAGGTTGCGCTGGTTTCCTGGAAGATTCAAGTCCTAGTGGACTGGACCATTTAGAGTGACCCAAGTGTCCCCATAAATAGTGGTTGAGCTCGAGAAAAGGAGTGGGACAAGGTTCAAGGCCAACCACTGGAGGATAAAAAACTATATGGGAAATTCTGAGAGTGTCAATGCAGTGATAAAGGCATGGTACCTTGATGAAGTCGGAGTAATCAATGGATCTGTATCGTGCTACGATGTTAAATCAAGCGCTGCTTGGGAGGCAACCCAAGATGTACAATCTGGCCAACTATAGGTTTTCTTTTCGATATAGGAGTTTTCTTCTTTTATTTTAATTTTGTAGCTCTTTAGATAGGTGTTTTACTTTTGTATTAGTGTTGGCTAGATATAGAATAGGGTCTGTGTCTAAAAAGTGTCTAGAAAATGTAAAAAGAAAGTCCTAATGGTTGCTACGTGTGCAGGGACGAAAGGCAAAATCTGTAGAAAAACAGTTGTGCAGTGGTCTACGGACCCCATCGACGGTCTGCTGGTTAATCCATAGATCGTGGATGGTGTCCGTAGATCCAGGTAAGTCTTCAAAATTTTCTAACAGATAAGTGTTGGCCCATCTATTAGTGTGAACACTACTAAAGGTGCTGGGAAAGTTGATGAAAGTGCTACTGATGGCGTTCCTAGAGGTGATCTTGCGGGCTCTGGGAAACCGGACCCACCTGCTTCTTGAGTGGTCTTTGGCGCATATGCTCCACAAGTTTTCTTCACCCGATCCTTTACTTTTTAAACTTTTTTGTGCATTGGGGACAATTGCACTTTATTTTATTGGGGTGGGGTAAATGGATTGTGTGTGATAGGGTGAAGTCTGAGTAACCCAACTCATAATCCTCTCTTGGGGTTTTCTTTTCCCCCAAGAGACTGTTTTAATTTATGTTGAACCAGCATGTTTAGGAATGTATGTGTAGGAGTAAGTAGAAAAATAAAAGCATGATGGCATAAAACGCATGAAAAAAATTATCACTGTCCAAAAATGATGAAATGTGCTAGATCTTTAGGCTTGATAAGTCGAATGTGTTGGATCTCAATATGACATGATAGGAACCGATTTGACTTCATGACTTAATCTAGAACTTGAACTGGGTAATCCATTAATGAAAGTTCCAAGTGAGTGTGAGGAAAAGCTTGAATGTTCATACAGTGTATGCCAATCTAGAACTTGCCCCGTTGGTCCTGCTAAGATAATATAGGCTAGAAGTTGGGAAGTGATCATAGGCCCTTGTTCAAATCAGTCCACTTAAGCCTAAAATGATCCAACCAAATGAAATCAATGTTCCCTTTGATCCAAATGTTTGAGCCTAAGATAAACCATTTCATTCGATTCACCTAACTCACATCCCCTAAAATAATTGTTTTGGCCCCAGTCCCTCCTTGGACATGTGCACCTTGACTTAGGCCAAAAGCGTAAGTTGAGGTTGGCTAATCCAAAAAGTTACCTTGATCTTGGCCCTGGTCTGACATCGGATATTGTACACCTCAACTCATGCTAAACACTTAAGTTGAGGGTGGCTGTGAAAAAAGGAAACTGAAAGAAAAAGGGTATGAAAAGAGTTGTGTGTTGAAGAGAGAAGCTGGAAAGAAAAAGATGTGACTGTGTGCAAAAGAAGCAGAAAGATGATAAACAAAAGTGTGGAAAGAAATAAAGAAAAATAAAGTGAAAGAAAAAGAAGAAAGTGAAAAATAAGTGCCACAAAGTCAAAAGTCACATCTGTGTTGAAAAGAGTCAAGGGAAAGAAAGTAAAATGAAAGGATGTCAAAAATAGGTTGAGAAAAGAGGTAAAAAAACAATGTAATGTCAAGGAGGGCAGAAAGTCACTAAAAAGTACGCAAATGTACCACACCTGACATTGAGCCTACGTTACAAGCTAAGAAAGTCCTATAGTGATCCTAGCAACTAGTTTGGAGAGTCTAAGTAGTGAAAATACGGGCAAGCCTATGGTATTGAGCACAACTGTACTTGAAGTCACTTCTGAGCGTGAGTGTTGAACGAATCCTAAAAACTTGAAAGTCATATCTCTTGTGAGTGAAAAATGATTTCTTTTGAAGTGAGGGCACTAGTAACATTATTGGAAAATTTATACGTTGGTGATTGTGAATGGTGTATATTGTGGTGTCTGTTGGTTGATTTATGTCATGTTTTGATCCGTATAAGTTGGCTTGTTGAGTCTAAGAGAAAAGATTTGCAGATAGAAAATGGAATGGATTGAAATGGCCATGTGATTGCTTGAGTTTGTATGTCTGCTTCTACATAAGTGTCATTTAGAGTGTTAGTGTGTTGCTTGAGGACAAACAACATGTTTAAGTTGAGAGTGTTGATATACCGTGAGTTTACGGTATATTTGATGCATTTCACTTAAGAGTTGTGTGTGTCTAGGGCCATTTCATATTGGAAATAATGTTTTATGTGTTATGTTTGTAGGAAATAGGCTTTGATGCGGTTGAGTGAGATGACAACTGAAATTGTGCAGAAGGAGCCACCCATGGACACGATCCACGGATCGTAGGTCCTTCCACGGTCCGTCGATGGGTAGGCATAGATGGAGCATCATGAAAGTCCGACCAAGCGTGGAACTACAAAGCAACCTATGGGCCATAGGTCGACCCACGGGCCGTCCTGCACATCCATCAAATGTGTTCAGAGGGTTGAAGTTCCAGTACCTGATGAAAATCCTAAGTGTGGAGCCACAGAAGAGGACCCACGGACCGTAGGTCAACCTATGGTCTGTTCTGCACATCCTTCATTGATGAATTGGAGTTGACGGTTCCAGCCTCTACTGAAAAAGTCTAAGTGTTGACCAACAGAGGGGACCTACAGTCCGTAGGTCGAATCGTCGATCAAAGCTGCATCCCAGAAGTTTATTTTCGTATTTTGTTTCCTTTTTGTTTAGGACATGTTTTTCTATAAATAAGGTATGTAAACCTCGTTTTTGGAGGGTAGACTGTATTGTATACTTTTAGTTCTTGATATTTTCTAGGGAATTAACTTGCAAACTTTGGCAATTTGATTTCCAGATTTCGGTTTATAAGATTTTTGCTTTGGAATTCAATTCAAGATTTTGGGTTTCTTCTACTCTAAACATAATTTTATGAATTCTTATTATCAAAACATGAATTGCGTTCTTTCAAGCATGAGTAGCTAAATCCACAACTAGGGTTGTGGGAACCATGAGTAATTAATAATGTATGAATAATAACTAGATAATTCTTGAATAGTGTTGATGCATGCATTGATAATTCTTTCGCTTAGAAGTCTTTTTAATGAGTGCACGTGTTAGAACTCGCATTGGTGCTACTTGCCGGACCAAGGAGGTAGTTAATAATAAAACAATTAGCAATAGAGATTTAGTATGATATTATCTAATAGTCTAATGTCAATTGGTGCGAGGGTGAAAACTAAGCCATACATTGATGTGATGTCTAATCTGATGTAAAGGTAAGGGTTAGTAAATTATACACACGTAGCCGAACCAAGGTGTGGGGTGAAATTCCCTATTTGGAGGACCAATCACTTAGGGATACCTAATTTACCAACTTTGCATGTAAAACACTAGGAAATAATTATTATTATTAGGATTACTGCGTTAAGAGCTTATGGGGAACACATACACCCTAGTTTCTCTCTTATTGATAACTCAAGGTTTGAATCTTGCTCACTTGTTACTTAAATAACAATCGGTTATTTGCTAACAAACCCCACCCCCCCTTTTAATTACTTGTCTCGGAAATAGTTTGACAAAATGAATATAATTGTGAGTTAAGTTTAAGTCTGAACCATATTCCTCGTAGGATCGACCCCAACCTACAAGTTGGGTTCTTTATTTGACAACGACCACTTATACTTCTTTAGGGAGGTGTAATTTGAGCATATCAATCATGCATGAGAATAACCTTTCACCATCCATGTCTACATGTAACATTAGATTCAATCAGGTGAGAAAGCCTTTCAACCTAGAATATTTATGTGAGAAAACCTTTCACATTATGTCATTATGTGCTTATGAGAATAGTCTTTCAATCAATGCAACAACATTATCATAATCATGGACACTTCACTCTTAAAGTGTTCTTAAAGCATACACATAAACCTCATATTCATACATAATTCTCATACTTTGCCCTTCAAGGACCATATATTCAATCAATACATCTAGAATTACTACATTAGACATGGATATTAACATGATTCAAATAACTCAATTACTACAAGCATAATCTCATAATATTCTTCTTTCATCAATTCACCCACACCACAAGGTCATAAATTGGGAAATGGGGATTTTCATGGATTCTTGGGGAATTCATCATAAAACCATAATAAATCATCAATTCAATCATAATATAATGTAATTAAATCATTAGAATCGTTTTTGAAAAGGAATCCATGACTTGGAGTAAAACCCTAGCTTTTGGAGAATTACTATCTTTGAAATTTTGTTTGGAAAGACTCCATGGATGAAATCTATCCATGGATGAAGGACTACCATACCTTAGCTATGAATCTCCAAAGAAATTGAGTAGAAAATCTTTCTCCTTCAAACCCTAGCTTCAACTTTCTTCTTCTTCTTTCTTGAAGTTTTAGAGAGAGAATTTTTGGAAAGGATGAGTTCTTTTGGGATTTTAGAATAATGGCGTGGATGAATTAATTTGGTGACTTAAAAACCTTATATAGTTAGCCTAATTTAGTATAAAATGAAGTCACTTAATAACTAATTAATTTAGGAAAGCCCCAAAGTACCCCTAACTCAACTGCCAAAAGCAGTTTCATGTACCACCCACGGCCCCACGACCACGGTCCGTGGATGGACCGAGGTGGCATTCTAGTGAATCGTGGCTGAGTTACTAGAACTTGTTCTCTGAGGCCTTTACCCAAGACCCCTCACCCACGGGGCATGGTTTAACCCACGAGACATGGGTCACCTCCGTGTGTCACTGTGAGGCAGTTTCCCTAAGGGTTCTCCTCAAGGACCCATGTTTGGTCCCTGGGGTTCGTACCTTGACGTTCTAACATGAAACCCTATATTTTTAGGTATGGGGATGTACATTTAGACTCTAACCCCTATGTTAAGCTCTAGTTTAGCCTACTAGTTTCTGGAGTGTTACACTCCGTTCACTTTTACTTGTCCACTTTGAACTTGATGGAAGCCCAACACGACGTCTTAAAATATGTGAGTTCGGTTATTTTAAGATTTCTTGCGTTGAAAAGTTATCTACATCTTTCTAGTAGGATATTACATTTTTTATTTACTATTTTCCTCATCATGCAGTCTGGATTATTGAATTCACAACCCAAGTCAGTTGTAGGAACACTTGCTTACATTCCAGAGGTCCTGTCACTCAAGGAATATGGTGGTAAGGTATGTTTAATTAGCTCCTTGAAATATTCTCGGACAACTTTTCTTTCGACTTTAATGTCATTCTCCCTTTCTCTGCTCCTCCTGTATAGCTAAAAAAGAACCTCTAGCATTACTAGCATGATATTATCGTGACTAATTTACTTTATAAATTTCCCTTTGACGAATAGGGATCCTTTGGTTGCAATATATTTGGGATTTTACAAAATATTTCAGGAGTGGATATGCTTAAAAATTTATGTACAAAAAGGTTGGAAAGGATAAGTAAACTTATGGATGGAGTACTAATCTATTGATTCTTTGAAATTAAATATATCTTAGATATTTGTTTAGGAATCGTGACATATCTGGTGAAGTACTTGTTTTTGTTTCTAGGTTTGTTTATACTGTATAAATGTATGAAAACAGCCCTTATAGTGGAACCATTTCATGCAGTGTAGTTCAATTTGGCTATGTCTGCCTAAAACAAACCTTCTATTAAGAAATCATAAAAAAACCATTTTATAAGAACTTGCTTGCTCGTTTGATCACTGCCTAAATGTCTTGCATTTTTAGGCTGCCGACGTGTGGTCATGTGGGGTGACACTGTATGTGATGTTAGTTAGAGCATCCCCTTTGAGGAACGTGAAGATCCTAGAATTTTTCGTAAAACTATGGGGGTGAGTTTATAAATACTTTCATTTGAAGTTAAACTAAGTAAGCTTATATCCATTACAATGGTTCATTATTATCTTGATAAGCAACTTAAGAATTGTTTGTTTCATTTTTCTAGAGAATAATGAGCGTACAATACTTCATACCCAATTATATATGAATATATGTAGATTGTAAGAACCTTTTTTTTTCGAATCTGTGTTGTAAATTCATCAAAGTTAAATTTCATTTACTGATCTTGCTAGCGCATTAATAGCCATCGCTATGTATTGGAGGTATTCTTGTTATTCACCTCTGTATCATATCAATGTGCATTCATCTTATCAATTAGTCCTTGTCTACATTAAAAATCAAAAGCATCACTTAAGAACATTCATTTTCTTCATCTTTGGTTTCTATTTTTAATCATTGTGTGTGTGACTTTTTTTTCCTAACTTTTAAATTACTACTGATTTGTCCCACTATTTGTGATTGATTGAATTTTGTCTCTGATATATCTCATTAGGATGTTGATTAATTTATTCATCTTAGTTTGCTCATATCAGTCTATGTCTCATTCTCTATCTTTACAAATAAATTTTTCAAAAAATACCTCATCTTTGTTCTTCTCAAAGAATTTTTTAATATTTATTGATTGTTATTTGTGGCAGTAGATTATGTCTCCAAGTGACACGACCCAGGGGTACATCCTAGATGCAACATGGCATATAAGACCCCGAGAGGCCCCATACAAGCCACTTAACATTCATAACATAAGAAATAGAATATAGAGGGAAAGAAATACACTTCAAGTCTAAAGTTTTATAAAAGCAAAGCGAAAGCCTAAACACTTGTCTCATTAGACATCTAGTACAATAGAATGAAACTGGGGCTAGCCTTTACACCATGTCGAAAACTTAAAATAAGAAAGAAAACTGAAACAATGGACATCTATCCTCGAAGCATGAGGACTCACCAAAGCTCGGTAATCTTGCAAATCAACCTCTAGCCACGAAACTGAGAACCCTGATTGTTGGACCCTACATTTGGGAAAATGTAGGCAAGAGTATGCGTTAGTACAAAATATGTACCAAGTATGATAGCCATGTATAAAAGGTTTAAATTATGCTAAAATAGGACATTTTCATGACATGCAATGACCAAGCTAAAACATGATATAAAAGGGTTAGAAAGAATAAGTCAAGAATCTTAATGCATAACATATAGCAATTCAATAATTATGAAAAGAATTTCAAAAAGAATCCGAAACTCAAGAACTCAAAATCAACTCATCTCAAGAATACTCAAATCTAGGGATAGAATCCTAGAGTTCTCTTTTACTCATTTAAAAGTAGATGTAGGGCGTGAGGACAAACTAGTCCAACACTATGATAACCTTACATACCTAGAAGAACAAGGTTCTTGAAGAATCTTGTATAAAAACTTGATTAGAAGCCTTAAAACCCTATCGTGAAGGTAAACAATCAAGAAAATCTTTCTTGAGATTCTTGAATTAGTTTCTTGAAATCTCTATGGCCAAGAATTATGATTTTCATTAGTGATTTATAATTGTATGGAGGAATTTGAGTTGGAAATAATAGAGTTCTTGGAGAAAAACTTAGCTTGAAGAAGAATCTTGAAAAAGATTGAAAGAATCTTGAATGAAGTCTTCTACTTTGATTTTTCCTTAGGGTTTTGCCTTAGGGTTTTGAGAAAGAAGAGAATGGGGATTAAGAAATGAAAATCTGATTGTTTTGAGCTTTTAATTATTCAAGAAATTCGTTTAGTATTTTCTTAGAGGTAAAAAGACAAAAATGACCACTTTTAATGTTTTCCCGTCGGCTAATTCGTCACTGCATTGTATCAGGTTACTAACATGGTCATAATGTTTTACTCTAAACTCAGATTGACTCAAAATTGGTGGCGTTGGAAAGAAAATTCAAATACCTTTAATTCGATAGGTTATGGGCCACATAACTCTTTATATTCTAAGAGATATGGTCATTTGAAGGTGACCCAAAGAGAATCTTACATCAAAACTTAATCAGTAAGGAAACTTTCAACTCTACTTTGTGCTAGGAGTTTCTAGTAACCTTAATAGATATCCAAAATCATTCCCACACTAAAGAATTTATCTTTACACATATTGGAAATTTAATAATCACCCGACATGACCCTACAAGTAAATGAAGAATGGTTCGAGTCTTAACTTAGATGTTTTTGGGGTGTTACAATATCTCCCCCTTGGGATAATTCATCCTCGAATGATTGCTGGTCCTAGAATGGAAAGGAAATAAGTTACTCTTACTTTCTTTCTACCTTCTGAACTTGCCTACTAACATAGGCGGAACTGATTCATACAAAGAGGTTGGAACTGTCTATAACATATAAGTCAAGGATGATATTATTTTGAACATAGTCATGCTCTATCTGAAGTTATCTTACATGAATCAAAGGAATCTGGGCATGAAGTAAGAATAGGACTATTACACCTTAAGAAATACAATAGCTAGCTTTCAAGCCTAGCAACACCTTTATATCATGACCTCATTTATTAATACCGCACCTCATTAGGCGTAACTTATAACTCCTAGAATGATTTATGACTATTCTTACCATGGTTTAAGTTAAATTATTTGCTCTTACTATGCTCAAGCCTAATCTTTAAATCACAAAATGCTAAACATGGGATGTTTATACTAATCTAAACCACAAGATTCAGGTTTAATGCCTCTTTAGGAAATCTCATCCCATGAATACTACTCCTTACCACTACATTCAACAAAACTTCCAGTCCTAGTCAAGAAGCATCTAATGCATCATGTATTCATCCACATGTAACACTACAACATTCAAGCCTAGTACTATAACCACTCCATGGACTCCTACTAACCAATCATTCTAAGAATTTCTCATTCTCTTCTTATCTCTACCAATTGAACTTTTATGCATTACCACCAGGAAGCTGACTTAGTACTCATCGTAAAGCCTTATCTCCTTTTTCCTCCACATTCATAACCTTAGATGGAATAAACACACCATCAGTGTCACAATAAGAAATATCAATCCTCTCATCTATCATCACACAACTAGTATCAACAACACCACTCTCCAAAACTAAAAAGGATTACTGAAGAACTTTAGGGCAAAAGATCATAAGCATGATCCATTCGAGAATTCTGATATAAGAATATGCATTACATAACATTATGTTGCTAGCCATTGAGAGTAATTCATGAATTGATGAGACTAAACATACTGTGAGACATGATTTCTTATATGAATAGGTTCATAGCATGAGACTAATATCCATAACTTTATGGAGTATGATTGAGATCAATGGGCAAAAGTCTTTGCCCCTCATTATGAAAACTGAGGATAGATGTGAATCTCTCATAAGTGTATGAGCATAGGTCATTAGCACAATTTTGATATAAGAAACATCATCATGATCTTGAAATGGCTGAACTTTGAGGAAGACGCTAGAGTATGAATGGATTGATGTACCTCTAAAACTCATTTGGAAAACATCACTATCTCATCCTCAACACTTGACTTGGTTTCTCTTCTTATCATCTCCCCCTTAGGTCTAAAGATGACACTTGAAAACTATGGATCTATTCCATCATCTCTAAACTGGTCTACATTCCCTTTAATACTTGGGAAAGGCTTATCTCATAGCTACATTACTCTCCATAAATAGGTACTAAGACTCCTTCTGGGACTTCTTTCTAAGATGATTCTATTAACCTCTTCTCATTGGCTTATAAGGCAACTTAATCTAACTACTAATAATGTGCCTTCTCCTTCTTAGCCTACTAATAACATCCTTGTAGGTTCATAGCAACCTAATTGGAAGAAGCTTTGAACTATATTTAAGAGGCTTATCATTGACTATATAAAATCTTTTCTACAAAACACTTAAGGGTAGTAATTAATGCGTACATTAGACTACTCTACAATGACAACTCAAATATGCTATCTAGGCATACATGAAAAATCATTAACTTAATTGGAATCTCGTCTGGTTATATACAATATTGATACATCTCTTAATGCTCTTGTAAATCTAATGACTCAGTCATACTTCATTTCTCTTATCTAAAAGTCATAATCTCTCACTTGTACCACTCATATTTATTTCAACAAACATCTCAATTCCTCACCTACACTATGTCAAGTCTACCAGATCAGATCTTAAGACTAACATCATCACTCTCATGTTGTCATTCTTTTGATCACCACACTCATCTCAAATTCAAAATTAATGTTTATTACTAAACTCAGATATCAATGTGATTACTCACTTACTATCCTAACTTACAACTACCAGATAAAAATTAAGAAACACTCCCCCCCTAAGACCTCATGACAAGTAGTAAATGTTTATATCACATCCTATTTATTTATAGACTACCATCACATTCCTTTTAACAATTTAAGTACAACTTACCCATTTACTATACATTATTACCAGATTATTCTATAACCCTCTGACCTTATGACTCTCCCCAAAAAAATCATATGCCTAGATTAAATCTATCACCTCATGAATACACTACTCTATTATTTAACACCTACACTTGGTCGTTACTAACAAAATAACACATCATCATAAACTCTTTTCTAGTTAAAGTATACTTTAACTCATCTTAACTAGTAACTCTTACTCTACCTTCTATCATGAAATCTACACAAACCTGTTACTTCTTAGTATACCCATAAGGGAAATCTCCTCATTAATATCTCACTAGGTGCATGACTACAATAACATGATTTTCCTCATCACTATCTGATCCCTTTCTTAGATTTCTGTACCTTTGTATGCATTCTTCTAACTCTTGAAACTTTTACTACTACTGCTTATACTCTCATAACTCATACTATCTTTTCAGGTGCAATTACTATCCAATCTCTAAAACACACTTCCTCATAGGGGTCTCAATTGTAACAACGTTTAGAGAAGAGAGTACATCTCACTGTTCGCTTGAACACACGATTCATATAAATAAAAATGTATTCTTTTGAAACTCAACACTTAAACTCACTCATGGGTTCTCAAGCCCCTGTGCAATCTCATGATTTCCTCAATACTTTTTCTGAGAGTAACTCATCGGTAAGGATCTGGGCTTTGATTTTCAACTACCTTGAGTATGAGGGGTAATCAAATGGATATGAGAAATGCACAAGTATGAATAAGTTCCTTATGACACGGTCTTAGTGCACGATTTAGAGTATGATTGAAGGAAAACTTTTCTTAAATGCCTGTAGTCCCTCATTGATAGAAGTGGGGCCCTCACAACCATAAATAAGATCTTACTTGACACGGCTTCAGAGACACCCTAGGACACTTGAACTTAGTGCTCTGATACCAAGTTTGTCACGACTCGAGCCTACACCCTGGACGTGTCCGGCACTCGAGAACCATTGCTGGTCTCCAAGTTAACCCTCATCCTAGCTGACTACATGCAGAAGACTAACTCAAGCATACATAAGCATCAAACTGAAAGAAACGTTTAAAAACATCTTACTAAATCTCAAAACTTTGCTGAATATACTGAGTATGAATTATAAGTTTTAAATAAAATATATGAAACTGAAAGGCTATCCAAAATTATCTATCTATGAAGCCTCTACTATACAAAGATGAGTGTCGGGGCAAGACACACGACTCCTCAAGGGAACTACTACTAACAACTAATAAATATGAAATGAATAAGAGTACCAGGGAACTAAGTATTTCCAAAGGTATCAGTTTTTACATTGATACAACATACTCAAAAGCTGACAAGCAGATGAAGTGATATCAACAAACTCTTGTTGAGGATCCCAAGAACCTGTATCTGCATCATTAAAAGATGCAGGTCACATGACATCAATACATTGAATGTATGATTATGTAATATAGCTGAATAAAAAATAACTAAATGAAAGGACTACAATAGATATAGATATATACTCAAATAGATGTAAAGAAATAAAAGAGTGAAATAATTAAAACATTAGAAAAATACTTACTCATCTCCGAACTCAACATATTAAGTGATGGAATAAAAATACACTTTTAAATCTATTTGGGAGATTCTCTAACCCACAACCATCACTATGAGCTACGTGATGATACAACGTCTCGCCCGCGCTACCAAGACTATCCTATACCTTACCGGGATATATAACACCTCAACTAAGTGGATCCACTAAGTGCTGCCCGAAGGCACTTAGAATTCATCTAAAAAGTATGATCCTGTATCCATGTTGGCATACATGGTTTATGAGGAATGTGATTTGTCTAAACTCATACCCATATCGGTGCTCAATACTACTCCCAATAATATATACTCATGCTCAATGTTTAAAAAAATGTACTCTTCCTCTGGTTTGAGCTAATTGCTCAAACTATCCTCTAAAAAGAGGTAACTGCTCTTGAAATATCTTTGAACTCATAACTCATTTAAAAATCAAACTGTCTCTTTTATTAATGTAAAAACTGATACCTTTGGGAAAACTTAGTTCCCTTATACTTTTACTCAATTCATATTTGAAAACTCTTTCTCAAAAATATATCAAAATCATATTGTGATATGAACATTGATGACATGAGAAGTCATACTGCATAACATTGATGGCATAACTCGATACCATACTGCTTAGTCATTGATGACATACTCGATTGTGATACAAATCATGTTTTAGAAACTCTTTCTTTAAATTAATCTTTACTTCCTTAAAAGCTCAGTTTAAAATTCAAGTGTTGACTTTAAAAAACTTCTGAAGATTTATAACTCAATTCATAGGGTTCATGTGGAATTATGGACATGAACGACTCAACTCAGGGATTTTAATAGAAATATGGAAATTCAGTACTCAGAACTCAAGAACTCAAAACTCAACGATATTACTCATCTAAAAGATACTCAATTCATAGGGTTCATGCTGAAATATAGACATGAGGGAATCAAATCAAGAATCTTAATGCATAACATATAGCAATTCAATAATTAGGAAAAGAATTTCAAAAAGAATCCGGAACTCAAGAACTCAAAATCAACTCATCTCAAGAATACTAAAATCTAGGGATGTAATCCTAGATTACTCTTTTATTCATTTGAAAGTAGATGTAGGGCGTGAGGACAAACTAGTCCAACATTATGATAGCCTTACATACCTAGAAGAACAAGGTTCTTGAAGAATCTTCAATAAGAACTTGATTAGAAGCCTTAAAACCCTAGCTTGAAGGTAAACAATAAAGAAAACCTTTCTTGGGATTCTTGAATTAGTTTCTTGAAATCTCTGTGGCCAAGATTTATGATTTTCATTAGTGATTCATAATTGTATGGAGGAATTTGAGTTGGAAAGAATAGAATATTTGGAGAAAAACTTACCTTGAAGAAGAATCTTGAAAAAGATTGAAAGAATCTTGAATGGAGTCTTCTACTTTGATTTTTGCTTAGGGTTTTGAGAGAGAAGAGAATGGGGATTAAGAGATAAAAATCTGATTGTTTTGAGCTTTAATTAGTCAAAAAATTATTTTTGGTGTTTTATTTGAGGTAAAATGACAAAAACGATCCTTTATAATGTTTTCCTATCGACTAATTCGTCACTGCACCGTATCAGGTTACTAAAATGTCATAACTTTTTACTCAAAACTCGAATTGACGCGAAATATATAGGTGGCATTGGAAAGAAGATTCAAATATCTTTAATTTGAGAGGTTATGGGCCATGTAACTCTTTATATTCTAAGCGAAATGATCATTTGAAGGTGACCCAAAGAGAATCTTACATCAAAACTTAATCGGTAAGGAAATTTTCAACTCTACTTTGTGCTAGGAGTTTCTAGTGACATTAATTGATATCCAAAATCATTCCCACACTAAACAATTTACCTTTACACATATGAGCAATTTAATAATCACCCCATATGACCCTACAAGTAAATGAAGAATGGTTTGAGTCTTAACTTAGAATTTTTTGGGGTGTTACAAAGCTTTCCAACCCTAAATCGTCCAACCCTAAAACTCAACCCTCCAACACTAAACCCCAAACCTAAGCCTTTAACCTTAAATTGTCCAACCCTAAACCACCAAACCCTAAACTTTCTAACCCTGACGCTCTAACCCTAAACTATCCAACCCTAAATTATCTAATACTAAACCTCTAACCCTAAAAAATCCAACCCTAAACCCTAAATTTTCCATCCCTAAATCCAACAACCTTAAATTATCAAATCTTTGTAACACCTCAGACCTTGAGAAAGGGCTAAAAAAGGCAAATGGGTAAGTCCACGAACCCAAAATGGATCACAAACCCTTCATGGCACCCTAGACGGGCTGTGTATGGGTTCACTGCCCGTTAAGGGCATCGTAAGACCATCCAGGACTGCCCCTAGGCAGGATTCACCTGGAAGGTGACCTAGACGGCCCGTGGTGACTTACGGCCTATCTAGAGGTCCGTACAAGTCACGTAGACATTGAGGTTGCACCCAAGGTCACGGTGAAGGACCACGGATGCCTAGACGGTCCATGAAGCTTCACACGGACTGTGAAGTCATCCGTGAAAGAGACTTAGCATACTTTTAATTTTGGGTCAACTTCAAATGATCATATATCTCAGCACAAAATGAATTAGTTGGCCCATTACCTATCAAATTAAAGGTCTTTGAGTCCTCTTTTCAACTACACCAAGTTTTCTTAATTCCAAGCTCGAAGTATAAAGTTATGCCTATTTTAGTGAAGCATTAAATGCTTCATGAAGCCTTTTCTGTGAGGCACCTCATCAGTTTTTAAGTTAGGGTCATTGTGGTCTTTTCCTAAAGTTTTTGGTACCTAAACTACGTCATTTTAAACCCTATTTCAAGACCTATATAAGTGAATTAAGCCCTAAAACTACCAATTTCAATTCATTCTCCTAAATTCCCTAAACTTGACCAAATTCATCCTTTCCAAAAATCTTTTCTCTAGATCAAGAAAGAAGAATAAACTAGGGTTCTTCAAGTTCAAGTCTCCTTTCTTCATCATTGCTTAGGGCTTAAATCAAGGTATGTAGGGAGTTAATCAATGGGTTCAATTCACCCAATGATCCCCTAAAGTTTCCTCAATCCAATTCAATTGCCTAAGATTTGATTAGATTTTCACTCGATTCGTCATGAGTTCTATTTGTATGGATTCAATTGCTTTATTATGATCTTATTTTGATGTTGTAGACTTAATTGGATGCTTTTTAACCAATTCCATGTGAACCCATGCATTGATCTATGATCTTTGACTATGAACCCTAATTTACATGAATCTATGAAGAAGCTCGAATCTATGAATGTATTTGTATGAAATCATACCCATTTTCATGAAATCGCTGTTTATGACTCAAGCAAAGATTATAGATGAATCTATATGTATGTTCTATGACTCTTGGCCCTATGACATGAATGACATCTAGATTTGCCCTTAAATATTTTTTGAGCTATTTTCCTAAATTAGGTCGTGATTAGTATTGTATCCGGATATGCCATCAATGATTATAGATCATGCTTCCAAAACGATTTCCATTAGTAGTAGGGAATTTCTAACATGAAGTGAATGATTATGGACATTAAAAGCTATAATGAAAAGATCATGGATGGTGAAAAGGTTTACTCATGCATGGTTTAAGGAGCTACACTATGATGTTCCTAGATTGGATTGGTTGCTTAATTGTGCCTCTCCATCAATGATGAAAAGAATATGATTAAAGACTACTCCATGGGATTTTTGCTTAGCACCAAGTGGACAAGTGGCAATTACCCATGTCCCATAAACTATGTGCCACCATAAGATGATTGTCTTAGATAGACATTAGCTAGTGGATCCACTTTAGCTTAGATCATGCTCCTTACCTTGGCAAGTAGGACACCCCTTTTCAGTGTGGGGCAGACACTGGATTCCATGTTATAGCTCGCTTAGTCTGTATGTCAGTTAATGATAAACTTCCCACAAAACAAACTAAGTTATTTACTAATGTTTTATAAAGCTACCTTTATGATTTAAAGATGCATTGACCATGTTCATGATATATGAATCTTCTTAAATAATTTTACTATGTTTTAACTTAGTCATGCATTTGATATTTTCAATTATGTTCGTTATGATCATGTCTCATGTTTTAGTGCATTCCCCTCATACTTTGTACATTATTTATACTAAAACATATTCTTTTGCTTACATTGTTTCACTAATATAGGGTCTGACGCTCCTATTCTGCATCTTTGGGGCTAGTGATCACATTAGTAGATTTTGAAAACGGGTGAGTCCTCATGTTCCGAGGACCAAACCCTTTATTGCTTATTGTCTTTACATTTCCATATTGTAATTGATGTATGGGTTACGTCCCAATCACTCTTGATGTAATAGATGTATTTGAGACTATGTTAGACTTCTGCTTCGTTTTCTTGTCAAACATTTATGAGATAAACTGTCTTTTGAACTCTTTAATTCTATTATCTTGTATGATGTATGCTAAGTGGCTTGTGTAGGGCCTCTCGGGGTCTTATACGCCTTGTCACATCTAGGGTCTACTTGGGTTGTTACAATCCTAGACCTCCAACCCTAAACTATCCAACCCTAAATTGGCTAACCCTAAACCCTTCAACCCTAACCCTCCAACCCTAAATTATTCAATACAAAATCCTCTAATCCTAAATCCCTAACCTTATACTATTCAACCCTAAACCTCCAACCTTAAATCCCCTGTAAGATTGATAACACTCAACTACACTTCATCCAATTCTAAGTGTAGGCGGTTGCTAACAAGTATAAACCAAACTAAGAGTTGGGGTCGATCCCACAAGGAGTGATATGGTAAAGAATATGATTACGAAGTAAAATGGGGTTCTAATCATTTTTAGATGTAGAAATTTTTGAAACAATAAAGTAAATGACTAGATGTTGACAACCAATGTCAAATGGGGGGATCTGAGTGAACAGTTAACAACTACGAACAACTAGGAGCAAACAAGTAGAGGGGATTTCTTGGGAGTGTGATCAATTGAATGCCAATTTCGCAAAATGGGTGATTATTATTTACTAAAAGTTGCTGAATCTTAGTGGGTAGGCTAGGCTTTAGGTGCAATAGTCATTTCTCAATCAACTATCACAAATCAAGTGAGTTCTTTCAAACCTCGACTAGCACAACTCATATAAACATCTAAATACCTCAATCAATCTACTTTTTCAAGCTAGATTAGTAGGATTGCATTTAGACCCACTTTCTCAAGCTAAGTCTACAATAACCTAATCACTACAATCATCAACTAATAGTTTAAACTATAATACTTCTTTCTCAAGCAAGCTTAGAATTCTAAACTAGAATTATATTTGCAACTACAATTCATCAATTAATTGATCCCACCACAAATCAACAATAAAATCAATAAATATTAACATCCATAAGCTTATTGAAAATTCAACTACATAAACACACCCCTAAGAGTGGGGGTTTTGGCCAAACATAATAAAGAGCAAGAAATCGTTACCAACTATGTTTTCCATTAGGTTGGGCAACAATCAACAAGTCTCCAAATGCTCAAATGTAAGTTCAAAATCAAGCAAACCCTAAATCTCTACTCAAAAAGCGCAAATACAATGTTTAGAATGTTGAGGATCAAAAGCCCAAAACTAGACAATGTGGGAACTCCTTTTCTTCTTTTGAAAATTGCATTTATATGTTCCTAGAATTTCAGCTTTGGAGTCCACTCGGCGAAATATGTCGGGCTTCACCGACCTGCTCGGCGATGCGCCGAGTATCCCTTTCATTGCCTTTTTGGCTTGGTTTTTTACCCTTTCTTTCATGTAACTTTAGGCGATCAAGGTCTGGCTCGCTGACCTAGTCGGCGATGCGCCAAGTACTCTTCTTCTTGTCTTTTTGGCTTGCCCTTTTTTTTACCCATTCCTGTGTAACTTTTGGAGGGCTAAATTGTCATCGCCGAAAACTTCGACAAAACCCTAAAATATCCTTCCTATCGCCAAGTTGATCTTGTACATGGGCTGGCTTGCTGGAACTTTGGTGAGCTGAAGGTCCACTCGGCGACTCGTCGAGTGGCTTTGACGAGTACCAATCTTGCATTTCTTCAGCATTTTTGCTCCTTCTTCCCCCGTGATGTCCTTGCCTTGCTCTTTTGCCGTCATTGCTGCATATTAGCATTTTAACATCAGATTAGAGCATAAAATAGGCATTGAGGATGCTAAAAATTTGAATATTAAGCCCTAAATGAGTCAAAATCCCCGACTCATCAACACCCCTAACTTAAACTTTTGTTTTTCCTCAAGTGAAACACAAGATCAATCAGTTCAAAAGAGATGTGTACAAATAGTGCTACTAAAGACTCAACATGAATGCACATGAGGTTCAATCTACCCATGCAATGTTCAATTGTGCACTACAAGTTTCAAATTGTGACTAGTCATCATCAAATAGAAATCAAACTCATAATGCTTGCTTCAAATGCAAATTCAAGCTCAACAAAAGTATTCGAATGCCCTCATATCAAGAATGATTCCAAGCCCACACAAATTTCATCAGAATTTTAAGAATTAAGAAATCAAAATCAACTCTCACATTCTCAAAGATAAACACATGCATGATTCTACCCATAGGCTTGCCCATATTTTCCAATCAACGTTACATTAAGCTCAGTCAAGATCACTAAGATCTTTCAAGGCCTGTAACGGGGCTGAGGGTAAAGGTATGATCATTTTGGCTTAGTGACTTCTACCTTCATGAAGCATGGCTTGCATTTCACTTTTTCTCCTTTTCTTTCACTCTTTTTGACTTTCAGAATCCACCCGAAGTTCTTTCAAGCATTGGACACCCCTTTTGTTTTATCCATGCACAAGGTTAATTGCACTTTCTTTTTCAAACTTTTTTATTTTTTTCAACACAATCTTTCAAGGGTGACTTGCTCACAAACTTCTTGACTTTCCTCATTTTTCACCACATCCCCAACTTAGGCCTAAGTTGGCTATTCAAATGGGCCAATGCTTCATGAAGGTTTTAGGTGATGGGGAAAGAGGTCAAATGTGTTCATTTTTCATCCAAATAAAATGTTAGGCTCAAATGGTGCCAAGCTAGGTTCATACTCTCACAAGGTGGTCACAAAGATGTGTAAAAGCAATTTGGTTCACTCTCTAAAACTTGCTCCTAAGATCATCTCTATCATTCACCTACATTAGTCGATTGGACCAACGGGCAAGTTCTAGGTATCACCAATCACATATTTCAAGACAGTCTCACCATACACGACATTCAACACAATCGTCAATCAAGATTCTACAAATTTAGCTCGCGTGCAACGATCATCACAAGATTCATTTCAACACTCGACCAGTTACAATGAGATGTTAAGAGTTCACACATGACTTATGCAACTGAAATTTGCCTCATTAGAATTGCACAAACATATCGTTCAATCAAAAACACAATTTAAGTCATCAGTATTGATCGCAATTGATACTCAATTATGCAAGAAAACAACCACATTCACAAAAATCAAGAGGTAAAATTTTAATTTGGATAAAAAACCAACATTCACATTAATAATAACAACCCAATAGTCACAAAAAGCTAAATGCAACCCAAAAAGGGTAGGTATGAAGATACCCCACCCTGCCAAACAAAATCTAACATTGTCCTTAATGCAAAATAAAACAAATATTGCTAACAAGACAAGCAAGTAAGGATCGCTGACTAAAAAGATTAGAGTGTGAGAAACTCTTCACTTCATGCCCAGTTGGTGAGCAGTTGCCTGGCACGCCGAACCATTCAACAACTCCCCAAGTTGGATTGGTCTTGTGGAACTTTCCAGAAATTTTTTTTCCAGTGTGAGAAAAAGGGCGAGCTTAGTCGGGCTTGCCAACTACTTTTGCGGTGCATCGAAATTCCATGCATCTTGCTGAAGTTTCCAGATGAGGTCCAAGGTTGGCCTGGAAATGGGTGGAGCTCGGTGATCATGAATGTTGTTTAACGATTCACTGAAAGTGCTTGCTCACCGCCCAGTTACTATCATGTTACAAATGAGGATTTCAACCTACACATTCAACAAATGTTATTAAAAAAACAACTAAAACTTGGGTTGCCTCCCAAGAAGCACCTTATTTAACGTTGTGGTATGATATGGAAATGCTCTCAAGCATCTTCCAAATACATCACTTCAATTACCGAGACATCAAGACATTCTCCAAAGTAGAGCTTCAAGCGTTGCCCATTTACTTTGAATGTCGATCCTTATTTGCTTTCAACCTCAATTACCCCATTTGTGAACACTCCAGTGATCTTGAACAGGCCAGACCATTTTAATTTGAGTTTACTTGGAAAGAGTCTCAAACGAGAGTTATAAAGAAAAACAAGATCCCCAACTTTAAACTATCATCGAAGGAACTTTGCGTAATGCCATTTCTTCATTTTCTCCTTATAAAGGGCTGAACTCTCAAACGCCCTCAGTCGAAACTCTTCCAACTCATGGAGTTGATTGATTCTACCCTAAGCATCCCCTCAATTCTAGTTTAATGCCTTCAATGCCCATAAGGCCTTTTGTTCAAGCTCAATTCACATGTGAAAAGACTTTCCAAACACCAATTGGTATGGTGACATGACAATTGGAGTCTTAAAAGAGGTATGGTACACCCATAGAGCGTCATCCAACTTTCCAGACCAGTCAGTTCGATTTGCATTTACTGTTTTTTGCTAGAAATTCCTTTAATTTCTCGATTTGATACTTCAACGTGGCCATTTGTCTGTGGATGATAAGGGGTTGGAACTTTATACATTACTCCATATTTTCTCAAAAATAAAGCAAACAATCGGTTGTAAAAATGAGACCCTCCATCACTGATAATAGCATGCGAGGTACCAAACCTTGTGAAAATGAATCGATTCATATATTGCACAACCCCTTCCCTTCATTGTTGGGAAAAGCTACAGGTTCTACCCATTTGGAAATGTAATCTATCGCCACCAATATATACTTATTTCTGAAAGAGCTCACAGATGGTCCCATGAAGTCGATTTCTCAGACATCAAACAACTCTACTTCTAGAATCGGATTAAGAGGTCACTCATGCTTTCTCGATACTCCCCTTTGCTTTTGACATAGGCTGCATTACCTAACGAAAGAATGAGCATCATGGTGCAATGATAGCCAATAGTATCCACTTCGAAGCACTTTGGCGGCTGTGCATACCCCACTATGATTTCCCCTGGCTGGCGATGCGTGTCAAGCATCGAGAATTGCATTTACCTCCACTTTCAGTATGCACCTTCTAATATGTGATTTTTTTATTTTCTAAATAGATACGGTTCATCCCAGAAGTTCCTCTTTACATCAAAGAAGAACTTCTTTTGTTGATAAAAATTCAGGCCCCTCAGGCATAATCCCACACACTACATAGTTAGCAAAGTCGACATACCAGGGTGAGTTTCCATGAGTTATCCTCATCACTGTTTTGTCGGGAAATTCTGCTTTAATGTCCCTCTCACCGGGATCAACAATATTAGTTTCCAGCCGACATAAGTGATTTACTACTTGGTCTCACACCCCTTTCGATCTTTTACCTCAAAATAAAACTATTGCAACAACAACACCCACCAAATAAATTTTGGCTTTGCATATTTTTTGTCCATCAAATATCAAATTGCATCATGATCCGTGTGCACCACCACTTTAGTTCCCAACAAATATGCTCAAAATTTCTCAAACGCATACATCACCTCTAGAAATTCTTGCTCTATGATGGTATAATTCTTTGAGTTGCATTAAAGGTCTTACTTGCATAATAAACTGTAACACCCAAAAACTAGTAGGCTAAACTAAAGCCTTATGTGAGGGTTCTAGAGCTTGACGTGAGGGTTAGAGTCGTAGAAATGGCTTCCCGTACTTAGAATAAGTGTTTAGGATTAAAACGTCAAGGTACAGCTCCCCAAGGACCAACCAAGGGTCCTTGAAGAGGACCCTAGAAACCACCCTAGAATTTGCCCAAAATAGTACACCCATGATTGGGGACCCACGTCCCGTAGGGGGATCCACTCCTCGTGGGTGGCCTTGTGGGTCAGGGTCCCAAAATGATAGCTGCAGAACCCCATCCACATTTGACCAACATGGACCGTGGGTGGACCCACGACCTGCCAGCATGGTCTTGTGGGTTGAGGCAATAGGGGGCTTAAGTTGGTCAAGTGTTTGGTTAAGGGAACTTTCTATAATTAATTAGTTATTAAGTGGTGTCATTTTATTAGTAATTAGACCACCTATATAAAGCTATAAGACCTTTAATTAAGTGATTCCAAATCATTATTTCAGTTCACCAAAGAAAACCAATTCCCTCTAAGAAATTCTCTCTCTAGAAAGAAGAAGAAGAAGATGAAGAAGAGGGTCAAGCTAGGTCAAGACTCCATTGTTTCAAGCAGTCTAGGCTTTGTATCCAAAGTATTATAGCTTATTCATCCATGGATTCTTCCATCCATGTATCCCCCTAGATTACCCCCAATTATGAAGATGAAATGCCCAATTCAAGTTAGGGTTCCTTCTAAAATTGTGGGTTAAGTTGAGTATGAATCTAATTGAGTGGATATTGCTTGTTTATGATTGAATTAGTAGTGAATCCTGTTACTATGATGGTATTATATGTTTTCCATGGCTAACCATAGTTTAATTGATGAAATTGTAGTAATATGGGTTTATGCCTTGTGAAGGAAAATTGAGGATTTATAGATGATCTTCTAGAATTGATGTTATGAGTAGTAATTGTTCAAGAATAGAAACATGTATACATGAGTTGAATTATATTATAGTCTATGTGATGGATCATGACTAGTAAGGCTTGAGATTGAACCTTTATGGTGAAATATGATTAGAATCACTTAAGAATAAAGCATGTGATTAGGATGCCTTGAAATCTAGATATGTATGATGGTTGTAAGAAGTAGAGCTTTGAGAGTAAAGTGTCTATGAGCATGATATGTAGATGTGTTGATTGAAAGGAAATTCTCAAGAACACATAGTGAACATGATAGGAGATGAAAGGTTCTCTCACATATAATGATTCTAGGTTGAAAGGTTTGCTCACCTAAAATGAATTAAGCATGCTAGACTATAATAACTTGAAGTTGAGACATAGTATACCTTCATAAATAGCTTGACTTGGCAAGACAATACCATGCTTGGTAGCTTGAGTTAGGAGTCCCCGTGGTAGCCTTGGATTGAACCATAGTGCTTCTCCAATATAGGTTAAACTAGCATCATAGAATGCTTGCATGGTAGCATGACTTGGTTAGGCAAGACCATTTCATGGTAGCCTTGGATTGAGAAATCATACCCTTCCTAAGGATAGCTTGAATTAGCATCATAGAAATGCTAGCATGGTAGCATGACTTAGTTGGTGTAAGCCCATTTCATGGTAGCTAGGATGGAGTACTTGTACCCTTCCTAGAATAGCTTGTACTTGCGTGATAGTATGCTCTCCATAGTAGTTTAGTCTAGCCTAGTATGGTGCTATACTTTGGTATCCTTGAATTACTAAATTGTAATCATTCATCTGTAATGACTTGCCTTGTACTAAGTAGAGAAGTACCTCAAATGAATAATGTCAATTAGTAAAGAGGGACTAGTCCCCAAGCTTTGAGTATGTATGATGGCCTAAAGTGGTACTTAGTGTGGGTAGGATTATAAGGTCTTATCCATGCATTGCACAAGTATGACTTAAAGCTATTTATGAAGTGTTCTCTTATATGTTATATGCTTAGCTTGGATTGTTGCTATAGTTGCCATCCTTGATATGTTGACTAAAGGTGAATATTCCCTTGTTTGTGAGATTTAAGCTAAGGATGAGACCATAAGATGGTAAGTATAATTATGATGGCCAAAGGGGATACTTAGCATGGATGGGATTATGGGATCTTATACATGCATTGCACAAGTATGCTTTGAGGTTACTTGAGAAGTAGTTCTCTTATGATATGAAAGACTAAGGGTTGACTAATGCTTATATGATGCCTATGTTGGAGACTATGCTTATGATTATGATATTGTCTCTTATGCTTATAGTTTATGTTTAATGAAGTATCTCTTATGATTATGGCATGTGGCTTATGTTGCCTAACCCTTATGTTATGCTCTTATGACGTTATGCTAGCTATCATATTTAGTACTTTTGTACTAACGCATACTCTTGTCTACATTCTCATCAAATGTAGGGTCCGGTGATTTGAGTTCCATTATTGAGGATAGGTTCCTAGAAGAGCAAGGAATTGAAGATTGGTGAGTCCTCATAACATCGAGGATAAAGCCATCATTTCCTTTATATCTTTTTTTTATGTTTTGAGACTATTGTATGGGCTGTGTCCCAAGAATTATTCAAAGTTGCTTAGATGGTTTGAGACATATGTAGTAAGACTTCCGCTTTGTTTTATAAGGAATTTTATTGTATGGAAATGTGTTTTAAAATTTCCGCACTTTTCTATTATCTTATGTTATGATAAGCTAAGGGGCTTATATGAGACCCCTTCGAGGTTAAGTACGCCATGTTGCATCTAGGGCCCTGGGTCGTGACATATACTGGATGAAATAGCTTGCCTTTTTGTTGACCAAGAACAGCTTCCAAAGCAACACCACTAGCATCACACATGAGTTTGAACAAAATACTCCAATTGGGAGCAATAATAATCGGAGCTGACACTATTTCTCTTTCAAGCACAAAAATGCTTTTAGGCTAGCTTCATCAAAGTTAAAGTTAGATTCCTTTTCTGGTAGCTTACAAAGAGGGTGAGCTATTTTAGAAAAATCCTTTATAAACCGCTTGTAGAAACCCACATGGCCTAGAAAACTTTGGGAACCTTTTACCGAAATAGGAAGAGGTAGTTTAGCAATGACTTCGACTTTAGCTTGATGCACTTGCATTCCTCTGAGATTTTATGCCCTAAAACAATAACTTCTTTCACCATGAAATGACACTTCTCCCAATTTAGAACTAGATTGGTTTTCGCGCACCTTCCCAAGGTGTTCAAGACATGCTTAAAATGAATACCAACAACCGAAAAATCATCCATAAAGACCTCCATTGAATCTTCAACCATACCTACGAATATAGAAAACATACATCATTGGTATGTTGCCGGAGCATTACACAATCCAAAAGGCATTCTCTTGAAAGAAAATGTTCCATAGGGACATGTAAAAGTAGTTTTCTCTTGATCTTTCGGTGCTATAGAAATCTGGTTGTACCCGAAATAACCATCTAAAAAGAAATACCATCCACGCTCCTCAAGCCTATCAAGCATTTGGTCCATAAATGGCATAGGAAAATGGTCTTTCTCAGCCCATGCATTTAATTTCCGATAGTCCATGCATACACGTCACTGGGTAACTGGTCTCATAGGCACAAGTTCTCCTTTCTCATTCGGGACTACCATACACATTGCATGGGACTCACCTATTTTCTATCCGAAATAGGGTACACAACACCTGTATCGAGCAACTTGATGATTTATTTCTTCCCACTTCTTGCATCAGTGGGTTTAGTCTTCTTTGATGCTCAACGCTTGGTTTACATTCACTGTCCAATTGGATCTTATGAGTGCGACCTCCTGGGGAATCCCCACAATATCAATGATTGTCCAACCGATGGCTTTGATATATCGTTTCAACACATCGACAAGTAATCTCACTTGCCATTTAAGCAGGTTTGCAACAATAATGATAGGCAAGGTGTTATTTGTTCCCAAAAATACATACCGAAGGTGGGATGGGAGCACTTTAAACTAAAGCTTTGGTGGTTCTTCAATGAATGGTTTATCGGGGGGGGGGGGCACTTTCTGGATTTTTAAGCTAATGTCAAGCTTCAATGGGTTCTTAGAGTAATAACCTAAACCCAATAGAGCAGCCACAACTTCATTATAACCTTGAACTTCCTTCTTATCATAATTTGAAAAGAAGGCAGCTAGAGGTTCCCCCCACACAAAACACCTCACTTACACTAGCCACTGTCTCATAAATCACATCAATGGATGAAACTACATGAATGTCACTCGGTTGCTTCATCGATTTGCACACATTGAAAGTAACCTCCTCATCATTTACCTCAAATTTTAATTCACTACTTTCAACATCCACGAGTCCTCTTCCGGTAGCCAAAAATGCCTACCTAATATAACAAGTACCTCAGCATCAATCTCACAATCCAAAATAACAAAGTCGGCAAAAAAAAAAGAATCTATCCACTTTAACCAAGATATCATAAAGTATGCCAATAGGATGCTTAATAGATTGATCAGAGAAGATGCATTGTTGTGGATTTAGGTTTGCCCAACCCAAGTTGTTTGAAAATGGCATACGACATCAAGTTAATATTTGCCCCTAAATCACACAACGCTTTGGTAAATTGTAACATCCCACTAATGCGTGGAATAGTAAATGCCTCCAGATCAGCTTTCTTGATAACCACATTGCTTATCATAATGGTACTGTAACTATGAGATACCTCAACTGTCTCAAAATTCATACTACTCTTCTTGGTGACTAATTCTTTCATGAATTTTTCATAGCCTAGCATTTCCAACAATGGTTCCACAAAAGGAAGATTGATACATAAAGTCTTGAACATAAATAGAAATTTTTGGGATTTTGCATCTTCATCCCATTTTTTGAGTCATTGAGGAAATGGTGGGTTGGCTTAGGGCAACGGATTTGTAGGCTTTGACGAAGAAGTAACCCCCTCATTAGATGTTTGCAATTTCTTGGTAATGAGTTATCTTGGAATTTCCTCAACCTCTTTGGATGTGTCATTTTCTGGTTCTTGGTCGAATCTCTCTACACCAATGCCATAATCTCCTTCTTCACTGGTGTTTGCTTCACCATTCACTTTTACATCACCACCTGCTGCTCTCTCACTCCGAGTCAACACCACCAAGCATTTATCATGGTTAATCTTTGAAGTCACCATCATATCATTTGCAAAACTCTTTTATGGCTTGGACTCTAACTAGGCTAAAACTTGACTCATTTGACATTCAAGTTGCTTGATAGAATCTGAGTGAGAGTTTACCTTATTATTCAAGGATGACAAGTCAGCCTTCATTTCTTTAAGCATTTCATCGGATCCTTCCACCTTATTTAGAATGCGGGGCGGTAAATCATCTACCCGAAAGCTTCTAGAATTGTCCCTAGATCTTGGGCTATCACCCATATGCATGTAACAAGCATCGTAGTCATCTTCTCTCCTCCAAAAGTTATCTTGGTCAGCCCAATCTCTATAGTAACTTCTCTATCCATCTTCACTAAATGTGTTCCAACCTTGATTCCTGCCCGACTTTAAAAAGCCCGGGCAAGAAACCTCCACTAGTATTGACACCTTTAGTACCTCTTTGTTTTCATAAATATCCCCTATGACCTATTTTGTTAATAATTACATCTGGGACATCATCTTGGCCATGTTTTCATCTTCCTCTTGGTTCTTCTCCACTTGTTCCTTTATCATCCCAAAGTTTAAAGGAGACACTTGATCTTCTCTAGTGTACCAAGCACAATTGATTTTCGTCATCTCATCAATAAGAGTAGATGCTATGTCAAACGGTTGTTGCATGATTCCTTCTCAAATGAGCTGATCTGCCACACCCTTGTTGACTGAATCTAGGCTCTGATAGAAATATTGTAGCAACACATTGTTCGGGAGTCTATGAGTTGGACATTGGAGCAGCAATTTTTGAAACCTCAACCATGTCTCATGAATAAGTTCACCATCCACTCAATTAAAGTTCTGACTATTGTCCCTCAACTTCACCATCTTTGAGGAAGGTAAAACCCTTACATAAAACGCATCAGTAAGATCCTCCCAAGAAGTAATTATTCCCTTGGTAAATCGGCCAACCACTTTGTTGCCTCCCTCGTTAGAGAAAAGAAAAACAAACAAAGTCGGGCCAACTCTTGAGTGATGTTCTTGAAAGAAAATAGCCCACACAAATCCACAAAGTTTTGGATGTGGTCATGAGGATCCTCAGCACCAAGACCTCCAAATAGACCCTTCATTTGCAACAGCTGCAACATAGTGCTAGTCTTATGAAACACCGCATTGCCCATAGTTGGAAGCAATCGAATAGCACCCGCACTTCCCAACTGATCTTCATTGGCATTGTGCAAGTTACCGATGCCATCATTGTGCCCAAGTTGGCTAGCATTGCTCACATTAACAGTCATCTCTTCGCCTGTTTAAGAGCAGCCAACAAAGAACAAAAATAAGTTGATTCAACTACAACAAAATCAGTTCACAACTAAACTTCACTAAAAGAAATCTAAACACCACTCCCCGACAGCGGCACCATTTTTTATAACGCTTAACTACACTTCATTCGATTCTAAGTGTAGGCGGTCGCTAACAAGTATAAACCCAACTAAGAGTTGGGGTCGATCCCACATAGAGTGATACGGTAAAGAATTCAATTACAAAATAAAATGGTGTTCTAATCATTTGTAGATGTAGACATTTTTGAAACAATAATGTAAGTGACTAAGTATTGACAATCAATGTCAAATGGGGAGATTTGAGTGAATAGTTAACAACTACGAACTACCGGGAGTAAACAAGTAGAGGGGATTTCTTGGGAGTGTGATTAATTGAATGCCAATTTCGCAAAATGAGTGATTATTATTTACTAAAAGTCGCTGAATCTTAGTGAGTATGCTAAGCTTTAGGTGCAATAGTCATTTCTCAATCAACTATCAAGAATCAAGCGAGTTCTTTCGAACCTCGACAAGAGCAACACATATAAACATCCTGATACCACAATCAATCTAGTATTTCAAGCTAGATTAGTAGGATTCCATTTAGACCCACTTTTTCAAGCTAAGTCTACAATAACCCAATCACTACAATCATCAACTAATAATTTTAACTCTAATACTTCTTTCTCAAGCAAGCTTAGAATGCTAAACTAGAATTGCATTTGCAACTACAATTCATCAATTAAAACTGAACCTATTAATTAAACCCACTTCAAATCAATAATAAAATCAGTAAATATTAACACCCATAAGCTAATTGAAACATTCAACTAGATAATCACACCCCCAATAATGGGGGTTTTAGCCAAACATAATAAAGAGCAAGAAATCGTTACCAACTATGTTTTCCATGAGGTTGACCAACAATCAACAAGTCTCCAAATGCTCAAATTTAAGTTCAAAATCAAGCAAACCCTAAATCTCTAATCAAAAAGTGCAAAATAAATGTTTAGAATGTTGAGGATAAAAAAACCAAAACTGGACAATGTGTGAACTCCTTTTCTTGTTTTGAAAATTGTATTCATATGTTCCTAGAATTTCAGCTTCGGAGTCTACTCTGTGAAATAAGTCGAGCTTCAATGACCTGGTCGGTGATGCACCAGTGACCCTTCCATCGCCTTCTTGGCTTGGCTATTTACCCTTTCTTTGTTGTAACTTTAGGTGACCAAGGTTGGGCTCACTGACCTAGTCGGCGACGCCCCAAGTACTTTTCTTCTCACCTTTTTTGCTTGCCCTTTTATTTTACCCATTCCTCTGTAACTTTTGGTGGGCTAAATTGTCATCATCGAACACTTCGGTGATACGCCGAAATATCTTTCCTATCGCAAAGTTGATATTGTCCATGGGCTGGCTTGCTGGAACTTTTGGTGAGTTGAAGGTCCACTCGGTGACCAGTCTAGTGGCTTTGGCGAGTACTAGTCTTGCTTTTCTTGAGCTTCTTTCGCTTTTTTGCTCCTTTTTGCCCCGTAATATCCTTACCTTGCTATTTTGCCGTCATTGTTGTAAATTAGCATTTTAACATCAGTTTAGAGTATAAAATAGGCATTGAGCATGCTAAACTTTGAATATTAAGCCCTAGATGATTCGAAATTCTCGACTCATCAAAGATCCCGTATTTTTTTCTCAATACATAATATATGTGGCGTAGAATGGCGTGGTTATATGAGGCGTATATGACTTGGTATAGTACATTGGAGATTAAGATTGCAAATGGATGGCAATATCAAGGAACTAAACTAAAGCTTTAGGTCAAAGGGACCCCTCAAACAAAGTTCAGGATTAAAGAAATGGCTCAGGTAGCACTTTGCCCGTTTGAAAGGTTTAAATTATCCCATAACTTAGGGATAATCCTATGAGTGTTTAACATGCTAAGAATAATGGGTTACGAGGTATTATAATAGCACAAGGGTCGTATGTGAAGTTTTGAAGTCAAAAAAATTAGCAAAACTAAGGTCGGCAATGGTTATCGAAGTTTCTCTAATAATATTTTCTTAACTTTGGGTCAAATATCTTGGATGTTTTCTCCTGGTAGACCTCATAGGCCGACTAAGCAAGAAAAGCAAAAGTATTATGAAATGCAAGAATCTAAAACACTACCAGAAATAGGAATAAGAAATATAACAGTTGTCACACGAGTGTACTAACACACAAAGAAAAGGAGAATAAATAACTAAATCCGATCGGGCTCCCATAATTCGATGGGGTACACTCATGCACAAGCTTAAAGTTAAACCTGAGCGGACTCCTATAAGCCCGACAGGTAAAAGGAAGAATTTAGAATGGAATAAGAGGATCCGATGAGGTTTCCAAGATTTCCACAACTTTGCGCGGACTCAAACCGAACCAACCCATATGCCTAAAGCTCATCCAGAATTGATAGGGGTTAAGGAATTGAACTAAATTAAAGATGGAGGATCAAGGACTTGAACCGAGATTTTGAGTAACGGGGGACTTGAACCAAGGCTAGGGATAATCATGGACTTAAACCACGTATAAATATGACCAAGGACTTGAAATGAAGTGAGAGTAGCTATGGACTTGAACCAAGTTGTAAGAGGCGGTGGACTTGAACTACGACTGCAAATGGCGGTGGACTTGAAGCATGGCTGAAGAAAGCCAGGACTTGAACCTAGGCTATAATTTCAAGGCAAGGACTTGAACAACGAATAGAGGTGAATCGGCTAGAAATAGGATCAGCAGCTAACCGAGCATCACAAGGAGTACCTCAAATCCGAGTGCCATCAATAAATCACTCCAGCCTAAACCATATCCAACCCAAATCAATGAGTAACTTCCACACCAAGAATCAGAGACATCAAAACTGACAAATTTGGGGGATTTATGGATATATGGTTCTAAAAGCGGTGTTACTGCCTAGCTAAGGCCCAAACTATTAGACTTAGGTCTACTACATCAGTCTATAGGGAGCTAAGGCATCTGAAGTGACGTCGGGGAGATTACAAGGCCTAACAACTCCAAAAGGACGCAAGTCTATGGAAATCACTAGCCTAAGCCTAGACTAAGGCCAAACATGGTCCAACAATATTCACAAATCACAAATAAGGTACACCACAAGGTGAGGATGATCAACAAATACAATAGACATGCTTTAACCACCTAGAATACCTGAAAATTAGCCTAAGGCATGGGTTCTAGGAATTTAACATGATTAACCACCAATTCAACCCAGCATTCATACAAATAAACATACAATTACTTAATCATGCTCAGTTTATGGAAAGGGAAGTTGTAACCTACTTGTAGGCTAACTGCGCGCGCTCTAAATCATGTTGTCAAAGATTTTCCCTTCCGTATAGCTTTCAAAAGATGCCACGCTATCAAAAATATAATCACAATGTCAATGCGATCATTTTGATACCAAAATCATATTTTTTGGAGTCGAACCCAAAATCGGGTCTAAAACGGGATTGTGGGACCCGCATCGGGAATCCCAAAATGGACTCGATGAAAAATTTCATTTTACCTCCCCGAACTTAGGTCCCAAAATGAAACAAAATTCGGGGCTCAGAGCAGCCCGAAATCAGCCCATGCATTTAAACAAAACTATCATAATTGGCACCCATACTAACCCTCCGGTGGGAGAACCGTTACTACAATCCAACTAACCAAATAAACAAAACTAAAGCATTTAAATATATGAAAATAGATTTAAATGACTAAAGGAAACGTAGAAAGTTCCCATAAACTCTAAAGTCTAACAAACAATTGCAGAATTAAAGCATAGAACCTGAAAGTGAATGTACCAAAACTCTAACAAGGATCATAAGTCTAAAGGAAATGGGTACAACTCAATTAAAAATAAGAAAATCAAAGTACTAGTCTAAGTCCGAAGATGTGGACATAAGGAAAAAGAGAATTCATGGCAGCCCAGAAGAACTGGCTCACTCTTGAATTCGAGTCGATTACTGGTCTTCTAAACGAGGTCTGTTAGTAGCCGCCTGAAGATGCCTTGTACTCAACAAAGAAAGAGCAAGTGCAATATCAGTACAGAACCACATTGTACTAGTAGGATCACGCGGCTATCCCAATAGGTGAAACATATGTAAGTTATTACAACAATAATAAACATACATACACCGAACATATACAATATCAATTATCACTTATCACTTACGAACAATGTACAATTTCACAATCTCAAAGATATACATACATGCCAAGTCATTGATCCTCTCACGGAACCCATACCCAAACTGTTAGTGTACCGGTACATGGTACCCGATCCAAGTTAGTATGCCGGACGTGACACCCGATCCCATATATGCGCTAGAACGTGGTACCCGATCCAAGTTAGTGTGTTGGAACGTAACACCGATCCATTCAACTAGCCACAATCACAATCACAATCACAATGTACATTCTCATAATCATACAATCAAGTTATGATTCATGGCATACAATTATTCAATCATCCTCATTTACGATTAGTGTGATCAATAATGCAACATTCGCATACATACATGCATTATAATAAAGTAATTACTAACATACATCACACCAACATGAAATCACAACCATCACCTACCTCAAACAAAGCTTGAACCCCCTAAGAAGCTTGATTCTTCCCTTTCTATATTCTTTCCTGCTTGTTCTTTGTCTACAAATAATCAATATAACGTGGGGATCAATAAACAATGACTAATTACCTGGATTACAATCAACACTATCAACCCTAGGCCAAACCCATGATCCCAATATGCAAATTAGTGCTTTTTCCAACATCCAAACAACTCCAAAACCCTCCCCCATTAATAATTATCCATGAATTTACATACTACGGATCAAAAAATAGATTCGGGGAGTAAAAACCTTACCTTTAGCCTCAAGAATGGTGAAAAGCTGCCAAGAAGTCACCCTGGTTCGTCTCCTAACTCTTAAGAACAAAGTATGCAGAATAATGACGTTTTGGGGTTTATTTCCAACTTAATTTGCGATTTTCCCGCTATGGCGGCCCCCATCTCGCCACAACGGCATCACACTGACGGAAATAATCCCACCCTGGCGGCTTGCACTGAACCAGTGATCATGATTAAGAGTTTCAAACCCCCATTTCATAATACATCTTCATTCCATGACACTCAGAAACTACCCTCTCACGCTAAGATCAACTTCAAGAGTTCTACTCGCCCAAATTCAATTCCGTAAAGTCATATGGTTTCCTTAACGTCTTAACTATCCACTCATGCTATCAAATTCATTATTAGATCTCTCATTTGTTATCAGATTTTCCTACACCTCACTGACTCTGATTTCGTCTAAATTTGGACTAGGCTAGAAAATTTCAAGTTACTACAAAAAAGTTTTTAGGCCCAAAAAATTTTCCCATTGCCTTTTCTTCATCAACGGAAATAGGTCGTTATAGATTTTAGGCAACAATTGAACATAAAGAACTTATTTTTTTATAAGAGATTGATCTATCCAAACAGTTAAACTTAAAATCACCTAGTACATACATGAGAAGTATATTTTTACGTTAACCAATATATCATATATGAGATATATAAGATACACAATACATTAATTCAAAGAATGTAAAAGGCCTAAAGAAGTTGAAATAACCAATTAAAAATATGTAATATATCTAGAAAAATAATAGTTATATATATATACACACACACACACACACATTCACACATACATACATATGATATAACAAATAAATGATTGTGAGATAATTATTTAACGGTAATAATATAATTATCATCATATTATATTTTAACAACAATAATAAATATGAGTATTATAACCAACAATCTATTTAAATATCGCTAAAGGCTTTAGCTACTCTGAATGCAATAACATTAACTCAATTATCACTAAATATTTTTGTTGTTGTAAATCTTACCGCAAAAAAAATCTATTGTCACTAAATATCTATTTTGTTAAAGTGGTTCTATATACGGAAATCCACAAATTCAATTGCTAAGTCATAAATATTTATTTTTTAAAAAAAAATCATCTCTGAAAATAGAAGTAAATTTCAATTTTCCTCTATATTTTGAAAAGATGTACGATGATCTATTACATTTAAGTCTTTTTGTCCTATGTCCTAATAGGTGAATGTTTTTCATGATATTAGTTTCACAAATAATGACAAAGGAGAAGTCAAATGTATCTTTAATCACATTATTTTCAAGTTTAGTTTAGTAAAGAATTAGGTTTACTTGTAGCAATACCTAATAGTACGATTAAATAAATAAAAAAAATATGCTTTCTTTAATAATTTAAACTTTTAAATAAGATATCCACTCAGTTCAATATGGTATCAGAGCAAGTAAAAAGTCATCTATAAAAAACTAAACAAATAATGTCTAAATTAAAAAAAAATAAAAAATCTTGTAATTCCAATATATATTTGCATCAAATCACTAAATGTAATAACCACGCATGATCAATTAGTGTAGACTCAACCTCTAATTTGTTACTTTTAAGTTAAGTTGTTAAAAATCGATAAGAATACCATATTGAAGTAAATATTTTCTTATGGTTTGGACATGAGAAGTGAAATCATAATTTGATATCGAAATATTCTAAGGTGCCGCATCGTTAAATCACTTTTCTCCATATATTTTCTTATAAGTAAATGTTTTGTGATTACAAACTTTCAAATATACATAATTTTATAAAGATTCACTGGTCATTATTAGTAGTAGTTAGTTATTCTTTAATTTAAGTCTTTCACATGGTAGAATAATCTCTTCATGCCTAGCATGAGTCCCTTTTTACAAAATTCAAAATGATGGTTTGTGAATATAAACTTATAGGTCAAGTGTTGCATTAAAAAAATGAAATTAGGGTTTGAAATTTAAAATCATACTTTTTTTTGGAGAAGTTAGTCTCAAAGATGAGAAACCAGATGATTTTGAGATGTATATCAAAACCAAAGCTATTAGAAAGTTACAGCTTGCGCGAGCCGAAGAATCAACATCTTCTGATAATCATAATTATCCCAATTAAAAAGTGTTATTATTGTTGTTATTATTTTTGTAGCTTTAGGGTATGTTTTCCTATGTTTGATTGGCTTAAATGTCTGGAAAATGTTTTCCAAATCAACTCATTTTCCTCAAATTTAGGAAAATGACTTCTCTTCAAAAGTTAAGGAAAACATTTTCCAAAACTCTACTTTATCCTTTAATTTTTTTCTTGCCCTACCCATACCTCGTACCCAATCCTCCATATTCAAACAAAAAAATAAAATTTTTAAATTTCAAATATATTTTTATCCCTACCACCAAACCACCACCACCCCTCCCCCTCAACAAAGAAAAATAAAAATTTAAAAATTATTTTTGAAAAATATTTCAAATATTAAGATTTTATTTACTCCCACCCAACCCCTATCACCCCTACTCCCTACTCCCCCCCACAAAAAAAATTGATTGTGAAAAATATTTCAAATTTAATTGTTTTTTTAAAAAAATTACGCCGCCACCCCGTCAATTTTTCTTTTTTTAAAAAATTGTTTTTGAAAAATATATCAAATTTTTTAAAAAAAAATCATTTTTTACACCACACTCACCCATACCCTCCCCCCACCCCCGCACCACGGACATTCCCGTTAAAAAAATTAAGAAAAAATTATTTTTGAGCAATATTTCAAATTTAATTATTTATTTATTTTTTACGCTAACTCCACCCCCTACCCCTACCCCTACCCCCAGGTCATTCCCGGGTTTAGGTTCTAGATCTATCATTGGAGTTGATTTTCCTATCAGATATTTGTTTAGTGAAATTTATTTTGCATTAAGTGGATTATTTGTTAAAATTATTAATTCATATTATTCTAAAGGCTTGGTTTATGAGGACTCTGAGTTGTTTGAACTCGTCCTCATATCGGTGCTTAATACTACTCTCAATAATATAACTCATGCGCATATATTTAAAAACATTTCCTCATCCTCAAACTTTGAGATTATTACTCAAAAGATTTTCTTAAAAGAGATCATACTCAAAAACTCCTCATGAACACATTTGGAAATCGAAATTTCCTCTCATTTTAAATGTAAAAAAATTACTCTTGGGAATACTTAGTTCCCATATATTCATTTTGAAAAATGAAATTCAACTCTTCTCATCCTCATACTCAAGTACTCAAGTCTTAAAACAAGTTTTAAATGTTTGTAAAAAGACTTCTCAAAATGACTTGAAAGGTTCTCTCAAACTTGACTCTAAATCCTTTCATGAATTTTAAATGTGAATTCAAGAGTTATGATTCATGATATATGTGATCTCTCGATAATTAATGAAGGTTTAAATAGTTAGGATTAAGAATGGAATGAAAGCTCGACTCAAAGGAACAAGTACGAATAGAAGAACTGAAGAGAAAGTGGGTTGACGTTCCTGGCACATCCCTAGCGCCCCGCGCCAACCCTCCACTTACTAGGGCTAGTTTGTGGCGTACTGCAGGCGCCAACCCTCCTAGTGCATCTGGGGTGTACCGCCCCAGCCCATTCCCAGAACGTTCCGATGAATTTTTCTTCTCGATTTCTGGCCCTAATTCACCTATAATTGATTAATTTCTCTCAAACTCCTTTAGATTCGAATACCCAACATAAGTAAACAAAAATTTAGGAACGAAACTTTAAGAAACTCATCAAGAACCTCAATACATGGATTATCATGGATGAAATTAACTCAAGAAACTCATGATTGGCATGAGGGTGAACGAACCCATCACTATGAAGCTTACATACCTCGTAAGGATCAAATCATTGGTGAAATTCCTTGAAGATTGCAAGAACCTTAAACAAATGCTTAAACTTCTCCTTTCTTTCTCTTCTTGAACTTCTCTCTAAAACCCTAAGTGTGTTTAGGGATTTTGAAAACTGATCTAAATCAGTTTAGACCCCTAAAGTATTACTAAAAATGAGTTAGGCTAGTGGGGGTAAGGAAAATACCAAAATACCCCTCTTTAATTCGGATGAACTTTCCTTAATCAGACAAGTTGAACTCAAACGGGCATATCTCCCTCATCCGAACTCAGAATTTAGCAAACTCGGTGGCATTGGAAAGAGGACTCAAAGATATGTCACTTGATACCTTATAGGCCACCTAACTCATCTCGTACCGAAAGTTATGGCCGTTTGAACCTGACCCAAAACTGACAATTGAAGACTAACTTGCACAAATCTCAAATTAGCTCTTTTCAATTTAGTTCTTTCTAAAAATAGCTCATTCTAAGACCGAGATGTTACAAGATCTCCCCCTTAGGACATTTGTCCTTGAATGAGGTCACTCTAAATAGACTAAGGGTGGCAACATCTATTACCTACCTCAAACACTCAACATTCAAATTAACACAACATAGCATATTAATTTAAAGAGTGTTTTACGAAAAGTCATTACCTTGGTTTAGAATTTCTTCAGAATTAAATTGATGAGGGTATCTCTTCTTCATATCCTTCTCATCCTCCCAAGTAGCTTCCTCAACAACTAATTCCTCCATAAGACCTTGATTGGTGCAACCTCCTAGGTTCTCAACATGCGAACCTGATGATCAAGTATCTCAACAGGTATCTCCTCATAAGATAGGTTGTCCTTTATACCAATATTCTCAATAGGTATAATAAGTGAAGGATCACCCATACACTTCTTCAATATTGAAATGTGAAATGTCGGATGGATTGCTTCTAACTCTGGCGGTAGCTCTAACTCATAGGCTACATTGTCAATCCTCTCGGATATCCTGTAAGGACCAATATACAGGGGACTAAGCTTCCCATTCTATACAAACCTCATAACACCCTTCATGGGTGAAACCTTTAAATAAACCCAATCGTCCACCTCAAACTCCAAATCTCTTCTCCTAACATCAGTAAAGGATTTTTGATGACTTTGCGCTGTTTTCAACCAATGTTGAATGACCTCCACTTTCTCCATAGCTTGATGAACCAAGTCTGGTCCTATCAACCCAGCTTCACCAACTTCAAACCATCAAAGATGAGATCTACATCTTCTCCCATAAAGAGCCTCATAAGGAGCCATTTGAATGCTAAAGTGATAACTCTTGTTGTAAGCAAACTCAATGAGAAGTAAGTGATCATACCAATTACCCTTGAAATTGATCACACATGCCCTCAACATATCCTCTAAAGTCTGAATTGTGCGCTCTGCTTGACCATCTGTCTGAGGATGGAAAGCAATACTCAAATTTAGCTTCGAACCCAAACCTTTCTGGAAAGACTTCCAAAATTATGTGGTGAATTGCACACATCTATTTGAAATGATGGACACTGGAACTCTATGAAGTCTGACTACCTCTTAGATATATAATCTGGCATAATCTTCTATTGAATAGGTAGTCTTTACAGGCAAGAAATGGGCTTATTTTGTCATTCGATCTACAATCACCCAATCAAATCATACTGCCTGCGAGACCGTGACAACCCAGTAATAAAATTCATATTGATCATCTCACACTTCTATTCTGAAATATCTATGTTCTGAGCCATACCACCAGGCCTTTGGTGCTCTACCTTGACTTGTTAGCAATTTGGGCACTTAACAATGAACTCCGCAATACACCTCTTCATACTACTCCACCAATAGACTTCTCTCAATTCACGATACACCTTCGTGGAACCAGGATGGATAGAATATCTAGAGCTATGAGCTTCCTCCATAATCCTCTCTTGGAGTTCATCCACCTTTGGTACACACAATCTACCTTGATACCTCAATACACCATCTTCCCCTTGTTCAAAAGCCATCACTTTCTGCTTATTAACATTTTCCTTCAATTCAAGGAAAACAGGGTCTTGGTCTTGTTTCTCTTTCACTTTAGACACTAGTGATGATTCAGCCCCATTCATCACCACTACTCCTCCTTCATTGGAATCCATCAATTGGACTACCAATCGTGCAAGTTTGTGCGCGTCTTTGGCTAGCTCTTTCTTCCCTTCCTCAACATGGGCAGTATTACCCATAGACAATCTACCCAAAGCATCAGTAAAAATATTAGCCTTACCTGGGTGATAGAGAATACTCATGTCATAATCCTTGAGTAACTCGAACCACCTCCTCTGTCTGAGATTAAACTCTTTCTGACTGAATACATACGGAAGACTCTTGTGATAGGTGAACACATCAACATGAACACCATAGAGATAGTGGTGCTATACTTTCAAAGCAAACACTACATCAGCCAACTTTAGATCATGGGTTGGGTAATTCTTCTCGTGAATCTTAAGTTGTCTAAAGGCATAAGCTATAACCTTGCCATTTTGTATCAATACACAACCCAATACAACTCTGGACGCATAACAATACATAATAAAGTTTTGTGTACCCTCCGATAAGGTCAATACTAGTGCAATAGTTAATCGTGTTTCAATTCCTGAAAGATTTTCTTACAACCTTCAGACAATTGAAACTTTGTTGTCTTCTGAGTGAACTTTGTCAACGAGGAGGAAATATATGAGAAACCCTCAACATACCTCCTATAATAACTAGCCAATCCCAAGAAACTCTTAATATCAGTTGGAAATGTGGGTCTGGGCCAGTTCTACACTACCTTAATCTTCTGAGTGTCAACTCAACTCCTTTCACCATCAACAATATGGCCTAAGAATGCCACTAACTCAAGCCAAAACTCACACTTGGAAAATTTGGCATAAAACTCCTTATCCTTTAGAGCTTGAAGAACTACTCTGAGATGACTATCATGATCCTCCTCATTCCTCGAATAAATTAGAATGTCATCAATGAATACGATAACAAACATATCAAGATAAAGCTTAAACACTTTGTTCATAAGGTCCATGAACGCTGCAAGAGCATTAGTCAAGCCAAAAGACATAACTAGAAACTCATAATGACCATAGCAGGTCATGAGCGATATCTTCGGGATGTCACTTTCTCTTACTCTCAACTAATGATAGCCAGATCTGAGGTCTATCTTAGAAAAACAAGTGGCACCCTGAAGTTGATCGAAGATATCATCAATTCTCGGAAGGGGATACTTAATCTTTATAGTAACCTTGTTCAATTGGTGGTAATCAATACACATTCTAAGAGAACTATCTTTCTTCCTCACAAATAAGACAGGAGCCCCAAGGCGAGACACTGGGTCTAATAAAACCTTTATCAAAGAGATCTTTCAACTACTCTTTTAACTCATTCAACTCAGTTGGATCCATCCTATATAGCAGAGTAGAGATAGGTTGAGTATCAGGAAGAATATCTATTCCGCTCTCTCATGAGGGACTCTGGGAAGATCATCTAGAAAGATCTCTAGAAACTCACTCACAACTGGAACTGACTGAATAGGTGGTGTCTCAACACTAGAGTCATTAACTCGGACTAAGTGATAGATGCCCCCTTGGAAACCAACTTTTTGTCCTTAAGGTACGAAATAAAATGACCCTTAGGCACTGCTAAACTATTCCTCCACTCAATAACTGGCTTATTAAGAAATCAGAACTTAACTACTCGAGTTCTACAATCAACTGAGGCATAACAAGCATGAAGCCAGCCCATACCTAGAATGACATCAAAGTCCACCATGTCTAGCTCGACTAAGTCAGCCATGGTGTCCTTGTGATTGACAAAAATGGTACAATCATGATAAACTCTCTCAGCTAGAATAGACTCACCAATAGGTGTGGAAACACTGAAGGGCTCAAGAAGTTGCCCTGGAAGAATATCAAAATTCATAGCAATCTATGGAGTCACATGGGATAGACTCGCACCTGGATCAAGCAATGCATATACATCAAAAGTAAAGACTTTGATCATACCGGTGACAACATCTAATGAATTCTCTTTGTCTTGGCGACTGGTAATAGCATATAGATGGTTTGCTCCTCCGTTTGTCCCTGAAGTAGCTCCTCTAGGTGCAACTCTATCTGGCGGAGCCGTTGAAGAAGATTGGGCTATGTTGGCCCCATTACCATTTCCTAGCCTATTTTTAGGGCACTCTCTCATGAAGTGACCTATCTGACCACAGAAGTAACCATGGAGCCATCACGACATGCTCTGGGTGGTTTCTACCACACTTAGCACATATAGGAGTCCAGTGTGCCCCTTGTGCCACACTACCTTGAGACTAAGTAGGTCTAGCTCTGAAGTTCTGTGAATTCTGATTCTTGAACTCATCTTGTTCTTAGGTGCAGGTGCATTAGCAGATGATGGAGCAGGTCTATTTGACTTTTGTTGAAAAGATGACCGGTTCACATTACTTTTCTGCTGCTCAGACTTATTTTCTGTTGTCTTAGCCTTCTTGTTCTGAAACTCTTATCTATCTCTCAGCTTGTCCTTCTCAATCTATTGCACATGGATCATAGGCCTTTCTATGTCCATGTCTATGTCCCTTAGCAACATAGCAGCCTTACCCTATTTGCTTGATAGACGAGACAACCCAGACACAAAAAAGTTCATTCTGCTCCTCATATTAGCAACCATCTTCGGAGCATAACGGGACAATTGAGTAAACTTGAGGCTATACTCATGCACACTCATGGATTCATGCTTAAGATTATAGAATTCTTTTACCTTTGCCTCTCTCAGTTCACGGGGAAAAAAACCCCATGAAGGCTTCTTCGAACACAACCCAACTCACAATTGGTGCACCTTCAACTCTACTCTTCTTCCATTGGTCGTACTAGAATCTAGCAATACCCTTCAATTGGTATACAGCTAGTTTCACACGCCCAGCATCTGCAACATGCATCACCTCAAACACTTTCTACAACTCTTCCACAAAGTTTTTCGGATCCTCAGTAACACTTGAACAAGTGATGTTTGGAGGATTCATCCTAAAGAACTCATGGTTCCTGGATGTATCAGCCACATCCTCTTGATTCCCTCTTTGTTGCCCATCTTGGTTGGTCACAACTTGACTCAACATTAGGATAGCATCCCGAAACTAAGCGTTAGTGACCTCTTCTTGGGTTGCACTTTTGGTGCATTGGGTACCCCTTGATCCTGGGGAATAACATTTCTTCTAGCAGGATGACCTCGAATATCTCTTCATGGAGGCATGATCTGAAAGATATGCGCAAGCATAAATTAGAAAGAAAATTTTATATAGTTGAACTCCATCGCACAAAAAGAGTATGAAAGAAGTGAGATAGTTCCTAAATGTCGTAGCCTCCTAATTATAGATGTGGTGCGCACTACACTAATAACTAAGACTTTACAAACACGACTTCATAGACACCCTAGGACTCTTGAACTATGTGCTCTGGTACCAAGTTTGTCATGCCCCGAGCCTACACCCTGGACATAGTTAGAACTCGAGAACCATTGTTAGCCCCAAGTGAACCCTTGGCCTAGCTGAACTCTTAGTACAAGACTTTTTCAACAGTAGAAATTTCAAAACAACTCAACTCATAAGATATCATAAATAAAATAGTTTACTCAGTATACTCAAATGAACATAAAAGTTCAACTCATAGTCTTTAAGACATCACAAAGGAAATAGAAAAGATTCCTCAACTACTACTATCTATAAAGCCTCTAATGACAATGATGAAAGTCGGGACAAGACCCATGACATCCTAACAAAACTGAAAAGTAAATGGGAATCCTCTGTAAGCAAGGATGAAACGATCCATTTAGTTGTTTTGAGTACTAGAGCCTTTTATTTTATAAAACACTTACAATAGGTTCTAAATGGGTATTTTGGACTATTCGTAACTACAGTTATAGAATTAATGGGGTAGTTTTAATAATTTATTTAGTTGGTAGTTAAAGAAAATAACATTAAAATTAATAGTTGGTCACTTTTGCCATTTTTTATAATTAGGTATATAATAATTATGGTAATAATAATCAGTAGAATGATATTTTTTTGAGAAGAGGGTTTATTCATGCGAAAACTACGCAGAGTAGCAGACGAGTTTCTCAGGTTTGGTTCTATGAATTGTTCTATTTCTAGTATTAAATTTTACATCAATAGTAATGTGGAGATGAATTGTCGTTAGACTGTAAGGGAAATTTGTGCGTATTGATTATTGACGCCTTAGGTTAAAAAATTGGTTGAAAACCTTGTTTGTTTAATCTACGTTGAACCTACAGTCAATGGAAAAATTCCAAGTGACCAACTTCAGGATAATGATGGAAATTGTTAAGGGGTAAGTAAATTAGTACTAAATTTATGTATGTGCATATGGTGTTACATGAGTTGGTTTTATGGATCGGCAAATTGGGTTTCTGAATGGAAATGGGGGTGGTAATTATTTAATTGTATGGATAGTTGTTAGTGGATTAAAGAAATTATGAAGCGGAAAGGTGTAGCGATAATATGCATGCATTTGATTCACTAATTGATTGGGATTTTGGATAAAAAGGTGAGGTAGTTAATAATTTAACCATGGTGAGATATGATTGGTTAATGGCAATAGGATACTTGGAAAAATATATAATCAATGTATGTGGGAGGTTACATTAAACTTGCAACCATCATCCTTATACAGTAATGCTACAGTCAATTGTAATATGTGGGTTTGGTCCGTATCTTCTTAAAATTATCATGTTGTGATTTAAGTTTTAATATATTGAGATAGGTAATTAATATTAGGTGTATTATATTATTTTAATACCATTAAAGTTATGTCAATTGGAGGAATTAAGACTTACCCTTAGGTTTGAACTTTAGGAAATTGATTATAGAATTAGGTGAGTTTCTAGGTCTAGGATAGAGATAAAATAATATGAGTGTTTATAGACTCATTAACTTACAAATTATGCATATATACTTGATAGATTGGAAAGGTTTGAAGGCATTGAGGAAAGGAAAAGTATTGAAAAAGTAGCTTGCTTGACTTCAGTTCTTCGGTGGAGGTAGGTTATGGTTTATTCTATTTAATAGTTGTACTTTTAATAGTGATTGATATGCATTGAGTGATATTGTAAAGTTCTCTATGTACTTGATTATGTGGTTGTATGGCTTGGTTGTGTGGTTTGTGATTGGTCTGAAATCCTAAGACTGTGGAATTTATAATCTTGAACCCTCTCAATTGAAGTGATGCCTTGAATAAAGAAGTCTTGATGAAATATTGTTAATGAAGTAAAAAGTGGTGATAATAAATGATAAATTAACGATATATTGGATCAGATGTCATGAGCCGGCATGATATTATTGGATTGGATGCCATGAGCCGTTAGATATTATTGGATCAGGTGTCACGTTCCGACACAGTAACATTAAAGGAATATATATATATATATGTATATATATATGTATATATATATGTATATATATATATGTATATATATATATATATATGTATATATATATGTATATATAAAACGTAATGTACTCAATCTCAAAGAACTCAATTCCCAAATGGCTTGGGTTGGAGGCATGAGTCCTCATGTGTGATCTTGATATTGTTGACTGATTACGTACTTACTTTAGTGTTTTTGTCACTAGTTCATGTTGTTTGTTGCTTGCCACTTGCTAAGTGTCATAGTTGATTTTATACTATTATTCATTACATAGTTGTTTCTATTTTGAGTTGGCCGATGATATCTACTCAGTACATGTTGCCCTGTACTGACCCCTACTTGTGTTTTTTTCGTTTTCTTTTGTCTAGTGCAGCAAGTATACCATTGACTTCGACTCGCCCTAAGCTCTAGCCAGTCTCCAACTCATCAGATTTTAGGGTGAACTACTCCTTCTAGCTCGTTCTGGATTCTCTTGGTCATGGAATGATGTCTTTAATTTCAAATATAGACCACCTTATTTACTTATTTTGGTGTGTTTAATACTCTTAGACTTGGTATTTTTAGAATAGATGTCCTTGATGTGATGACTTTCAGGTATTGGGAATAATATGTAATAGACTTTAGAGGTTTATTTGATTGGTTACTTTAATAAGTTTTGAGATTCCGCATTATTGTTGTTATTCGTAGTTGAACAATTGATATAATTTGGGTTGAATTCATTGGTTTGCTCACTTAAGCGGTTAATTGTGGGTGTCACTCATGACTAGTTTTGGGTCGTGACAAACTTGGTATCAGAGCTTTAGGTTCGTTGATCTCATCACACAAGGACAAGTCTAGTAGAGTCTTGCGGAACTATACAGAGACACCTTACTTTTATTCGAGAGGCTATAGGACTTTAGGAAAATTTATTTCTTTCTTTTTTCATGCTAATACTTGAATCCAATTGGTATCTAGGTGATACAAATTGGTATCTGACCTTTTTCATTCTATTTCGCAGATGGTCAGAACTAGAGCAACAACTGTGGCAACCAACACCAGCCAGACAAGGTACGCCTGAGCCAACCATTGGGGCTTCATCCCAAAGGGGAGCAATGGCGAGAGGCTGTGGTAAAGGTCGCAGGACAAGGCCCACTAGAAGCAGAGAATAAGAACCTAGTCAAGCTAGGGATAGAGCGGTGACCCCTCCATTAACTGACGAGGTAGCGAGAGAGGGTGATGAGGGGGGAGATGAGCAGATTCAGGAGAAGGAAGCACCACCCCAGCCTATTCCAGAGATGATTAATCAGGTTCTTACTTATCTCACTAAGTTATCTAATCAGGGCTAGGAACCCCCAGCATTTTCTGCAAAAGCACCTCAAGTTTAGGGAATGCAACATGCAGCTGTCGTGGCTCCTCACATAGATGCATCCTTGGAAATAGGCATGTTTCCCCTATTGACTACAGGGCCTATAATGACTAGTGACCAACATGACCTTTTTATTAAGTTCTTAAAGTTGAAACCTCCAGTTTTCAAGGGTACTTAGTTTGAAGATTCTTATGATTTTTTGGTTGATTGTCATGAGCTATTACATAAGATGGACATAGTGGAGCGATTCGGTGTTTAGTTTGTGACCTACCAGTTTCAAGGGGATACCAAAATATGGTGGAGGTCTCATGTTGAGTGTCGACCAGCAAAGGCACCACCTATGACTTGGGTAGCATTTTCTAGCTTCTTCATGGAGAAGTATATACCCCGGACTTTGAGAGAGATGAGGAGAGATGAGTTCTTGAACATAAAGTAAGGAAAGATGTATGTTGCAGCTTATAAGACCAAATTTTGTGCATTATCCATGCCACTCGGCTTTGCTTTAGCTCGTAAGAGAGGATTGGCCGTTTTGTAAAGGGATTGAGGTCATATTTGCATATTCCAGCTTCACAGGTAGTTGCCTTTGCAAAATCCTTTCAGGAAGTGGTTGATTTTGTGATAGAGGTATATGGGGTGAAGCCGGATGACTTTACCAAGGTGTCCACATTTAAGAAGTTTCTTAAGGGAGGTGAGTTTAGTGGTTAGTACTCCAGAGGGCAGAGTTCAGGGGGTTATCCACCCCGTCCTATTCAATCTTCATTGCAGGTTTCAGCTGAGGGTCTATCGCAGATCATCCAACCTTTTTATGAGTTTGGAGGTTATCTTTAGTCTTCTTCGGCTTCATAAATACCTACACTAGACTCTAGGACTTGTTATGGACGTAGGGAGGCTGGATATATCAGGAAATATTGTCCAAAGCAGAGTCAGGCTTGGTACGATCAGATTTACAAATCTTCAGTAGTTAAAGGTAGAGCTGGTCATGGTAGAGGCCATCATTCTGAGGGATGTGGTGGCCAAGGTAATGGTGGTCACCAGTTCAGTCGGGGTGGCAGGCAGGGTGGAACTACTGGAGCGCAGCCCGATTGGGGCAATGACAGACAGGTGATAGAGCCTATTGTTATGCTTTCCTTGGGAGGCTAGAGGCAGAGACATCTGATGCTATTATCATAAGCACTCTTCTGGTCTGTAATCGTGTGGCTTCTGTATTATTTGATCTTGGATCCACATTTTCTTATGTATCCTCCTCGTTAGCTACTGGTCTTGATTTGCATTATGACTTGCTTGACATGCCTATTCTTGTCTCTACTCCAGTTGGTGAGTCTGTGATAGTTGAGAAGGTGTATAAGTCTTGCCTAGTGACTTTTGTGGGGAGCAACACTTATATAGATTTGATTATTCTAGAGATGGTTGATTTTGATGTAATTCTGGGTATAACTTGTCTTTCTCCAAATTTTGCTATCTTAGATTGTAATGCTAAGATTGTGACCTTGGCAAAGCTTGGGATAGATCCACTAGTGTGGGAGGGTGACTATATTCCCACTCCAGTTTGTATTATCTCTTTTCTTCATGCTAAGAGGTTGGTGAGTAATGGGCGTTTAGCTTTCTTGGTTCATCTCAGGGATGATACTTCCAAAGTGCCTTCGATCGAGTCTGTTTCGATAGTTTGTGAGTTTGTGGATGTTTTTCTTCCAGACCTGCCTGGTATGCCACCAGATAGAGATATTGATTTTTGTATTGACCTGGAGCCGGGCACTCACCCTTTTTCTATTCCACCTTATAGAATGGTCCTAACTAAGTTAAGGGAGTTAAAGGCCCAACTTCAGGAGTTGTTAGGTAAAGGTTTTATTAGACCAAGTGCGTCTCCTTGGGGTGCTCCAGTTTTATATGTGAAGAAGAAGGATGGTAGTTTTTGGATGTGCATAAACTACAAGTAGCTGAATAAGGTAACTATTAAGAATAAGTACCCCGTTCCTCGCATTGATGACATGTTCGATCTATTACAGGGTGCTTATGTCTTCTCTAAAATTGATTTGAGGTCTAGTTTTCATCAATTGAAAAAGCGGGCAATAGATGTGCCAAAGACTGCTTTTCGAACCAGGTATGGGCATTATAAATGCTTAGTAATGTCTTTCAGGCTTATGAATGCCCCTGCTGCTTTCATGAGCATGATAAACGAAATTTTTAAGTCATATCTGGACCTCTTTGTTATTGTATTTATTGATGATATACTGATATACTCAAAGAGCAAGAAGGAACATGAAGAGCATTTGAGAATTGTATTAGGGTTGTTAAGGGAGAAAAGGCTTTATGCCAAATTCTCCAAGTGTGCTTGATTCAGTTTCCTTCTTGGGGCACGTGGTTTATAAGGATGGAGTGATGATGGATTCTAGTAAGATTGAAGTAGTGAAGAGTTGGGTGAGGCCTACTAATGTTTCAGATGTAAGGAGCTTTGTTGGTTTAGCTAGCTACTACCGTCGGTTCTTTAAGGGATTCTCTTCCATTGCTTCCCAGCTAACCAATATGACCGAATAGAATGTTCCATTTGTATGGTCGGATGGGTGTGAAGAAAGCTTCCTGAAACTCAAGACTTTGTTGACTATTGCACCGATTCTTGCTTTGCCTATGGAAGGTAAGAATTTCATTGTTTATTGTGATGCATCTTATTCCGGTTATGTGTTCACTCAAAAGGATTTAAATTTGAGGCAAAGGAGGTGGATGGAATTATTGAAAGACTATGATATTACTATTTTATATCACCCAGGAAAAACTAATGTTGTGGCAGATACCCTAAGTAGAAAAGCAGGGAGCATGGGGAGTTTAGCCCATTTGCAGGTTTCTATACGCCCATTGGCTAGAGAGGTTCAAACTCTGGATAATGACTTTATGAGGCTGGAAGTACTTGAGAAAGGAGGATTATTGGCTTGTGTGTAGGCAAGATAGTCTTTTCTTGACAAGATTAAGGGAAAGCAGTTTGATGATGAGAAGCTGAGCCTAATTAGAGATATGGTATTACGGGGAGAGGCTAAAGAGGCTATGATTGATGAGGAAGGCGTCTTGAGAATTAAGGGGCTGTTATGTGTGCCTTGTGTTGATGATTTTACTCATACTATTCTTGCAGAGGCTCATAGTTTGAGGTATTCTATACATCCTGGGGCAACCAAGATGTATCGTGATCTAAGACAACATTATTGATGGAGTAGAATGAAGCATGGCATTGTTGATTTTGTTGCTCAATGTCCAAACTGTCAGCAATTAAAGTATGAAAATCAGAGGCCTGGAGGGACACTCCATAGAATGCCCATTCCTGAATGGAAGTGGGAAAGAATTTCAATGGAATTTGTGGTTCATTTTCCAAAGACATTAGGTAAGTTTGATTCTATTTGGGTAATTATTGACTGGTTAACTAAGTCTGCTCACTTCATTTTGGTCAAGATTACTTATAATGCAGAGAAGTTAGCCAAACTCTATATTCGTGAGATTGTTCGATTGCATGGAGTTGCAATCTCTATCATATCAGATAGAGGTACACAATTTACTTCTAACTTTTGGAGGACCTTGGATGCTGGATTAGGTACTAGATTGGATCTCAGTACTACATTTTACCCTCAGACCGATAGAAAGTCTGAGGGAATAGTTCAAGTGCTGGAAGATATGCTTCATGCGTGCGTGATAGATGTTGGTGGTCATTGGGATCAGTTCTTACCCCTAGCAGAGTTTTTGTACAACAATAGCTGTCACTCGAGTATTGATATGGCCCCATTTGAGGCATTATATGAGAGGAGATGTAGGTCTCCCATTGGTTGGTTTGATGCATTTGAGGTGAGACCTTGGGGTACCAATCTTTTGAGGGAATCGTTAGAGAAAGTGAAATTCATACAGGAGAAGCTTCTAGCAGCTCAGAGCAGGCAAAAGGAGTATGTAGATCGGAAGGTCAGGGACTCAGAGTTTATGGAGGGTGAGCAAGCCTTGTTGAAGGTTTCACCCATGAAGGGTGTGATGCAGTTTGGTAAGGAGGTAAGCTTAGTCCGAGGTATATTGGGCCATTTGAAGTTCTTAAGAGTATGGGGGAGGTGTCCTATGAATTGGCCTTGCCTCCCAAGTTGTCAGGAGTGCACCCAGTATTTCATATGTCTATGTTAAAAAAATAACATGGTGATGGAAACTGCATTATTCGTTGGGATTCGGTCCTACTTGATGAGAATCTGTCTTATGAGAAGGAGCCTGTAGCTATTCTAGATAGGGAGGTCGGCAAGTTCAGATCAAAGGAGATTACATCTATCAAGGTTCAGTGGAAGAATCATCCGGTTGAAGAGTCCACTTGGGAGAATGAGTTGATATGCATGAAAGATATCCGCACCTTTTTATCGATTCAGGTACCCTTTCTTACCCTCACCTTCTTTTGATCGTTCGAGGACGAACGATGGGTAAATTTGTATCTACTGTAACGACCCATTTGGTCGTTTTGAGTACTAAAGTTTTTAGTTCATAAAACACTTACTATAGGTTCTAAATGAAAATTTTAGACTATTCGTAACTACAATTATAGAATTAATGAGGTAGTTTTAATAATTTATTTAGTTGGTGGTTAAAGAAAATAACATTAAAATTAATAGTGGGTCACTTTTACCACTTTTATAGTTAGTTATATAATAATTAGGGTAATAATAATCAGTAGAAGAAAAACAATATGAGAAGAGGGTTTATTCGTGGGAAAACTACGCAGTGCAGCATGCGAGTTTCTCAGGTTTGGTTCTACGAATTGTTCTATTTCTAGTGTGAAATTTTGCATCAATAGTAATGTGGAGATGAATTGTCATTAGACTGTAAGGGAAATTTGTGGGTATTGATTATTGATGCCTTAGGTTAAAAAATTGGTTGAAAACCTTGTTTGCTTAATCTACGTGGAACCTGCAGTCATTGGAAAAATTCCAAGTGACCAACTTCAGGATAATGATGGAAATTGTTAAGGGGTAAGTAAATTAGTACTAAATTTATATATGTGCATATGGTGTTACATGAGTTGGTTTTATGGACCAGCGAATTGGGTTTCTGAATGGAAGTGGGGGTGGTAATTATTTAATTGTATGGATAGTTGTTAGTGGATTAAAGAAATTATGAAGCGGAAAGGTGTAGCGATAATATGCATGCATTTGATTCACTGATTGATTGAGATTTTGGATAAAAAGGTGAGGTAGTTAATAATTTAATCATGGCGAGATATGATTGGTTAATGGCAATAGGATACTTGGAAAACTATAGAATCAATGTACGTGGGAGGTTACATTAAACTTGCAACCATCATCCTTATACAGTAATGCTATGGTCAATTGTTATATGGGGGTTTGGTCCTTAACTTCTTAAAATTATCATGTTGTGATTTAAGTTTTAATATATTGAGATAGGTAATTAATTATTAGGTGTATTATATTATTTTAATACCATTAAAGTTATGCCAATTGGAGGAATTAAGACTTACCCTTAGGTTTGAAATTTAGGAAATTGATTATAGAATTAGGTGAGTTTCTGGGTCTAGGATAGACATAGAATAATATGAGTGTTTATAGACTCGTTAACTTACAAATTATGCATATATACTTGATAGATTGGAAAGGTTTGGAGGCATTAAGGAAAGAAAAAATATTGGAAAAATAGCTTGGTTGACTTCGGTTCTTCGGTGGAGGTAGGTTATGGTTTATTCTATTTAATAGACATACTCTTAATAGTGATTGATATGCATTGAGTGATATTGTGAAGTTCTCTATGTAATTGATTGCGTGGTTGTGTGGGCTGGTTATGTGGTTTGTGATTGGTCTGAAATCCTGAGACCGTGGAATTTATAATCTTGAACCCTCTCTATCAAGTGATGCCTTGAATAAAGAAGGCTTGATGAAATATTGTTAATGAAGTGAAAAGTGGTGATAATAAATGATAAATTAACGATATATTGGATCAGATGCCATGAGTCGTCATGATATTATTAGATCGGATGCCACGAGCCGGTATGATATTATTGGATCGGGTGTCACGTTCCGGCATGGTAACATTAAAGGAAAACATATATATATATATATATAACACAATGTACTCAATCTCAAAGACTCAATTCCCAAAATGGCTTGGTTTGAAGGCATGAGTCCTCATGTGTGATTTCGATATTGTTGACTGATTACGTACTTACTTTAGTGTTGTTGTCACTAGTTCATGTTTTTTGCTGCTTGCCACCTGATAAGTGTCATAGTTTATTTTATACTATTATTCATTATATATTAGTTTCTATTTTGAGTTGGCCGATGATATCTTCTCAGTACATGTTGCCATGTACTAACCCCTACTTGTGTTTTCTTCATTTTCTTTTGTGGAGTGCAACAAGTATACCATCGACTTCGACTCACCCTCAGCTCTAGCCAGTCTCCAGCTCATAGATTTCAGGGTGAGCTACTCCTTCTAGCTCGTGTTGGATTCTCTCTGTCATGGCATAATGTCTTTAATTTCGGACATCGACCATCTTATTTACTTATTTTGGTGTCTTTAATACTCTTAGACTTGATATTTTGAGAGTAGATGTCCTTGATGTGATGACTTTCAGGTTTTGGGGATAATATGTAATAGACTTTAAAGGTTTATTTAATTGTTTACTTTGATAAGTTTTGAGATTCCACATTATTGTTGTTATTTGTAGTTGAACAATTGATATAATTTGAGGTTGAATTCATTGATTTGCTCACTTAAGAGGTTAAGTGTGGGTGTCACTCATGACTAGTTTTGGGTCGTTACAAAGGAGGCTCACAAAAACGACTATGGAACTGCAAGTGGTATCAACGGTGTGCCTATTGATGACCCTGAACTCCTGTATCTGCATCATGAAAGATATTAGCCAAATGACGTCAGTACATGGAATGTACAAGCATGCAAAGGGAACTTTAAAGAACAGACATAAGCTTGAACTGATAAAAAGGAAAAACATACTCACCTCATCTCAACTCAACTCAAGGATACTAAAACTCAGAAATACTCAACTCAAAAATGTAAACGCAACAATAGAGATGCATTATATAGAAATCTTTTAAAACAGTAGATAATAACTCAATGTATATAAAGATACAATAATAACTCTTTACTCTTATTTGGGAGATTTTCTATACGAAAACCATCACTATGAGCTATTTGATGAAACAACGTCTCTCCCATGCTACCAGAACTGTCATATACCTTGCCGGAGTATAAGGCATCCTCAACTCAGTGGATCCACTAAGCTATGCTAAACATGCAATATGGAATCATCTTAAAAGTATAACCCTTTACCCATGTTGGCATAAATGGTTTATGTGGACTCTGAGTTGTCTGAACTCGACTACTCCCAATAATATAACTTATGCTCATATATTTAAAAACATTTCCTCATCCTCAAACTTTAAGATTATTACTCGATCAAAAGGTTCTCTTAAAAGCGATTATACTCAAAACTCCTCATGAACTCATTTGGAAATCGAAGTTTCCTCTCATTTTAAATGTAAAAATATTTACTCTTTGGAATACTTAGTTCCCATATATTCATTTTGAAAAATGAAACTTAACTATCCTCATCCTCATACAAGTCTTAAAACAAGTTTTAAAAATTTGTGAAAAGACTTCTCAAAATGACTCGAAAGGTTCTCTCAAACTTGATTCTAAATCTTTTCTTGAATTTGAAATGTGAATTCAAGAGTTATGATTCATGATATATGTGATCTCTCGATGATTAATGAAGGTTTAAATAGTTAGGATTAATAAAGGAATGAAAGCTCGACTCAAAGGAACAAGTACGAATAGAAGAACAGAAGAGAAAGTGCGCTGACGCTCCTGGCGCATTCTTGGCGTGCCGCGCAAGCCCTCCACTTACTGGGGCTGGTTTGTGGCACGCTGTAGACGCAGGGCGTCAGCCCTCTTGGCGCATCTTGGGTGAGCCGCCCAGCCCATTCCAAGAACATTCTGATAAATTTTTCTTCTCGATTTATGGCCCTAATTCACCTAGAATCGATTAATTTCTCTCAAACTCCATTAGATTCGAATACCCAACATAAGTAAACAAAAATCTTCTTAAAAACAACTCTCAAACTCATAACATTCTTCTCAAGAAATCATCAAATCCCATTATTAAAGATTTAAGAATCAAACTTCAAGAAACTCATCAAGAACCTTCATACTTGGATTATCATATGCGAAATTAACTCAAGAAACTCATGATTGGCATGAGGGTGAACAAACTTATCACTATGAAAGCTTACATACCTCATAAGGATCAAATCCTTGATGAAATTCCTCAAAGATCTCAAGAACCTTGAACGAACGTTTCAACTTCTCCTTCTTTCTCCTCTTGAACTTCTCTCTAAAACCCTAAGAGTGTTTAGGAATTGTGAAAACTGATCTAAGTCAGTTTAGACCCCTAAAATATTACTAAAAATGAGTTAGACTCGTGGGGGTAAGGAAAAGACCAAAATATCCCTCTTTAATTCAGATGAACTTTCCTTAATCAGACACGCTGAACTCAAATGGGCATATCTCCCTCTTCCAAATTTGGAATTTAGTAAACTCGGCGGCGTTGGAAAGAGGACTCAAAGATCTTTTATTTGATACCTTATAGGTCACCTAACTCATCATGTACTGGAAGTTATGACCATTTGAAGTTGACCCAAAACTCACAATTGAAGACTAACTTGCACAAATCTCAAATTAGCTCTTTCCAATTTAGTTTTTTTTCTAAAAATAGCTCTTTCTAAGATCGAGGTGTTACATAAATATTCCCAAGTGTAATACTTTTATATTTAAAATGAGAGAAACACTGATTTCTAAATGAGTTTATGAGTTTTTTAGCATTATCTCTTTTAAGAGAAATTCTTTGAGTAATTACATCAAATTGAGGAAGAGTTATGTTTTAAACATATGAGCATGAGTTATACATATTATTGGGAGTAGTATTGAGCACCGATATGGGATGATTTCAGACAACTCAAAATTCTCATAAATCATGTATGCTAACAAGGATAAAGGGTCATACCTTTTAGATGATTCCTTATTACTTTTAAGCATAGCTTAGCGGATCCACTTAGTTAAGGTTTTCTATACACCGATAAGGTATATGACAGTTCTGGTAGTGTGGGCGAGACGTTGTATCATCACGTAACTCATAGTGATGGTTGTGGGTTAGAGAATCTCCCAAATAAAGGTAAAAGAGTTTATTATTATTATTTTTTATACAGTTTGAGTTATTATCTACTGTCTTAAAGGATTATATATTGCATCTTATTATAATTGCTTTCATAATAAGTTGAGTTAGAGTGATGTGAGTATGTCTTCCTTTTTCTATCAGTTCACCTTTATACATATGTTTATGTTTTCCCCTTACATGCTTGTAAATTCAATATACTGACGTCATTCAGCCTGATGCAGATATAGATGTCCAGGGTCATCAACCGGCACTTCGTTGATCCCATCGCATTCCAGTTAAGCCTTGGGGAGCCTTCTTGCTTCCGGAGGGTTCCAAACCTAGTTTTTACTTTATTAGGAGGTCGAGGGTCCTGTCCTGACTTCCCTCACAGTATTTAGAGGCTTCATAGACAGTAGTGGTTGAGGAGTCTTTTCCCATTTCCCTTGTTGATGTTCCTTTGAGGCTTTCAGTTAATTACTTATGCTTGATTAAGTACTCAATGTTCCAGACATAATAGAACCATTGAAACATAAAGCCGAGATCTTCTTGACCTGAATCCAAAAAATTGCAAGACCACCTCAAAATGCTCGATGATGCATTTTGAGGATATTTGAATGATGATGTTGAACAATGGTTTGAGGGACTTCACAATTTTATGAAGCAATTCGAAAAGGCACCACCAAAACTTTTGGATGCAATAAATAAAGTTAGAGATAGTATTCAACTAGATTTAAATTTTAACAAAAAAGAACACAATAGAATCATACTTTACTAAATTCTTTTAGATATATTTGTACTTTTAAGAATTACTAGATCTGGGAACGTGCTTTGCATGTTTATCCCAAAATACTTCATATAAATTTTGTATTGCAAAATCCATCATTGTTTCGATAGGAACTACATATATCTTCATAATTAAAAATATATATATATATATTTAACTATAAAATTGACTAAAAGTGCATAAAGTAGAAGTAACTAACTATTGCACAAATTCGGTATTCAAATGAGGATACTAAAATACCACATGATAGGTTAATGTATACAAAGCAACAAACCATGGTAAATTCTCAATAATAATAACAACACAACAATAGAAAGTTGTACAATAACAACAAACAAGAAACATAAAGATTAAATTAAACAAATAAAAAGAGATGAGAGAAGAGAGTATAGAGATTTTCTCATGTTTTTTTTTTTTTTTCAATTGGTTTAAGTGGGTACATTATTGTGTCAAATGTCACTATTTATAGGATAGCATTGAGGAACACAAAGAGTTGTCATAAATATGATATTAATCCATTTGAGATTATCGATGAGAGATGAGAGTAAAAACATAATGAATATAATTAGTGGGTGTTACATACATTTACATAATGATGAGTTAGTGATAATTTATGTATATTAATATGATGATTTACTATTTACTATTTAATATTTAATTTTTAAAATAATTTATAACATTTAAATGTAATGTTGAAATAAACTGTAATCTAAGGATAAAATATGTAAAAGAATTCAAATATATTAAATGTGTAACGGAAAATCATTACGACTAATTATTAAAAAATATATAGTAACTATGATTATGAAAAATCATCACTATTACTACGTGGAAGATGTAAAGATTGTTGGTTTTTTCTTGCTAATAATAACTTGCAATTTAATAATGTGTATTGAATTGTAAGTCTTGAAAATAGGAGTATTAATTACCATAATATGAACAGTCAAAATTCATTGAATCCCGAAATAAAAATTAAATGACAAATTTTTTTTTTAAATAATTTCAAGAAAATAATTAATACTTAAAGGGTATTTTTGTAATTCAACTTTTGACTTAGATTTTTCCACTTTTAGTAATATATGATGATATATGATATATGATATATGATGATTAATTTATGATATTAATGAGACCATATATTTATATGAGCAACTTTCGTATATAGCTACCATAATTAAATTAATTACTCTCCTTAGCTAAAGTTTCCATAATTACTAACCGTAGCTATATTTTTAAGTTGTTACAGCGGTGATCGGCTGTACAATTCTGTTTTCTTCAAAGTTTTATACTAAATTGAATTCAAATTTTAAAAACCAATGCCGGTAATCTCGGCTAGGAAAAGGTATAAAATTCCTTAATTCATGGAATATTAGCTCCTTAGACTTTCCTACCAGTTATATCTTCTTCGTACAACCCAATTGATTTCATCTTCATACATCCAATCGAATCTCGGCGGAAACCCACTTTTCTCAGCTAGAAACGTATATTTGATTTGCATTGATTCGTATTTTTCATTTGCATTCATGTAGATGAAGAAAATAGAGCAATTGTAACTGATTTGTATATGTAATTGTATAAATTATCCATTAATAATTGGAGTTTCATTCTAACAGTTGTTTGCAATTGTATTTTAATAAACCTAGAATTAACTACTTATTATCCGTGATTGTATAATTACTCCATTGATAATTGGAGTTTCGGTTGAAGAATATGTTTTCAATTGTATTTGAATTGATTGAGACAGACGACTTGATATCTTCAATTTGAGTACGTAAATGTATAAAAATAGAAATCAATTGTATAATCTACTGTAGTTTATGTCAAATTGTATACATTCGTAATTGTATAAATATATTCATCAATGATTGTTTATAGGCTTGTATGTTTTGTATATGTATAATTTTACATTATTTGTAGAATCGTATAAGTTAGTATTTGTATGTGTATAATTAGACTTGATGGAATTAGTGTTTGTATGTGTATAATTGATTGTTGGGTGGAAATTATGTGGGAAAGTTGTCTGTATAAGTTAACTAATTACGTTTGTAATTGTATAATTGACATAAAGTTGATTTGTGGACTTGTATAATTTGATTGTTGACTTATATATTTTGTAAATGTATAATTTTACTGTAACACCCCGAAAACAATTTTGAGCTAAGACTCGAACCGTTCTTTGTAGTGAGTGAGATTTTACCAAGGAATTAAAAATTTCTTTAGTTTTAAGGTCACTAGATGTAGCACCTTGAGTTCCAAGAATATCTAAAGAGAGTTCATTCAAGTCATTCCTAAGTACAGGATGAGTTAGGTGGTCCATAAGATATTAAATGAAAAGTCTTTGAATTATATTTCCAACGCCACTGAGTTTGCTAAGTTTCAAGTTTGGATGGGTGAGATATGCCCTTTTGAAGTCAGGTTGTCCAAATAAGGAAAGTTACCCGAAAATAGAAAGGGGTATTTTGGTCTTTTCCTTACCCAAACAGATTTAATTCATTTTTAGTAAGGTTTTAGGGGTCTAATCCTATTAGGTTCAGTTTTATAATCCTAAAATACGCCTAGGATTTTAGTTGAGAGTTCAAGAAGAGAAAAGAGGAGAAAAGAGGAGAGGATCAAAGCGTTCGTCGAGAGTCATGCTTTCTCTTACGGATTTTCGACATGGGTTTAATCCCTAAGAGGTATGTAATCTTCCATACTTTTGGGTATGTTCACCCACATGCCAATCATGTTAATTTCAGCGTTAAATTCATTCTAGAAAGATGAAGGTTTGATGTTCTTGAATTGTGTTCTTGAAATTGGCTTTCGTTCTTGAGTTAAGATGAGATTGATGAGTTCTTGAGGAAATCAAGTCAATTTTAGAGTTGTGTTTGATTAGATTCTTGGGTACATGTATTGGGTATCTGAATCTAAAGAGAAATTGAGAAAAAGAATCAAATTTAGGTGAATTGGGGTTAAAAACAAGAAAGAAAAAGTTGGACAAGGAACATGTACCAGGTCCACGTCATGGACCTGTTCCTTCAGTGTGAAAATTTTCTCTCCGCGTCGTGGAGAGGTTGCGGACTCCAGTGTTTCAAAAAATATTTTCGACCAAACATTTTAATTCAGCTCCGCATCACGGACTTTCTCCCCAGACAGTGTTTTTCAACCATTTCTCATGTTTAACTATCTAAAAACACTCCTAAACATCACGAGATATTTTCTATCACAAATCACAACTTTGAATCCATTAATCAAATTCAAGGTACAGTTGAGAGTCAAGTTTTGAGAATTCTTTTGAACATTTTTGAGAAAGTCCCTTTGAGTCTTTTTTAGGAGTCTTCTACAATTTCTAATAACTTGTTTCAAGACTCGAGCAAGTGAGTATGAGAATGAGGAGAATGTATTCATGAGTCTACTTTATCATCACGAGATCCTTCATATCATGAACCATAACTCTTGAATTCATAATTCACATTCAAGAGAGAGTTAAGAGTAGAGTTCAAGGAAGCCTTTGAGTTCAATTGTGAATCCTTTGAGATCCATATTTGAGTTAAGTTTTGAGTAAGTAAATATGAGAATGAGAAGAGTCATATACATGAGTTCCTTATTGATATTTTGACCCTTGAGTCGAGTCGTTCATGCCCATAACTTCCACATGAACTCCATCAGTTGAGTATCTTTGAGAGGAGTAGTATCTTCAAGTTCTAAGTTTTGAGTATTGAGTTCCTAATCCCCTTTGAGATTATATTTCTAATCATGGGACTATTATATGTTACCCATGAAGTCCTTGAGTTGAATTGTTCATGCCTATAATTCCGCATGAACCCTATAAGTCGAACAATCTTGAGATGAGAAGCATCTTTGATTCCTTGAGTTGAGTAGTTCATGCTCATAATTCCGTATGAACCCTCTGAGTTGAGAATTCCTGAAATGAGTAGTATAATTGAAGTTCTTGAGTTTCAAATATTGAGTTTTATCTATGGTTATTGAAAACCTTGCATTGAGTCGTTCACGTCCATAATTCGGCATAAACCATATTTTAAGAAGTCTTTTAAAACGTTTTAACTTTGTTTTAAGACTTAAGCTTTGAGTTGAATAAACAGTAAAAGTAAAGTTCATTTCTTCAAAGATTATAGGGGAACTAAGAATTCCCAAGAGTTAAAATGTTTTCACATTTGAGCAAGAAAGGAAACATCGATTTCCAAGAGAACTTTTAAGCTAAGTTTTGAGTAATTATCTCAAACCAAAGAAAGAGTTTTGTTTTAAAAACATATGAGTTGAGTATATTTTAGGAGTAGTATTGAGCACCGATATGGGGACGCGAGTTCATAATAACTCAATTCTCCATAAACCATGTAGCTATCATGGGTAGAAAGGATCATACTTTTTAGATGACTCCTTAGTGCTTTTTAGCATAGACTAGTGGATCCACTTAGTTAAGGCGTTCTATATGACGTCAAAGTATAGGATAGTTCTGGCAGCGTGGGCAAGACGTTGTATCATCACTTAGGCTCATAATGGTGGTTGTCGGTTAGAGAAACTCCCACAGAGTTATATTATATTTTTATATACACATTGAGTATTATTGTAATTTTCAATACATTGAGTTGCTATCTACAGTTTTACTGCTTTCCATATATATTGCATCTTTTACTATTGATATATCCTTGAGTATCATGAGTTAAGTCTTTGGAGTTGAGTATCTTATCCTTGAGTACTTCTAAGTTGAGTAAGTTTGAATAGTTTGGAGTATCCTTGAGTATTCCTTGAGTTGAGTAAGTTTGAGAAGAGGTAAGTATGTTTCCTTTTTTATCAAGTTTCAAGCTTATGTTATGCTTTAGAATTCCCTTTACATGCTCATACATTCCATGTACTGAACCATTTGGCCAGCATCCTTTCATGATATAGATTCAGTTATTCAGGATCATCAACAGGAGTTTCGTTGATACCACATGGAGTTTGAGTTAGCTATGGTGAGTCTCCTTACTTTCGGAGGATTTCATTTACTTTTCAGTTATATCAGTTGTTAGGATGTCGTGGGTCTTGTCCTAACTTCCATCTTTGTCAGTTAGAGGTTTCATAGATAGATAGTAGAGTTTGAGAAGTCTGCTTCATTTATCTTATTAAATGTATCAAAGGCTTGAGTTGCCTATTTTTGGCTAGTTGGATATTCTATTTATTCATAGTTATTCATTTGAGTTAAAGATTTGTAAGTTTCATGAATTTTATTCAATTTTTAAGCTTTGTATGCTTGAGTTAGTCTTCCGCTTGTAGTCAGCCAGGATTAGGGTTCACTCGAGGACCAACAATGGTTCTCGAGTGTTGGCCACGTCCAGGGTGTAGGCTCGGGTTGTGACATTTACATTATTTATTTTGTGGAAAAGTTGTTTGTTGAATGTGTGTTTGTATATTTTTGAATTCATGTTTGTATATATATACATGAGTTATTTCTGTTTGTACATGAATATCTTCCATCGATATTTTGATAATATATTCTAAAAAATAGGATGCTGCAAACTGTTACATTGACTACATTATCGAGGGGGTAGTTTTTAGAGAAATGCGTTTACGAATATATGAATTTATACAAACAACAAACCTCAAGAGTACATGTGAAAACAACAAATATAAAGCAGTGGATCCGACCTTGAAGAGTTTATACAAATAATATGATACAATTTGAATAACAATTATACAATTATTATACAACTATGGGTACAGATTTGACCCAAACCAAACCCAAATACAAAGAAATATAGTAAAATGTAATTTATTTGAAAAACTAAAATGAGATTTCCTTTTACCTCATAAATATACAATTGAATTTGTATATACAAAATATGGATTTGTATGAAAATATACAATAAATTGTAGATCCAAACTTTAAAATTTTATACAAATTACCTCAACTGTTTCACCATCTACATCTTTAGATATACAAATCTGAAAAATCAAAAGAAATCTCAGTGATATACAAATACAAACTGAAAAATGATGAAATTGCAAAAAAATAAAAATGTAACGAGAATTTAACTGTAAAACAATTACCTATACATTAGGAATCACGATTGGGAGGGAATGAATGAAAATTTCAAAATTTGAAATCAGTTTTGATTGAGAAAATAAAGGAGAAAATAAGGAAAAGTGATTGAAGAGAGAGAATGGACCCAACCCATTTTATATAAGGAAAAGAGTGTTGTACACGGTTATACATTTAAGAAGAACTGGAAAACGTGATTATCGAGATTAAATGGCTGCGAATGGTAATATAAACAAACATTAGCTATGGTACATAATTAAGTAGTATAAGTTTGCTTACCTACATAATTTTCTTTATTTATATAAGGATCTTCTGAAAATATACTATCTTATTATCTTATCGAAATGAGTGATTTTTTCTATTAGTCCAAGTCGGGATCGGAAGAAATATTTTATAGAAATTATTAATTAATCAAGTATTAATATAGTGAAGTGTTACTGTAGTTAGTGGTCTAATAGCGGGATTGGGGTTTATTTTGTATCTTATAAAACTTCACACGGTATTTAACTTTTAATCTCAATTTAAACGACTAAATCTCAATTAATTTGAAGACTTTTTTTTGACATCCTTTATTCATCTTTCTCAAGGGAGTTTGCATGTTATAAACTTAAAGTACGGATTGTTTTCCCTCTTTTTTTTTTTTTTTTTTTTTTTTGTCTGGTAGTATGTAGAGAGTGAAAATGTTACATGCCTTCTAAAGCAAGCAGACATTCATTCTTCTTCAGAGTCAGGGGCGAATTTAGGTACTTTTTCTGGGTCATCCGAGCCCGTGGTCATCCGACTAAACTCGATATATTACTTCTATAATTATTAAAGAATATATTAGATTAAAACTTGTTGAACCAAGATGGTGGATGGTTACTTATTGGTATGATGCAAGATTTCAACACAGGTTGCGGAGTTCGATCCTGCGCAATTTCAATTCACTTCAATTAATTTTTACTGACTAAGAACACGTTTTTCGTTAAAAAAAAGCTAAATTAATTTTTATGTATTCCTCGCTTAGTTATAGTTATTATAAATTTTTTGATCTTTATCTTTAAAGCAATGATGCACCCGTGTTCTTGAAATCCTGGATTCGCCTCTGTTCAGAGTAGCTCTTGGAGAGTAGCACCAATCCATGGCTCATTCCAACATAGAAGCTGATAAAATGTGAGATTTTATGTTGTTTGAAAATAAAATATGATGACCTTGTGTTCTTCTAATGGGTATACATTTTTATTTTTTTGGATGTGTGCATATTCTCTCACCTTCATTTGGGGTTTTTGCCATTGTTGAATTTAGTTCTGGTTCTTAGCCGTTACGGCCTCAATTTCTCTCTCTTCCCAACGGGTATTGTATTGTATGGTATTGTATTGTATTGTATTGCACTGCAATGTATTGTATTGTATTGATTTCTTTGTTTGTGGGTTTACGTCTAACCCCAGTATTGTTCTAATGGAAAGGGACGAAATTCTCCGCATGTACAAACTAGTTTAAACAGAAAATGTAGTGCTTTTGCTACAGGGACGGCTTGATCTTGCCATATGCTCATGTTTTACTGTTTTTCTATTTTCTTTCTTCACTGCTTTTTGAAACCTATAGAGTTTAAGTATGTAATATATTTCCTCCGTATTTTGAAATAACAGGCTGGATGTATATATACACGATTATCTTACTAAGAGAAAATATGGTGCTTCTGCTAGGACATTTCAAGCTGAAGCACAACTTCTCACCAATCGTGCTGGTAATACAACTACAAAAATGCCACTCTGGTCAATGCCTTTTCCAATTTTACTTTAATTGGTTCACAAAATAAACATTTGTTTTTCAGCTATAGATGCTCCAGGTGGTTTTCTTCTTGAATGGTGGTCAGTATTTTGGGATATTTTCATTGCTCGGTTCAAGACCCCTCTTTCAAGCACTACTGCATCTTACAATGTGGTATGATTTCAATGTGTTACAGACTGATATTTTCTTAACTCTTATTTCACCTAACCGTCTTGTTTCACCTATTTATGTGTGTCCATTAGTTTCTGAATGAGGACGTCCAACGGAAAGTAGAAGCAAAGAAAATAGCGTATACGAAGTTGATGGAAAGTAAGGATGTGGAGGAAAAGCGGGCAAATGAAAGGCATAAGATGACGAAGAAGAGGCTAAGTTAGCAGTTACAATGACAAAAACGACAAGTTTTGAATGTTTGTATGTAGAACTATAGGACAAAGGTGGGGATAAAAAGCTAGATAGGCGCGATAGAGAGGAGGGTCAGAGACCTGGACCAAGTGAAGTATATCTACGATGAGGATGACAAAGTATTGGTGGAAGAGACACTCATTAGACAGAGATGACCGTCACATATCCATAGATTCTTGAACAAAAAGGGGGACAAAGACATTGTGCTGGGATATTTGGAGCACTCTGAGAGGCATCGTGATTTTGGGTATTGTAGGTGTACAAAGGTTGACAAGCTTAAGCCATTTTAAATAAAAAAAAGGTTGAGAAGCTTAAGGGTGTGTTTCGAAGGATGCATAGGACCCGATGGTATTTTGAAAGGGCACAGGCAAGGAAGGTATAGAATGGTCAACTAGGTTGGTTAATGACATTTCTAAGATGAAAAAAATGTTTGAAGAATAGAGGAAGAGTACAATGATGTTGTTGTGCAAGAACAAGGGGATATCCTGAATTGCAACAACTATAGGGGTATCAAGCTGCTAAACCATACCATGAGGGTTTGGGAGAGAGTGAAAGAGATTTGGTGTGCCACGAGTGGCTTCTCGATGAATAAGTTGTGATTTCTCTTGTTGATACAGTTTCATTTTTTTAGGCAGTTTTGTATTCTAATGATCTTGTCTTACTTGATGATTAGGATTTGCTTTCTCTTTTTGAAAAAAGGAGATATGTGAGGAGAGGCGTGTCTATTTACGAGAATGCATTTAAATTCATGTCGGGACGTTCAACTACAGAAGTCATCCATCTTGAGACTTCCATGTTGGAGGTCTCAAGTTCGAAACCCCTTGCTAGCAAAAGCAAGGGGTTTTCCTTCTAGGTCAAGCTCGTCACACCGGGCTTGCCTAGTGCGGGTTACCTCTCCTATGTGGTTTGCGAGCTATTTCATAAAAAATAAATAAATATAGGGAGAGGAAGAGGGACTTAAACATGTGTTCGTCGACCTAGAGAAGGCATATGATAAAGTTCCGAGAGAAGTTCTTTGGAGGTGCTTAGAGGCTAAAGGCATACATATGGCATACACAGGGCAATTAAGGACATGTATGATGGAGCCAAAACCCAAGTAACATTTCCTAGTTGTGATGGGGTTGCACTAAGGATCAACTCTTAGCCCAATTTTAATTACCTTAGTGATGGATGTATGGCGCAACAAATCCAAGGTGAGGTGTCATGGTGTATGTATTTGCAGATGACATAGTTTTGATTAATGAGACTCGCGACTGAGTTAGTGCTAAACTGGAGGTATGGAGACAAATCCCAGAGTCTAAAGGGTTCATGTTGAGCCGGACCAAGACAAAATACTTGAAGTGCAAGTTTAGTGACGTAACACATGGGACTGGCGTGGAAGTGAGGCTTGATACCTAGGCCATCATAAGAAATGAAGTTTCTAGTATATTGAGTCTATTATTCAAGATATAATGGGGAGATCGAAGATGAAAAGAAGTTTCAAGGGTCTTGGTTCTTTTATTCAAGATACAATGGGGGATCGAAGATGATGTTCACATAGTATTGATACAAGGGGGATGAAATGGCATGAGAAGAAGGTGCCACCAATACTTAAAGAAATGTTCTACCTAGTGGTGGTTATACCGACTATGTCGTATGAAGTAGAGTGTTGGCTAGTCAAGAGCTCTCACGTTCAGCGATGAAATTTGCGGAAATGAGGATACCGAGTTGGATGTGTAGGCATACTAGGACAAATAAGATTATAAATGAAGATATCTGGTACAAGTTGAGAGGCATTAGTGGAGCACAAAATACGGGAGGCGAGACTGAGATACTTTGGACATGTAAAAATGAGATGCATGGATTTCCCAGTGTAGAGGTGTGAGGTTTTCAATGGATGTTTCGGTAGAGGTAAAGGTAGGCCGAAGAAATATGGGGAGAGGTGATTAGACAAGACATGACGTAGCTTCAGCTTATAGATGACAAGATGACATGACCTTAGATAGGAGATTATGGAGGATATGAATTAGGGTAGAAGGTTCATAGGTAGTTGAGTGTTTTCTCCCTTATCTTTCCATGCTAGTAGTCGTAGTATTACTCTTTGTAGTTTCTTGCTTCTTCGATTTCGTTTACTATTTATTGTTCCTTGTACTTTGATTATCATATTATTTAGTTGTAGTTATTGTTCATTTTCAGTATGCTTTGTCATGCCTTGTTTAGTATTTTGCCTTGGTTTCTTCACTAATATTAGTTTTTTGAGCCGAGGTCTATCAGAAACAACCTCTCTACCTCCCAAGGTAGGGGTAAGGTCTGCCTACACACTATCCAGACCTCACTTGTGGGATTACACTGGGTATGCTGTTGTTTGTTGTTTGCATTTGTCAGATGCTAGTTTCTTCAAAGTTTTAAAGTTAACCTACTTAGCTGATTTTGGGTTTGCAGGTTCAAATGATTAATACATTGGAACAGAAGGATGTCCAAGCTCAACAGCTTAATAAATGCAACAGCTTATCCAACAAAAACAACTGCAAGGTTATGGTACTCAGCTTTTGAGTGTGACTACCAATGAGGCTATGACAAGACATGGTCTAGGGACAACAAATGCTTTAACCAAAAGGGTGTACAAAAGTAACCCTCAAGTTCAGAGAATTCCCATATCTGTGGCCAATAAGGTGTTAAAAACTAATTTTTTTAATAATTGCTGTACTAGGTCTCTCTTTCCTGCCTTTATTTTTGGGCCATCATGTCTGAACCATTCTTTTGTCATTTTTATTTCTCTAGAAACCGACAAATCCAAGGAATAGTGATAATATTGGTCAGCATTTAGATGCAAATCACAGCTGCATATCAAAACCGGAAACCTTTAGAGACCAGCATTCGCGATACATTTTTTGAGCCCAGTCTGATGGTGTTTTCATGGCAGGACTTCTCTTTACATTTGTGTCATTGTTTGTTTTATTTCAGGCAAACGCAACACAGTTTTCCTGGTGATAATTTGAGATTTTACCCTCCACTAGCTGATCAAGATCATCAATTCCCAGTTACTCAAGTAACTACCTTCCTCCTGCCAAAAGACAAATATTAAAAGGAAAAGAGAAAGAGAAATATATAAGCCAAATACTAAGAAAGCTGAGAAAAACAAACATTTCAACTAAAAAAATGTGAATGTGGAAAGGCAATGGATAGCAACATTTCACTCTAACTGCTTAATTTTTCTATGTCTGAAGCTGGACCAGAGCTTAACAAATATGATGATTCCTGCTGTGAGTCTCAAAGCTGCTGAGTCAGGTAATTCACTCACTGAAGTTTCTGGTATTTACACTTAACAGTTAGCAATTCAATGCCGTTATCGAAGTGATGAGCATTTGAACATATGATTTTCCTTTTTGAGGGCTTTTAATGAAAGCAAATTTACTTCAAACAATAATCAAACTTGTCAATACGGTACCTGGCCGGGCTAGATCATCCTTTTGAATGGGGATTGCCCATGATGCTGTAAGAATCTTTATTGAGTGCTCTAAACATTATGTAGACCACTGTACTACTATAGAATGAAATTGTGAAGATCAATTGTAGCATGAAATTATGAAAGACTATTACTATTTCTTCCGAAAAAGTTAATGGCACTTTATCTTGAAAATTTGACTCCTGATTAATGTGAATAAAAATTGGTTGACCATGATGGTATTCATCCAACGTAAGTTAACTATTAACTGTTCATCCAGACAGTTTGAGTTTGTTCTACCATTGTTTTTACAGTTGTATGTTGTTTATCAGTCTAGCCCCCCTCCCCCCTCTCCACCCCATTTAAAAGAGAAAATGGGAAAAAAGGAGAATGGCCTAGCTAATTCACATTCTTATTTGGTTCAGGATCAGATCATGGAGTGAACAGTTTGCTTTTAAAAGGATGGCCCTTGATGGTAAGGTCATAATGTGTACTTTCTCAAATATCCATCGAAATGTAATGGTAAAGAAGTCAAATATTCAGGCTTTAAGACAACCGAAACTCCATTCAGAAGATCAAAATACCCTGTTTATTTTTTCTTTACATTTGGTGTAAATACTAAATAGTGCTTTGATAGCTAAGCAGTGATATATCTTATAGAATCTCTTCTAGAATAGGAATGGATGTGTTTTTGGTATATTGTAAATACTTTTGACAGTACTTTCTTGTTGCTATATTGCTAATATAAGTTACCATTTCTCAAAAGAAGTCTAACTCTCAACTTCTGTGGTATATGAAAGTAACAAAGACATGATTGAATCTATCACTAGAGTGAAATTAGAATATGCTCTTTTACTTATAAAATGATGCATACTCTTTTAGAAATTTACTCCCTGATTGTATCACATAAGAGAAGATTTGTGCTAGTAATGAAAACTGCAATTTTTGTCATAGATATTCAAAGCCTATGATATTTCTAAAAGGTTTGAGATATTTCTGCAATATAATTTTGAACATGAACAATATGCTCTTTATGTAGAGTTGATACAGAACTGAAATACATAAACTTGGAACAAACTAATGTGATAAGATTCTGTGCAAGTTGCAACAGAAAACTAGAATATAGGAAACTACCGAATGTCCTAAATAAATCAAACGACTGACTAGATAATATTGTATCAGCAGAAAGCTAGAAAATAGGAAACTAATAATAAACTTCTAAACTGAAGTATAACAAACATTACTCATTAATATGCTCCTGCAAGTTGAGGGTGACCGGAATGTGCCCCAACTTGTGAAAATGGTGCAGAAAAGCTATAAGCAGAAGAGGCTTGGTGAGGTCATCAACAACTTGATCAGTAGAGTGAAGGTGACGAACCTCAAGTGCTTTTTGTTGAACTTTCTGACAAACAAAATGGAAATCAGAAGCTACATGCTTCATCCTACTGTGAAAAACTGGATTAGCACAAATGTAGTTTGTGATAACGTTGTCAGAGAGGACTACTGGTGGAGAAGACAGTGAAAAGTGAAGCTCATTTTGCAAATTTGTGAGCCAATTGACTTCATAAACAGAAGCAGCAATAGATCGATACTTAGCTTCCGTGAATGAGGGTTAGACAGACTTTTGCTTTTTGGAGGTCCAAGAGTTTGGTAATTTCCAAAGGTTGACAACACAAATGCCGATGCCACAGATCTAAATGCACTTGATTGTATGCCAGCCATTCGTAAAGCATCCTCACTCCACCGTTGAACTAGTGGCCCCCATACTGAGATCTTCACAAGATAATAGAATGAAAGAATTCAATGCTAAGTTGCTCGGACTCCTCACTTTTGAAGCCGCACCCATGTCGACACGACATGGGTGTGGGTGTGGATGTGGGATCCGTGTATGATTTGGTCTACTGATTTTGGGTACTTTGACCAAAATCGATGGGGAAAGTCTGGATAGTTTTAATGATTTATGTAATCAATACAAAAGCTAAGGTGAACTTGAAGAAAATGGACTATCATTTATATAGAAATTTCTATGTCACTCCTTTTCCTTTAATCTCCATCCAAGATTCTCCTCAAGTTCTCCAAATAACATCTCATAATTTAGGTTTTATAACTCTATTTTTAGATAATTTAATTATTTTTAGGTGAATCTCTTCACCCGTATCCATACATGGATCCATATCCCCGCATCTTAAAAATTAGATCATGAAGGATCCAACCTCTAGACCTGCACCCGTATTGGACATCCGCACCCTAGTCCGAGCAACTTAGATTCAATGGATGTTTTATTGTTACGATAAAATTGAGAAATTGTTGGCAATGGAAGGGGAGCAAAGGATATTGGATGTTTGAAAGTGAGAATTACATGCATATAAATCCAGGTTACCGGTGTGAGATATTGGTATGGTGTTACCATTTCCCATTGTGATTTCTTCTGGACCATTCTAGTCTGTAATGGTTCTGAGACTTTGGGCATGTGTGTAGCCACTCTATAGACTATCTGGGGGGGGGGGGGGCGGAGACTGCTGCATTTGTTGTTCTTGAAAATGATTATGAGACTGAGAGCAAACACGAGCAGAGTGTCCAATTCAGTCACACAACCGGCACACTAAGTTGTTGTGCAGATCGGTGCGACGATGCCTGGATGAGAACGGCGGTTTGAGACCTATTGTTGTTGGTGGCATTAGTCCTTGTTTGACAGTTGGTGTGTGAGCAACAACAACAGTAAGAGTCAGACTTGGTTGAGATAGTCCATTACAGGAAGGCTCTTTGGTCAGATGTGTAAGATGATCTCGCAAGCTCAATATGAGAGTTTGTGACTTATTGGCATAAGCACTGTGGAGGGAATCTCATGTTGCTTTGGCAGTGGTTGCATCGGCTACAGTGGCAGCAAGAGTTGGGTCAACCGACTCTAAAATGCATTTTGTATCAACTAGTCCTGATGAAACCAATTAATGTAATCGAGGTTGGCAATTGTCTGGTTGTTTTCTGTGGTGGTCTGGATGGGAGCAGGAATAGTCCCATCTATGTCCATAGACATTGTGTCCTGCCCTATCATGAGCATGGACATTTGTGCCTTCCAGAGGGAGAGAATAAGTTATGTCTGCCAGCAAGTTGATCAAAGGCTGGGTAACTGAGTTGAATTGAACAATGGTGGTGGTATTTGGTGCACCGGAATTGGTAACAGAGAGTGGCATTTGTGCTGGGTGGTAACAAGGAGAAAAAAAGAGCTTGATACCATATAAAGGTTTGAGATGTAGAAGAGAAGTATGATATTTTATTCATGAACAACATGCTTTTTGTATAGAACGTTTACAGAACTCAAATACATGAAAGTTGGGACAAACTAATATGATAAGATTAGTGCAGAAGAAAGCTAGAATATAGGAAACTACTGAAAGTTCTAAATAAACCCAAAGACTAACTAGATAATATTGAATCAGAAGAAAGCTAGAAAATTGGAAACTAATAACAAGCTCCTAACTAAAGGATAACAAATATTATCCATTAATAGTTACCTTCTGACTGGTCTATATTCTATGGATGTTGGACATGAGCATATGTTAGGTGTTTCCAGAGGAACAGGGGTATCACTTGATCCCAAAGATAAGTTTTTTTCCGAAGATTGTGAAAGTATTTATTTTAATTTACAAATGCATATATTTTCATCTGTAGTCATAGCCAAAATTTTCAACTGAAGACTCTGACGAGTGTTATCTGTTCAGCCCCCTAAACGTTTTCTGAACCATGAGAAGATCAGAAGCATTCAGATGAAAATGAAAGCACAATTGGCCTGTTGCTTTCAACTTTCATTTGTAGTTGAACTTAGGGAGTATAATTATGTGAGTACCCTAAAATATTATTTGAACAAGAAGCAGTCAAACAGAAAATGGGAACCTTTTTTCTGCTTCTTTTAGCTGTCATTTATAATTGGAAATTTGCATAGAACCAGTCTAGAATTGAATATGAGACGGAGTACTTTCTATACATTGACTAATCTCCCCATATATAGGGATTGGAACAGCTTCAATCTGGACTAATTCAGCAGCAAAGCTCTACAGTCCACCTGTCTCATCCCTCCCAACAGCAGCTACAGCAACAAATTCTAATGTTTCGTAGTGACCAGTATATGGATATAAGTCAAGGTGACCAATCAAACTTCACTGCGAACATAGTTGTGGACAGAAATTTGCCAGTTCAACTGGGTCTCCCGCTTTTCTCTCATTCAGATTCAGCTATGCTAATGAAGGTGCCAGTTAATACTTGATATACTTTGCATTTGATGTCTTTAGAGAGATTATCTATTCTTGTAAAAAAGTATTAAAAAAAATACGAGTTTATGCAGCAAGTGCAGAACATCAATCAAAGTCTGGAACAAGGTCAACAGCCTGCTTTTTTTTGCAAGCATCCAGAAAATCCAAGTTCCAGCAGCCAACAGCAAGATAAGAGTGTTGCTACTGGCAGCACAACCATGGACGTTAGCTTGTCCAACACCTTTAGAGGTGATAATCAGGTTAGCTTTGACCTCAGACCCCTTATATGTCCAGTGCACTAGAGCTGTTAATAAGTTTTTCATATAAGAATAATAGGTGCACTTGTTATGTGTAATGCATTTTGAATTTCTTACATTCCTACAAACCCTGCACCCCTCTCCCCATTTAATTTCCAATGAGCACTTTGTGAAATAGTTTCTGTTATATTTCTTCTTTCAGTTTAACTCATACTATTAGCTTTCTATAAATATATCTTTGTTCTTTCATCCTTCTTTTAAAAAAAAAAAAATATTTTTTTATCATTGATCAATTATTCCTACAACGTTGAAGTAATGAGTGCCATGACGAATTCCAAACATTTCTACTTTACCCAGCAGAGTAGCCTTAAAAAAAGAAAACAACTGGTTGAAAGTATAGTGGCTTTCTTCCTGCTTCTTGTAACTCTTTACTTTTGATGGGGGACTTCAAATAGCTGATTGTACAAGTGTCGACCACCCTATATAAATTCAGATAAGAAAATGGACATTGAGCCTAACTCAATCCCAAAAGATAGCTCATGAGGTGAGTATTGATCAGGATCATAAACGGAGTCAACAACCCATTCTCTTAACCGATGTGAGAACATTTTTCTACCACCCCAGCCAAGTTTAGTTATCTGGAGCGTGGAAGATGAAAATCCTACAAGCTAAAAATGGACCATAAAAACTCAATCCAAAATCTTCCTCAAGAGGTGAGGATTGCCCAAGACCATATAAAGAGACCAAATACCCTTAACCCACTGATATGGGACTCCTAACCCCTCCGGAATGGACATCTGGAGCGTGGACAGTATAGGACAGGGGCCCAACATCAGGGAAACAATGAATTGAGATGGGTCTGATACCATATTAAAGAAATAAAGGCCCAAGTCCTAACTTAACCCAAAAGTTAGCTTAAGAGGTGAGGATTGCCCAAGACCATATAAAGAGACCAAATACCTTTAACTCACCTATGTGGGACTCCAACAACTCTGTTACCATGATAAGAAAATGAACCTTGGACCTAACTAAACCTCAAAAGCGCTCATGCAGTTAGGATTCTCCAAGACCAGTTAAGGAGAACAATAACCCATTATCTTAACCAATGTGAGACACTTGACAAATTCCAATAAGAGCTCTATGAGATTTATACTTACCAATTGTGAAAAACAAAGAGCTCTATGAGATTTACTAAGACTTACAGATTAGCTTCATCATCAAATTTCCTTGAGTTCACATCAGTAGTAATATTTGGAGAGTGTCTTTGCTCTTTCTTTCCTTGGTTTCCTACTTTTATTATTCTTAGTGAAATTTTTGTATTACTTATTCAAGTGATGTCATTTCTGATATATATTTTTGGCTGTTATCTGACATGACAACCCATCATATTCTTACATATGCACAAGTATAGAGAAGGGTACATATTTTTCCTTGTACTTTCTTGTCCTCATTGAATTTCATTGTCCATGTTTACTTCAAAGAAATGTGCTACGAAAAAGAGAAAGCAGTTAATGTCATCAGGTCAGACCAACAGCTTAGGAACTGCATACAACACTAGTCTGTTACCAAGTTCAGCGCCTTCTACACCATCTATATCCAGTGCGGAAGATGTGATATCAATGCCTGCATTGCTTCATGATGATAATTTTTCTAAAGATTGTGTGTATGGCAATGATGTAGTTTGCTCAGCTACATTGATATCAACTCAAACGGTAAGGATTACTGCCCCTATACTTACAGTTTATTGAGGATTCCATGAAACAAGGATCCAATTAACAAGTTGTTCCTTCATTTCCAATTATTTAACTGATCTAATAATATTAATCAATATGTCAAAGTAGGATAATATGCTAGGGAAGGGTTTTACTATGATTTTCCTTAATTGATGCCACAAAAGTAGTATTGCATCGCGAAATCTTTGGCTGTCTCTCTTTTAGTATTCCTTTTTTTTCGTAATGTGATAATAGACATTGTAGACAGATATGCTGTGAGAAGTGAATTTGGTACAAAGGAAATGCTAATCCAACTATGGGTTATATCAACTTTTGGTGTTCAATTTTCATGCGAAGTCTTTACTTGATATCTTAACTCAACTGGTTTCACACACCAGGAGAAAGATAAGCCAAACTTCCTTCAATACAAAAGTGAATCTGTGCATGGAGTGTTTGGTTAGTGCTTCCAAAACAAGCGAAGGCTTTAAACTGGCTGCTAATATTTTATCAAAAGGATATCAATCAAATGTCCTCATTCTTTCTCCTAATTAAGAGATGGTGGTTCTATTGATGCATAGTCAGACTAATCAAATATGTGTGGGGATGCAAGCTGATGTTCCTCTTATAAACCACATGTTTGCGAATAACTCTGCCGAGTCCTTCCTTTCTGACAATGCAGATACTGAAAGCATAGTCCCTAGGTGCTTAGGCACCAGTAAAGGTTTTAACTGAGGCTGACTTCTTTATACTAGCTTTTTCTTGATGGGACACTTGCCACTCTAGCTATTTACTTTTGTTTTTTTTTTCTTTTGCAATAAAGATATTATGGTCTTGGATATTGGGACTTTTCATTCCAGTGCAGTTAATTGCTGCGACCTTTCATCTGATGGAAAGCTGATAGCAACTGGCGGGGTTAAAGAGGTATTGATACAGGAACTTGAGATGATAAATTGTTTTGTATTCAAGGCAGTCTGAAAAGCAGTGAAACAAGAAGTTGTATTCTTGAATTCTGTATTCAGGTCCCTTTAGTTATTATTATTTCTGATGTGTTCTGGTGTAGGTTGTACTATGGTGCACAGATTCAAGAGCACAAAAGCATATACTTGAGGGGCATTCTGATGCAATAACAGATGTTTTCTTTGGTCCAAGATTACCACGTCTTGCTTCATCTTCCCTTGATAGGACAATCAAAATTTGGGATGTTCATAATGTAAGTCATTTTTATGTGTTCATTACTAGGATGATAGGATATTACTCTTCCATCCTGATAAAACTCTAAGATGAATCATTGCGTGTTGTGTAGAAATTTTCTGCTCAAACTCAGTGTAGATGTGAATTCAGATCCTGTACAAATCAGTGTAGCTGAAACTACAGAGATCCATATTTTGCATCTGTATTTCAAAGAATGCCTTAGTGGACAACCTTCCTCTCTTTCATATGCATTCAAATGGGACCTTCTCCCAGAATTTTGACCAAATACCTTTTTAACATTTAATATAGGCCATATATATTAGATCATAGTAATCCATCATTAATTTCATTTATACAACAATAAAATTCTTTTTTTCTAATAAATTAAGAAATATTTTTATTTCTTAGTTTTTTCCAAATTTAAGGATAAACATTTCTTAATATAATCCTTTATTTTAAAGTTAAGATACATCAATCAGAATGCCTTAAAAAACAAAAAATTATTACAGTTTTTCAAATTAAAAAATATTGTTAAAATATCGTTGATGGAGTTATTGTTGAGCTATTTTCCGTTTCAAGTTTCGAACCGAGAAATATATTAGCTAATGCTTATTCTACTTCAATTTGGAAAAAAATTAAAATTAAAAAAATATTTCCTAGTTTATCAAGAAAAAAGAATTTTATCATTATCTAAATGAAAATTAATGATGGGGTTACTATGATCTTATATATATGACCTATATTATCAGTTTAAAAAGTACATGAGGTTATTCTATTTTAATTGATAAAACGACATTAAGATGAAAAAAACGATAAGTTACAACTTTTTTATTAGTTAAACGGATTTCAAAAGAATAAGGTTCTCTAAGAAAAAGCATAATACTTAAACGTGCCATTTAACTTGGCTTCAACTTACATTTATATCCTCCAACTTCAGGTAAGCACAAGTAGGTACTTAAACTTGCATATAGTTGAACAAGTGAACACACGCATCCTACATGGCAATTAGGTGTGATGCACTCGAGCTAATTTGTATTATGCCAGGTAGGATGCATATTATGGGCCCCTTTGACTTAGCTTAAAAAATTAGCTTTTTAAAAGTAGTTTTTAATAAGTCAAACTTTAGTATCTTTTAAGTTAAAAAATGAAAAGTAGGGGTACCTACTTTTATCTTTTTAACTTTTTTTAAGTTGTTTTTAAAATATCCAAACACTCTTGAGGGCTGAAAACTACAACCAACTTTTAAAGCTAAGCCAAACTGGTTCTATGTCATGTCGGACGTGTGTGTCTACTTGTTCAACTTTATATAAGTTTAAGTGTCTATTTGTGTACACCTAAAGTTGGAGGGCATCAATGCCAACTGAGACCAAGTTAAAGGACACATTCATGTATTATTTTTATTTGGAAAAGAAATAATATGTGTATTAGGAAATTTTTTTGAAAGAAAAGAATGCTCAATACAAAAGATTAAATGGAAAGTAATTACTTCCTTAGGTTTTTGGTGTAAAGAACAAAATATAGAAGAGGAAGTCCAATTAGTTGATTTCGTAGGTTCTTTGGAAGTATTTTTGTTTCTTTTTTCTTCATTTTTTCTCTCTTCTCTGTTAATACTTTTTGGAGGTGGCCAGCATAGCCCTTAATGCTGAGGAATACAAGTTATCCATTTCAAAAAAAATAAAAAAATATGTGTGTTAGGAAAAGGACATTTTTGGCCAAATTATTAACAACAGGGACATTTTTGGAGCAAACTATTTACGGAGGACATTTTGTTCAATTTCACATGGTTTAAAGATATTTTTGACCCATTTCCGTTCTTTGAATGATCCTTCTAAGATGAATTGACTATTATGCTTAGCTTTACGAATTTGTTCTTTGACAGAACACCGTCAAATTATCTGTACATGCACTTAGATTAATTTGTTTTGATGAATTTTGGCAAGTAGAGTTCAAGCCTGTCAAAACTAGAGTCTGTTGTATCCTTGCAGCCAGACCACTCAATACGAAGTTTTACTGGCCATTCTGCCTCCGTTATGTCACTTGACTTTCATCCAACCAAGGAGGACCTCATCTGTTCTTGTGATAATGTTAGTACAATTCGATAGGAGCATTAAGAATGGTGGTTGTGCAGGAGTGTCAAAGGTATTAGTAAACCTATATTTGATACCTCAATTTGGTAGGTTAAGCTGCAAAATGATGATATTTCTGGTCCCTATTTCAGTAATTGAATCTTTTATTTACGTCACGACTTATCAGCTCCAAAATTTTCAGGTTCATGCAACTCAAGTTAGGTTTCAGCCTAATCTTGGGAAGTATCTTGCTGCTGTTGATGCGGATGGTGTATTGTTAATAGATGTGGAGACCACCCAAATCTGTAGATATCCTCTGAAGGTTGGGTAATTTGTCGCACAATATTCCTTTCACTAAGTTGTTGAAATTATTAGTGCATGACTGTGGTTAGCTCGTGCTGTAAGGTGTTGGGTTATGTCTTGTAACGAGGTGCAACACTCGTGTTTAGTTGCATTCCTTGAGTTTTAAACCCTGAACAGACTGCCGGTGGTACACTATTAGTCTAGTTTCTATGGAAGCTTTAACAATTTATGGACTGGTTGTAGCATTAGCAGTTTTATTTGTGAATCCTTTTGTTTAATCTTTAGCTTAGAAATATAAAAATTAAATACATTTTTTCATATCTTGATTCTAAGTTTTTAAAATTCTATCTCAGATTGGATCTTCAAGTCTTCCCTACATTCACCTATGCTGATGTTATGCGATCTTTTTTTATTTCCAGAAACTGATGTAATATTATTCGGTTGGACAACCACTTGTGCAACATCCTATTTGCCCCACACTATCTTTTCTCTTTTTGTAATTAGTTGAACCAAACACATTGCATATGACAGGCAAGGAAGAAAGCCGAGTGAAGGTTTCTTCTTTAGTTCTCCCCTAAATAGCTCAGATTATAACGAACTTAAGACTTGAACCTGTGATTGGATCATTCTGGACACCTGAATATCTGACTATATTCATGGGCTCACAAACGTAGAGTTTCCTTAGGAGTGTTAGCTTCTGTGTTGTTGTAATGTAGTGACCTGTGGAATGATATTAGAGTAAGTGATGAGCACAGTTTGAGTATTTCTCTCATTTTGCATTATGTCTTTACTTGTTGTATCCTATCGGCGAGTTGCACCTTATTTATTATTAGGATGTTGTTCGAGTTGTAATGAACTTTTTCTCGGGGGCATCTTTGCAGGGTCACATCTCAATCATCCGGGGTATATGCTGGAGCAGCTCTGGTGAGTATCTAGCTTCACTTAGTGAAGATATGGTAAAAGTCTGGAAGATTGGCTCTCGTGGAGAGCAAGAGTGCATGCATGAGCAAAGCGTAACGGGCAAAAGATTTCGTTGCTGCACATTTCGTCCTTGTTACCCTTCTGTATTAGTGGTTGGTTCAGATCAGGCAAGTAGTTTTTTCTTTCATGTTATCAATTCTATGAGTTGCTCCATTGGCTTACTATTACATGAATGCATGGAGGTTCACAGTTTATATGCCAAGTTGGTTGTTTCAACACTGCATGCATGTTCATTACATTTTCAAGTCTTTGCCTTGTGATTTTTGGACTTTTGTAATGATATGATTTAACTTGTGTACATTCTAGTGCCTGGAGTTTTGGCATATGGCTGAGAACAAGATGATGATTGTGCTGGAAGAACCTGTGAATTGTTTAGCAGCGTCACGGCCCACTGGTGTAGTAGCTTCTGCCACTGACAACAATTTAATCAGATTGTGGAAATGAAAATTTATTTCCATCAACTTCAACTTGGAGAAATCCGAATAGATAGAGTGAAAATCTGTTTTACCATGTTTTGCAATTACACCACACCAACCAATATGAAGAGAAAAGTGGTTATGTTAGGTAAGCAAGTGAGATATTCTACCTCTGGGGAAAATGTAGGTAACATCTCCTTTTTTTGCAGAATTAGAATCTAACCTATGTAAATGTAAATGTGTTACAAGCAAACGTCTCCCATTTTATCCATATCTCATCAGAGTGAGTCGTGATTTCATACTTCTGCTTTGTTTTCTCATTTCTCATGTGTTTAATTTTGTTTTAACCATAATTATCACCATCTATCTTCTATATTCTATACTATATCAAAAGCATGAAGGTCGTTAGAAATGTTGATTGAAGTTTTTGCCCTTCATTAAAAACACTATGTAATACAATAAGACCTTTATTTACTATTTTCTCAGATTATTATTTAACTATCTTTATAATATTGACTATAATTTTGAAAAATTAAGAAGACCTAAAATATATGGAGAATTGACGTCGATAGATTTTTTTTTTTTTTTTGGACTAAAATAGGATTCTTTTAGTTGATTATGTTTACACATTGTTGCATAAGTTCAGCTTCTACAGTACAAAATTATTTCCACATAAATACACTCCATAATGCATAACGTCCTAATTGGAATAAGAATACTGGTTATAATTTCATTGTTTTAATTCATAATTTATGTTATGATATTATGTTTCAGGGTAAGTTTCAAAATGGACAAGAAGTAGCTGTGAAAATATTGTCAGGAAATTCAGGCCAAGATGATGTAGAATTCAAAAATGAGATCTTGTTGGTTGTATGGTCAGGTTGTTGAGATTTTGCTAATGTTGGTAGTTCTTTTTTTTTTCTTTTTTTTTTTTTAAATCAATGTTGGTGAATTTTTTATTACGTGAAAAATGAGTCCTAAAAGATATTGTAAGAGAAAAAGAGGAAAATATCGAAGTCTCCTAAAATTAATGTTGGTAATATTTTTTTTTGGTTAGGAATTAATGTGGGCAAGAACTTTTACGATGAACAATACAAACCCTGTTGCTTTCTCAACTCTATTTGCTTTATTAACAATGTATTGGTTCTATTTTTACATTTTCTTTTTGTTTGATTGTGATTCAAGTCGTCTTCTTGTATTCGTTATCATAATTCTTTCTACTGTTCTTTATTTTTTTTTAGTTAATAGCTTTAAAGATCATATATGAAGTATACATAATCAATAAGTGACAATATATTCTCCCTTTTGGTAATTTCTGGTGTTTTTACTTCGGATCGAAAATAAGTGAACTTGTGTGTATGTGAAAACATCGAATTTTGCAAAAAAGGAATTAATGCACGATGATAAAGAAACTTTGACTTCTATATGATAAATATAGCTATATTGAAACATTTGAATCCTATTACCTTGCAAACTTTAGAAGAGGGAAGTTGTCATCAATTTGTCTTAACCAATGTAGTCATTTCCTTGCTTTGCATATTTATTGCATCATATCTTCAATTTTGTCATGTCTGTGAATATGTAAGTGAATTTACCTCAGTACATTCTTTTTTTATTTGATGTATAATTTGATCCACACGTCTAATCATAATTAGAGTTCTAAAATAAATACACAATTCTACCTTATATAAGATCATAATTAAAATTCTACAATAAATATATAACTCGACCTTATATTTACGACCTTAGTGTTGTCGCCATGATCGCTTCGAGCTTAAACGTAAGGAGGCTTGTGAAGTTCACAAGCGATCCCAAATTTCCCAAACGGTTCCTTTTTTAATTCCTAATAAATAATAATTCAAACCTCTTTGGATTTCTATTTCAATTATCTCATATATATCTATTTTATACTACTTTAAAAGCATGAACTTCCAAATTTTAAATGTTAAATTACTATTTTACCCTTTTTGCCAAAATTTAATGCGCTAACATCTTGCCCTACCCTACAGAAACTCTCCTCATTCACAAACATCACCACTTCCAAGATACATCACTGATAACGCTCAAATTACCCTAAAAACAATTAGAAGAGTAAGTGGTCATTGTTAATAAGAATATCCAACAAAGAGTTGGGGTCGAATCCCACAAGGAATGATTTAAGGATAAGAGTTCAACTTGGAAATTAAGAATGCAAACCTATTCATTGTAGCACTTTAGAATAATTGGGTGGATGATCCCACCAAATTTATAAAAAGAGATTTGTAATCAAGGATTGCAATTAAACAAAAAACGCAGTTATATCACAAGTAAGAGATGATCTAGGGATGTGGGGATTGATATCAGTGTCAAACAGGGGTACATGTGTCTGCTCAAGAATACTAAACTACCATGGATAAACTGGATAATCTTCAATATTACTAATCTTCTTTCAATCTCAAAGCATCATATCATAGAATTTCATTTCGCTCTCATCTATAAGAATCACAAATCAATCGAATACCTTACTAAAATCTTTCTTTCAAGCAGATTTGACAACTAGAATCAAACCACAATATCTCTTTCGAGCAAACTATAGAAATTAACCCTAAATTGCATGCATCAAGCTATTTACCCACGTCAATTAATGTCTTTCAAAGATCAATCGAAGATCTAGATTAGGATTAAGTTTGCAACCTTAACCCATTATATAACTCAAATTCATGGAAGAACAACAATGAAACATAGTAAAACAAACCCACTAAATTAAATCAACACCCAACCCCATAATCACACCCTTAGTTTGGGGGATTTTAGCAACACATCATAAAAAACAAAGAAATTATATCTATAATGTTACCAGCCATTAATTGTTGAAATTAAGCAATAATCATCAACGCCCTCTTCGATTCCACACCTCAATTGTCAATTACAAGTGTGTATTCGAAAAACCCCAAAACTAAGAATGTTTCTCAAAGGGTAAAAAGACTAATTCAAGCAAAATCTCTCAAAACTAATTTTCCAAAATTATCATACGAAAATTGATACATTTTCTCTCTCCTTTGGACTATTTATGGTTTCCCCAAAATTGGCCCAAGATTTCATACGCGGCTGATTCGGTGACGTTAGTCGGGCTCGCTTAACTCATTCGGTGAATCTTTATTTGCTCATTAGCTAGACTTTCTTTTGCTTTAGGCTTCAGGTATTTAAACTTTAGTTGGCAAACTTGGTCGAGTCATCCTTTCACATTTGGCGAATTGCCAATCACCACCTTGTTCGCCTTTTTAGCTTTCATTTTACTCAAAATTCAGTCACTTGGGGATGGACTTTTAGTTCACCCATTCAGTTTCAGCGAATCACCGTTTCAGTTTTAGTCCCCTGACATGCCTTGAATAATTCAATTGTGAACACTGTCAACTAGGGCGAGGTCAGACCATTTGGGCGATCTGCCCTTTTGGTTAGGCGACTGCCAATTGGAAGTTTGTACTCCTTTCAATATTTTTTGCCTCTTTTTCATGTATTCATCCTTGACTTTTTCTTTAGCCTTCGTGACTGCAAAACATCAAATTATCATCAGAATATGACATAATTAGGCATTAAGGACACTAATTGTTGAAGCAAAAAGGCCTCAAATGAGTGAAAATCTACCACTCATCAACACCCCCAACTTAAAATTTTGCTTGTCCTCAAGTAAATCAAGAATACAATTAGTTCAACAAGGGTGTATACAACAGTTCTCAGTGAGAGTTAACATGCAAGTGCCACCACAAGACTACTATCGAGCATATGCAACACTCAATCATGCTCAAAGATCTTCAAGTGATGACTAACCATTATTAATCCAAGTTGAAGCTCACTAGTGCTTCCTTTCTAATGCAAAACCAGGTTTCAGCAAGATTATTCAAGTGCCCTCACATCAAGTCTCTTACGGAGCATATTAATAAAGAAGGTAGGAATCAATACAACTCCCACTCTCCGAAAGAGAAATACATGCAAGCTTCATCCCATAGGCTTGTCCATATTTTCCAACCATCACACAACCTAGAATATGTGAGATCTCAAGGATATTATAGGCTTGTAATGGGGCTGAGGGTAAATGTATGGTCAATTTGGCTCAATAACTTCACCTTTTCAAAGCATTGTTGTACTTATCTTCACCTCTTCTCAAGTTCTTTCCATTCTTTTCATTTGGAGACTCAAACCACAAATTTTATTTTATTTTTTAATTTATTAGACACCCCTTTTTATTTCATCACACTTTCTTTTACATTTCAATTTTCAACTTTTTGCTCACTTTTTTTTAATAAGGAGGAGTTCCTTCTTCTTGCAACAAACTCCAAAGTTGAGTCTCACTTTTATTTCTTCACTTTACACTTGACTTTCTCTTCTCCTTACTTTCCACACCCCCTAACTTAGGATTTTGGCCTAAGTTGGAAATTCAAATAAACTAATACTTAGAAATGACTTACGGGTGAGAAGTTACGGATAATTTGGCTCAAGAGCTTCTCCCTATATGACACTAAAGTAGTTCTATACAGCACAACCTCAGCCCTAACTGGGCACATCACTATCTCAATAGCTCTCTCAATAATCTTAAGCATATCCCTCTCTATCCTAAACGCCCTAGCATCCGTAGAACGGGTAAGGTTGCCCATTTGGTATGTCAAGGCCTAGGTTAAGGGAGACCAGGATAAGGGGTAGGTGCAGAAGAAGTGGAGGGAGTGGCTGAGCTAGAAAGTATGGAAGAAAGCTTAAAAGTACTTGACGGATCCACCGAAGGAGCATGATGAGTAGCATCGGCATCAGGGATAGTAGGATCTACAACTAGAGTGGTCTTTGGTGGTGACGGTTTTCTCCGAGCATCATCTCTCAAATGATCTACTGCGATCATATGAATGTCGTTAGAAGAGTCAGGGGTGACACAAACATTTGTCCTTTCCTAGTAAGGTACTCCGACAGAAGACTGGAAAGGGGAGAAAAGTTTGCTCCTGATAAGCTCTCATCAACATCTCCTCAACAATAATGGCTCCGACATGGATCTCCTCCCGGTCAATAATGGTACTAACTAGGATGACCTTTGGTTGACAAAGGATTGACTCGTTCTGGGATGACATTAAGTTTTTGCTGATGAACCCGAACCAATAACTAGATCCGATGTTCATATCTTTCTTCTCTATATTCACTTCGTCAACCATCCATGGAGGGGTAATATCATAAATCAATGGGGTTAACCATCCCTTCAAGATGTCTAGGTTGTGCTTCATACGCAGATTATACAAGTTGTTGCCCTTTGTGCCCAGAACATAATTTATTTCACCGATATGGCACTGCACTTTCTTTCCTTGGACTTCAACTTCGTGCAAGGTTTTTCAGATAACTCCCTTTTTCTTTTTTGGCAAGGCCTTAGCATAGGCCTCATAGAACTCTTTAGCCTAGGTTGGGACATAAGGAGGTCGAGGCCTTGTGAACCTCTCAAACCTGTGGAATTTGATGGAGTCCCACATAGCGGGGTAGTAACCTTGTCTAGTGTCTAGCATGCAAAGTCGGTAAGTTAGGTATCACCTAAGTGGATAATCACCTAAATAGGTGAATTTCACCATGAAACTTGGTCTGTCTACGTGTGTATGCTTTACTAACCCTTACCCTTGACCCCAGATTAGCTATTCCTTGGTCTATTCAAGTTATTAGATTGAGGGTTGGTAGCCTCAAATTTCCATTGTATAATTTCTTTTCTCATTCGTTACCCCCTTGGTCCTCCGAGTAGGAATAAGATGACTTTTAACATGGTCCTTCATTAAAAAGCAAGCCAAGTGAAGAGAAAAAAAATGCATGCATAAACAATATTCAAGAATTACTAGTTATTAGGTCTACTTTATTAATTTCTCATGTTTTCCAGAATCCTAGTTGTGAATTACTACTCATGCTTGAGTGATCACAATTCATATTAATTTGGTTAAGATGAATCATGAACCTACAATTAGAGTAGGTGAGTTCCAGAATCTTCAGTTGAAATTGCAAAGTAGCAATGGATAAATAAGGATATAATATAAACTAATGATTCAAGAATTAAAAATAGAAAAGTGTTTCATAAATTAATTCTCAAAAAAAAGAAGCAAATTGTTCAAACTACATAAAGTAAATAAGAGACGACTATTTATAGACATCTAATCCTAAATAAAATAAACTAAAAAAACATAGAAAAAATAAGACTCGACACTCTTTTCTATGACTCGTAGGTGTTTCTACAGATTGTAGACACCTCTAGTGGAAGAAGATTTCTCAATACATCTCTGGACTATTTCTACGAACACGTTCTACCACTCGTAGAACTTTGCAGGGTTCGTCCTACTCAATTGAGTCCTAGTACTATAACAAAATTTCGGATGTTTTTATGACTTGGATCTATAACTCATAGAAGATCTTATGGCTCGTAGTACTCTCTCGTGGCTCCATACTTAGCTTCAAAAACCTCCAATCCCTTCTACGAATCATTCCTATGGCTCGTAGATCAACTCGTATGACTCCAAACTTCAGCTGTTACACTGTAATCTTCAACAAGAACTGTCAAAATCTATTTTCATGTAAAACATAAATAAATACCATAAAAATGCTTAAAAGACATGTAAAACTCAAGTTTAAGGCATTACAAGTACCATAAATGCACGGTACATTGCTCATGCGTATGACACCTGCATATGACATGATTTGAACTAACAGCGGAGAAATGTGTAATTGAGAAACTTAAATGGTTTTTGTCATGATTTTTGTGTTGTTGATTTTACTCGAGGAAACTTGTAATTTTGTAAGGAAGTACATCATTTGTACTTTGAGGTTTTTGTTCCAAAGAAATATTTACTTTAAACTCATCGCTTTTACTTTCGAGGTCTCGGTATTTTCTAGGAAAAATACTAATTTTATAAGAGTTTCATATATAAAGGAGGTTTACTTTTATACTTCTATGTTTGAGGAAGCACTTTAGGCGTCCCTAGAACCTATTTCAAGTTATATTTTCTTATATTTCATTAGTTGTGAAGTCGAAGGGCCGGATCATTCCGAGCGTCTCGATAGATTTCGCCAGGCTTTTACTTTTATGCATTTACTACACGTGCATTGCATCATCTTGCATTATGTGTCTGATTGAGATTTACTTGTTCTGGGTGTCAAATGCTCATTATTTATGTCATCTTCACTGTCAATGTTGGCATGTGTGTTTCTAGTTATTTATTGAATCATAGTTTTAGCGGTACTATTGTGCCTCTTATAGTTGTATTGTCTCTATCTAAGATCGTCCGGCCTAAGATGTTTATTGAGTAATGTGTATTTTGGTAATCATACTACACATCAACATCTTTTTCTAATGCAGCACCCACTACAAGCCACCCCCGCCGATTCTAGATCTTCTGAGGTCGTCGTTGTTGGATCGCAGTGAACTCTTGGCATCTTGAGATTTATTGTTTTTTCTCTCTCTTGTATTGTCTATGTATTTTGTATTTTTATTAGAAAGAATTGTTGTACATAGTCCTTTTAGTACTTAGATGCTCTTGTACCAGTGACACCATGTCCGAGTTGGTTCTTGTGTATAGTTTGTCTTTCTTGGTCACTTTCAGGCCGTATCTATTTATTTTGCACCTTTATGTATATATCTATACTAAGGCCTCATTTCTCGTCTATTTTTCTTCTCAATAGTTTTTTTTTAGATTGTTCAATTTTATTTCTCGTAGTTGGATTTTGGCTTGCCTACTGTGGATTTATGGTTGGTGCCATCATGGCTCGATTTCGAATTGTGACAATAATGTGTAAGATATTCACAACAGTAAGCAATAATATTGTGATTAATTTGTATTCAAAATATGAAAAAAAATCACCAAGTATAACACTAATTTTTGTCTAAAAGTTTGATACAAAGATTCATAGTTACGTGCTCTAATTATTTGAACTATGCTCCACACTCTCTTCACTGAATCACAAATTATATCATCGATAAACTACATAACAAATAAATTATATACATTTATAATGTTGTTTAATTTGGCTATGTTAAACGTAAGATATTCACAAGGTCAAGTGATGTTCTTATTGCACATTTCCATTTCAACAAACAAAAATTCATGGAGTACAATTGTTATTTGTGACTAGAGGTCTTCTTTTGTGATGGTAATATTAAACATAGTTTGCTCACTAATATTTTTCATGATGCATTCAAATAGTTCTCAAACTTATATTACACTATGTGAATGGTAACAATTCAATGTATAAAATGAAGCGTCCACAACCTTCAAATTATGGATCCACCGAGTATAATATACAATAGTGAAAAAGGTACATGAATATCCAACTCCATCAAGGAAGAATACACTTTCACACTCTTTCTTGTTCTTCTTTTCTTGTTTCTTGTTTTTGCCCATTGAATAGAGTGTATTGAACATTATTGACACATGACATGATAACTTAATTTGAAGCATGAATGTTTTAAGCATCTTAGCTTAGATTTCCACTTGTAGCATACTTATCAATTTGAGTGACATCAAGTATTTTGTCCATTCCGCTAGGCAAGAGAAACCTAGTTAAACATAAGAAATGTGTGATCACTCAAACTGTTAAACGATAAACCAAAAAGAAAATAAGGGAGCAGAAAAGAACGTACCGGTCTCTTAGAACTTTTGCCATGTATTGGCATCCACCAGGAACTGTGGATTGCATATTAACAGCAATATTTGGATTGTGGATACTTTGTCGAAGGTGAACCCATCCATGTTCCTCATTTCCTTCTGATGAAACTTTGGCCCTGAATATAAGTCAACATTTCCTTAGGTAATGTCCAATACTTTAAAGTATATTGTAAATTTTTGTCTTGTAATTTATGAGATTAATTATTACCTATACATATAAGCATCAATTGCAGTTGGATCATCATTAGTGTCAACAAGACAACCATCACTTACCCAACAATCTCCACAAGCATCAAGTTCCCATCCTGGTAAACTTCCTTGCTAAAAAGTGAACACACATTTGCTTAATATAGTAAATAAAAGTATGCGCGCTCCATATAGCAACTTTTAGATGAAATGTACTTTAATATGCATGGTATGAGAGCATACAAAAGACTTGAGTCAGATCTCATTGTCATCCATTATCAAATGAACAATCAAATATAACAACTAAATGAAAATATACTCTCTAACAATTTAAACCTTTTTTTTTAGATGAGTGAGGTTACACACGTCAACAAGTGAATTAGACAACTTTAAGGTTTTTTTATATGTGATGAAAGAAAGGAAGTTATATAGAAATTCTTTCCCAATATATCAATTACTCCTTCCGTCCCATTTTATGTGAGGTACTTTGACTAAGCACGAAGTTTAAGAAAAGAAGGAAAACTTTTAAAACTTGTGGTCTAAAATGAATGATAGAAATTTATGTGGCTGTAAATCATTTCATTAAGGGTAAAATGGACATTTTATTGTTAAATTGTTACTTAATATAGAAATGTGTGACTGACTAAAGAGGAAAGTAAGTCATATAAATTGGAACACAGGAAGTATGTGATATGAAAGTGTTCACATTCTTTCACCAACTAATCAAACATATACCTCAATATAGGTTCTGAATGCTTCAATGGCTTCAAATGCTTTAGCCTTAGCATATCTAGGCTCAGAAAGGACAACCATTCTAAGTTCCGCCGACTCTAATGGCTCTTCAAGATCTTTTATGAGACTACCAATGCCTTTTTCTGATCCCTCAAGCTTCATTCTTACCATTTCAATGATAATTTTCACAACCATGTAAGCACCTAGAAATCAAAAAGGAACCATGAAAGAAGTATACTTAAAAGGGAAAAAGGACAAATATACCCCCGAATTATCATAAATGGTATGTAGATACTCTCCGTCATACTTTTGGAACATTGGTGTCCCTGACATCCAAAAATTAGAGCATATATACCCTTTATACTAACGGACATACACGTGTCATAATTTTATCCGCTGACCCGATGGATAAGATTGCACCACGTGTCCCTATTTAGTCTTTCGTTAGAGTGAATGGTATATATGTTCTAGTTTTTGGACGGTAGAGGCACCAATGTCCCAAAAGTATGATGGAGAGTATCTGTATACCATTTACGATAGTTCGGGTATATTTGTCCTTTGTCCCTACTTAAAATAATTGAAAATTAGAAAGTAGTTAATTATTACCATCATCAAGAAAGTGATTTTCTTTGAAAGCACCATGGCCACTAGTTTCCATCATGAGATGTGTTTCAACACCATCCTTGTTAAGATTGACACCTTTGTCAATGACATTCCTATAACCAACTCGATACAAGCAATGTTGGCCTCCTTTATTTGTAATAAATTTAGTTAAGGCCATACTAGTACGAGCATCAGTGACAATAGTGGTACCAGGATGTTCCTTGAGAACAATTGCAGACATTAGTGCAATGAGCCTGTCACCATTAATGGGATTTCCTTCACTATCTACTACACCACTACGATCAACGTCTGTGTCAAAAACAATACCAAGATCAGCATTGTTTTCAAGCACAGCAGCTCTTGTTAAGGACATGGCTATTTTGTCCTCTGGGTTAGGGATGTGGTTAGGGAACATTCCATCTGGATTTAGGTGGAGAGATCCAAATGTGTCTGCACCAAGCTTGTCTAACACATCCCATGTAAAAAACCCTCCTGATCCATTTCCAGCATTTACAATTATCTGCATTTTCAATCTTTCATCACATATATAAATGGTTTGATCATCCTCATAACAACTCATACATATATATATATACTTTATCGATTCTTCCATTGATACATAAAGATAAAATCTTTAAAAATATATAGTCTTCTGTTTAAAAAAGAATGACCTAGTTTCCTTTTTAATCTGTTTAAAAAAAATGACTCCTTTCCTTTTTGACAACAATGTAACTTCAACTTTCCACATGACATGTTTAAGGCCACAAGATTAAAGGACATTTTGATACATTTGACATAACTTTAATTTAGAACCACAAGATTAAAAAGTCTTCTTTCTTTTCTTAAGCTCCGTTTCAAGTCAAACTAAGTCATTCTTTTTTAAACGGATGGAGTATATATATACAAAGGTGAAGAAAATATGTATCAGTATGCTTAAGATTGATACTAACAAATACGTACTGTATAAATTTCACTATTGATACATAAACATAAAAGCTTGAAAAAAATGGTTGCTTTTGACACAAACTGCATACTAATGTATCGATTAAAATGGAGATTCCGCAATTTTGTCCTTTTTATTATGTGTTTCTATTTTTAACAAAAAAAAGTATGATAATTTCAACATTTTTAGCTTTGCATGCATCGGAGATAAAAACCTCCACGTCTGTCTGATACAATGTATCACAAATGAAAGCATAGCTATAGTTAGGTATTACATAAAATATCGATGGTTAATAAGAAGCATCGCTACGTTTAGTAATTATGAAAAGTATCATTATGTTTGGTTAAAAGGCTCTAAACTCACGCTATTTCATAAAATTTCTCAAAACAAAATTTGCTTATCATGTACATGTTGGGAAGGTTATATATATTGACACTCCTATTTGTTAACTCGGACCAACCCATTCAGTTCAAAAAGAATTACGCTAGTATATTGCTCAAATTGACCCATGAGAAATATTGTAAAAATATTTTCAAAAAGAGTTGTTCTTCATGATAGGTTATATATAGACGTAATAAAGATAAAAATAATAATATTATTACATACTTAAAAGTTAAAATCATAAAAGAATAATAGTGTAGTTCAAATTTAGTAAAATTCTTTTTAAAAAATAATAATTTAGTAAGAATTGGATGTGTTGAGTTATGACAAACATTTTATCCCTGCTAGTATTAAACTCTATTACAAACAAAGTAGTACTAAACTTTTTTAAGTGGTTAAAGTTAATTTTATGAATATTTTTATTTAGGGTCTCTTTCAAAAGTCACCTGCTAATTGAAATTGGTGTAATTACTAGGATAGTAATTATCAGCCTAATAATTGCACTGTCTAGTAATTACACTGACATGTTTGGTTGTCACAGTGTAATTACACTATAATTATACATGTTTTGTTTGGATGCCACGGTGTAGTTACACTGTAATTATACATGTTCTGTTTGGATGCCACGGTGTAATTACACATGTTCTGTTTAGATGCACAATTGCAATCATAAAATTATATTAAATTTTAAAAATAAAAATTAATTATTTAAAATTTATACTAGACAAATAAGAAACTTTATAAATGACATTAAATTAAATATTTAAGATATATATTCTATTTTTGAAAATATATTAATTAATAAACATATATTCTTTAATTAATATTACGAAAAAATAATTGATTTATATTTTTTGCAAATTAATATATTTCAATTGAATTGATCATAAAAACTAAATGTATGAAGTTTCTACGAACATCGTGAAATGCATGTTTGATGAAAACGTTAATATATAAATAAAATGTCATAAATTATTAAATGTTTGACAAAAAAAAGATAATCTATCAAGTCTAATTAAAAAATAACGTGCAATGTGAATTCAATATTACTAAAACAAATGAAACTGAAAATATAACATAAGTTATAAATTCAAACCAAAAAAATTTAACATAATACTCTTATAGCAAATTTCAATATAGCATGCATAAATATGATTTATTTTTATTTTTTTCTTGAAAAGAAAACGTGAGTCTATAACCTTACTTAATAATGAATTCTATTTTAATTTAAAAATTAGAATACATAATAAAATTATGCTAATGAAAAAATAAGCATGGCATAAAGAAATAGATAATACAAAAAAATTGCATAGAATCACGTAAAGTAAGGTTGAGAACAAGAAGAAAATGAAATATAATAATATAAATAAAAAATAAACTTTTACAAATTTGTAGAATAATAAAAATAAAAAAGGAACTTAAAATAATAGAATTTAAAAAAATCAAAAAAAAAAAAGAAATTAAAAAGTAATCAGTTGGTAATTACACCATGTAATTACCAGCAATTCACAGCCTCTGTTTGTGAATTGTAGAGTGTAATTACTCCTGTCAATTACACCAATTACCTGCTGACCAAGTAATTACATGTCCAATCAAACAGGACAAACAGTGTAATTACATCAATTACACTAAATTCAATTACCAGGGTATCCTTCCAAACAGGCCCTTAACATATTTCTTAAAGAATAAGAAAACACAAATCTGCAGGAGATGCTATTTATCTATTCCACGTTCTTTCTTTCCATCCTTATTTGCAAGAGCGATTTTTCAATTTTAGAGCAATAAGCGATCATTTCTGTAAAAGAAATTAAATAAGATATGTTTCCTATAGATGCCTTGTTAAAGATTTTAATGAAAGTGTTATAATGGATGAACTATGAAGTGATGAGATAGGAGTTGTAATTGGGTGAGTTGGGTTAAATTTGGACGGGTCATAATGGGTTAAGATAATAATCGGGTCAAGATTCAATCCAATTCAAATTTACTTGGGTCAAAATGGGTTACATTACGGATCAAGAACCAATCCAATCCAATTTTTACTAAGCTTAATTGTTTTAATTATTTATTTTAAAACTATTTTAGTACCTAATAATTTTTTTTCTTTATTATGAGTTATGACTATATATAACAAATCAAATTGTTTATGAGTTAAGTCACAAGTACAGTTTATAGGGTATTTAACAAAAGATTATGGGTGTGTTTGGCATGAAAGAAAACATTTTCTCAAAAATGTTTTTCAATTTTTCCATGTTTTGTTTGCTTAAATGTTTTGGAAAATGTACTTATTTTCCTCCAATTTAAGGAAAGTGACTTCCCTTCAAAATTTAAGGAAAACATTTTCCAAAACTCTAGTTCATCCTTAAATTACAATATTTTTTTCTTACCCTACCGCATACCCAACCCTCCCCATCCAAAAAAATTAAATTTATAAATTTTCTTATTTTTTATATATCAAATATTTTTTACTCCTACCCCCAAACCAAACCCCCTCCCCCAAATAGTTTAAAAAAAAATAATTTTGAAATATATTTCAAATTTTAAGATTTTTTTACTCAACCCCCCCCCCCCTTCCCCAGGCCATTTAAAAAAATATTTTCAATTCAAAAAATTTCAATTTTATGCCACCCTCTATCCCTACCCTGCCCCCGGGCCACCCCTTCAATTTTTTTAAATGAAAAATATTTCAAATTTAGAAAAATTCATTTTTATGCCGTGATAGCATCATATTAGTGACAAATTAGCGATGAACTATTAAATATTTTCTTTTAGTTACGAGTGATAGCAACATATTAGCGTTAAATTCATAAATATAATTTTTATTTCAGTTATTTGACTTATGATTTTATTTTATTTTTTATATTTGTTTTTGAGATCAAGAACAAACGACCGGAAGACTGGTTTTTCAAGCCAATTCTAAGAAAAGTAATCATTTTCCTATATAATTTTAAGATTTCGATACATAATTTTTCATGTTAAAATTTTTTTTTTTTATATTAAATTGATGTCCATAGAGTTATGTAAATGTCAATTTTAGTAATGAAGCAAAATAGCAATTGAAAAAAGTCCCCATGACTAACATAACATTTTCTCACCTCATGACCTGATCTCCTAATAAGGGACGGGAACGGCCACCAACCATGCCCAACTCGATTGACATGTTTAGTTTCACTCCATGGGTAATTAGTATTTGAAGACCACCCATTTTTAAACTAAGGTCATATATAATTGGGTGTAACTTGGTGTTTTTCTTTTAATATATAGGTAATTAAGTTATACTTTAGTTGTGTAATGAAATATGTAGTATATTTTAATTTTATGGTGGAGTAGACAGTAATAAAAAGGAGGTGAAAGAGTTAGAAAGTCCAAAAAAAGGATATGATTAAGTTTTATGGTCACTATTGTCCTCATGTAGTTAGATAAGGTTTGTGTGAGGGACATGCAATAAAATAAAAAGGATGTGAGGGACATGCAATAAAACAAAAAGGATATATAGGTAATGGAGAAGAACCTGAAATCCTTTGAGTGGAGTGTCATAATGGTAAGGATGGTTCACTCTTTCTTTTATAATATGTTGTAGATACTTCGCGTAATTGCTCATGAAATCTACCTTAGTCGGACGTGTCGGTAGTGTCGTTGACACTTTTGTGAACCTGTTTGCATATTTACGAGCTGCTTCCTCGCATATTTTCTCCACTTCCATTGATGTTAAACCGCCTTTTTTTGTGAAGAATTTAAGACCATTTCGAGTGTAGGGTAAGTGAGAAGCAGTCATCTGCATCCAAGTAAGAAAATATTTTTTAATTTTATGGTCTTAAAAAAGTCAGTTGGAATTAAAGAGTTATCAAATGTCATTTCTTAAGTCCATTTAATATAGAGAAATATGCACTTCCTTCTTTTAATTTTATTTAAAGGGAATGCAATGTCCATTGTGGTCATGAAGTAAAAATAAACAATGAGAGTAATTCTTCTACGTACCATTATTGAGGCATCATATTGACATGGAGGAAGAATAGTGCTCATGAAGCATGCTGGTGTTGTTGCAAGTCCCATGTCAAAGACCATGCAACCAGCCCTAGTAAGCCCTGAAAATACAGCAACACTCAATGTATTACCCGAAATTCGAGGGTCTTTTCCAAGAGAAACCATAACAACTTTCTCCTTATTGTTCAACCCTTTAATCACCCATTCACCAAAGCTTTCTGCTATTGCCTCAACAGCAGGTGGTGTAAGATCTACACTTCTACCTTTCTCACCTTGCAAGGCCACACCACGAACATCCGATCCATTTTGTAGCCTTCTAATCTTATCCATTTCTTCATCCTCATTGTATGTATTTGCACTACTACTACAACACTCTACTCTAAGAGAAGAAATCGACGTTTTTGTCAAGGAAATATGCAACTTTGGTTTCTTTATTATTGGCACACAAGGGAAGTTGGTTATTGAAGAATTAATGGTTTGTAAAGAAGAAAAAGTGGAAGCCATTGCTATAGCTTGATTTTTAGACAAGAAGCTTGGAGGGATAAGAAGCTTGGAGGGAAAATATCTTTCTACAACCTTCCAAATTGACTGATATTTTTCTTGTTTTATTCAAGGCATATCCTCTGGTTCAGGAAGAGCATCTGCCTTTTGAAATTGAACCATAATTTGTTCCTTTTACTCAGAAAATTAGGCACTAAGTACAATTGAAATAACTCGGCCTTATAGGAAATATAGAAGGAGAATACTTTCTTTAGAGAATGCTCAAGTTTTATATATGCTACTTAAAATCACTTGAGATGATTACAATCATCAACTACATCTCTATTTATATTACTCAAAATATAATCAAAAGTCTTGCACAAATAACTAGATACATGTATTACAAAATCATAAAAGACTTCTCACAATAGATATCCAACAGTGATCTCTTCAAATGCGTGAAAAAGTGACAGTAGAACACAGTATGATCTGTGACCGGTATACTAGGCTCCGGTTGGTCACATGTAAGAAGAGTGTTGTCGCCCCACATATGGGGGATTCTCCCAGTTCTGATTAGGTCGCGGATCTTGGCCTTGAGATCCACGCATTCTTCTGTTGTATGCCCATTTCGGTCTGGATGGTAGGCACATGTCTTACGTACGTCTCCCAGCTCACCCCTGAAAGTAGTTCCCTTGAGGGGTCTCAAGACACGTTCAATCTGGAGACACTCGTAAATAAAAGCACATGGGACGACTTTTGCTCCCACGTTATGTTCCTGTCGATATGCCTTGAGGGTGATTTTCTCATTCCCTTCTTTCCAGCGTCCCTGGAAAAAAGGTCTGTAGACGATTTCTTCCTCAGTATCTTCTTCAATAGTTTCAGGGTGAGTGTCTTCGGGGCCACTATTGGCTTCTTGATTGAAGAAAGAACATTTTTCGTGTATCTTTTGGAGCCTCCTGGTTATATCTTTGTTGAAGACATCGTGTTCCTTCTACATAGCAGCCGTCTCTTTATTCATGATAGCATATCTTGCCATCTTAGCCGCTAATTCCTCGTCTAGTGCCGTATGCTTAAGATTGATACTAACAAAGGTGAAGAAAATATGTATCAATATGCTTAAGATTGATACTAACAAATACGTACTGTATAAATTTCACTATTGATACATAAACATAAAAGCTTGAAAAAAATGGTTGCTTTTGACACAAACTGCATACTAATGTATCGATTAAAATGGAGATTCCGCAATTTTGTCCTTTTTATTATGTGTTTCTATTTTTAACAAAAAAAAGTATGATAATTTCAACATTTTTAGCTTTGCATGCATCGGAGATAAAACCTCCACGTCTGTCTGATACAATGTATCACAAATGAAAGCATAGCTATATTTAGGTATTACATAAAATATCGATGGTTAATAAGAAGCATCACTACGTTTAGTAATTATGAAAAGTATCATTATGTTTGGTTAAAAGGCTCTAAACTCACGCTATTTCATAAAATTTCTCAAAACAAAATTTGCTTATCATGTACATGTTGGGAAGGTTATATATATTGACACTCCTATTTGTTAACTCGGACCAACCCATTCAGTTCAAAAAGAATTACGCTAGTATATTGCTCAAATTGACCCATGAGAAATATTGTAAAAATATTTTCAAAAAGAATTGTTCTTCATTATAGGTTATATATAGACGTAATAAAGATAAAAATAATAATATTATTACATACTTAAAAGTTAAAATCATAAAAGAATAATAGTGTAGTTCAAATTTAGTAAGAATTGGATGTGTTGAGTCAGAGGCGAATCTAGAATTTTAAGAAGACGGGTGCAAGAAAGGAATGTAAACAAACAATCAAATCAGTGAGCCATCCAATTATTTGTGAGCACGGGTTCATTCAGTTGCTATTTGATATATTTTACAAATTATACAAGTAGTTATATCGAATTTTATTGGATGACCACGGGTTCAGGTGACCCATTTTTTACACCTAGAATCGCCACTATGTTGAGTTATGACAAACATTTTATCCCTGCTAGTATTAAACTCTATTACAAACAAAGTAGTACTAAACTTTTTTAAGTGGTTAAAGTTAATTTTATGAATATTTTTATTTAGGGTCTCTTTCAAAAGTCACCTGCTAATTGAAATTGGTGTAATTACTAGGATAGTAATTATCAGCCTAATAATTGCACTGTCTAGTAATTACACTGACATGTTTGGTTGTCACAGTGTAATTACACTATAATTATACATGCTTTGTTTGGATGCCACGGTGTAGTTACACTGTAATTATACATGTTCTGTTTGGATGCCACGGTGTAATTACACATGTTCTGTTTAGATGCACAATTGCAATCATAAAATTATATTAAATTTTAAAAATAAAAATTAATTATTTAAAATTTATACTAGACAAATAAGAAACTTTATAAATGACATTAAATTAAATATTTAAGATATATATTCTATTTTGAAAATATATTAATTAATAAACATATATTCTTTAATTAATATTATGAAAAAATAATTGATTTATATTTTTTCAAATTAATATATTTCAATTGAATTGATCGTAAAAACTAAATGTATGAAGTTTCTACGAACATCGTGAAATGCATGTTTGATGAAAACATTAATATATAAATATGAGGGTCTATTCAAGATCGTTGCCAAGGTAGGCAATACTCATACAAGGTGGAATTACCTCTACACTTTAAAATCCATCCGGTGTTCTATGCAAGCGTCCTCAAGCCATACCATGAGGACAAGGAAGATCCTAGCCGAAACCAATCTCGACGGGTGCCCATTAGTGTCATTGCCTCGCACAACTGGGAGATTGAGGCTATCATAGACTACCAAGCCAAATGGAAGCGAGGTCAACAAGCCAACGCCATGTTCATTGTACATTGGAAGGGACAAACTCCGGAGGAGGACACGTGGGAAAGATATAAAGACTTGTCGCAATTTAAAGACCAAGTTCGAGAGTTTCTGCAGCAATGCGCCGCGGTCATCGCATCATCAGGTAGGGGAGCATATGACATCCCGCCACTTGGCCAGCCAGATTTCGCGTTCGAATAGGGGTGGAGGGTTCTAGAATTGAGGAGAGGCTTGCAGAGAACTCTAGAAACTCTTAGATTTTTCAAGAAGGCTTTGGAGAACTCTAGAGTGTGTAGAGAATTTTAGAGATAGGACTAATGTGTAAATATCTTAGGGACTTGTAAAGTAATTTTAATTTACACTTTAGCCCTTAGGAGTTAGTATAAATAGAGGTGCCATTCATTTGCAAGGCATCACTCAAGTTGTAAAGCATTCCAAGCAATACAAAGCCTTCTTCCAAAAAGCTCTCTTGTTCTTTCTAAGTCTTTCTTTGAATTCTCTTAGCGATCTTAATTTCAAAGGCGTACTTGAGCTTACAAAATCTTGAAAGAATAGTGAGTAAGTTGTCAAGTGCCGCACGGAGCTTTAGCCAACACTCTAAGTCCGTGACAGAAGACTCATAAATATATTTCTTTCACTTTTTGATATAAGAATATCATTAATTATTGAAAATGATTCAAAAATATTCATCTTCTATTTGTTGGTCTACAAATACACCCGCACCCCATTTTTATTTTTGGTTCAAGAATACCCCTTCTTACACTTTTTAGTCTATAAATACAATAAATGATACTTTGAGAACATAATAACCATTAATGATACTTCAAGGACATTTATTTCATTGCATGTCCATCTCTTAGTACGTTTGCTTAAAATAACGCTAATGATACGTTCTTGAATTGATTGCGTTTTAATAATAAAGTAATTTTAAAAAAATATATAAATTTTAATGAATTTATTAGAATCTGAGTGGTGTTGAGATCTGACAATGTTATAAGAGTTAAAAAATATTAATTGAACTCAAGAGAAAATATAAAAAAATTTAAAAAAAATTGTTGGTCTTACAAAAATTCAAACCCTCACCATGAGGACCGAGAAAAAAAATATGACAACCAGTCTAGTAATGTTCTTTACATGATTATCTTCAATTAAAGATTTCAAGCACAAATAGTTTAAAAGGAAAAAAGAACAAAAAAAAAAAATTTATTTAAATAACTAAATTACAAATCTTTATAAGTTAAAGCTTAATCGATATTAAAGTCATAAATATTAGATATTTAAATATAAATAGATAACAAAGGTTAATGGATTTTTAAACTAAAAGGTGGAAGGTGGAGGGGGGTGTTCTTGAACAAAAAATAAAGGTTGAGGGTATTTTAGATCAAAAGGTGAAAGAAAGGTATTTTTGAGCCAATTTCAATAAGTTAGGGGTATTCTTGAGCCCAAAAAAAGAAGATGAGAAAATGGCCAAAAGCCCCCCCCCCCCCCCCCAACCTTTGTCGGATTCCCAACTACACATGAAGCTCTAATGGAGACATGATGGGAGTTCCCTGTGTATCGGGCACTGCTTTGATATGAGACATTCATGGTGCTACCTTAAAAAAAACTTTATTTTAAGATTGTGATGGTGCTAAGCCATTCCGTGCTTTTAACCCAACTCAAGCCGAAGAAACTTATTCAATGGTCACCGCTAACCGCTTTTGGTCCCAAATCATTAGGGTTGCTTTTTCCAATAAACATTGGTTCGGAAAGTTCAAAGCTGGAGACCCAGTTCGGTACGAAATCATAAAGGTTTGGGGGCCTATTGGTCAAAGAAAAGGAAAGATCCTGCTTCCGAGACGGATCTATATGATGTGATAGTGTCGCGTACGGTCCTTTTGAGAAGGGTGTGATACCTGGGCCTGAGGTTCCACATTTCAATATTATCCTCAAAATAAGAGAGCTAATGAGAAGGGATTGGAGGTGTGAATTGAGACATATTTGGAGGGAAGGTCAACGGTAGCCTAAGAGCAAGTCAATACTATGAGAGGAGCGCGATAAGTTTTGCGGCATCCAAAGTATACCCTAGACATGACATGACATATAAGACCCCAAGAGGCCCTACACAAGTCACTTGACATACATAATACATAAGGAATTACAACAAAAGAAAGAATATGTAACATTGTCTTATATCATAAAAGAGAGTTTAGAGCATAAAAGTGGAATCATACTAAGTCTTGACAAGCCATTCTATACATCAATAGAGCGATTGGGACGTAACTCATACACCATGTAAAAAGTCTCAAAAGAAATAAGGTAAAACAATAAAGTCTTCATGGTCTTGCCCTCGAAGTATGAGGACTTACCAATCCAAAGCAATGGAGCACAATTTGGATCTAGCCACAATCTAAAAGAGAAGCGCTAGTATGCATTATTACATGGAATGTACTAAGTATGGGGAATGCATAAAAACATGAACATGACCATATGAGAACTTTAAACATGATATGTATGACCAAACTAAAGCATGAGTAAAATGCCTTTAAGAAATCGTAAGTCATAAACATGGTCAATGAATTCTCAAAACATAATGAAAGCTTTCATAGTACCCTTGAAGGTAACATAGTTTATTATATGGGATATTTACCGTTAACCGACAGTAAGACTATGCGAGCTATAACATAGAATCTGATGTAACCTTCAGATCGAAAAGGGGATTCTACTTGCCAAGGTGGTCTCCGTAATATTCATTCATATGTTATTTGTGGATCCACTAGCTAGGTCATTTAAGACAATTATACGGGGGTAGGTAATTTGGCACAAGGAGATTACTTCTAGAGACCCGATCTGTACTAATGGGAGAGCCTCCATCTCAAAGTCCTCTCGTTGCTAAGTAAATCACAACCAAATTGGTCATAATCATATTTATATTATCATACTTTGAAATGCACAATTAAACTACCAATCCAATCATACGTCATCATAGAGTAGCTCCTAAAAATCATGATTTATACATGTGTGAGAAAACCTTTCACAACCATGATTTTATAATATGTGAGAAAACCTTTAAACAATTTATTGATACCCATCTCATAAACATCCTTAGTTCATAAACAATATTTTCATAAAACATGCATAGATTTCATAAACCGTACTTCATAAATTCATCATCATAATCAAGTGAAAAGCATGGGTCTATATGAAATCAATTGGAAATCTTGTGGTTTAATCACAATATACATAAGAAGATTGAAATTGAACAAATGAAGCAAAATCAAATAAGACTCGTGGAGATTGTGTGAAACCCTAATCAAATTAGGTGAAATTGAATTGGAGACTTGAGATTATTTTGGGACTTAATGGATGAATGAAATCCATAGGTTAACTCCATGTACCTTAATAATCAAAGCCTAGCAAAGCAAGAGAGAAGGGGAGACTTGAAGCTTAGAACCCTAGCTTTCTTCCTTGATCTTGAGAGAGAATTGGAGAGGATGAACTTGGATGAGAATTATGGATTTGAGAGAATGAGAGGATTTGGGTAGTTTTAGAAATTGAAAGGTAGTTATAGTACTTAGAAATAGGGTCAAAATAACATAGTAAAGGTATTAAATGTATAGGAAAAGACCTAAATACCCTTAAGAAATAACTATCAGATGGTGCCTATGATTTTGATCTACAGTCCATAAGAATTCCTACGGACTGTCCTGGTCAGACGTAGGGTCAACTATTGGGGGCCAAAATCCTGAGTAACTTGCACGAGAACCTTCTACGAGTCGTTGATTTCTCTACGGTTTGTAGACCTCTTCCCCTAGAACCCTTATTACCAAATATCTTACCAAGTCTGAAAACTCTTCTACAGGCCCCTTCCTATGGGCCGTAGAACCTTTTACGGAGCATCCTAGTGGTTTGTAGTAAAGACAAAAAAACCAAAAGTTCCTCACTTTTCAATATCCTTCCTACTACTGCCTTCTATGGGCTGTATGACCTTGTACGGTCTATAGATAGGCTCATAGAAACTAAACTAGTGTTAAGTTTATGCAACATCCTTTTCAAACTCATCTTCCAATTTTTGAGGTTTTACATATATATATATATATATATTACCCAACCCTTATTTATTTATTTGTCCAAGAAGGTGAGACCCCTCCTCTATGTGCATAAGAACATAAAATAAAAACTCAAAAGGTGAAGAATATACATGTGGAGTCCACATCAGCTATAATTAAGTCTCACCGATAAAATCCGTCTTCTTCCCATTCTCTCTCAAATCGGCCTCTCATTCTCTTCCTCTTTTTCTCAATTTTTAATTGTATTTTCCTTCATTCTCTCCTAAATTAGCTTAAAACTTGAATTTTGTTGTCAAAGATTTAAGTGTATGTTCAATGTTGACAAAACTTGACATTTTAGGGCTCGTTATTTTCTCTAATTTCTTAATTAAGATTCAAAATTTGTTCTGCAAATTTATAGTTTTTTCACTCTGTTAGAGTAAGTAATGAAAAATGTGGATTTGAATAAGTTTTGTATGGAAAAATCAGGTCGAATTCTCAAAGTAGTAGTGCGATGTAAACATGAAATTTTGCTGCATATGCGAACTTCTTGGTCGAAGTCAAATCCTGGAAGACGATTCTGGTGTTTCCCCTACTATGGTGTATGTGATTTCTCTTCTAGTGTTTATTTTTTTTTGTGATTTAATTGATGTTAATGTACTACTTTGATTTTGTTTATTTTAAGAATTGTAAATTTTTTTGATTGAGAGACAAAGAAGAAGTCGATCCAAGATAAATTTTTATCCTCCCAAGATTGGTGAACAAAATCAAAGAGTTGGAAAATGAAGTTTTGAGGAGGTAGACTCACATCAATGAGCAAGTGGTCGACAATAAAAATGGTGTAGGTTCTATGGGAAGGTGTAGTTTCTATTGGAAGGTCATTTTGTATATTTTAATTTTATTTTATTGCTATGTTCATCAACAATTTATTCCAAAGTAGTGAATCAAGTATTGAGCTAATTGATTTGTCATAGTAAAGGTACCCTATATTAGATTAGATGTAATAAGAAACTGTATTTTTGTAACACTTCGGATTTTGTAAAAGGAGAAGAAAACATTTTAACCACTATTTATGTTCTACAGGTCCATTCTATGGGTCGTAGAAGCTTTTACGGACCGTAGAAGGTATCCATAGAAAGTGGGTCGAGTTTTGAGAAAAATCAAGTTTCAGTATCTCATTCGAGGACTGACCAAGACAGTCTATCAAATGATCTACGAGTTGTAGATAGATCTCGTAGGTAGGTCCCAGTCTTAGTGCAATTTTAAAGGTTAAGTTGAGTTTATGGTTGGGGTCTATGGACGGTAGAAGGTTCTACGGGTTCAAGACCAGCCTCGTCAAAGTTTTCTTGAATTTAAGGCAGTAGTACTTGGTCTACAGTTGACCAGTACAAATCGTATATCTACAGACCATTTCGAAAGTTAATTTTTTTTGGGGGGGGGTTTTGATATTTTCCGTAGGTGTTTAATACCTAAGCTATGACGTTTCGACCCCTATTCTAAGCCCTATATAAGTATTTTAAGTCCTAAAACTATCCATTCTAAATTATTCTCCTAAATCCCAAATTCCCTACCATATTCATCCCTACCAGCTCTCTCTCAAGCTAAGGAAGAAGAAGCTAGGGTTTCAACCAAGGATCTTCAATTCACCATATTTTTTGGCCCTTGATCACTAAGGTATGTTAGCATTCACCTATGGAGTCTTTTCCTCCATAGGTCCCCATGAAATTCCAAATATTCAAGTTCAATTCACAATTCAAAGTTACGGTTTTATTCAATCTTCATAAGTTCTTCTAAATTATGATCTAATTGGTTATTTCCTATCTTCTATTACATTAATTAAAGTAATTACATGTTTTTGAGTTGAATTCATTTGAACCCATGCATGATCCGTGATATTTTATTATAAACATATGAGGATGCTTATGAACTGTGGATTTTTGAAGATATGCATATCTTTATGAAAATGATGAAATGAATTGAGGATGCTTTTATATTAACGTATCAATGAGATTGTTAAAGGTTTTCTCACATGCTACTATGATCATGATTGTGAAAGGTTTTCTCACATAAGAATTCATAAGGTTGAAAGGTTTTCTCACATAAGTTGAATCAAGGTTTAAAGAGCTATTCTAAATGACTATAGCTTGTATTGGTAGCTTAATGGTGTCTTTACATGGATGAAGAAATGAATATGATTAGTGATTATTCCATGGGATTTTACTTAGCACCGAGAGAATATTGAGATGGAGGCTCTACTGTTAGTAGAGCCCGGGTCTCTAGTCGCAATCTCCTTGTCCCTAACTATGTGCCCCCGTAGGATGTCTTAGCTAGTGGATCCATGTAAGATAGAAGTTTATGACCATTAACTTGGCAAGTAAAACATCTCTTTTTGGTGTGGGATGGACATTGGATTCCATGTTTAGCTCATATGGTCTATGTCAGTTAATGGTAAACATCCCATAATAATGAACTAAATTTCTTTCAAAGTATCTCACCAAGTGTTTTAATATTTTAAGCTTGTATTGACCATGATTATGACTTGTCTTTTCTAACATCTTATTTTATTCCTTAGGATGGTCATTGCATGTCATTTAAAGTTCTTTTTGCATGATTTCATACTTTTATGCATTGATATCATACTTAGTACATTCCATGTATTAATTCATACTTGTGCCTCGATTTTTCACTAATGTAGGGTATGATGCTCCTACCTCGCATACTTGTGTCTAGTTAATCTATCTCTTGGCATTCGAATATTGGTGAGTCCTCATGTTCTGAGGTCCAAGACACTTTTATATCTTTCCTTTATTTTAGTTTTCAGACATTATATATGGTATATGGGTTATGTCCCAACCACTTTTCTTGATGTACTAGATGGCTTGTTGAGACTGTATTAGACTTCCGCATCAAACTCTTTTATGATATAAAAATACTACTTTTGAAATCTTTCTCTATCATCCTGTATGGTGTATGCTAAGTGGGTTGTGTAAGGCCTTTCGGGGTTCTATATGTCATGTTACACCTAGGGTATACTTTGGGTCGTGACAAACTTGGTATTAAGAGCACATGGTTTAGAAAAGTCCTTGGATGTATCACAAGCCATGTCGAGTAGAGTCTTTTTCATGAGTGTGAAGTGTGCCACATTTATGAATATGAGGCTATGAAATGTTTAGGAAGTTCAACTTCTTTGATCATTCTAAAGTGGTGCGATAGAGTATAACTCTATATATATCTCTCTCCTAATTTGTATTTGATGCCTTTTAGGATATGTCCCCTCGAAGAGCATACATTAGAAGAAATTTGAGTGAGCATATGTAACAAGAAGCTCCTCGAATTTTGGCTAACCCTATGGTCGAAATAGTGACTAATGTAGAATTCCATGCCGCCTTTCAAGTGTTGGCTCAAGCTATGATTGCTCAAGATAATAGGGAGGTTGTGGTCTCCATTGACTCAAATGTGGGTATGACAACAATTAAAGTGAGGGACTTCACTAGAATGAATCCCCTAGAGTTTCATGGTTCCAAGGTTGAGGAAGATCCTCAAGACTTCATTGATGAGGTGTATAAGGTGTTGATAATCATGGGAGTGACACCGGCAGAAAAGGCAGAATAGGCCGCTTATCAACTTAAGGGTGTTTCTCAAGTTTGGTTTAACCAATGGAAGGGAGAAAGGGTGGATGATGTGGGTCCTCTTGACTGGAAGAACTTTATGGTTACTTTTCTTGGTAAGTTCTTTCCCTTTGAGATGAGGGATGACAAAGTACTTGAGTTCATTAACCTTTTTTAAGGGAATATGAGTGTGAAAGAGTATGCTTAGAAATTCACACAATTGTCCAAATATGCTCTTTCTATTGTTGCCGATTCTAGGACAAGGATGAGTAAGTTTATTTTGGGTGTGTCTGAAATGGTGATTAAGGAATGTCGTACTGCCATTCTCATTAATAAAATGGATATTTTATGTTTGATTACACATGCTCACATATTGAAAAGGAGAAGCTTATGTAAAGATCTAGGGAGGCAAAGTGGGCAAAGATCGGTGATGGAAACTTTTCACATTTGAGGTCTGATGGACATGGTCATTCTAAATTATGACAAAGGTTTTTCGATAAAGTTTCCTCTAATGCTTCGTTTTCGAAGTTTAGCAAAGATAGGGTGTCTAACCCTAAGCCTCAAGGAGGAAATGGTAGTGAATTTTCATTGTCTACTTGCACTAGGTGTGGAAGGAAGCACTATGGTAAATGCCTAGTCGGTATAGATAGTTGTTGTAGTTGTGGTATGAGTGGTCACAAGATGAGGGATTGACAGTCATTTGCTACTAAGGGAATAAATGATAGGCAAGCTCCGCCTAGTGGTTTGGGTCCAAGTGGTCAATAGCAAAAATAATTCTATGCACTTCAAACTTGATATGTTCAAGAGGGTTCTCCTGATGTGGTCACCGTTATGTTGAAAGTATTTCATCACGATGTTTATGCTTTGTTTGGTCCTAGTGCTACCTTGTCTTTTGTGAAGGCATATGTGGCTATGAGATTGGATGTTTCTCTGAATGTGTTGTTAGACCCTTTTTATGTCTCTACTTCTATTGGTGAATCCATTACGGCTAAAAGAGTCTTTAGAAATTGGCATGTCTCCTTATCCCATAGAATAATCATGTTGATCTTGTAGAGCTTGATATGTTGGATTTTGATGTTATTCTTTGAATGGATCGACTCTTTTCTTGTTACACTTCTGTTGATTGTAGAACCCGGGTGGTTAAGTTTTAGTTTCTAAATGAGCTCATCCTAGAGTGGAAAGGGGGGAATTATATATCTAAGGGTCAGTTTGTTTCTTGTCTTAAAGCCAGGAAAATAATTTCTAAGGGTTGCATATATCATCTTGTTCAGTTTAGGGATACAAATATCGAAACCCCTATTCTTGAGTCAATCCCCGTAGTAAATGAGTTTCTAGAAGTGTATTCCGATGTTCTACCTAGTGTTCCTCCCGAAAGGAAAATAGACTTCGGTATTGACCTTCTCCCTAATATGCAACCTATATCTATTCATCCTTATCGTATGGCTCGGTCAGAACTTAAGGAGCTAAAGGAGCAATTGAAAGATTTGTTGGATATGGGTTTCATCAGACCAAGTATCTCTCTATAGGGCGCTCCAATTTTGTTTGTTCATAGGAAAGATGGTTCACTTTGCATGTGTATTGATTACCATCAATTGAACAAGGTTATCATTAAGAATACGTATAATCTTCCACAGATTGATGATTTGTTTGATAAAATTCAAGGAGCGAGTTACTTCTCTAAGATTGACCTCCGGTCTAGTTATCACCAATTAAGGGTGAAGGAAGGTGCCATTATGAAGATGACTTTTCAAACTCGGTATGGTCATTATGATATATTAGTAATGTCATTTGGTTTGAAAAATGCTCTGGCCGAATTCATGGACTTGATGAAGAGAGTATTTATACAATATATTGATATGCTTGTGATAATATTTATCGATGACATCTTGATTTACTAACGTAGTGAGGATGAGCATACCGATCATTTGACGATTGTGTTGCAAGTCCTCAAGGACCGACAACTATTTGCAAAGTTTAATTAAATGTGAGCTTTTATTGAGATCCCTAGCTTTTCTTGGTGATAGTGTTTCCGGTAAAGGTATTGAGGTAGATCCCAAGAAGGTGGATGCGATTAAGAGTTGGCCTAGACCTCTATACCCTTCAGATATTCGAAGTTTCTTGATCTTGGATGGATACTAGAGAAGGTGTGTGGAAGGATTTTCTTTGATTGCCTCTCCATTGAATGCTTTGACCCAAATTAAGGTTAATTTCTTATGGTCAGAAGCGTGTGAGAAGAGTTTTTAAGAATTAAAGGAGAGACTTACGTCCGCTTCGGTGTTGACTCTACGGGAAGGGTATGATGGGTTCGTTGTTTATTGTGATGCTTCAAAGATTGGATTAGGGTGTATTCTTATGCAAAATGGAGAAGTTATTGCCTACGCCTCATGCCAACTCAAGATTCATGAAAAGAACTATCGTACCCATGATTTGGAACTAGAAATGGTTATTTTTGCTTTAAAATTTGGAGGAATTAATTGTATGGTGTCCATGTAGATGTCTTTACGAACCACAAGAGTTTGCAATATGTATTCAAGAAAATAGATCTAAATCTTCACCAACATAGATAGATAGAAATTTTGCAGGACTATGACATGAGTGTCCTTTATCACCCAGGCAAGGCCATTGTGGTGGACGATTCCTTAAGTTAGTTGTCGATGAGCAGCGTTACACATGTTAAAGATGATAAGAAAGAATTGGCTCGTTATTTTCATAGAAAAGCTTAGGTAGGTGTTGTCGCGCCCCATTTTTTCACAAAAAGGGGTTTTGGGTGCACGACCTAACAACTCTTTTGGGCTTTTGGGTTGGATTGAAGAGTCGCCACCTAACGAATCAAGGCGCGTTAGGGAACCTATCTAACCTAACTAAATCTAACTAAGGTCAATGAACCAGAAATTGGGTAAGGGTTCAAATTACCTCGAGGGGAAGGTGTTAAGCATCCCTCGAGGTCCACAAATGTGGATCCTGACCGTATCTCATGAAGTTTATGTGGGGGTTACAAGTAGCATTTAAGGTCACTTAATTTATTGGTTATTTAATTTAAACATGCTTGCTAGGTGATAACAATAAATAAACATTAAAGATTATTTCAGTTAATTGTTATTTAATTAAGCATGCTTACTAGGTGATAATATTAAACATTTAAGGGAACTTTAGTTATTTAATTAGTTAAGCATGCAAGACTAAGTTATAACATAATAACAAATAAATATTAAACAATTAAATAAGAGATAAGCGAGGGGACAAAAATTGCACAAGTAGATAAGCAAACAAATTTATATTTTATTTAAGCTACCCCAAACAATTTTAATTATAAACAAATAAAGGGACAAAAGGAAAGGAAGACTTTGAAGGACTTTATGGATCAGCACTTGACCTTTCTTTATTTTTCGATAGGCTTCCGTGTAGGGACAGACAAAACCAAGGTTTGCCGCTTTAAGCCTGAGTCGATGTCATCATATCTGTAGGGCCTAAACTACCCCTACCCCACCTTCCGCATGCATTTTCTTCTCTAAAAGGTGCCTAGCGCCCTCGCTTAATATCCAAGAGGCATTGGACTACTACTAGGGAGGGTTTAGACTAAAATAAAATATAGGCTCCTAATAGGCCCCCTAGACACCAACCAAAACAGATAGGACGAACATTTAGCACATAAATCTCAAGTTGGCCTATAGGTTTTATTAAATATGCTAGCAAACACAAGTAAAGTGAAAATGTCGCATGCTTAGGTGTGTGCATACAAAACCAGCAGCATAACAATATTTACTGAATTTAGAGAGCAGAAAACACATGTAGAAAGTAATTAATTGCTGTTATTAACTAATTTTAAAAGTGGCAGAAGAATTATCACAGATGCATGACATAATTTTTTAGAGTAATAGTTGATCAGATTATTAATTCCGATTTTATTTTAAGTAGCAAACAATTTATTAGATGCAGTAATTAATCAGTAGCATGACTTTAAGTGGCAAAACAATGCAGAAATTAATTAATCCGAGCAGGATTTAATCGAGGAAGCAATTGGCAGACGCAGAAAATTAATTTAAGTGGCAAAACAAGTATTCATGAAGAATGGATTGATTTTAAGTAGTAGAAGAGTGTTTAAGTGCAGAAAATAACTTCATCATGCAGATTGGACAAGAGCAGATTTTATTTAAGACAATATTAGCATGCTGGGCAATTTATTATCTTATTTTTAGTGTCAGAAAAATAAATATATTGCAGAAATTTATTTACCAGTGGGCAGAAAATGTGCATAGATTTATTTCAATTATTTAACATGCTGAAAATTATTTACTTACGCCTGTGAACATGATTTCTAGGCGATTGAAAGGTTGTATGCATGGCTCCTATAGGCGTAGTTTCTAACTATGAACATGCTGAAAATCATAATAATATTTAGAAAAACCTATTGGCATGATATCTAAGTGTGAACATGTTGGAGTTATTATTAAAGCTCGCATTAACAGATAACAATTAGGACAGATCAGTACCTAAAGGATTCCGATTTTACTCCTTTTAAATTCATCAACATGTTGAAACTAGTGGATTATTAAAATCAAACTTATTTAACATGTTGAAGTAGTTCCTATGAGTATAATTCTAAATATAGACATGCTCGATTACATGCTAACATGCGAGATTTGTTAAACTAGGTGAGACGATATATGATACAAATAACATGAAATATTAACAAATTGATTCGAAAGTAGGTGATTTTAACAAAGTTAATGAATGAGATTAATGCTGCAATTTATTCATTTTATTTAATCTTTTCCAACATGCTTGCATAATAATATGAGGCGTTAGTAAGGCAAGTAGCACATTTTTTCCATTAGTTATTTAGCATGTGATAAAATATGTTTTAATCTAACATGTTAAAACAATTTATGTGTCAGTTATTATCACAACACAAATAGACTCAACATAAGTAAAGCAATTAGCACATAAATCCCCCTCCCCTCTTAGGCGATTCCCCAAATATTTCATATATATGTACTAGAGAGTTAGAGAGTTATTACAAGATTATTACAGAACCGAATAGGAACAAACCCAGAAACAACAAAATTAACTTAAAACAAAATATAAAACTCCATCCAAATCTCTTGACCAGGCGACTCTTCAACTTGAACAAAATGTCCAAACCTGTTGAAGAAGATACAAGTATATACAATACACCAAGACAATAATACTCGCATAATATTACTTGTTTCAACATATAGGTGGAAAAGAGACATACACGCATTCTGGCTAATCAAGGGTAGCATAAAATCGCACATAGAGAAAAAGGGATAAGAAACTGACCTAGATGCTTCTTTTGTACGTTTTTGAACATACAACAAATATACAGTATTCATGATAGATAATGCAAGACGAAATTTAACTAATGAAGGGGAGCTAACCAATTATGCAGAGTATAGTTATTAGTAATGCAGATGAACTTAATTCAAATAGGCCCACACATAGCAAAACAAAGTGGATAGATACTCCTTGGAATTCACCAGAATTATTTTCTTAAAGTAGAGAGCAATATTTCCAAAGTATTCAAGTGTGAGTATGGTCTGTGTCAGTCTCTTTAAATAAGGGGCAAATGGTCTCTTTATATAGTGGGAAGGGGCACACGAAAGGAAGAGAATAATTATAAATGGGAGCAAATAAGGGAAATTTGTTTCCTTAACAAAAAGGAGTCAAATCAGTCAAATACTTTACCAAATATAAGAAATCAGTATGAATTTATACTATTTAATTAAGGCAAAGAGCACAATTTTATACACATGGATTCAATCAATTAGCGAGACACATATTGAGTCTATAATATGACACCACATTTTACCATATATAAGCATGCTTTTACCAAATTTAACATGTTAAAATTTGTCTACAAATAAATACGGTAAGAAATATTAACTAATGGCGGTTGTAGTCAAAATTAAATAAATTAAGCATAAGAGGATTTTATTTAAGGGAAGAGATGATTACCTTGTAAGTCGATTGCATGGACTAACTCTTGGTCAATTAACATGAAAAACTAGTACATAGATATAGCAGATTCTATGGAGAGAAAAATAATACCATAATAAAACTAGTAACAAACACCTAATTTAATAACATCACTCAATTAATCATGCTGGAATTTACTGAGATACTAATATATACAATGAAAATTATCAGTTCATAATCCCAAATTGAAGTTTCTGGACAGAATTTTAAATCAATCTAAACATGCACATAATAAACTAAAAATGAACCAATTTTCAGAAAATCAGAAAATCACGATGAATCATGTAAAACAAACATAGGAATCAGGTCCCTTTTCATATACGAACTGAGCATCTATTAGGATCAGAAATTTTAAAAGAAAACTAACCGAACGGATCTGTCGAGATCCGTTTTCAAACCAACCAAACATTGATGTGCAGACAAGCTCCGTTAAGTCGTTCGCTCCCAGGAGTTCCTGGCCGAAATGAGAGTAAAGAGGAGCTGACGAGCAGGGGTCTCGCTATCACTGCTGCTTGCGGAGTTGTTGTTGCAGGCTGCTGCTGATGTTGCTCGCTGGAGCTGTCTTTTCGGCGCTGCTGATGGCGATGTTGGCCGGAGCTGTTGTTGCTCTCCTCGCTTGGTGGTTGTTGGATGGAGAGGAGAAAGAGCAAAGGGAGGAGAGAAGGGAGAAGAGACGAGGGGAGACGACGACTGCCTCTTGGTGGTGTCGATTTTCGCCAGAAACGAAAAGAACCCAAGGGGTCCATGACGCTGTCGAGAGGAGAAGCGAGAATGAAGAAAAAGATAGGGTTTGGTCTTAAGGAATAAATTAGGCAAGAAGATAGATTTAATCTAGTCCATTGATCTAAATGCGATGAACGGTCATGATTAGATCTTGAGTTTGATCAAGGTGTTGGACGGACAAGATTAAAAGAGTGGACCTTGAATCTGATAAGAATAGGCTAAAATTGAAATCAACAAAGGCTATAATTGAAATGAGAATTTGAATTGAAGTGGCTAGAATTGAAATGAATTAGAATAGAATATGCTAAGATTTAAATGATTTAAGGGAAGACTAATGAAATGATATTCGATTAATAAAATACTACATAATAAAATATTTTCACATAATTAAACACATCTAATATTTTAAAATATTAAAGTAAAGTAATTATTTTGAGTTTAACTATCGATAAATATAATTAATAAAATAATTTGATAATAATTACAATAATTTTTAAAATCATGCTTACTAAAATAAATAATTTTTAGACAAAATTGATTAAAATTTTAAACGTGAAATATATTTTTTAAAAAACCGTGTTTAATCGAATATCATTCAAAAAAGGTTAAAGGTCGATCAAAATTGGGTGTCAATAGGTGTTCGTTTGGTAGATTCTGATGAGGGTGGTGTTGTTTTTCAAAATCGTTCGGCATCATCTTTAGTGTCGGATGTGAAAGACAAGAAAAGTCTCTATCTGATTTTGGTTTAGTTGAAGAAAGTAGTACTTAAAAAGTCCGTTGAGACTTTATCCCAAGGGGGAGATGGTGTGCTTCAATATCAAGGTTGTTTGTGTGTTCCTAATGTTGATGATTTGAGGGAGCAAATTATATCAAAATTCCATAGTTCTCGGTATTCCATTCATCCGAGAGCCACCAAGATATATTGTAACTTGTGGGAGGTCTATTGGTGGAGTGGGATGAAGAAGGATATTGTAGAAATTTTGGCTAAGTGTCCTAATTGTCAACAAGTGAAAGTTGAGCATCAAAAGCTGATAGGTTTGTCCCAAGATATTAGTATTCCTACTTGGAAGTGGGAAGATTTGAATATGGACTATATTGTTGGTTTATCTTGCACTCGGTGGCAACATGACCCGATTTTGGTTATTGTGGATCGTATGACAAAGTCATCTCATTTTATTCATGTCAAGGTTTCTTATTCAGAGGAATGTTATGCTAAGTTGTATCTAAGGGAAATGGTTAGGTTGCATGGGGTTCCCCTATCCATTATCTCCAATCGTCGTACCCATTTACTTCTCAATTTTTGAAGTCTTTCCAAAAAGGTCTTGGTACTAATGTCAATCTTAGTATGACCCTCAAACATATGGGCAAGTGGAACATACTATTTAAACTTTGGAACATATGTCGAAATCTTGTGTGATTGACTTCAAGGGTAATTGGGATGACCACTTGCCTTTGATTGAGTTTGTATATAATATTAATTATTGATTCAAGTATTGGTATGGCTCCATTTGAGGCTCTTTATGGTAGGAGGTGTAGATCTCCTATAAGTTCATTTGAAGTTGGTGAGGTTGCTTTGATAGGTAATGAATTGATTCATGAGGCTATGGAAAAGGTTCGACTGATTAGAGAAAGGTTGAAAACGGTTGAAAGTTGGCAAAAATCTTATGCCGATGTTAGAACAAGGGATCTTGAGTTTGATGTTGATGATTAGGTTTACTTGAAAATTTCACCTATGAAGGGTATCATGTGGTTTGGTAAGAAAGGGAAGCTTAGTCCCCTGTTATGTGGGCCCTTGTCAAGTGTTGAGGCAGATAGGCAAGGTGGCTTATGAATTAGACTTGTCCTCCGAGTTATCATCGGTACATCTAGTATTCCATGTGTCTTATTGAAAAAGTTTATTGGATATTCGACACCTATTTTACAATTAGAGATTCTTGGTATAAAGGAAAGCCTTTCATATAAGGAAGTTTCGGTTGAGATTTTAGACCGACAAGTTCCGGAGTTGAAAAACAAAGAGATTGCATCTGTAAAGGTATTTGGAGGAATCAAATAGTTGAGGGTGCTACTTGGGAGGCCTAGGCCGATATGATGTCCTCATCTCTTTCCCTCTATTCCTACTCTAGCTTGAGGTATTTAGCTCCTCATGGTTCATACTTTTAGATTCATGTGTCTTAGTCATTCTCATGTTTCCATATGCATGTTTGTTTTTATGAAATCATTTTTTTGACTATGTTTTATCTTGGAGTCAATTTTCCTCCTTGGTTATGTGCATTTATGTGATTGCATTCATTTTGGATTGTTAGATCTATTTCCCCTACTTTTTTTATGCTAGCTTGAGTCCCATTTGAAGATGAATGTTCCCAAAGGGGATATATTGTAATACCTGAGATTTTGGAAAAGGAGAAGAAAACATTTTGACCACTAATTGATTTCTACAAGTCCATTCTACGGACCATAAAAGCTTCTACGGATCGTAGAAGGCATCCGTAGAAAGTGGGTCGAGTTTTGGGAAAAATCAAGTTTCAGTATCTCATTCACGCCTGACAAGGACGGTCCATCAAATGATCTACGAGTCGTAGATAGGTCTCGTAGGTAGGTCCTAGACATAGTGAAATTTTCATGGTGAAGTTGAGCTCTACAGTTAGGGTCTATTGACCATAGAAGGTTCTACAGGCCATATACTAGTCTCGTTAAAGTTGGCTTGAATTTAAGGCTCCAGTACTTGATCTACGGTTGACCAGTATGGTCCGTAGGTCACACCCGCAGACCAGTACAACAGTTAATTTTTTAGGTGTTCTTAGGTCATTTACCTAGGTGTTTAATACCTAAGCTATGTCATTTCGAACCGTATTCTAAGCCCTATATAAGTATTTTAAGTCCTAAAACTATCCATTCTAATCATTCTCGTAAATCCCATATTGCCAACCACATTCATCCCCTCCAACTCTTTCTCAAGCTAAGGAAGAAGAAGCTAGGATTTCAACCAAGGATCCTCAATTCACCCTATCTTTTGGGCCTTGCTCACTAAGGTATGTTAGCATTCATCTATGGAGTTCTTTCCTCCATAGGGTCCCCAAGAAATTCCAATTTTTGAAGCTCAATTCTCAATTCAAAGCTAGGGTTTTATTCAATATTCATTGGTTCTCTCAATTATGATCTAATTGGTTATTTTATATCTTCTATTGTACGAATTTAAACAATTACATGTTTTTGAATTGAATTCATATGAACTCATGCATGATCCATGATTTTTTATTATGAATATATGATGAAGCTTACAAACTATGAGCTGTGAATTTATGACGATATGCATGTTTTTATGAAACTGATGTAAATAACTTGAGGATGTTTTTAGAAGGAAGTATCAATGACATTGTGAAAGGTTTTCTATCATGCTACTTTGATCATGATTTTGAAAGGTTTTCTAACCTAAGGACTCATAAGATTGAAAGGTTTTCTAACCTAAGTTCAATCAAGATTTAAAGAGTCATTCTAAATGACTTTAACTTGGATTGGTGGCTAAATTGTGCTTTTCCATGGATGATAGAATGAATATGATTAATGACTATTCCATGGGATATTACTTAGCCCCAAAAGGATATTGAGATTGAGGCTCTCCAGTTAGTAGAGGTCGGGTCTCTAGGACCAATCTCCTTGTTCCTAACTACGTGCCTCCGTAGGATGTCTTAGCTAGTAGATCTACATAAGCTAGAAGTTTATGATCCTTACCTTGGCAAGAAGGACATCTCTCTTTAGTGTGGGATAGACACCGGATTCCATGTTTAGATCACATGATCTATGTCAGTTAATGGTAAACTTCCCACTATGATGAACTAGGTTACTTTTAAATTATCTCACCAAGTGTTTAATATGTTAAGATTACATTGACCATGATTCTGACTTGTGTTTTCTAATATCTTGTTTTATTCCTTAGGTTGGTCATTGCATGTCATATAAAGTCCTTTTTGCATGATCTTATATCGTTTATGCATGGTTATCATACTTAGTACATTCAATGTACTAATGCATACTTGTGCTTACATTATTTCACTAATGTGGGTCTGATTCTCCTACCTCGCATACTTGTAGCTAGTTGATTTCTCTCTTGGCATTTGAAGATTAGTGATTCCTCATGTTTCAAGGATTGATACACTTTTATAGCTTTTCTTTATTTTAGTTTTCAGACATTGTATGTGGTGTATTATTTACGTCTCAACCACTTCTTTTGATGTACTAGATGGCTTGTTGAGACTATGTTAGACTTCCTCTTTGTCAAACTCTTTTATGATGTAGGAATGCTACTTTTAAAATCTTTATTTCTATTATCTTGTATGATGTATTCTTAGTGGCTTGTGTAGGGCTTTTTGGGGTTCATACGTCATGTTACCCCTAGAGTATACTTTGAATCATTATCGGTTTGCTTGTCATTTGTAGTATGAAAATTCATGTATATTTATCTCAATGAACCTTTTCAACTGAAGCTTGTATAAATTATTTATCAAAACAAACAAGAAAATAATAGAATGCTTTATTAGATATAACACCATTTATAAAATAGGTCTCACATAGAGAAAATATTGATAGTTACCATCGAAAATAAAAACAAAATTTGTTTAATACTAATACATCAACATTCTAGAGAGAATGAGAAAATGTTTCCATATCTTCTGAATAACTTAAATAGTGCTACAATACTACCTTTTCCATGACTCCATGCATTGGCTCAGATTTTTTAAACTACTTCCTCTCGATTTTTTTTTTCTTTGTTGCTCACTCATTTGTTGAAATTTTCTTGTTGAGATTGCTTATTTTTCATTTCATTTAAACTTTCTTGCAATACTTGGTTTAAACCCAATATCACTAGTTATGTCAACTGATCATGTCACTTTGGCTGCACCGATAGAAAATTTCTTACAACTTGGCATGCAAGGCTGCACCCAATTTATTAAAATGATTAGTAGCAAACACTTAATTTATTGAAATAACTAGTAGAAATCAATATCACCAATTAGTAGCCAAAACTTACCGTAAATTCTTTGAATCCATTCTCATCTTGAAACCCACTCATTCTCATGATTAATGGCCTTTTTATGGGATTGTGTTTCCTCTTTCTTTGCCCCCTTCCTCTATTACTAGTAGTAGGTAAAGGAGGATCACTAGGAATTGGATAGGAAGGAGGTGCTGGATATGCAGGATTGCAGGAGGTGCTGGATATACAGGATTGCAGGAGGTGCTGGATATATACAAGATGTGCAGGAAGTGTTGCATAAGCAGGAGGTGAAAGAGGTGCACGAGGTATTGTAGGTATTTTTCTTGGTCTTCCTCTTCTCCCTTTTGTTGGAGGCTCATCTTTTATTTGTGGTTTCTATAGGTATAAAGTATAAGTTAGAAATAATTATAGTGTAGTTAATAGAGGTTAAAATATTACATTTAACTTGCCTCTTCCTCAACTTGAACCTGATGTTTTGCCTCTTCCCATGCTTGAACCTAATGTGTTGCCCCTTTCCTTGTCTGAATTTGATGGTTCCTCCATTGATGATAATTGAAAATTTTGTGGACAACCTCTCCTATTGTGTCCTCTACCATTGCAGTTACTGTAGGTCATGGCAAGTGCAGTTCTAGGCAACTTTCTTGATTTCAAGATTTTTCCAACTACTTTCCTTCTAACATTACTTGGCCTATCAGACATCTTTTAAATTTCAAGTGGTGAAACTGTGGGACTAGTATATTTATAGGCAACATTTTTATGTTTTTGAATGATTGAAGAACATTAGCGTAGGTTCTCAAATAATTTTTCTTAGTGCAGCAGCTATCAATATAGTCAACATAAACGTATTTCTTGAAGTATATTGCAGGCATAACATGTGCACATGATATGCCCACTATGCTGACATACTCCTTCTCTCACTTTAAACATAACAACTCCATTAAATTCAATATAGAGAAGGGTCTAAAATGCCCCTCAAGTATTTGAATTGGTACAAAACTACCCTCCATCCACCTATCAGCCCTAAAATGTCCCCGACGTCCACCTTTCGGCTCAAAAATATCCTCGATGTTAATCATTTGACTCATATTTGCCCTTATTTTTATTAACTCCCTTAAAGTAAAATTATTAAATATTTATTTATTATATTGCTTAATGTGATTGGTCCAAATTTAAACCCTTCTCAAATAAATAATAAAAATGATATTTTAAAAAATTCTTTTTTCTATAAAACCACTTATTTGACCCAATACACTTGATAATAATATTGAAAAAAATAATTAATTTCATGATATGTTCCTATTGGTCTATTTTAAATCAACCTCAATTTATTATAACATAACCCAACTCATAAATGGGGATCCAACTAAAATCCATATACATACCCCAACTGATTGTCCATCTAAAAAAATTATTATTTTCATTAATATAAAATTTTCTCTCAAAAATTCAAATGTCTTGTTCATTTTCTCTTCTTTTTTTCCTTTTTTTAATCTCTTATTCTTAATTAGGATATCCGAGACTCAAACTTGAAATAAACTCACATATTTATATTCTTTTAATTAGTATTATTGTCATGATATGATGATGGTGGGGATAAGAGAAATGATTATTTTTATTCTTTTATTTTAATTTAGGGTATGCACAAAATAAAAATATAATATTTGTACATATTTGCTTAAGTACGTCATCTTTTATTGAACTAATTATTTCTATATGAATGCATTGTTATTTTCCTCATTTTTTCTCTCTTGTTTGTCATAAATGTAAAAAAATTTAAAATGGTGGACAAGATCCAAATAGAAAAAAAAAAAAAGAGATAGGAAGTGAAGGGCCGGGGAGGGAGGTGTGTAGAGAGTAGATGTCTAACCTTTTTATAATTTTAAATTTACTATGAAATTCAAAATCAAGTCAATCATGTGAGCTTATATATTAAGTAATTTCAAATTATTTTAACGGAAAGGTCCTAAAATGCCCTTAAACTATGAGATTTGGTACAATATTACCCTCCATCCACCTAATGAGTATGATCTGTTAGACATAAGGGTATTTTTGAGCCAAAAGGTGGACATCATGGGTATTTTAGGGGTGGATGGAGGGTAATTTTGTACCAATTCAAATACTTGAGGGGCATTTTAAGCTCTTCTCCGAATTCAATATTATAAATAATTTTTTTGTAGTACCTTCAAATCCATTGAAGAGAATTACACTTTCATGTATTGGTAAACTCACTTAAATTAGTTATTCTTGTCATAATTTGTACTCTTATCTCTTCAAGCATAGTAATAATTGTCTTGTGTTTTGTTGCCAATATCGATACATTAAAATACTCAGACATGTTATTGTTTACAGAACCACATTTTACTCCAGCATTGAAGTAAACCTTTCACTTGTACTCTATGTTGTAGTATATTAAGTTATCCATCATTTTCTCTGGATCAAGTAACTTCATCTTCTCTACATTTCTTTTAAATTGAGACTCAAAAGTACTATTGGCAGTCATCTAGCATTATTGTCTTCTTTGAAGACCTCTTTAGTCCTTAGCCCAGTTAACTAAGATGTGCCTATGTTTAACAACACATGAATTATGTTATAATAACATATACAACATTAAACTAATAAATACAAATCAATAATCAAAAAGTACACATACCATTTGCATATTTGTAATCAAGGTGAGATATCCACCATCTCCTAGTCCTAGACCATTCTTTAATAGCTTGACAAATCATGTCCATGTATGTTTGTTCTCATACTCAACTAATGCCCAAGCTATTGTCAGCATCTGGCTATTACTATTCTTGGCAACAACTAATAACTGACCTTTACAAACTCCTTTAAGGAAACAACCATCTAAACTTATGCACCTCCTACAATTTAAGAATGCATTCTTTAATGAATCAAAGAAGATATAATAACTCTAAAACATATAGCCTACCAAGTACATCAGGTTCACCAAGTTAAACAACACAAGTGGTTCTTGGATGTGTCCTTAACAGTTTTTTCTTATAGTCAAGAATTCTTTCAAATTCTACAATATGATCACCCATAATGTTTTTCAACACTTAAACTTTTGCTTTCCTAACCGTGGTCTTGCCAACATAAATTTTAAACTTTTTTTTTTTCTAATTAGTTCTAGCAACTTGAAATCTCTTATGTGTGTGTGCTCATGATTTTTTTGTCTAAAGGCAGTAGATATGTACTTTGCATTACACAAATAATTTTTAGTTGCTACATTACAAGTATGATTTGGCTTGTAAATTTTTATCATGAAATCATTTGTTGTGCTATGAAGACATGTATACAAAAGTCATGGACAACTATCCTTGCACCTAACTCTAACTATTTTCGGCTCATTCACCAACCTCTTTGTCTGAACTCTTCATTGGAAAATATATTTAGTTACTGTTCTTTTAATTTCATTCACATATGCAAAGACTATACCCAATTGCAATACAACTTTCTTGGCAGTAGGGTCATGAATAATTTTCTTTTTCTGCCCTTCTCCTTCTTGATATATTTACCTTTCTAGATAAATTTTCTCTACCAGAATTGTCAACACCAGAATAGTTTTCATCTTCATCACAACACTCATCTTTATCTATTTTCAAAACTGTTTGCATTAGAATTTAGATAGTAAGGCTCATCACCTCTTCACCTTCCTTCAACATTTATTTTACCTGTTTCAGTTTTATCAAAACCTAAATCTAGTTCAGCTTCACCTACTAGTACGTCTTCAATGTCAGCTGGTACTCTGTATTTTTTTTTCTTTTTTGAAAAGTCCTCTTTTCAGCCCTCAACTCCCTAACCTTGTTATGCACATTACTACCATAATTCTCATCATCATCTCCAACTTATTCACCTTTCGACTCATCACTATCCTTAGTTAAGTAATCAGAATCATCATCTCCTACTAAATCAGATCCAACTAAACCTAAATCTATATCATCAACATCTATAGTATAAGGATTTACACTAGGAAGATTTGTAGTATTGATTGGAGTTGTGGGAGAAGTGGTTGTAGCACCAATAACAACTGTAGTGGGAGGTGTTGTAGTAAAAGGTTTTTAACCATTTAATGGTTCTTCACCATCCACAATATTTGGACCACCATTTTGTTAATTCCCGTTATTGAAAGTTGAAACAAATTTGTCTCTATTCTCATGACTAACATTTTATAATAAAATGTGGTCCACAAGTGGTTCATCAATCAAGTGTTTCACATATATCTTCACAATATATGCATCTTCTAATGAACAACATAGGTCTATAATATCCATATCACTATCATTATCTTTCAAAATGCTGTTAGGTAGTTTAGTACTAAATGTGTAAGTTTTGGTATATCTCAATTCCTTAATGTAGTCTCTTAATTCAACGTAGGACATCCTATCCACATCAACATCCAAATATTAAGTAACTTGCCCACCATTATATATTGGTTGTCCACTACTTAAATTCAACACCCAACCATGAGACCATTTTAAAGTAACCAAAGTAAACTCACTCATCTCCAACCTAAATTGAATAAAAGAACAAAGAATAACTAAATTAGACATTGTACATTAAACACGCACACAATATAGTTGAAGACAATATCATTATATCTGAACGACAAAGAAAATTGTAAATTTAATATACCATAGTATCATAATGAACAGAGATAACATTATACGACAAAGGAAAGACCTAATTCCATGACAATATGAACATAGTATGGTATAAAATTGAACAATGAAATATCATAACACTAAAACCCAATTATTGTTCTTATTTTTTTGTCAATATTAAAACCCAAATCAAACACAATCGTCAAAACTACAATAGCATTCAAAATCATTAGTAAAGAACTAACTATTACTTCTCGAAATAGGTGAATAACTAGTAAATAACCTTCCCCAACAAACTTCAATTGGAATAGAACCTCAGATCACGAAGAGAATTATGGTGAATTATGAGAAATTGAAAAAAGTATAGGAGTGAGAGAAGGAGGAACAAGAATAATTATGGGAAGTTTTATGTTTTCTTATCTGTTTGGTCCAAATTTAAACACTTCTCAATTAAATAATAAAAATGACATATGATTCATATTTTAACCTGATTTCACTTGGAAATAATATTCAAAAACTAATTAATTTCATGATATCTTTCTATTGGCCTATTCTAAATTAAACCCCAATTTATTATAGCTCAACTCATCACTGGGGATCCAACTAAAATTCATACTCATCCTGCTTGATTGTTCATGTATAAAATTATTATTATTATTATTATTATTATTATTATTATTATTATTATTATTATTATTATTATTATTATTTATTGATGTAAACTTTTCTATCAATTATCCATTTGTCTTGTTCATTTCCTCTTTTTATTATTTTTTTAATCTATTATTCTTAATTAGGATACCAGGGACTCAAATTTAAAATAAACTTACATGTTCATATTCGTTTAGTTTGTACTATTATCATGGTGGGGTAGGGGTGGGTAGGAGAAAAGTTTATTTTCATTCTTTTATTTTGAATTTTGGATACGCACAAAAGAAAAATGAAATATATGTACATATATAGTTGCTTAATTAAATTTTCTATTGAACAAATTATATTTATATGAATGTTGTCGTTATTTTTCTCCCTTTTTGTCATAAATTGAAAAAAAATAATTTAATATTTAAAATGGTCAAGAGAGTAGAAGATGACTTTTTTTTATTTTTAATTTACTATAGAACCCAAAATTTGGTCAATCATATAAGTCCATGTGTTAAGTAATTTTAAGTTATTTCAGTGGAGAAGGAACTGAAATGCCCTTAACTATGATATTTGATACAATATTGTCTTTAATCCACCTTATGAGTGTGAGTCACTAGAAATAAGGGAGTTTTTCAGCCAAAAGATTGACGTCAGAGGTATTTTAGAGCCAAAAGATGGACGAATGATAGTTTTGTACCAATTCAAATAGTTAAGCATCATTTTAGGCCCTTCTCGGTAAATTTAATATCTTTTCAAAAATTGATATGACAAGAAAAATATTTCAAAATCTCCCAACTCGCATGAAAGGGAGAAAAAGGGATAAAAAGTAGAATAATTCTTTTTTGCATTTTCTTTTCTTCTTTTTATTCATAAAAAGTTGACTAATTTTTTTCTCGTTCATATTTTTATCTCATCTTGTACCTTTCTTCTTCGTATCAACCACCCTCTTCCATAGCCAAAATCTAATCAAAGTACACCATAAGGAATCAAAGAAAAGAAATTTCCTTAAATGTCCTATGGCCTCAAAAAGATAGATACGAATGTCATCATACCAATCCACGTGACCAAACTTCGGCACTTACTCGCTTATGTTGTGTTGTCGATGATCTTTGTTAACACCTTTATATATAATTTAACTTTATTGAGCAGTATAAGTAACTAATCAAGAATCACGATGATATAAATACATGTACATCAATTACAATGGGAAAAACTTAGACTCTTTTTCTTCATTAGAATTTTTTGAATAAGGTGTTTAATTAGGCACATTATCTATAAATGAACATCCAAGGAGAAGTGTTATAAATACATGTCCATTACACATTTTACTAGATAAGCTCTATTAAAAGGGTTCATTTTAGCCTTGGAACATAAACTAACACCATTAGAAATGAATACTGATGCTAATGTACTTGTCCATTTGCTCAATTCTTTTACTATATGTAATACTCTTCTGTTTTGATTGACTGCAAGTGCCTCCTGTTGGGAAAGACAAGGCACTAACAAGAATGCGAGACAGGATAGCAGCGGAATAATACCCAAATCTAAACTTTCCTTTTCAATTTGAACCAAGAGAAGACAAACCAAATCAAGCAATATGAAGAATGGACAGCAAGTATTCAACCAAACTAAAACAATAAGATAAGAACAAGCCAATCACACAAGACACAACGATTTACGTGGAAAACCCTTCAATGTGAAGAGTAAAAAACCACGGGACCAAAAGCTCCACTATAAACACCAAGAGTTACAAAATTGTTCTCCAAAATTGGCCACAAAACAAGCAACAACAAGTCAAGATTGCACCAAAAACTAGAGAATTAAAGAAAAGATTTCACCCAAAACGCGCTACTGTTCACACCCTCAAATCAGAAGCTACAGAAGTCAAAATTCGATCTCCACCGTTGAATTGCAAGAACCAGATGCTGAGAACTCTCAGTTCTAATTTGAGCACGATCCAACGGTTAACGAAGCAGAAAACTTTGTCTGAAGCGGACTGCCTGAGCAGAAAATTTTCAGAAGCAAAAACGGGATTTTTCTCTTTTCTCTCAATCTCTAAAACGAATCTCTCTTGATTTTTCTCTCTTGTGTTTCTGAAAAATAAGACCAAATAAGCCTTATATATGCCACATAATATTTGGGTTATGGGCTAAAGTGGGCTAGTCCTAATAGTATTTTATTTATCCATATAGGAAGGGAAAAAGAAATCCTAAACCCAACAATTCTCCCCCTCACAACTATGTGGAGGAGACCGCCATCCCGGCGATCATGCAACAATCCTCAAACTTCCCTCTTGGCAAAGCTTTAGTCATCATGTCGGAACCATTATCATTGGTATGGATCTTTTCAAGTTCAAGCAACTTAGAATCCAACATATCTCGAATCCAATGATACCTCACATCAATGTGTTTAGACTGACCATGAAATGTAGAATTCTTGCCAAGATGAATAGCACTTTGACTGTCGCAATAAAGCACATACCTCTCTTGAGCACAACCAAGTTCCCCCAAAAATCTCTTCATCCAGATCAACTCTTTGCAAGCTTCAACAGCAACAATAAGCTCAGTCTCTGTAGTAGATAAAGCAACACATTTTTGCAACCTAGATTGCCAAGACACAGCTCCCCCTGCAAAAGTAATCAAGTAGCCTGAAGTAGACTTACGAGTATCAACATCACCAGCCATGTCTGAATCAGTGTAACCACAAAGAATAGGCTTCCCTGTACCAAAACACAAACTCAAACTAGAAGTGCCACAAAGATATCTCATAATCCACTTAACAACATTCCAATGCTCTCTTCCCGGATTAGAAAGAAAATAGCTAACAATACTAACAGCATAAGCAATATCTGGTCTTGTACACACCATTGCATACATCAAACTACCAACAGCTGAAGCATAAGGAACTTTCTTCATATCTTCCTTCTCACCATCACTGGAAGGACAATGTCTAGTACTCAATTTGAAGTGCATAGCTAAAGGTGTATTGACAACCTTAGCTTTGTCCATGTTGAATCTACGAAGTACTTTCTGAATATACTTCTCTTGTGACAACCACAACTTCTTGGCATCTCTATCACAGACAATTTGCATGCCAAGAATCTGCCTTGCTGGTCCTAAGTCTTTCATAGCAAAAGACTTATTCAACTCTTGCTTCAACTCTTTAATCCTGCAAGCATTATGACCAACAACAAGCATGTCATCAACATAAAGCAAAACAATAATAAAGTCACCATCAGAGAATTTTTGCACAAAAACACAATGGTCTGAAGAAGTCTTCTTGAAGCCCTGCTGACTCATAAAAGAACCAAACTTCCTGTACCATTGCCTGGGAGCTTGTTTTAAACCATACAAACTCTTATTCAATTTGCAAACATAATTCTCTTTTCCCTTGACTTCAAAGCCTTTCGGCTGCTCCATATAAATTTCTTCATCCAAGTCACCATGGAGAAAAGCAATTTTAACATCCATCTGTTCAATCTCTAAATCCAGACTTGCAACCAAGCCTAGAACCACACGAATGGATGACATCTTCACAACTGGAGAGAATATATCATCAAAATCAATCCCTTTTTTCTAGCTAAAACCCTTCACAACTAATCTACCCTTATACTGTGGAACTGGATTACCATCTTCATGTTTCACCCAAAAAACCCACCTGTTTTTCAAAGCTTTTCGATCTTTAGGTAACATAACTAAATCAAAGGTATGATTATCATGTAGAGACTTCATTTCATCCTCCATAGCATCAAACCACTTTTCTTTTTCTTCACTTTCCATGGCCTCATCAAGACTCTTTGGTTCTCCCCCATCAATCAAGAGTACATACTCATTAGAAGAATAACGAGATGAAGGTATTTTCTCTCTAGTAGATCTTCTGAGAGAACTCTCTGGAGCATCAATAATAGTTGGTTGTAGACCAACCATATCGTCTTGCACTGAAGCATCAGCGGCATACTGGTCATTCTGAATATGATCACCATCTTCAATATCAACTTGATTTTCATGAAGATTTTCACGTGGTGGAATAGTCAAAGGCACTGGATCAACATTAACTAGGCTGTCAGTACTCTGAGAATCAACTTTCTCAACTTTGTCAAGATTTTCAATTGTTTGGTCTTCAACACAACATCACAGCTTCTAACAAGTTTCTTCTCAATTGGATCAAAGAAACGATAGCCAAATTCATCTTGACCATAACCAACAGAGATACATTGCCTAGTTTTAACATCTAACTTTGACCTTTCATCCTTAGGAACATGCACAAAGGCTTTACACCCAAAAACTTTAAGATGATCATAAAAAACATTCTTACTGCACCAAACTCATGTGACATCACCATTCAAAGCAACAGTAGGAGATAAATTGATAACATATGCAGCAGTATTAAGTGCTTCTGCCCAAAAGGAATCTGGCAACTTAGCATCTGAAAGTATACATCTAACTCTCTCAACAAGAGTTCTATTCATCCTCTCTACCAAACCATTTAGCTGAGGAGTCTTTGGAGGAGTTTTCTGATGCCGAATACCCTGCTCTCTGCAATATCTATCAAAGGGGCCAATATACTCACCACCATTATCAGAACGAATGCATTTCAATTTCTTCCCTGTTTGTCTCTCAACCAAGGCCTGAAAACTCTTGAACACATCAAGTACCTGATCCTTGGACTTCAAAGAGAATACCTAGAGTTTGCGTGAATAATCATCAATAAAAGTCACAAAATAAAGTGCACCACCATGAGACCTTACCTTAAGAGGACCACACAAATCAGAATGTACCAACTCCAACAAATCAAGCTTTCTTGAAGGCGGATAACTCTGAAAAGAAACTCTCTTTTGTTTACCTGCTAAGCAATGAACACACTTGTTCAACTTTGCTTGTTTCACTCCAGAAAGCAAATTCTTCTTAGCCAAATTGTGCATCCCCTTCTCGCTCATATGACTCAGTCTTCTATGCCATAACAATGATGAAGTATCATTTTCCACCAAATTTACTGAGCCTCTAGAAATGGAGCCCTGAAAAGTATACAAGTTAGACAACTTATCGCCACGGGCTACAACCATCGAACCTCTAGTAAGCTTCCACTGGCCAGCACCAAGGGTATTAACATAACCCTCATCATCAAGGTATCCCACAGAAATCAAATTCAAGCGAATATCTGGAGCAGGTTTGACATTATTGAGAACTACTTTGGAACCATTGCTACTTTCCAAACAAACTGTCCCAATACCAAGAACTGCAACCTCATGATTATTACCCATTTTTAACATCCCAAAATTACCTGGAGTATAAGAAGAAAATAATTCCTTATTGGGCGTGACATGAGAAGTAGCACCAGAATCCACAAACCAGCTAGACTCATCACGAACAAAATTGACGGCATTTTCATCACAAGAAACAAGAAGATCATCATTAGCAACAACAGCAACACGATTTTCACTGTCACCTTCTTTCTTTTGTTGTCTCATATCTCTCTTGTACTTAAAACAAAATTTATTGATATGCCCATTCTTGTGGAAATAGTCACATGTAACATTCTTATATTTAGACTTTGACTTACCTCTACTTTTATATCTGTCACTCTGACCTCTGAACTTGTTTCTCCCCCTATCTTCAGTAACCAAAACATCGGAGTGTAAAGTAGAAGAAGTTGAAGCTTGAGATCTTCTTCTCATCTCTTCATTCAAGACACTACTCTTAGCATATTCCATGGTCACAACACCACAGGGAGTAGAATTAGTCAAAGAAACTCGAAGAGTTTCAAAAGAATCTGGCAGAGTATTAAGAAGCCATAGTCCCTGTATTTCTTCATCGAATTTTACATTCATTCCGGATAGCTGGTCAAGAACACCCTAAAAATCATTAATATGATCAGAAATAGGAGTGTCCTCTTTATACCTGATATTCATCAATTGTTTCAATAGAAACAACTTATTGTTGCCAATCTTCGAAGCATATAGCGTCTCAAGCTTGTCCCACAAACTTCTGGCATGTGTCTCATTCACAATGTGATTTCGAACATTATCTTCAACCCATTGTCTAATATAGCCACAAATCTGCAAGTGCTCAAATTTCCATTCCTCATCCGTCATGGATTGGGGTTTGTTAGAGGTAAATACAGGTAAATGCATTTTTTTGACAAATAGAAGATCTTTCATCTTGCCTCTCCAAATATGATAGTTACTACCATTCAAACAAACCATCTTGCTCATATTTGCCTCCATCATTCAAATCAATAATGAACAACAACCAATGCTCTGATACCATTTTTTTGGGAAAGACAAGGCACTAACAAGAATGCCAGACAGGATAGCAGCGGAATAATACCCAAATCTAAACTTTCCCTTTCAATTTGAACCAAGAGAAGACAAACCAAATCAAGCAATATGAAGAATGAACAGCAAGTATTCAATCAAACTAAAACAATAAGATAATAACAAGCCAATCACACAAGACACAACGATTTACGTGGAAAACCCTTCGATGTGAAGAGTAAAAACCCACAGGACCAAAAGCTCCACTATAAACACCAAGAGTTACAAAATTGTTCTCCAAAATTGGCCACAAAACAAGTGCCAAACAACAAGCAACAACAAATCAAGATTGTACCAAAAACTAGAAAATTAAAGAACAGATTTCACCCAAAACGCGCTACTGTTCACACCCTCAAATCAGAAGCTACAGATGTCAAAATTCGATCTCCACCGTTGAATTGCAAGAACCAGATGCTGATAACTCTCAGTTCAAATTTCAGCATGATCCAATGGTTATCGAAGCGGAAAACTTTGTCTAAAGCGGACTGCCTGAGCAGAAAATTTCCAGAAGCAAAAACGGGATTTTTCTCTTTTCTCTCAATCTCTAAAACGAATCTCTCTTGATTTTTCTCTCTTTTGTTTCTGAAAAATAAGACCAAATAAGCCTTATATATGCCACATAATATTTGAGTTATAGGCTAAAGTGGGCTAGTCCTAATAGGACTTTTATTTATCCACATAGGAAGGGAAAAAGAAATCCTAAACCCAACACCTCCTACAAAGGTTGAGTGATCCATCATTGTTTCACATCTATAGGGAACAGAATAAACTAGATGATGGTTTGGCAAAGCTTGTCACCTCAATTCTAACAACTTCTGCTCAAACACGGATATTATAGATGTTTTGCGTGCTCACATACAGGGTGGTGTGTCTGTTAGACTGGTTAAACAAGTTGCAGTCGCACTAGTAACTACGTCTGCTAGTAATAGTTGTAATCATTTTATAAATATTATACATAGTTATAGCAGTGTGGCAGCAAATCCACATTTTTGTATGCGGGCAGAAACACCACTACGTTCCATGTAGACATGTTTTATGGATTATTGATGGGTTATATATGTTCACCACATATCAATCGATCTAGTCCCTTGACTCAGCAAGAACACTGCAAAAAGTTAAAACTAAAAGTAAATAACACAGAATGTTTACGTGGAAACCCCTTGCTCAAGGGAGGAGAAAACGATGACCCTTCACACAAGATTTTAACACAACTCCATTACTTCAATGAGCCAAGATGTAGATTACAAGCTCTTTCAACCTAGAAATTAAATTCTTAATCCCTCCTCCCTTTATAACAAATCTATTATGTAAAATAAAATAATAACTCTATTGCCTACTACACCAACTATTTCAGTTGATATTAGGGGTGTGCATCAATTGGTTTGGTTCGGTTTTATGTATTATTGGTTCGGTTTATCGTTTTTTGGTTTTTTAATACTCTAAACCAATAACGAACCAATAAGATAATTTTTTATCGATTTTCGGTTTATCGATTTTGGTCCTTAACGGTTCAGTTTTCGGTTTAACCAATAAGAAAATGTTTATAAAATAAATATATGACTTCTCTAATAAATTTGACACGACAAAATAATAATGTACCTTTACAAAAGCTCATAAAATAGAAATAATAATAACAAACATGAAAAGAACTATACATTTGTATAATGTAAAGTTGTGAACTCAAAATCACAACGAAGTATGAATTGATGGCTAAATAACAAAGACATAACTATTAAGATAAAGAGATTAATATTTACTAATATGTATGTATATGTAAAAGTAGTAAATTACTATAGTCTTAACTCTTAATGGGTTATCGGTTTACCCAATAACCCAATATTGAAAACCAATACCGAACCGATAACCCGATAATTTTTTTTTATATAAAACCATTAAGAAACCGTTAACTCAATAAACCAATAGCAATAAATCAATAACACTTTTTTCAGTTCGATTTATTGATCGGTTCGGTTTTTGCACACCTCTAGTCGATATAGACTTCAAGAACCCGACATAGCTAACTCTAGCTACAACTCTAATTTAATCAATTATTAAAATTGGAATGATCTAATTCCTTCATAAAATAGGAATAACTTTTACACTAAATGAAAACCAAGACTATAATCACATATAACAACTAAAGACAGTAGAAGATAACTCGATCAGATCCCTTGTTGGATATGCGAAATATTTTTTTTCAGAGAATGACATTTGTTGTATGTAATTCTTCCAATGTAAACTAGTTTATGTACCTTGTCAAGATGACTAATATAAGATGGAAAAATAACCTAGTGTAGCGTCATTGGCTAAGAGTACTAATCCTCTGTAGTCACGCACTAACCACTGCAGTTATTGCAGTTTTTACAACTGCCTTTTTTGCATAGTTGAAACTCTCAATCTCTCATGGGATCAAGTCCATTATTAGATCTCATAGTATTTAAAATCATTGAAACTTCAGAATATAACATTTTCCTCCTTTTTAATGATCACAAATAATGTGATGTTCCCTCTCACAACCAGTTCCCTCTGTCAGAATGACCAGTTCCCTCATACAACTAATTGATCCCATAACACAACACAATCTTCCCCTTTTGACATTATAAGAAAAAGAGAAGTAAACCAAGAAGAAAGTATGCAGATTAGATAAATTCTTAATCACTTGAACACCACTGAGCATGGATTGAAATGCATAAACTAGATAAGGGAAGCCAGTAGATACAAGACATAATCATTTATTGAAAATAGATCATTAATAGTAAAAACACTGAACAAAGATTACAAGGATAAAACTTCCATCTTAAACAAAAAAAAAAAAAAAAAAAAACACAAGAAAGGGGAGACTGAGGAATTTAGAGGTAGGAAGCTTAGGAGTGAGATATTTAGGGCTGGCAAGGAGACGAGGACGGGGACGGGGACTGGGGGACTGGACGAAGGGGGACGGGACAAGACGGGGGACGGCGCTGGTGGGATTTGGCCGGGACCGGGATTGGGGGGACAAAAATACGTCCCATCCCGTCCCACTATATATACGGGATGGGACGGGGTTTGGCGGGACAGAACGGGACGTGGAATTTTTTATTTTTTATATACTTATTTATTTGTATTGAAATTATATGTTAATGAATAACATTTTTAGTTTATTTGGTTTTCTATACATTTTTAGCTAATAAATAATGCTTAAGTTTTCAAATTTCAAATTCAACTTTCAAATTTCAAACTTCAAACTTCAAATTTCAAATTTCAAATTCAAATTTCAAATTTCAAATTTGAGAAGTTCAAATTTGTATTTTAAATATTTTAAAGTAATTTAAATTTGAAATTTCAAATGTCAAATTTCGATTTTTAAATTAAGTATTTTAAAGTTAGTTTAGTATATATGTAGCTATGTATGTATATATTAAAATTAAAATGCAAGACAATAGTTGTATAAAAAGACTTGAATAAAGCTTTCAAATTTATTCAATAAAATCTAATTGCAACTTAGAACTTAGAAGATACAATTTACAAATATTAGTGGAGTAACGAATCTATGCAGCCACCTTCTAGGAAGGGTTCTGTTTCAATAAGTTCTCATATGTAAAACTAATATTTGTTACAAATATTAGATGAGTAACTAATTTACGCAGCCACCTTCTAGGAAGGGTTCTGTTTCAATTAGTTCTCGGATGTAATCTAATATCTGTGTTCTTCTTTAAAATTCAATTATAATTGTCGAATCATATCAATGGTGACATTCTCCGGTGTTGGTAAACTTGCTAGAAACTCTTGTGACTCTAACTCATTGTCACTAGATTCAATTACCGCTTTAACCCAAGCTTCTTGTCTGGAACTTAACTTTGGCAAATTATAATTCCTTCTCTCGGCGCTGACCCAGTCTCTAAATAAAACTGATGTTTCCAAACTCTCTTCCGCCAATGAATATCTATGATTGCCAATTTGAAACTTTGCTGCACTAAAAGCAGCCTCCGATGCAACTGATGAAGCTTGAATAGCTAGAACATCACGAACCATTTTGCTCAAAATTGAAAATGCAATGCTCTGCACCTCCACCATGCTAATAAATCTTCATTGTCATCTTTGTCTTCCACTGTTTCTAAAGATTGATTAAGATATTCGTCAAAATCATCATGGTTAGTAGAATTAAGACCAATAAAACCTCGCATATAACTTGAAATTCGAGATTTACTCTGAGGATTAGAAGTTTGACTAACTTCTCCTTGAGTATTTCCTGTAGTTCTATATTTTTCATACAAAATTTTTGCTTCTACTTTATGCTAGACTTACATGTTTCACAAGTTGGAATTTCTTCCGGTAAAATTTCTAAAGTATCATAAAAAGTGTTAACAAGTCCCTGCACACCTCGTAATTTATAGTCAGGATGAAGTAAAGTAGTAGTTAAATAAATTTGAGGAATAGGATAAAAATATTTTTAAAATTTTTCAATCATACCTTCAATTGCAACTCTAAATTTTTCAATTTTTTTGTATTTAGAAAATTGAATTGAATAGCACAAATATTTATTAATACTGATCAAATAGTAGGATAATAAATTCCAAAAAACATGATTGTAGCATCACAAAAAAGTCTTAAAAATTCTTATAGTTCATTAGTTTCTTCCCAATCTTCTTCACAAATTCTATCTAATGGGTCAGCATTATGAGCATTGAACACCATTTGTATGGGTCCTTTATATTCATAAGCAACTGAAAGCATTTCGTAAAAAGAATTGCACCTTGTTTTAATATGTCTTGGAATTTTTCTTGGTGGCAAATCACATAGTACACAACGCTCATTAAATTCCCTAATTCTAGCAGTTCTATGAGCATAAAAAATCCAGGCAACAATATATTCAATTTTCATACAACCACAATCAAATAATGAAATACCATCTTGTACAACTAAATTTAATACATGTGCAACACATCTAACATGAAAAGCTTTAACATCAATTGGACATAATCTAACTTTTAACATACTAGCAGCGTTTGTATTATTAGATGCATTATCTAATGCGACAGACATTACTTTATCTATAAGCATGTAATAATCTAAAACACTCAAAATATTTGAAGCTAAATATGCACCAGTTTTTTTCTCTACACATTATTTATAACTTATGATTCTTTTTTGCAAATTCCAGTTATGGTCAATCCAATGTGCTGTAATAGTTAAATAATCATGTCCATTAACACTATGACCCATGTCCGAAGTTATAGACACTCTAGAATCTAATATACCAAACAAACAACGAAGATATTGACAATGTTTACCTTGATATACAAAAATTTAGATTTAACAGTATTTCTTGAAAAACCTCTAAAAGAAGGATTATAAGTTTGTTGAATATATTCAATAAAACCGGGATGTGAAGGAAAACTATAAGGCAAACCACAAACAGAAACCATTTTAGCTAAATTTTCGCGATCTCTTTCCTTATTATATTTACGTTGTGTTAGTGGACCACCGGGGTTAGAAGGATCTAATGTTCCTTGAACCATGTTAGAAGCCCTTACCGATTCATTAACATTAATATCAAAATCATTAACTGGAATTTCTTTTTTCCTATCGGCTAATGCTTTAGCTTCTTTATATTCAATCGGCATACAAGATAACAAATGTCTATTTAAGCCCCCGTCCCACCTTGACCCCCACCTTGTATATGTTTAAAAGATTGATTACACTTATTACAAATAGCAATAGAGTTTTCCTTATCTAAAGTCATAAATTGCCACACAACAAAAGTTTTAGGGCGTTGATACTTCACCTTCTCCCTTGTAGGACGTATAAGGGGTGGGCGTCCACAATTTTGCTCCGTTGAATTTGTAGATTTAGTTGGAACTTTTGTCACCAGACTAGTAGGTGTATCTTCTAAATCTTCTTCTCCCGGATCAACTTCTACTTCTTCACCTGAATATTCATCAAGATTAGGATTAATATTACCATAACGTCGTTGTAAACTTTCATGATTGAGTTGAACATTTGAATCAATATCATAAGAAGTATCATCAACATAAGTAGAATCATTTGTATTAAATCTAACTCTAGACATTGATTTAGAAGAAGTACCACCATATTTACTCTTATTTTTTTCCTTACTACTTTTTTTATTAAAATTAAATAATTTACTTATGCCACTTGGTTCTTTTTCTTTTTCTTTACCGGTATCTTTTTTGCTAGAAATCATATTTAATTATATGTAAAGTGTAATATAAAAATAATAATTACACAAAAATTAATGACGAAAAATAAAATATTAATATTATGAAACGAATGTACCAAACGTCTACGTTAATAGCAGAATGTTATAACCGATTCTTGATACTTGTAGTTTGTTGTAACTTGTAATTTGGAACACCAATACTTGATAGCAAACATGAGAATTATATATATTATGATATAATATGAAAATTTAGAATTGAAATATATGTACTATGATATAATATGAGACTTAAATGGAATAAAAAATTAAGACTTAAGATTGAGAGGATATAGAAAATAGATGAGAGAATAGATGATTTTGTAAGAAATAATAAGGGATAGAGGGATATTTATAACATATGGGTTAAAGAATATTTATGATAACTTGAGGGTTTAAATTAAAATTTTAAAATTTGGGGTGGTAGAGGGTGTTGGGGAAGTGAAAAAATGGAATAAATCCATTGGGGGGCCCACTAGCCATTGCCCCAATGGTTGGCAATGGATACAATTCAAACAATTAAAAAAAATAATAAAGGGGATCTCGTGAAAACCGGCCGGTTCAACCGGGACCAAAGGGTGAACCGGCCCCTAATCCGTAGTCCCCCCAACCTGCGAGAATAGACAGGATCAGATCCGGCGAGACGATTCTCGAACCGGTTGCGGGGCGGGGCTGGCCGACCCGGTCCCCCGTCAGCCCTAGAGATATTGAAGGTGTAAATTCGTTCAAGCATCTACCTCAGCATGTGTCACACCCCGAGCCTACACATTGGACGTGACTGGCACTCGAGAATCATTGTTGGCCCCAAGAGAACCCTTGGCCTAGCTCAATTCTTAGCGAAAGACTTACTCATCAATATATGAACTGAAAACAAAACTTTACTCAAAGTTTTTAAAAGAAATAACTCATAATGTATTAGAACAATCACTGGCCAATGAAGGCAACTCAAGTCTTAAACATTAACAATAGGAATGAAAAGACTCCTTAACTACTACTGTCTATAATGCCTCTACTAACTAAGATGGACGTCTAGACAAGACCCACGACATACTAATAAACAAAACTGAAATGTAAACTCAACGTGAGACCCTCTGAAAATTAAGGAGTTTCACCAAATCTAGCTGGAACAAGACTAGATCAACAGAATGTTGGTTGATGATCCTGATTACCTGTATCTGCATCATAAAATGATGCAGTCCAATAGCTTCAGTACATTGAATGTACGAGCATGTAAGGGGAACTCTGAAGCATAGCCATATAAATGGAAGGAAAGGAACATACTTACCTCATCTCAACTCAGGGAATACTCAAGGATACTCAAAGATACTCAAAATTTACTCAACTCAGAAGTTCAATATAAAGCATTAATAAAGATGCATTATAAAGAAATATTTTAAAATAGTAGATAATAGCTCAAAGTATTTAAGAATACAATAATAACTCAATTGTTATGTAAAGATACAATAATAACTCAGTTTGGGAGATGCTCTAATCGGCAACCATCACTATGAGTTATGTGATGATACAACGTCTTGCCCATGCTGCCAGAACTGTCCTTTACTTTTTCGAAGTATAAGACATCCTCAACTAAGTAGATCGACTAAGATATGCTTAAAAAAGCAATAAGGAATCATCTAAAAATTATGACCCTTTATACCCACGTTGGCTATATGGTTTATGAAGACTATGGATTGATTGAACTCGTCCACATATCGGTGGTCAATACTACTCCCAAAATATACTCAGCTCATATGTTTAAAAAAATTTCCTCATCCTCAAACTTTGAGATTATTACTCAAAAGGTTTCTATTAAAAGAGATAGTACTCAAAACTCCTCATAATTCATTTGGAAATCAAAGTTTCCTCTCATTTTAGATGTAAAAATATTTACTCATCCCATATAATCATTTTGAAAAAATTGAAACTCAACTCTCCTCATCCTCATACACAAGTACTCAAGTCTTAAAACAAATGTTAAAAATTTGCAAAAGACTTTTCAAATGACTCAAAAGAACTTCCTCGAACTTTACTCTTGACTCAATCTTGAATATGAAAAGGTGAATACAAGAATTATGGATGGGATACATGGATTCCTCAATGATTAGATATAGTATGGATAGTTATAATAAGTAGGAGAGCAACTATACATTTTAGAAAGACTTAAACAAAGCAAACGACGGAAAAGGAGTGGGGGCAAGCAAACCTGGCGCACTGAGTGGTGCGGGGCACTAGCCCTTAAACTACAGAACACATTTCCTGGTGCACTGCTGGCGCGGAGCGCCAACCTCTTGTTCATAAAACCCGACTAATTTTCTTGTTCTTTTTCAACCCTAACTCATCTAGAATTGCATGATTTTCCCCAAACTCTTTTGGATTCTTAAACCCAACACAATCACAACAAAATCTATACCAAAACCCACCAAGAACAACACTCATTCACAACTCTCACCTGAAGAACTCAACAAGAATTGCATTATCAGGAACGAAATACAAAACCTCACGAACTTCCTCAAGAAATCAAATCATTCAACCTCAAAAATGAAATTACGGATATTAATCACATGATTGGCGTGTGGGTAAACGAACCCAACACTATGAGAACTTACACACCTCGTAAGGAATCAAATCTTTGGCAAAACTCTTCAACAATCACAAGAATTTTGAATGAATACTCGAACTTCTCATTTTTCTCCTCTTGAACTTCTCTCTAAAACCCTAAGCGTGTTTTAGAATTGTGAAAATTGATTTCAATCAGTTTAGACCCCTACTTGGGTGAAAAAGAACTTAAAGTTAATGAGGTAAGGAAAAGACCAAAATATCCCTCCTTAATTTGGATGAAGTTTCCTTAACTGAACAGACTGAACTCAAACGGGCATATCTCCCTCATCCAAACTCAAAATTTAGCAAACTTGGTGGTGTTGGAAAGAGGACTCAAAGATCTTTAATTTTATATCTCATAGGACACCTAACTAATGGTCTGCTAAAAGTTATGGTCGTTTGGAGTTGACCCTAAACTCACAATTTAAGTCTAACTTGTGAAAATCTCAATTTGGATCTTTCCAATTTAGTTCTTTCTAAAAATAGCTCTTTCTAAGACCGAGGTGTTACAACATAAGTCTTAACCAAAATTTCTTTAAGCTCCACGACTTGGGTATTCAGACCCTCATTTTGAGCCTTTAGAGCCACTTCACCCACACGAGGTCCCTCGGCTTGGGCTTTTATCAACAAAGCATTTAGGCAAGCAATTGTTGCATCCGTATATGACAAAGTTACTATCATCTCTTCCAATTCATGCTTTAATTGTTTTTGTTGCTCCAATAGTTCAGACACTTGAGACTTTCCCCTGTTACCATTCCATTCACAAATTCACACTCAATAAGTGTGGCCAGAGATATGGCCTTCTTAATAGTTCCTTTAGTCTCTTTGTCAAGAGGAATTTTGAAGTGTTTGAACAATGTTGTTAGCAAGTACCCATAACCCATTCTATGATTGCCTTCCTCCGCATTAATGATCTTGAACCTATACTCTAGCATGATTGCAGGAAGATTGATATATTTAACCTTGCTGAGAAACTCCATGAGGAACAAGTCCATTGCAGACGCAACAGTTCTTTTAATTCTAACCTAGGAAAAGTTACGTTGTTCTCAAACTTGAAATAGAGTTGGAATTGCCCCTGGTGAAATTTCTTGGAAATATCCGCACATCTCAGACCAGGAAGTTTACCAATTTCCTGAACAAAATATTTTGAAGGAGATCCTTTTGTAACAATATTGATTCCTACCCTGGAACCTATATAATTTCTCCTAGGATTTCCTCATTTAAGTGAATCATGATTCCATTCACTTTGGTGTTCAAACTTCTATGCTTAGTGAATTCAATGTGATAGTATAATTACCTCACTTCTTTGTCATAGAAAAATTACAGGCCACTCGAATAGCTGAGTCCAATTTTGAAGCTCTACATCGTCTACTAGGTCCATCATTCATGGTTTTCTTTTAATCTCAAGGTCAAAGACCCTCTCATTGAGCACATTTTGGGTTTTCAATATTTTGACCCTTTCAGTCTTGGACACTTCCTTCTCAACTCTCCTCTTTTTAGCATTTGTACTAGGTCCTTCTCATGGAAAGAACTTGGTTCGACCAATTCTTTTTTCTTCCTTTTCCTAGATTGTTCCTTCTTCCTTTTCTAGTACTTCCTTTTCCATTCTCCTTACTCTAGCCTTTCCAGTTCTTTTCATTTGTGTATGCTTTGAAGTCAAAGCCTTTTTCCTTCTCTTATCCACTACAACCATAATGTCCTTGGACTTAGTCTCTCTTTCCCCCTTTTCCTTTGAAACTTCAATCACATCCGCAGGAGGAATCTGATTCTCATTGATCACAGAGCGACTTCCTCTTCTCCTTTTTTCAGTTGTTTTAACTTTGCTTGCTTACATAGAATTACTCATCAATTTTATCTGAGAACCTCGAGTAGGATAGGGCTTTGATTTCACTATGACTTCCTTAGTAACTTTCTCCTTCCCATTTTCCAAATTCACCACTTGCCTTCTCCTCATACCCCACGACAAAGGAAATTCATCCTCATCCTCATTGTTTTTAATCAGAACAATCAGTAATGCACTTTCAAAGGTCTGGTCAAACTTAGTCAGTGACTCTAAAATAGGGGTTTTAGGAGATATGGCAATTATTTTCAGAAAATAAAGTTCTGATATTCTATTTCAACTCAGTCACTCTTTGCACTGCCATTTCTTCACAAGCAGCAAGAATGCTTGACCCTGTATTTCTTGCATCTTGTAGATCTCCATCAAAATTTTGTTCTGACATAGTAGAGGAGGTAGGATGAGGTTTGAAAGAGGACACGTTATCTGGAGATGGATCAATTTTAGGGGATTTTTTAGAACAAACTGTACTTCAAAATGGGTTGACACATTTGGTGAGGAACCCTGAGAATGATACAACTTAAGGGTGGGGAGAACATTCAGGGGTAGGAACTTTTTAAGAAGGTTGAGGGATGGGTTCTGTACTGGGGTTAAAGGGGGTTTTGCTTCTTCAACAGGAGGAAGGGTTTGAATAGGGGTTAAGGAGGAGAGTTTTCTAGAGAAGGCTCAATATTGGATGAAGGTGGCATATTGGTAAATTGTTTAAAGAGAAGAAAGGTAGAAATTTTATTTTGATTTTGGTAAGCAATTTCGAATTTTGAGTGGTTGGAGAAATGATGGAGTACAAGAAAGATTTGAAAGGATATGTCTGGTCCCTAGATGGAAGTGCCTTTCGGTATTTCGAAGGATGAGACAACGATTAGAAACCTAGATTACTGATCCATAATAGTTATAACGGTTCTCACAAATAATTCAAATGCAGTGTTAAAACTGCCAACTTCTGAGACAGGACAAGGTCCCTCTCCACAGTTTGAATGTGATATGTCCAAATCTATCCTGGCCCCCCTTTCTTTCAGCACATCCACCATGTGTGTATACCTACAAAAGGTATGAGACTGAATTTACTAAAACAAACATGACTAATAACAAGGATACCTACTCCATAGGCATAGTGAAAAAGGAGGTTGATTACATTAGGAAGGATCAACTCTATCAAGTTTAAGCATTCCCAACTTCAGACGATTTTCTTGAATTGTTCCCTACTCAGAGCCTTCATGAAAATATCAGTAATTTGATCTTTAGTCTTGCAGAATTGTATGTAGATGTTACCCTTCTCGAAATTATCCCTTAGGAAATGATGTCTCAATCAATATGCTTAGTTCTTTTATGTTGAATTGGATATTTATCCATATTGAGAGCACTAGTATTGTCACATAAGAGAGGGAAAATGTGAGTAACCACTCCAAAATCAGCTAGTTCTTATTTAATCCATAGGAGTTGTGCACAACAAGCTGCAGTTGTTACACACTCTATCTCAAGTGTTGAAAGAGAAACTGAATTTTGCTCTTTTGTTCTCCAACAAATAAGAGCTGAACCAAAAAATGAGTCATTACTGAGGTGCTCTTTTTATCGACCTGGTACCATGCATAATCTACATCAGCATATCCCACTAAATCAAAAGTGTTTCATGATAGATAGAGTGGGATCATATCCTCTATCTTTTTCAAATATCTCAGAATCCTCTTAGCATCTTTCAAATGTGATTCTTTTGAACATGCTTGGAATCATACACAAAGTCCAACAATGAATACATTATCGGGTCTACTGGTAGTCAAATACACTAGGGAGCCAATGATTTCTTTGTATATAGTTTCATTCACATCTGGACCAGTTTCGTCTACATCAAGCTTTGAGTTTTTTCACATAGGAGTATCAATTGGCTTGGCATTAACCATGTAAACCTTCTTCAACAACTTCTTGATATATTTTTCTTGACATATGGAAGTTCCGTTTGAGGTTTGATTGATTTGTAACCTCAAGAAGAAACTCAATTCTCCCATCATTCTCATTTTAAATTCACTCCCATAAGTGTAGAAAATTCATCACACATGGACTCAGATGTTTCTTCAAAGATAATGTCATTGACATACAGTTGAACAATGAACAAATTATTTCCTCATGAATTTAAGAAGAGGGTGTTGTCGATCTTCCTCTTTTAAACCCATTGTCAAGAAGAAATATGGATAGCCTCTCATACCATTCTCTAGGAGCATGTTTCAGTCCATAAAGAGCCTTATCCAACTTGAGCACATGATTTGGTTGATCAATATCTTTAAAACCTTGTGGTTGCTTCCCATAGACTTTCTTATTCAAATAACCATTTAAAAATTCACTCTTCACATCCATATGATAAAGTTTGAAACTCATGAAGGCTGCAAATCCAATAAGTATATTATGGCCTCCATCCTTGCCACATGAGTAAAGGTGTAATCTTAGTCAATACCTTCTTCTTGGTTATACCCTTGTACCACCAGTCTTGATTTGTTCCTTGTAATTACACCATGTTCATCAAGCATATTTTTGTATACCAACCCGGTTCCTATGATAGTTCTATCATATGGTTGGGGAGCCAAGTGTCATACATTGCTTCGTTCAAACTGATGCAGTTCTTATTGCATAAAATTCAACCAATCAGCAGCCTTCAAGGCTTCCTTGATGTTATTGGGCTCAATGGTTTATATGAATGCTGAGAATGCAACTAGATTTATTTTTCTGGATCTAGTATGCATTCCAGAATCTAAAGGAGATATGACTAGTGGATGGGATTACTTGTGCTTCCATTCTGGATTTCTCATCAACTACTGAGTTTGATATGCTTTTACATCTTTACTTTCAGAATCAGTAGTCTCAAGCTGAGCTGCATCATTTTGCTCAGTATTGTCTTGTAGTACAAGTCCCTCTTTAGGTTCATCATTTCCATCAACTTCTTCAGAATCATTAGCTTTCTAATTTGAATTTTCACTAGCAGCTTCCTAATAGAGATTGTTCCTTTGAATCTGAAGCAACTCTTTAATCTCATAATCATCTCTGTTCATCATATCTTCATTCCTCCTGATTCATCAAATATAACATGGAAACTTTCTTCAATGCACAATGTCTTTTTGTTATACACTCTATAGGTCTTGTCGGAGGATGAGTATCCCACAAAAACCCCTTTATCACTCTTTGGATCAAACTTTCCAAGATCGTCTTTTCCTTTGTTAAGAACTACAACCAAAAGCCTTGAAATAAATCAGTGTTGGCTTTTGATTGTTCAGTAGCTGGTAAGGAGTTTTTTTTTTTAAGAATTGATCTAAGAAGACACCTATTGGTAATATAACCTGCAATATTTACTGCTTCGGCCCAGAAACTCTTTGGAAGATCAGAATCTATCAGCATGGTCCTAGCAACATCAACCAGGGTTCTATTCTTCATTTCCACCATGCCATTTTGTTGAGGTGTTCTTGGAGCTGAAAAGTTATGATAAATTCCATGTTCAACACATCAGCTTTCAACTTTAGCATTTCTAAATTCAGTGTCATGATCTGGCCTTATCCTTGCAATCTTGCAGTGTAGCTATGTCTGAATCATGTTGGAAAATATCATCAGTATATCATAGGTTTCATCCTTGGACTTGAGAAACATAGTCGATGTGAATCTTGAAAAATCATTTACAATAACAAAGATGTACTTCTGTCATGACCAAAAGTATACCATAGACGTAACATGGTGTATAAGACCCCGAAAGGCCCTACACAAGCCACTTGAAATACATACAACACAATAGAATAGAAAAAAGTAGAGAATCTCATATAATAAAAGAGTTTAACATAAAAGCGAAAGTCTACACATAGTCTTGACAAGTCCATCTAATACATCAAGGGAGTGGTCAGGACGTAACCCATACGCCACATAAAACATCCAAAATACTTATTACATGAAAAAATAAAGTATAGATGACATAGTCCTTGGAGCATAATGACTCACCAAATCTTCAAAGATCAAAACACTCAATCACTAGCCACAAGTGATAGGAGGAGAAGCATCAAACTCTGCATTTGAAGATAATGTAGGCACAAGAATGTATTAGTACATAGAATGTACTATGTATGAAGGATATGCTAAAACATAAAATTATGATCATAAGAGGATATCTAAAATATAGTAAAACCTTCAAAGAAGAACCATAATTTATGAACATGGTCAATACATCTTACAACTCATAAATAAAGCTTCATAAAACCATCAAAGTAACTTTAGTTTGTTTTATGGGATATTAGTTTTAACTGACAATAGACCATGCGAACTATAATGTGGAATACGATGTACTTCCCACATCAAGAAGGGAGAGTCTACTTGTCAAAGGTAGAACTCTTTATCATATCATATCCTATTTGTGGATCCACTAGCTAGGTCATATGATGTATTTCAATTGTTTTGATGATCCTCACAAATGCAGGGACCCGGTTCCTTCTAGGTTCAAAATGGTTTACATCTGTAAAGTTGTTGTGTCAGTGGGTTGGTTAAACAAGTCAGTGTACTTTACCAATAGGAGCGGACTAGGTTTCTTGTTCCTTGGTCAACAACTCTTCTTGATTGATATATTCAAAGGTACAACCAACTTGATGATTCATTCATTCAAAGAGAGCAAAGAGTCTTTCTGAAAAAACCAAGCTTCAAATACAAAATACAGCAAGGGACATGACCAATTGAAGAAGTGGTATCTGTGTGTACTGTTGTTTTGAATGCTTGTAATGTGCTAAACTTGTAGGATTCTTTTCGCTCTTATAAGAAACATTTCAAACCTTTGTGTGAGTGAGTGTAAGAACATTGCTATAGATAACTTTGGGTCCTACTGTTTAAAGTCTATATTAATTAGTGATAGTTAATATAGTGGGCAATGGATGCATTGCTTTGGCTCAGTATGTATTAGGTGTATTACTTAGTGTGAGATTAAGAGTTTAGACTCATTGGTGTAGTTGAAATCTGTATTCATTATTTCTTGGAAATTAGTGAAGGTTGTTGAAAATCATGTGTGACAGGTCATGGTTTTACTCCCTTGAGAAAGGAGGTTTCCACGTAAAATCCTTTTTGCCTATTTTACTTCCAGTTATTTACTTTCTGCACATTAAATCTATCAAAGAACCTGGTTCTATGATAACTAGTGAATGCATACATTCCATCAAATAGAATCAGAGCGTCAGATTCTCTATCTAATTAACATCTACAGAAAAAATCCTGAAGGAATGGTAGCTCCACCAAGTCTGGAAGAAGGTCAATCCACCACTCGTCCTCCTCGATTCAATGGCCAGTACTATGGGTGGTGGAAGACCAGGATGCACGATTACATTATGGCAAAAGATAATGAGCTATGGGATGTTATACTGATGGTCCTGACATTCCTACCAAGGACTCGAAGGAGGAGATCTTACTAGATTAATCCCCACATCTAGAAGACAGTACAATGAAGCTGACAGGAAGAAAATTGAAAAGAATTACAAGGCTAAGAAGTTGTTGGTTTGTGGAATCAGCGTAGATGAATACAACAGAATTTCTACTTATGAGACGGATAAAGAAATCTAGGACGGCTTGAAGACAACACATGAAGGAACAACTCAGGTCAAGGATTCCAAGGTGGACATCCTGACAACTCAATATGAGAATTTTAGTATGAAGTAGGGTGAAACAATTCATGAGATGCACTCCAGGTTTACCTCAATCACTAACAAACTTAGGTGTCTTGGGGAGCCCATTCATCCAAGCAAGCAGGTTCATAAAATTCTCAGAGTTCTTCCCAAATCATGGGAAAGCAAGGTGAATGATATTATTGAGGCCAAATATCTAAAAGTTCTCACAATGGATGATCTTATTGGAAACCTGCACACTTATGAGCTAAACAAGCAACAGGATTCATCTAAGAGAGAAGGTAAGAAGGAGAAATCAGTAGTGCTGAAGGTATCTCAAAATGATGTCTCTGAAGATGGAGATGAAATGTCTTATTTGACTAAAAGGTTTCAAAAAATAGTCAAAAAGCAAGGAGGGTTTCTAAAGAAGGGAAACACTAGCAGAATAGCAAATGCGAACAACCTCTGTCATAAGTTCGAAAATCCAGGGCACTTTATGAGAGACTATCAGAGTCATAAGCATGAATTCCAAGATTTCAAAGAACAGCGAAGGGAACAGGTCCCTGACCATGCTAAACTAAAGGAAAATGCTGATCAAGTAGTAAAGAAGGATATTGCAACATGGGGAAATGCATCAGTGACTCGAAAGACGGAGAACACCATAAAGATGTCTATATGATGGTTTTCAAGGATGATGAAGACATATTCAACTCCATTTTCTCATTAATTGCAAAGAGTGATGATGAATATGACAAGGACGAGGTAACACTTCTTGATCTTAAAGGTGACATAGATACCTTGTACATTAAAAGATTGAGAAAACTTGTTATTGTATTAATAGACTATGTTGATGAACTAACAAATGAAAAAATGGTCTTAAGTGAAAACTTGTATCCTTATCAGGACGAAAAATTAGCTCTTATTTCTCAGATGTCTAAAATGAATGTTAGATTGACTAGTCTGAAGACGGAAGGAAGTCAACATAATGTGGAACCAGAAAGATCTGAAAATGGGAAGAGGAAACTAAGTAGATTTGAGCCGGATTTACAGGAGAGTCTACAAATTCTAAGTCCAAACTAGTTGCTTCTCTTGAGAGAAACTCACAACTAGTAAAGGACCTAAGTCAAGTCAAAGAAGAGCTAAATCATTCCTTGAAATGGACTGACTCTTCTAAGATTCTTTCCAACTTGGGAAATCAGAAATTCAACAGTAGCAAAGGTTTAGGGTATCGAAAGATAGAACCTCTATATAACCCTCATAGCAAGTATGTTAATGTCTTGTTATGTACCTACTGTGGAAGAAATGGTCACTTGAAAAGAAATTGCGAGTCATCAAGAAAGATTCTTTAAATCTGAGAGAAAGAAAGTAGAGACATTGAAAGTACCTGGTCCTAGATATCATTTTATCAAGAACACATTGCTTCCTTGGACTAGAAGGTTTCTCATCAAACCTCTTGATAGCTTTTGGGAAATCCATCTTAAGTGGATTCCTAAGTCAACAAGTGATTCTTTTTGCAGAAGGGAGGGAGTAGTCAATGTTGGTTCATGGATAGTGGTTGCTCAAAGCATATGACCGTAGAAACTCATCACTTCCTCTCTTTGGGAGCACACCAAGGTGGTGGTGTGTTATTTGAAAACAACTTGGAAAGATTAGGAGATCTATGGAACATTCCATAGATAATGTGTACTATGTGAATACGTTGAAATATAAGTTTCTCAGTGTGTCTCAGATTTGTGATAAAGAAAATGATGTGAGATTTGTGTCAAATCAATGCTTCGTCACAAATCTTACTTCCAAAAAGGTCATTCTTACTGCTAGAAGGATAAAGAACATGTATGTTATTGATCTTGATTCTATAAAAGGGGATAATCTCACATGTCTAAATTCTCAAAGTGACAATGCAGATCTTTGGAACAGAAGGTTAGGACATGTAAGTTCAACACCTTTGAACAAATTGGTTTCAATGGACCTGGTTTGTGGGTTATCCATGCTGAAATTTGCTAAGAACAAATATGTGATGCTTGTGTAAGAGGAAAGAAAACAGGATCCTCTTTTAAGAAAAAGAAAGGGGTCAGCACAACCAGGCCACTAGAGCTTCTTCACATGGACCTGTGTGGACCTGTGAGGATTCAAAGCAGAGGTGGAAAGAAATACATGTTAGTGATTATCGATGATTTCTCAAGATTCACCTGGAACACTGCAAACAAAGGCTGAAACAATTGAAGTACTAATGATCTTTGCAAAAAGAATTTAGTTGAAGCTAAATTGCAAGATTTAAGGAATCAAAACAGACCATGGTACATAGTTCAAAAATTCCCAAATCGAAGGCTTTTGCGCTGACCATGGAATTCATCATACTTTTTTTTCTCCTAGAACTCCTTAGCAAAATAGGGTGGTTGAGAGGAAGAATATGACCCTAGTAGACATTTCTAGAGCCATGCTTATTGATTCAGGTCTTGCAATGAATTTATGGATAGAAGTAGTAAATACAACTTTCTATGTTACAAATAGATGTCTCATCAGATCAGTGCTCAAGAAAGCTCTATATGAGTTGCTGAATGGGAGAAAGACATCACTCAGCTATCTCAAGACCTTTGGTTGCAAGTGTTTTGTGCTAAACAATGGGAAGGATGATCTTGGAAAATTTGATCCAAAGAGTGTTGAAGGGGTTTTTATAGGGTATTCGTTGATAAGAAAGGCGTACAGAGTCTACAACAAGAGAACTCTATGTGTAGAGAAAAGTGTTCATGTTATATTTGATGAATTTGGTGAGATGAACAACCTCAAAGACAGGGATGATCACAAATTTGAGGAACTAATGCAAATTCAAAGAGATAGTCTAGTGCAAGACTCTGTGGTTGAAAAAAATTTGAACGAAGAAAATGTTGCCGAACCTATAGAAGAACATGGTCCTTCTAATACTTCAGATGCTGCAAATGGAGGAGAAACCCACAATAGAAGTTCTGAGGTTAGAATATGGAATGCAAAACTAGTTCCAATATAAGAAATCTAGTTGCATTTTGTTCCTTCATCTCCACTATTGAACCCAAGACAATTAAAGAAGCTTTAAAGGATGCCGACTGGGTGAATTCAATGCAAGAGGAGCTTCATCATTTGAAAGAAGTAAAGTGTGGCACCTGGTCCCCAGATCTCTCAACAGAACTATTATTAGGACCAAATGGGTGTTCAAGAATAAGCTGGATGAACATGAGACTATCACAAGAAACAAATCAAGACTAGTGGTGTAGGGCTACAATCAAGAAAAAGGAATTGATTATGATGAGACTTTTGTGGCAAGACAGGAAGTAATCAGAATCTTAATTTCTTTTGCTACCTATATGGGGTTCAAGCTATTTTAGATGGATGTTATGAGTTCTTTTCTGAATGGATATCTAAAGGAGGAGGTCTATGTTAAACAACCTCCAGGGCTAGAAGATGTTGGCTTGCTCACTCATATGTTGAAGTTAGACAAAGCCTTGTATGGCTTGAAGCAAGCACCTAGAGTTTGGTATGAACAATTATCACAATTCCTTCTGGAAAATGGATTCAAAAAAGGAAAAATTGACAACACTCTGTTCTTGAAGTCAAGAGTAAATGAGCTCCTTATAGTACAAGTTTATGTGGATGACATAATATTTGGAGCTACTTTAGATTCCCTATGTAAAGAGTTTGCAACACTAATGTGTAGTGAATTTGAGATGAGTATGATGGGGGAACTTACTTTCTTTCTACTTTTGCAGATCAAACAGTCTCCTCAGGGCACTTCAATTTGTCTAGAAAAATATATCAAAGAGCTACTCAAAAAATTCAATATAAAGGAGGCCAAGATAATTGATACTCCTATGAGCACAAATACCAAACTCGACAGGGATGAAGCAGACACAGATGTAAATGAAACAACGTATAAAGGAATAATTGGATCTCTCCTCTATCTTACTACAAGCATGCCATATATTGTCTTTAGTTTGGATTCGTGTGCCAGGTTTCAAGCAGCTCCAAAGGAGTCACACCTGAAGGAAGCAAAGAAAATCCTAAGATACTTGAAGGGATCTCAGGACCTGGTCCTATTTTATCCTTCTAGAGATTCTTTTGACTTAGTTGGATATGTTGATGCTGACTATGCAGGTTTGCTTGTTGACAAGAAGAGCACCTGAGGAATGGCACATTTTCTGGGGTCCTCACTGATTTCATAGGGAACGAAAAAGCAAAACTCAGTGGCTTTGTCTATAGCTGAAGCTGAGTATGTAAATGCTGCTTCATGTTGTGCTCAACTCTTGTGGATCAAGCAACAACTCAAAGATTTTGGTGTCCTCACTGACACAATTTCTCTCATATGTGATAACACAAATGCAATGAACATGGCAAAGAATCATGTTCATCATAAGAGGACTAAGCACATTAATATGAGACATCATTTCCTTAGAGACAATGTTGACAAAGAAAATGTCGTGATGAGATTCTGCAAAACTGTCACGACCCAAGAGTAACCCCTAGATGTGACACGGCGTACAAGACCTCGAAGAGCCTCATACAAGCCTCTTAGCATATCATAACATAGGCATAGAACAATAAAAAGTAAAACAAACACATTTCAAGTCAAAAAGTTTCATATAGAAAAGAGAAAGTCTAGACTTGACTCAACATAGCCATCTATTACAATTGAAATAAAATGTGTCTAGCCTGTACATCATGTTCAAAAAGGAAATACAAAAGTGGAACTATAATATGGAAAGTTCATCCTCGAACCATGAGGACTCACCAAGCTCAGAAAGAAACCAAAGTCTAAGCTCTAGCTACAAAGAGAACCACCTTAAGAACCGAACCCTACACTTGGGAAAAATGTAGGAGAAATATGGGTTAGTACAAAAATGCACCAAGTATGAGAGCCATCCATAAAACCTTGAAATCATGAAAAAGGGAAATTTTTGTTGGATGCATGCAATTTAGTAGGTTAAAGCATCATTTTGAAGGTAATGGAAAAGCATAAGTCATAAGCATATTCATTACATAGATCATCATAGCATAAGAGAAACATACCATAAGTACCCTCAAATCATACTTGTGCAATGCATGAACAAGATCTCGTAATCCCACCCATGCCTAAGTAAAGCTTCTTGAGTAACCATAGTTCATAATTCATATTCTTTTTTGTAGTGAGGATCAACCTTAACCGACATAGATTATGTGTGCTTAACATGGGATCCGGTGTTACCCACATAGAAAAGGGTTGTCCTACTTGCCTAAGCTAAGACCATGATTTGTTAGCTTTAGGTGGATCCACTAGTTAAATATCCTATGGGGGCACGTAGTTTATGGGATAAGGAGATTGTTACTAGAAACCCGGCCGTACTTAACGGGGGAGCTTCCATCTCATGAGATTGCTTCTAAAAACCCGACCTTACTTAACGGGAGAGCTTCCATCTCATATTCAATATCCACTCGGTGCTAAGTATTTATCCCATGGAGTACTTATTAAGTCATAACTTGTTTCATTAGGATAGCTCATTAGATCATGCGTGAGAATAACCTTTCACCATCCATGTCTACATGTAATACTAGATTCAATTAGGTGAGAAAGACTTTCATACTAGAATCTTCATTATGTGAGAAAACCTTTCACATTATGTTCATTATGTGTTTATGAGAATAGCCTTTCAATCAACACACCAACATCATCATAATCATAGACACTTCACTCTCAAAGTGTTCATAAAGCATATACATAAATCTCATAATCATGCATAATTCTCACACTTTGCCGTTCAAGGACCATAGATCATACATAGATCATATTCAATCAACACATCTAGAATTACTACATTAGACATGGATAGTAACATAATTCAAATAGTTCAATTACTACAAGCATAATCTCTTTGTATCCTTCTTTCATCAATTCACCCACATCACAAAGTCATAAATTGGGAATATGGGGATTTCATGGATTCATGAGAGATTTCATCATAAAAACCATAATAATCATCAATTCAATCATAATATAATATAATTAAATCATTAAAATCATTTTTGAAAAGAATCGATGACTTGGAGTCAAACCCTAGGTTTTGGAGAATTTCTATCTTTGAGATTAAGTGTTGGAGGGACCCCATGAATGAATTCTATTCATGGATCAAGAGATACCATACCTTATTTATGAATCTTCAAAGAAATTGAGTAGAAAAGCTTGATCCTTCAAACCCTAGCTTTAACTTTCTTCTTCTTCTTCCTTGGAGTTCTAGAGAGAAGATTTTGGGGGAAAGTTGGTTTTTGATTTGGGATTTACAATTATTAGAAAGATAAATAAATTTAGGGGTCTTAAAATAAGATATAGTTAGTCTAATTTAGTGTAAAACGACGTCACTTAGTATTAATTAAAAATGGAAAATCCCAAAGTGCCCCTAAGTGCAATTGCCAAAACGAAGGTTCTAGGCCCACCCATGACCCATCACAGATGGACCGTGGTTGGACCCACGGCCCATGCTGGTGAACGTGGTCTAGGATTCAGAGGCCTAGTTTTTGAGGCCTTGTTCCACGGATGCCTACCCAGGAGGTGTGGGAGGACCTACGGGGCATGGGTTTCCCTCATGGGTCACTGCCCAGGAAACCTCCTTAGGGTCCTCCTCAAGGACCCATGGTTGGTCCTTAGGGTTTTAACCTTGACGTTCTAACATGAAAACATTTATTTTAAGATACGAGAATGTACATTCAAGGCTCTAACCCTAACGTCAAACTCTATTTTAGCCTATTAGTTTACGGAGTATTACCATATCTCCCCCTTGGGAACATTCGTCCTCGAATGATGATCTAGACACCTTACGGACTCAAAGACTCAAAACTAGCAGCCCATCATGCATGAAACATCAAAATAATGCACAACTCAGAGGAGGAAACATCAACTCCAACTCAAACATAATCATGCACCATAAGGAAGTAGGAACTAGATCTAGCAACCCATTATGTGCGAAAATCAATATTTCTCATATTCATAGGAGGAACTACTTCCTCCAACTAGAAGCATGCTTAACACAATATCATGGAGCCAATATGCAATTACTCTCAAAAGCATAATAAAGCATGTTCATCAACTCATCTCATGAAGTCAAATAGGTAACTCATACTAAATGCACAACAACATGAGGAACATAAATCATGAAAACTCAATTTGTCTTAGTAACCATGAATTACATCAAGAACACGCATAACATAAGGAAATCATGGAAAACCCCATTTAACACACATGACTCCCAAAACACTAAAACCTAAGAGGAACTATTTACCTGAAGCTTGAATAGGAGTAGAAGGAAAGAGAAGAGGATATCGGGACTTCATATCGGCCTCGGCCTCAAAAGTAGCATCCTCAACTAAATGATTAATTCATAAAACCTTTACGGAAGCTATTTCCTTGTTTCTCAATCTCATGACTTGCCATTCTAGGATTTCTACTGGAATCTTTTCATATGAAAGACTATTATCAACTCCTATCCATTCTAGGGGAATAATGGATACCGAATCTCGAATACACTTCTTAAGCGTAGAAACATCAAATACCGAATGAACCAAGTCTAACTCATTTGGCAAATCCAACTCATAGGCAACCTTTCCAATATGCTTCAAAATTTGATATGGGCCTACATACCGAGGACTAAGTTTCCCTTTCTTGAAAAATCTCATCACACCCTTCATGGGTGAGATTTTTAAATAGACCTAATCATTAACTTCAAATTTTGGATCCCTTCTTCTCACATCGGCATAAGACTTTTGTCTACTTTGAGCCGTTCTCAACCTCTCTCTAATAAGCTGAACTTTCTCAATAGCTTCTAAACTAGCTCGATTCCTATCAAAGAAATTTCACCTACTTCAAACAAACCAACCGAAGACCTACATCTCCTACTATACATAGCTTCAAAAGGAGCCATACTGATACTTGAGTGATAACTATTATTGTAGGCAAACTCTATTAGAGGCAAGTGGTCATCCCAATTACCTTTAAAATCTATCACACATGCCCTCAACATGTTCTCTTAGGTCTGAATTGTGCGTTCCTCTTGACCATCCATTTGAGGGTGGAAAGCGGTGCTAAGCTTCACCTTAGTACCAAGTCCTTTTTGGAATGACTTTCAAAAGTGAGAAGTAAATTGAGTACCCCGATCTGAATTAATAGATAAAGGGACCCCATGCAAGTTTACTATTTCCCTTATATAAACCTTGGAATAGTCTTCCGTCGAATGAGAAACCTTGACGGGGATAAAGTGGGCCGATTTTGTCATTCGATCTATAATGACCTAAATAGAATCATGCTGCCTTCGAGTGAGAGGCAAGACCACAATAAAGTCCATATTCACATCTTCCCACTTCAAGTGTGGATACTTATATTTTGGGATAAGCCTCCTGGCCTTTGATTCTCAACCTTAACTTGTTGACAATTAGGGCATTTGAGTACGAATCCTATGATATCTTTTTTCATACCATTCCACCAATAGACCTCCCATAGATTATTGTACATCTTGGTGGATCCCGAATGAATAGAATATCTAGAACTATGAGCTTCTTCTAAAATTTGCTCCCTTAGACCATCAACATCCAGAACACATAATCGACCTTGATACCTAAGCACCCCATCTCCCCCTTGGGAGAAGCCTCAACAGACTTCTTAAGTACCGATTATTTCAACTCAACCAATAAAGGATCAAGATCTTACTTAGACTTCACATCCATCACAAAGGATGATTCGGAACCATTATGGACCATGACACCACCCTTGGTGGAATCCACTAGTTGGACACCTAGTCGGGCCAATCTTATACACCTCACGAACCAATTCTTACTTTTTATCCTCTATATGAGCCACACTACCCATGGACAACTCCTAAGCTCATCCGCTACCACATTTGCTTTGTCAAGGTGATAAAGGACACTCATGTAATAATCCTTTAATAATTCTAACCACCTTCATTGACGAAGATTCAAGTCCTTTTGACTAAACACATATTGAAGGCTTATGTGATCAGTGAAGTAATCCACATGGACCCCATATAAGTAATGCCTCCATATTGTCAAAGCAAACACAACCACCGCTAATTCAATATCACGGGTCAGATAATTCTTTTCATGGACATAAAGTTACCTTGAAGCATAGGCAATCACCTTACCGTTTTGCATGAACACACATCCCAACCCTACTCTAGAGGCATGATAATATACTACAAAATGATCAGTACCTTCCGATAAGGTCAACACCGAAGTAGAAGTAAGTTTATCTTTCAATTCTTGGAAACTTTTCTCATAAGCTTCCGACCACACAAACTTAGTTGTCTTTTGAGTCAAAGCCATCAAAGGAGAAGCAATGGAGGAAAACCCCTTAACAAACCTTTTATAAGAATCGGCCAAACCCAAAAAGCTTCTAATGTTGGAAGGAGATTGATTTCATGTATCAGGACACTTCTTCCAATTCTATGTGCCAACGATCGTTAGTCAGTAATATAACCCAACTAAGTGAGTTGGGGTCAAATCCCACAGGGAGTGGTACGTGCTTAAGATTTAAGAGCCAAGTGCAAATATGTTCAAGTCAATCATAGATAAAATCATTTATGAATAAAAGTATGGTTTCAAGTTAAGGGGTGACACAAGTGTAAAATATAGGGGTTTTGATTGTAATTATCAACTACAATAGTAGCAAATAACATGAATAAACAAGTAAAGAGACGGGTTCTTGGGATGTGATTGGATTATGGGCTAAGGTAGACAAATGGGTAATTGCAATTGATAGTAAATAGCTATAAATTAGTGACTAAGCTAGACTTTAGTTGGGATAAACTTTCTCTCAAATAGTTTACCCCGAATCAAATTGGTTTCTCTCGAATACCAATAAGCAGTAATTAAGAACAGTCTTCACTTTAGTCCATTTACTCTCTCGAGCTGAATGTGTGGAAAAGAGTTTAGGATTTATTCTCTCGAGTTGAACCCATAACAACCCAATACCTACAGACCATCAAATTAGTAGTTTTGGTTTTAAAACCTCTCTCTCTCGAGCAAGCCAAAAACACGAAGTTAGAATTGCATTTTCCACTACAACCCTCTAAATTAAACCACAATTATTGATTGAAATCACTTTTAAACAACATTTATACTATCAATTAATAATACCCAGTGGCTAAATGAATCCATAATCACATAATCACACCCCCAAGAATTGGGGTTTTAGCTAGACATTATAAAAAGATACAAATCATTACCAAATTGTGGTTCCATCAACTAGGTACAATTAATTTCGTCTTTACAAAGGTCAAGGTTGAAGAATCTCAAAGACCCACTTCCAATTTCTCAAAAATGGAAATCTTCAAATCTTCAAAGCTAAGGAAAATATTGTTTCCAAACTTAGAGTTCTAAAACTTCAAAAAAACTAATATTCTAATCACTCCCTTAAACTAAGAATTTAAAAATGTATTTATAGTCACCAAAAATATGCTGCGAAGGACCATTCGGCGCAATAAGTTGGGATCGCTGATCCACTCGGTGATACGCCCTTTGGTCAATTCCATCACCTTTTTGATTTGGTCTTCAGCATCTTCAAGTTCTGTAAATTTAGGCGTTCTAGCACTGCATCGCGGAACCGTTCGGCGACTTGTCGACTGCTTCTATCTATTGCCGACTTGATTTTCTCATTCAGGGCTTAGCACACTGGAACTTTAGGCGAGATCATGGCCATTCGGCGACTCACTCAATGGGTTAGGCGATCATCAGGTCCTCTTTTCTTCGTTCTTTCAACTGCCTTGTTCCTTTTTGCTCATTAATGTCCATGTTGTATTCTTCAATCCAAATACCTGAAAATCAAGGATTTACAAAAGTTATTGGCACAAATTATGCATTTGAGGACACTAAATCTATTAAAATAAAACCATAAATGAGTCAAAATCGTGGACTCATCAACATTCCCAACTTAAACTTTTGTTTTTCCTCAAGTAAAACTCAAGTTTAGTAGTTTAAAAAAGATGTCTCAAATAGTGCTACACAAGACTCAATCATGAATGCACGCAAACAGACTCAACATACTCATGCAACGATCAATTGTACACTCAAAGATTCAAGTTGTGACTCACCATTATCAAAGACTCTCAAGTTCACAATACTTGCTTCAAATGCAAGTGCAAGCTCAACAAAGGTACTCAAATGCCCTCACACAGAGAGTGATTCCATATTTCAACAATTTAAAGCTCTGGAATCAAATGCAACCCTCACACTCACAAAGATGAACACAATGCGTGATTTCACCCATAGGTTTTCTCGTATTTTCCAATTAACACTTGTTTTAGTTCACTTAAGATCAAAAAGGTCTTTTCATGGCTCGTAACGGGGATCAGTGTAAAGGTATGGTCATTCAGGCTCAGTGGCTCCTATCCTCATGAAATGTGGTATGAACAACACTTTCTTCCCTCTTCTTTATTGTTCTCATTCATGCTCAAAGGTATTATTCACTTTCCATGGACATGTTGGATACCCCATTTTCTTTGCACTTTCATAACTTTATTCCACAACTTTTCTTTTCTTTTTAATTTCTTTTTCTTTTTCTTTTTTTTTTTTTTTTTTTTTTTGTATGGAGGGGCTCCATTTTTATCAAAAATCATGGTTCAAGGGGACTTCTTTGCATTTCTTAATTTACCTTCTCTTTTCCCACACCCCCAACTTAGGCTTTTGGCCTAAGTTGGCTATTCAAACAAACCACAAATTATGAGGATTATGAGTAATGGATAAAGAATGGTCAAAATTTCATCAAGTTTCTTCCAAGAAAAGGGTAAGGCTCAAAAGGTGTTCAAGCGAAGTTCAAACACTCACAAGGTAGGCCACAAAAAGAGGTATAATATCAAATTGTTTCACACTCTTCAAAGTTTCCTAAGATCATCTCAAGAGCTTGCATCACTTAGTCAACCAGACCAACGGAAAAAATTCTAGGTGTCATCACACATGGTTCACGATAAGCTTATCACACAAGGCATTGACACCAATGTCAAACAAGACTCCACACTTTCGCTACTATGCAATGTTCATTACAAGAGACTCAATTCAATACTTGGCTAGTCACAACGAGATACAAAAAGTGCATATATTGTCTATAAAACTTCATTTAGCCTAATCGTAGCTGCACATTTATTTTTGTTCGATTATGAGCACTATTCAAGTCATCGATATTGATCAAGACCGATACTCAAATTTGCAAGAAAACAACAACATTCAAACATAAACAAAAGGTGGCACAAATATTCAGAAGGGTCCAAAAATAAGTTCGATCAAAAACAAGGAACCACATCCACAAAAATAGTGCAAAGCACAATTATAGCTCAAAAACTCAAATATATACATAAAAATAGTCACAGAAGGTGGGCCTCACCCCACCACAAATAAAAAAATATTTGTCCTCAAATGCAAGAAAAATAATATCCACAAGTCAAAAAGAATAAGACAGAAAGGGAGGTAAAAAGGAATCATGTCTATTAAGTCACTCCATCTGTCTGGGCATCAGTGCCCGGTGCATCACTTTGAACTTGGGCAGTGCCCAGAGTTACCTCAAAAAGACCAGCTCCACTGGACCCACCCATAGATGTCTATGTCAACAATCTCTGGATCACCGATGGCATAATAGTCTCCTCAAGATTTGACAAATCTCCATATATGCTCTCATCTCTTATCTCTATCAGCTCATCATCGGTCTCTGCCTCCGACTCATTAACTATTGTAGCATCCCTATGTACATCTCTGGTGGTAGTCTCAGGAGCGTCCACGTCATCAGTAGCCTCTAGTAATGAAGTGAAGTCAGTAGACTTTAGATAGTCTACGTCCTTCCTCAAATCTGCTACTTTGGCTTTCAAAGTCGTAACTTGGAAGGTCTCCCCCTGTATGCTCTTACAAGCCTCAACTCTCATAGTGAGAGTTTCAATGAAAGTCTGAAGGGTGGTAAGTGCAACTAAGATGGCAGCCTTAATCATCCACAGGATAGATCGCCCTTACATCAGCTGAATGGGCCAGGTGCCCCATCTTCAGGATCATAGCCTAACTGATCTTGGTGGGCTGGGCAGAGGTAGATGCACTTGGGGCCTATGAAGAAGAAGAAGTTAGAGCAGATGTACATGAAGCCCCGGAGGTCGGAGTAGGTAAAGATGACTCTACAGGTATCGAGTCAATGTCCACCTCCAAGGATATATCTACCGAAGTTGCTCTCCTCCTATCAGCCTCCTCTCGTGTATATTCGGCCTTAATACGCCGAATGTCAGTGGAGGAAAAAGGGGTAGCCTCAATATCTCTCGCATCATCTCGAGGTACTCTAGCATGCTGGCACAACTCCGTAATTAGGATCGGTAATGGCAAGCAGGTCTAACTCTGCTTGACCCTCTGGCCATCTTTTGCTTTATAAGGAGTCCTAAGTCGATGCTCCTCTGGGATATAATAGATCCAACGCAGGCTGCCTTAGGGTGACGCAGAATGGATTCATTCTGAGATGGATTTATGGTGCTGCTAATAAAGCCAAATCAAAACCGAGCAGTAATGCTTAAATCCCTTTTCTCTATAGGGACCCCTGCCTAGATCCACCTTGGGGTGGTATCGGAAATTAATGGAGCCAACCAGCCCTTCAAGTCATCCAAGGACTGAGTAACCGGCAAACCCTCATATGCCTCCGTAGCTCCAAGACCACTGTCAAGTACAGTATTGATGTACTCATTATTGCATCCAACTTCTTTACCTCGGACCATGACCGAATTAACATGTTTGAACTCGCTGGCCTTCTTTTTGCTCTTTGGAACTAATTCACCATACACTGTATAGAACTCCCAGACCCATGAAGGAATATAGGGACCCTGGGGCCTGGTGAATTGCTCGAACCGGTGGAAGTGGAGGGTGTCCCTCGCATAGGAGAATCTACCCTCAAGGCCCTCTGTAGAAAGCAACTTCTCCTCCAAAATAGTCCGCAACCCATCTGCTTTGAATCTAATAAGGAGTCGAGGAGGAGGAACCACAGGTGGCACTAGAGCAACAGGTGGTGTCGGAACTGGCACTGTATCAGTTGCAGGATGAGTGGAAGCAGGTGGGACCCTAGATGGGTCAGGACGAGCTCTACCATGAAGCTCTATCCGCTATGACTGTAGGGGCTGATTGTCCTCAGGCTCATATAATGCAGCCCAGGAGTCAGCAAACACTCTCTCCCTATTGTGCTCAGGAACCTCAGATACAGGCCTCTTGCCTTTGCCCTTGCCTCCTGTTGGAGGCTCTATTCTGTCCCTTTTGGAAGGGTTTACTCCCCCTTCATTTATTGTGATACCCCGTGCTCTTTTTCGGGGTGGAATGTTGATGTTTGTCCTTACCATATATGCAAAACATCAGAAAAAGTGAGAAACACTTCAATCAAAAGCATAGGAAAACAATTGCAGACAGAATCGCCGAACCAGTCAGCGAGTCGTCGAATCTCTTTGGCGAGCTAGATCGGGCTTGCCGGGATGATTAACTCAAAAATCTCATAAAATTTTGGCAAATCAGCAATGTGAAGGCCTTTCGGCGAATCGTCGACAACATTCGGCAAGCAAGGATTTGCCCACTGAAAGTTACAGTGCAATTAAGGGTCAGGGGTGCAGACAAAAGGTGATTAGGAAGGACTTACATCGAGTCGCCGAGTGCTTTTGGCTACCTCAAGCTTCTCGCCGAAAGTTATAGAACCTAACTTCACATTCAACATGAAATTAAAGGCAATATGGGGAACTTCGGTGAACCCCCGAGTGGTTCAGCGAGCTCGACCCAACTAGCTAAACGATCCAATGTGCCTACTTTAAACCCAACTCCTCAAACTCAACCTCGCAACCCTCGAAAACAAAATCAAAAGATGTACCTACCAAATTAAACTAAGACCCATTACTCCCATTCCCTTGGGATACTCAGACTTCTCCCGTTTGGCCGAATTTGTCCATTTGACGATTTTTGCCCTTAAGACTGACGTCAACCACTCCATCATTGGGTAAAATACGTCATTTGGCACAAATGCGGGCTACTTAGACTTCACCTGATTTAACCCAACAACATGCAAGCACAACCCCACAAATTTTAACCAATTTTTAAGCATAAAAACTCAAGAATTTAATAATATAAACATTACGGGCAAAATTTTTGAATTAACATAGGCACACACATAAACAATTAAGATCAGAGAGGCCCAACACACATCACTAAGATCAAATTACTATCAAATGAGTACCAATTGCTAAAAATAAACTAGGGGTTGGGAAAACCAACCTTAGATGCCGAATAATCAAGATTAAAATGCTACGCGGCAAAGTAATCCACTCCGAACACAAATCAACGACTCAAATATGATAAAAATGCAAGAAATATAGGAAATAATTTGCAGGTATGAGTTTTGGAAGATTAAAAGTGAAGGAAAGTGAAAGAGTTTCAAAGCTTAAACCTTTGGCCTTTAAAAACCGTACAGTTCTCGCCCATTCGACGAGATTAGTTTTGCTCGCCGACCTACTAAACGACATGTCGAGTGGACACTTACCTCACCAAGTTTTATAGGACCTCCAATTAATGTGGGGATCCAAACTGCGGACTAGACCGTGATCATCGACTTGGTCGGCGATTCGCCAAATTGCTCTTGGGCTCGCCAAGTTTTACAGACTCCACTTTAAAAGTGTCTTGATTCCAACGGCGGTCTAGGTCTGGCTCGCCGACCTCTTTGGCGATGCGCCGACTAGACTTTTAGCTCTCCAACATGCACTTTTCAAACACCTTCCACACTTTGACCTGCACAATCAACACACCATTATTTCAAACTTAGAAAGAAAGCAAATAAAACTTGGGTTGCCTCCCAAGCAACGCCTTAGTTAATGTCGTGGCACGATGCAAATCCACACTCAAACCTTATTCTTGGGGTTGGCCATAGTTTCACTAGGCAACCCCCCTTGCTGTCTCGGGTTTAAATGAGATAAGATATGACCCATTTAGGTCTCCAACTGCTTGATCGAAATGGAATGGGAGGTAACAATCTGACTAAGGGTCAACCCATCTTCTTTCATTTCTTTCAAAATCTTGTCTGACCTCTCAACTTTGTTGAGGATACAAGAAAGCATATCCTCCACCGGCCACCTTCCGAATCCTTTGGCTTTTGGCGCTCATGGAGAGGGACATATCTATCCTTTTCCCCATCCTTCCAATTGGGATTCGATCCCTCCATTCTCGATCATGATCCTTCCAACCTTTATCCCTATGCCTCGGGTAGTTTGAACGATAACCACCACCTTGGTTGGCTAGGAAATTCACCTCTTCGCTGTACAAAGCCTCAAACTTTGCCTCATTAGGATTAGCACACCCGACACCCATGACATTGACACTCCAAGCACCAACTCCCATGACATTTTTGGATGAAATGTTTTGGTCCCTCTCGTGGTCTTTCTCCATCTGCTCTTTGGTAAATTTGAATGTGAGAGGGGAGACCTAATCTTCGTGAGTGTACCAATCCCGATTGATTGTGGTCATGCCATACAAGAGCTGAGCCGCTATCACATAAGGTTGCTGCATTAAACCTCCCGGAGAAAGTTGGTCAGCAACACCCTTGTCTACCAAATCAAGGCTCAGGTAAAAATATTGCAGTAACACGTTATCAGGCAAGCCATGAGTTACGCATTGAAGCACCAACTTCTTGAATCGCAACCAAGTTTCATGAATTGGCTCGCCCTTTAGACACTTGAAGCTCTGAATGCTATCCCGAAGAGTCATCATCTTCGAGGGAGGGAAAACACGCACTTGAAATGCGGTGACCAACTCCTCCCACGAAGTGATTATTCACACGGTAATTCAGCCAGCCACTTACATGCTTCTCCAATCAAAGAGAACGGGAACAACCTCAACTGGACTGACTCTTGGGATATGTTCTTGAAGGAGAACGGTCTGTATACATCCACGAAGTTTCTAATATGCTCATAGGGATCCTCATGAGCCAAACCACCGAACAGCCCCATCAATTGCAAGAGATGCAAAATAGTACTTGTTATATGGAACATCGCATTCCCTTCGGCTGGAGGCAAGCGAATGGTACCAACACCACCCATAAGATGGGGATCATTAGCATTAGGCTCGTTGACATCGTTAAGGTTATTGATGTCATCTTGATGGCCCACTTGGCTACTATTGCTGTTGTTCACACTCATACTTCCTGTTTCAAAACATAAACAAGTAATACAAAACTAAAATTAAGTAAGTTCAACTACGACTACCAAGAACAAAATTCAACTTAACTAAAGAATCTTAAACAAAGCCAATCCCCGACAGCGGCGCCATTTTGATTTCACATATCAGGACACTTCTTCCAATTCTAAGTGCCAACGATCGTTAGTAAATAATATAACCCAACTAAGTGAGTTGGGGTCGAATCCCACAGGGAGTGGTACATGCTTAAGATTCAAGACCCAAGTGCAAATATGTTCAAGTCAATCATAGGTAAAAACATTTACGAATAAAAGCATGGTTTCAAATTAAGGGGTGACACAAGTGTCAAATATGGGGGTTTTGATTGTAATTATCAACTACAATAGCAGCAAATAACACGAATAAACAAGTAAAAAGATGGGTTCTTGTGATGTGATTGGATTATGGGCTAAGGTAGACAAATGGGCAATTGCAATTGATAGTAAATAGTTGTAAATCAATGACTAAGGTAGACTTTAGTGAAGAAAAACTTTCTCTCGAACAGTTTACCCTGAATCAAATTGGTTTCTCTCGGACACCAATAAGCAGCAATTAAGACCAACCTTCGTTTTAGTCCATTTACTCTCTCGAGCTGAATGTGTGGAAAAGGGTTTAGGATTCACTCTCTCGGGCTGACCCCATGACAACCCAATACCCACTGATCATCAAATCAGTAGTCTTGGTTTTAAAACCTCTCTCTCGAGCAAGCCAAAAACACGAAGTTAGAATTGCTTTTAAAACTACAACCCTTTAAATTAAACCACAATTACTGATTGAAATCACTTTTAAACAACATTTATACTATCAATTAACAGTACCCAACAACTAAATAGACCCATAATAACGTAATCACATCTTAAGAATTGGGGTTTTAGCTAGACATCATAAAAAGATAGAAATCATTACCAAATTGTGTTTCCATCAACTGGGTACAATTAATTTCGTCTTTACAAAGGTCAAGGTTGAATAATTTCAAAGACTCACTTCCAATTTCTCAAAAATGGAAATCTTCAAATCTTCAAAGCTAAGGAAAATATTGTCTCCAAACTTAGAGTTCTAAAACTTCAAAAAAACTGATATTCTAATCACTCCCTTAAACTAAGAATTTAAAAATGTATTTATAGTCGCCAAAAATATGCTACGAAGGACCATTCAGCGCAATAAGTCGAGATCACTGATCCACTTGGCGATACGCCCTTTGGTCAATTCCATCACCTTTTTGCTTTGGTCTTTAGCATCTTCAAGTTCTATAATTTTGGGTGATCTAGCACTGCATCGCGGAACCGTTCGGCGACTCGTCGACTGCTCCATTCTATTGCCGACTTGATTTTCTTCTTCAGGGCTTGGCACACAGGAACTTTAGGCGAGATCATGGCCATTCAGCGACTCGCCCAATGGGTTAGGCGATCATCAGGCCCTCTTTTCTTCATTCTTTCAACTGCCTTGTTCCTTTTTGCTCATTAGTGTTCATGCTTTGTTTCTCAATCCAAATACTTGAAAATCAAGGATTTACATCAATTATTGGCACAAAATATGCATTTAAGGACACTAAATCTATTAAAATAAAGCTCTAAATGAGTCCAAATCATGGACTCATCAGAGATAGAGGTCTAGTCCAACTCTTGACCACATCAGTCTTCTTAGGATTTACCTCAATACTCTTGCTTGACATAATATGACCGAGGAAAGCTATGGATCTCAACCAAAATTTACACTTGCTAAACTTTGCAAAAAATTGGCGGTCTTTAAGAACTTGCAACACAATTCTCAAATGGTCCACATGATCATTCTGACTTCTTGAATAGATCAAAATATCATTAATAAACACAATCACAAACATGTCTAGGTATTGCCTAAACACTCTATTCGTTAGGTCCATAAATGTCGTCGAGGTATTACTTAAGGCAAAAGACATCACAAGGCATCCATAATGCCCATACTAGTTTGGAAAGTCATCTTGGGCATATCATCTCCTCTCATCCTCAATTGGTGATACCCCGAACGAAGGTCAATTTTTGAAAAGTAACTAGCCCCTTAAAGTTGGTCAAACAAGTCATCGATTCTCGGAGGGGGATATTTATTCCTAATGGTCACTTTTTTCAATTGATGATAATCAATGTACATTCTAAGAGACCCATCCTTCGTTTTAACAAACAACACTAGAGCACCCCAAGGAGAGATACTCGGTTGAATGAAGCCCTTATCTAATAGATCCTTTAGTTGCTCTTTCAACTCTTTTAACTAGGCCGGAGCCATTCTATAAGGAGGAATGGAGATAGGTTGCGTATTTGATAAAAGATCAATACCAAAATCTATTTCCTGCTCAGTAGAAATATCGGGAAAATGATTGTGGAAAACTTCTGGGAGCTCATTCACTATCGAAACTGACTCAAGAGAAGGGGTTTTCAGATCGAACATCCCTCACCCTAACCATATGGTAAATACACCCTTTGGAGATCATCTTCCTCACTTTGAGACAAGAGACAAATTTCCCTCTAGGTATTGAATTTCCCCCCTTCCAATCTAAGATAGGTTCATTTGGAAATTGGAATTTAACCACCCGAGTCCTATAATCGATATATGCATAACATGCATGCAACCAATCCATACCCAAAATCACATCAACATCTAACATGTCTAACTCTACCAAGTTGTCACGACCCAAGGGTACAACCTAGATGTAACATGGCGTACTTGACCCCGAAAGGGTCTCATACAAGCCCTTAGAATATCATAACATAAGATAATAGAAATGTGTGGAAATTTAAAACATTTTTTTCATGACAATCAAAGTCATTATAAAAGCAAAGCGGAAGTCTTACTACACTTGTCTCAAACCATCTAAAACACTTTGAATAACTCTTGGGACGCAGCCCATACAATAGTCTCAAACATAAAAAAAAAGACATAAAGGAATGGTGATAAAATCCTCGATGCTATGAGGACTCACCAAGTCTTCAACTCCTTGCACTTTTAGAAACCTACCTTCAAGAATGGAACTCAAAATCACCGAACCCTACATTTGATGAGAATGTAGGTAAAAGTATATGTTAGTACAAAAGCACTAAATATGATAGCTAACATAACATCATAATCAACATACACTACTAAAAAATTGTCAAAAAAAGATGGCAAAAAGTGACAGACTGCGTCGCTTTTTGGGTCAAAATTGACGGAAAAGCGACGCAGTCACTTCCGTCGCTTTTTAGCTTGACGCTTCTCAAAAAGTGACGGATTGCGTCGCTTTTCAAAAGCGACGGACAGCGTCGCCAAAAAGCGACGAACTGCGTCTTTTTTTGAATCTTTTTCATAAAAGAGACAGACTCCGTCTCTTTATTTTAATTTTCATTTTTTTTAATTTCTAAAATGCAATGCTGTCCGTCGATTTTCTGGAAATTTTTTTTTTTGAAAATCCCAGAAAAGCAACGGATAGAACCACGCTGTCCGTCTCTTTTCTGGGTTTTATTTTTTAAAAAATCCCAGAAAAGCAACGAATAGAACCACGCTGTCCGTCGCTTTTCTCGGATTTTTAAAAAATAAAACCCAGAAAAGAGACGGACAAAACCACACTGTCCATCGCTTTTCTGGGATTTTAAAAAAAATAAAATCATGAAAAGCGACAGACAAAACTACGTTGTCCATCGCTTTTCTGGGATCTTTAAAAAAAATAAAATCCAGAAAAGCGACGGAAAAAACCACGTTGTCCGTCGCTTTTTCTGCAATATTTTTACCAGCCCAAACTGGCAGTTTCTGTTGCACACTTGCAAATACAATTCAATTCAATTCAATTCTACACTATTTAGCCCAATCAAACACACAATTATAAACAATCTAAACAAAACATAAAATAATATTCAAAAGTATCTAAATCATAAATTAAAGAATTATAATGTCTTTCAAAATTCGTTTAAAAAAGTTCATAAATGTCTAGAGACCTAAACTAGGGAGTGAGATCTATATAATCATCCTCATCACTCTCGTCGTCAGTGTCATCGGGAGCCGAAGTAGTAGGTCGACGAGCGAGATTCATCACTTGTTCTTTGATTTGCTGAACGGTCTCATCCATGCTTTCTTGTTCAGCTACTCTTCTCCGCTCCCACTCTACTAGTGCCACTGTAAGTTTAGCTATTTGATCCGACATAGCAGTAATTTGAACACCGTCAAGTGCTTCGGCTTGACGTGACGATCCAATACCTTCTAAGCCTGACTGGAGTCGTCTAACATCATTTCAATAAAATTTCTAACACCGTCAATAAACTCAGGTTTCAAACCAGCACCAGTTTCATAATGTGTATTATACATCCACAAACGATGATCCATCTACAAAAATATAGATATTCAATTATATTATAAATAATTATTTATTTTAACTTATTTAAACAATATAACAACTTTAACTAGTTTAGTTTTGACTTAATACAACAACTAAATCTACCAACTAAACCACATTATTTATTTTAACTTATTTAAATAACTTAACAACTTTTTAACTTAAACTAGTTTAGTTTTGACTTAATTCCAACGACTAAATCCATCAACAAAACCACATTATTTATTTTAACTTATTTAAACAACTTAACAACTTTAACTAGTTTAGTTTTGACTTAATACAACGACTAAATCCACCAACTAAACCACATTATTTATTTTAACTTATTTAAACAACTTAATAACTTTTAAACTTGAACTAATTTAGTTTTGACTTAATTCCAATGACTAAATCCATCAACAAAACCATATTATTTATTTTAACTTATTTAAACAGCTTAACAACTTTAACTAGTTTAGTTTTCACTTAATACAACAACTAAATCCACCAACTAAACCACATTATTTATTTTAACTTATTTAAACAACTTAACAATTTTTTAACTTGAACTAGTTTAGTTTTGACTTAATTCCAATAACTAAATTCATCAACAAAACCACATTATTTATTTTAACTTATTTAAATAACTTAAAAACTTTTTAACTTGAACTAGTTTAGTGTTGGTACTTATGCTTAACAAATATATTATTCCTAAATTTAAAGCTAAGTGTCAACACTAGATGGACACAAATCGATCTTGCAAGAAAATTAATTTTGTCATTAATAGGATCAACTAGTGTTGGTACTTATGCTTAACAAACACATTATTCCTAAATTAAAGCTTAATATTAACACTAGATGGACACAAATTGATCTTACAAGAAAATCAATTTTGTGATCAATAGGATCAACTAGTGTTGGTACTTATGCTTAACAAAAACAGTATTCCTAAATTAGAGCTAAGTGTCAACACTAGATGGACACAAATCGATCTTGCAAGAAAATCAATTTTGTCATCAATAGGATCAACTAGTGTTGGTACTTATGCTTAATAACACATTATTCCTAAATTAAAGCTTAATATCAATACTAGATGGACACAAATCGATATTGCAAGAAAATCAATTTTGTCATCAATAGGATCAATTAGTTTTGGTAGTTATGTTTAACAAACACATTATTACTAAATTAAAGCTAAGTGTCAACACTAGATGGACACAAATCGATCTTGCAAGAAAATCAATTTTGTCATCAATAGGATCAACTAGTGTTGGTACTTATGCTTAACAAACACATTATTACTAAATTAAAGCTTAATATCAACACTAGATGGACACAAATCGATCTTGTAAGAAAATCAATTTTGTGATCAATAGGATCAACTAGTGTTGATACTTATGCTTAATAAATATATTATTCGTAAAATTAAAGCTAAGTATTAATACTAGATGGACACAAACACATTATTGAAAATAATTGTACTTGAACTTAAGAAATTTAGAAGTACCAACCTTATCTCCAACTTTGATGAAAGAAGCAATATAGTCTTGTATCAACTTTTTTAGATGTTGAGCATCCTCAGTTGCCTAGCATGAAAAGTTCTTAAATTAGTTAAATATAAACTTCAAATCCTGAATATATATATATATATATATATATATATATATATATATATATATATATATATATATATATATATTCAATTTTTAATAAGTTTCAAGTTTCAATTCAAGTTCATATCTAATTTCTAAACTTAATTAGTTATATATTCAAGCTAATTAGTTCCAACTTCAAGTTCTAATTTCAAGTTCATATTCCTAATTAAGTTCAATTTATAGTAAATTCAAGTTATAATTAATTATGAGTCCTAATTATGTTGTAATTCAAATCCCTAAAATAAAAAGTGGCTATAATTAAAATAAAAATTCGAATCGAATAGGCTAGAATTGAAAGAAAATAGAATAAAATCGGCTACATTTTAAATGATTTGGAGGTAAAGCAAGGAAATGCTATTCAATTTAATAAAATATTACACATATTAAAATATTTTCATATAATTAAACACATCTAGGATTTTAAAATATTTAAGTAAAATAATTATTTCGAATTCAACTATCGGTACAAATAATTTGATAATAATAATTTTTGAAATATATAATTTTAAGATGAAATTGATCAAAATTTTAACTCGAAATATATTTTAAAAAGAATACATATTTAATCGAATAGCATTCTCAAAAAAAGTTAGAGGTCGGTCAAAATTGGGTGTCAATAATATATATATATATATATATATATATATATATATATATATATATTGAATCTACCAATAACCTAATTTTAAATTAAATTTAAAAAATATAATTGCATCATAAACCCTATCTAATAAATCCTTTTTATTAGGAATAGGATACCTTATCCATCTCAAAGCCTTATTAAGAAGTTTATAATTAATAACCAACCTGGGTGCACCTCTTTCCTATTCAGCATGTTTATTAACATAGAAGGTTGTACAGGACCATGGAGATATTTAATAAATTTAATTTATCGAGGTTGAGTTTATTAATTAAAATTATATATATATATACACATCTGTAATATATACAGTGTATATACATAGATATATACATAGTGTATATATATGTGTGTATATATATGTATAAATAGTATATATATACATGTATATATAGTGTATATATATATATAATTAAACTTCTGTTGATGTGTAGTTAAATTATATATATATGTAATTTAACTACACATCAATGTAAGTTTAATTTAATTTATCGAGGTTGATTTTATAAATTAAAATTATATATATATATATATATATATATAAAATTTAACTACACATCAACAGAAGTTTAATTTAATTTATCGAGGTTGATTTTATAAATTAAAATTATATATATATATATATATATATAATTTAACTACACATCAACAGAAGTTTAATTTAATTTATCGAGGTTGATTTTATTAATTATATATATATATATATATATATATATACCATTATATATTTTTACATATCTAAATTTAAAGAAAATACTTTTCCCTAGCGGGAGAAGTGTTTACTCACTTAAGAAGGTACCTAGCATTTCTCTCTATTGGTAAGTTATAGCGAAAATGTAGTCTGCCTTCTATGGTGTTTTTCCTCTCCTTTTATAGATAGAAGGCGGGATTAACATTACAATTTTTATTTTGCAGGGACCTCCCACAAATTTTTGTAATTTGTCTTCTACTCCTTAAATCATTCTGATGGCCGACAATAGTGGGAATCTCTTTTTGACTAAAGAGATAATCTTTTGAAGAGATAAGATACCTTGGTCCTTTGTCTCTTTCTTCTTGACGTAAGTGCTTACGTCTTTTCCTTTGTCTTCTTCTGACTGCTACATTATTGTTATTTTTACAGCTGTTTCTGTTTTTTTTTTTAAGAATCTACTCAGAGGTTTCTTCAATAATTGTATGTTTATGCTCCAAAAACTTGCACGGCATCTTCCAAGTTTCTTCAGTGGCTTCTAGTCTATCAAGCTCAATATCAAGGATTTTTTCCTTTAATATTGATGATTTATTTTTTCCCTTAGTCAATAAGATCCAGTAGGGAGTATGGTCTAAAACCTTGTAGTCTTCATTGTAAAATCGCTTAAGAATAAAATATAATGCTTTTATTCCTAATGCTCTTTTAGTCTGAATCCATTTTTTGTTAAGATGTGGGAGTTTTTTATCTACTCCTGTTGCCTTAATGTTAAAATCTTTTAATTTTTCTAAGGTAATATAATTAACCGTGGGAAAATATGTTTGTAAGTCTTTACTTTCCATGGCTATGCTGAAGAATCTACAATAGACTCCATCTCCTTGTGCATAGGTTTTTACTGCCCCTTGCAGTTGTTCTGGTAATTTTGACAGTTCTTGTAAATCAGGTTTTGCATAAATCCTGTCAAGGTATCCAAATTCAAATAGTTGAGCTGCAAAGCCCGGTGATCCATTAGGGAATATTGAAATTCTAGGAAATAAACTGGTAGTTCCCAGAACTCCGAAGGTTTCCCCACTTTATTCAGGAAGACCATAAATATATCTTGTAAAGGCAAGATATTCTTCTTCCTTGGGATTCTGCTTTCCAACCTGAAAAGAAGAAAAAACTTTGGTTCCTGATGAAACCTTGTTAGTACTACTTTCTGGTTTCCCAGAATTGATTTTTTCAATTTTCTTTGAAGGTGTGCCTTCTTCTTTCGAAGTATTGGCATCTTTTTTATTTGCTAGGCTTTAACCCTTGTCCTTGGACTCAGGTTTCGGCATATCCAAGCTTACTGATGAGATGTTTGTTGCACTAGGTGCTAGTGGGACATCTCCTACCACTTTATTGGGAGTAATATTCCCGGCGGGTTTTGAATTTCCTTTTGGACATGTGTCCAAGTGTTCACATAATAGTAAAAATTCATTCATATTTTCAGCTTGATTCTCACTAAGCTGATTGATTTCATATTGCATCTTTCTGGCTTGTTCGGACAAATTGCCTAATTCATCCCTGATGCTGAATAATTGATGGCTTTTGTCATCTATGGACTTATCCACCTTCATCATTCTTTCATAAATCCTATTTACAAGGATTTGGGTTCGATTGTCCATATTGGACATTCCTGGAGAGAAAATCTGTAAAAGAATTGTCAACTCCTTTAATATGCTCTATTTTAAATGTATAAAATGATAATAAAACTTGCCACTTATGTAATCTCCTGTATTGCGGTTCTGATGGAAGTTTGTTGAAAATTAGACCTGATACTTGCGTATTATTAGTCTTAATAATAAATTGTTTAGGTAAAAGGAAAGCTGAAAATTTCCTAATTCCTCTGACAATAGCTAATAATTCTTTTTCATTAGTAGAATATCTTGTTTCTGCTTCATTGAAAGTACCACTTGTGTACCTGTAGATTTCATTCAAATCAGTTTGTAATAATGCACCCCAATGATAATCTGATGCATCCGTTTGTAATACCAAATTATCTTTTTCGTCTGGTAGTCTAAGTTTAGGAAGCTTAGAACATTCTTCCTTTAATTGTTTTATGCATTGTGTGTGTTCATCTGTCCATCCCAATATGTTGGATTTCCTTATTAATTTTTGCAAAATATTCCTTTTCTTTGCCAGATCAGGAATAAATTCACCTACATAATTTAAACATCTAAGAAATCTTTGTATTTCTTTTTTTGTTGTTAGTTTATCTGGAAATTCTACAATCTTTTTTGAAATATGAGATTGTAATTCTATTCCATTTTTTGAAATAATCATTCCTAAGAATTCTATTTCATTTTGATTTATTTCTGCCTTTTTCTGGCAGAGAATAATTCCATTTTTTAAACAAATTTCTGAAAATTCTTTTAAATGTTTCAAATGTTCTTGATAAGTTTTAGAACATATTAATATATCATCTATATAGACGATTAAGAATTCTTTTTCAGAGAATATTTTATCCATTTTTCTTTGGAATATTTGTGGAGCATTTTTTTAGACCAAAAGGCATTACCAACCACTCATAATGTCCATTAGGCGTACTGAATGCTGTTAATGGAATTGACTCTTCCATTAATTTTATCTGCCAAAATCCACTTTTACAATCGAATTTTGAAAAATAAGTTTTTCCTTTTGCAAGGTTTATTAAATTGTTTTTATTGGGAATGAAATATCCATCAAAAATACAATTTTTATTTAATTCTTTATAATTTATTACCATACGAGCTTTTCCTTGTTTTATTTCAGCATGGTTTCTTACCATAAAAGTTGGGCTACTATGAGGACTTTTACTTATCCTAATTAGTTTTAGGTTGATTAATTCTTTGAGTTGTATTTTAAACTCAATTTTGTCATCTTCATTGTAGAGCATAGGTCTTACTCTAATAATGACACTTGGATCCTTAAGTGTTAGAATGGCCTTTTCTTGATTCCTTTCCCATTTTTCTAAAGGATTCTCGCCATAGGATTTTTGTAAATTTTCTTTAATCTGTTCAAGATTAAGGTATTTACAAGAGATTTTTCTTAGATTTTCTAAATATTTTTCTTTATAGTTTCCATTTTCTTTTTCAAGATAATATGGATTTTGTTTTCTTGGGACTTTAATAAATTGCCCACATGGAGTTTTAAGGCTTATCATATATATTGTTTTATGATAATCTTGAAATTGTTGTAGAAAATCATTACCTAGTAATAAATCAGTTTCTAATTTATCATAGGCAAATATTTTATTTATAGAAACAATTTTTTATCCTAAAATTATTTCTACTTTTTCTTTTGACTTATTAAGTTTCTCTTTGACTCCTATAATTCCTATCATGGAGATATTATTTTTGTTAATATCCCAATCTTTTATCAGAAATGACTTTGCTAGACTAGCTTTTGATCCATTGTCAATTTGACAACAGTTGTTAATTTTGTGTCATAAAAAGTTATTTCTATAAAAACTGATACTCTAAAAGATATTTCTTTTGGCATCTTATTTTTTAGGAATAAAACAAGTCTCATTCTTATAACTTATTTCTATCCCATTTTTCCCTATACTATAGTCATTAAGACTATTTAGAAACATATTTCCTAAGAGTAGATCATTATCATTTTCATGATTAGTAATATAACAGGGAACTGTTATTCTTACATTATCTAGCTGTATAGGTAAATCTACCATATTTTGACAGTTATAATTGTTTCCCTCAAAGGTTTTGTAAATGTAAGGAGTACCTTCATAGATTGGTAATCCATCCAAAAATACTCCTTTGATATGATTTGTTGTTGCACCTGTTTGTATCAGTATTTCTTGATTTTTCCATTCAACTCCATTAAAAATCCTTCCTGAAATTCTAGAAATGTTAGTAATTTCAAGGGTTCTTTTTATATAACGGTTTGAATTGCTTTTCTTAATGGAATTTTTCCATATTCTAAGGAAAGTCTAGGATTATTGTTAGAATTTCCTATTTCTCTTGTTTTTCCAAAATGAATTTCATATTCATCTAGAATGACTGTCTGTTGAATTTCAGCTTCAACTATTCTTGCTATTCCTGAGCATTCTTGATCAATTTCAATCATCTCTTTATTTTTATATATACTCCCATAATTGGAATTTGTAACCGTATACAATGCTTGGTAATATATACTCATAATATGATTACCTAGTTTGAATAGGTCATTTCTTTTAACCTGAAAATGCAGGCTTAGTGCATCATTAAAATCTGCATCTTTTAAAGATATACAGTATTTTGGATAATAAGTGAATAGAAGCTTGGAGTAGGCTAATTTCCTTCTACTATACCAAGATTTCCTTCTCTTGCGTTTATAAATCTTTCATCTAAGAGATTAATAACAATCGGGCAATTAATCCCTTATTTAAAGGTTGACTTTACGAAAATTTGAATTCCTCCAAGATGTACATAATTCATTTTCTTTCTTTTCCTTTTAGGAATTTTTCTTAAAATCTGATCTATCATTGGTTTTGTTAACAAATTTAACTTGTGTTTTCCTGTAGTTTGGGTAATTTCTATTACCTTTTCTACTTCTTGGTATTCATGATAAGAGATTTTATTTCTTGCAAACATTCTTTGCATTCTACTAATATATTATCTTCAGATTTTAACCTGAGTTGTAGTCCTTGAATTTTTCTTAATAATTCATTATCGAAAGTTGCTTTTAAGGCATAACCTCTTTGATCTTCTTCAACTTCAATTACTTGTACTGAAGTTTCTACCTCATCTTGAATTTCTTTATTCATTTATTCAGATTCTTCTGAACTAGTTGAATATTCTTCATATAATTCTTCGTAAAATTCATCACTATTAATTGATGTAACTGATTCTAGGTCTGAATCAATTTCTTGTCTATCGATCTTTGATACTTTAACATGTTTTTTATTACATTCGTAGCTTTTATGTCCTTCTTCGCCACAATTGTAACACTTGCATTTTTCTTTTGTTTGTTTGAAATTGTTTTTCTTTTTATAATACCTTTTTTTAGGTATATAATTTTTCTTTGACATATTTTTTCTTTTTATTAAGCTTTTCTTAATTTTTCTCCTTTTTTTATAAGGTCTTTCATTGCATCCCCATTGGGTTGTTGCATTGGTATCCAGACAATATATCTGAGTATTAATTCTTTTGGCTTTTCTTTGAACATTATGTGCCATACATAATTGTCCAAGTCTATTATTTAGAAAGGATATCCTTTGTCCAAGAGTATCTTTTTCTTTATCTTCTTTTTCGTATTCTTCTCGAAAGTATTTAGCCCAAAAGCCTAGTAGTTTTTGATAGTATTTTTCCATATACGGTAGCATTTATTTACTGCTACCAAATATTTTATGATAATATTCTTCGAACTCACAAGTGTATTCTTGAATATAGCTCATTTTACATATCTGTAATTTTTCTAATTGTTCTTTTGCAATTATTCTGATTTTTTCTCGATTTGATGAAGGACTTCCTTCTCCACCTAAGAATTCATTTCCTATATATTGTACCATATTTCCTATTCCTTCTTGTAAGGAATTTTTAAATCCTTCTATGGTATTATTTTTAATGATTTCTCTAGAATCATTAGATAATCCTGTGTGCCAATGATTTACTTTTCCAACAAAAGTATTTATCATGATGATATATTTTTCTTCATCTGTGTAATTTATTTCTTTTCCTAAAAGGAAAAAGAGAAAAGTATTTTGTGCCCATAAATCAAGATTTTTTTCTGGTTCTCTTTTACAATCTAGATTTAGAAATCTAGTTGTTCCTGCATCTCCTGGTGCGAGTCTGTTAGGCATATACTTATTATTATGATATTGGCTAACAAAATCTTTATTTCTTTTTGTTTTTGAAGCAAATTTTTGTTCCTCATTATGTTCTTGTTGTTCTTCTTTTAAGGATTTTGAATTTTCTCCTTTAAAGAAATTTCCTTGGCGTCCACCTGTATCTCCTTTGTTCATAAGTACTTTTAGTTTAATATCTGAAATATCCAGATCTTCCATTGCAAAGACTAATTCGTCTAGTTCATTCATTTTTCTTGTTCAATATTTTTATCTTTTTCAAGATTCTCCTCTTCGTTTGGCTTTTCCCTACCAGATTCTATTTTTTCCCGCTCTATTTCTTGAAGTTTCTGTTTTTTTCAAGAATTCTTCTATTAGTTTTTCATCTAAGCTACCTTTTTGATATGAACTTTTTCTAGCAAATTTTTCTGCCAAGAGTTCATTTATATATTTTTGACTCAACTGTTCATTTATTTTTTTTTTTGTGTTTTTTCTATTGTATTTGTTAATTTTCCAGGAAGATTTCCTTTAATTGATTTTATCTCAATTTCTAAAAATTTTAACCTTAGAGCTATTTGCTTATGACTTTCTAATAAGTCATGTAGTAAATCTATAGCTTCTTTTAGACTCATTCTGAAAAATAGTAATCAAATGTATCTAATATTCCAGTTACTTCTTCATATCCGAATAATATATAATCCATTGGAAATTCAATTTTGAATTCTTCTTTAGATAGTATATGAACTATTTTTTGTATTATATTTTTTCTTAAATCTTTGTTTAAGATTTCTATTGCTTTTAGTATGGTTACTAAAGTTTTTTGTTCCAGAAAACATAAAGGAGGCTTCATTATCCTCTTTTTTTTTTTTTTTTTTTACAATTAAGTAATTAATTAAATAATTAATTAGGTTTTACCTTGCTCTGATACCAATAAGGGGCTGTGATGTATTTAGAACAATAAATACATGGTGTGCGGAATTATGTAATTATGGTGTATAAAGGATATTTGTTTTTAAAATGCTTATAGCTGTTTTATATTCAAAATACTCATGTATTCTGATCATTTTTATTTCATGTATTGCTATAATCATAGATAATGGATTATGGCTTACAGTCATATAAGCTTTTTTCTAAATCTTTTATAGATTTGTCTAAATTGTATAGAGCTATTTTATGTTTCCAAGCTCTATTTCTAACTTGATGCAGGTGATATTGAATATGTTTCATATTTTAAACATATATTGTTTTAATATCTTCATTATGTTTATCAAAATTATTTTTATTCCCTGTAGGTACTAAGTATTTCTTCTAAAGTTAATAGATATAATAAAAATATAATATAATTTGTATTTAAAGATAATAATTATGAAATCTAAAGTTGATATATATATATATATATATATATATATATATATATATATATATATATATATATATTATAATTTAACTACACATCAACAATTTAATAAATTTAATTAATTAATCCATCAAGTTAATTTTATAAATTAAAATAACATATATATATATATATATATATAATTTTACTACACATCAACAGAAGTTTAATTTAATAAATTTAATTTATCAATCAAGTTAATTTTATAAATTTAAATTATATACCTTCTAATTATATAAATTTAATTTTTTTGATCAACAAAAATTTATCAATATCAAATTTAATATACAAATCTCCTTGAATTGATCATACGTATTTCTTTAATTGATAATGTATTTCATATATGAACCAGTAGTTTATAAGACTTGATTTGTTAAACTATTCGAGGAGTATATAATTAATCAACATATTTCATACTCCGATGAAGTATCCTTTACATGTCATCATAATTAGGAAGTGATCACTACACTTGACATCCATTCAAGATTGAACGTATATAATAATAATATCTCGCATTTCATATTTGAATGGATTATATGTTAGTTCTTCACCTCTACATCATGAGATGAGATATTTAGTTCATGATTAGACGACGGACTGATAAAATTTGTACATTACTCTAGAAATATAAGTATATAGAAATTTTTCCTAATTCATATCAACGTAGTTTCATACTCTAAATATGGATTATAGATATATTTTTATTTATTCCACGAATTCTAACTTTTTATTTATAAAAGTATACAAAATTGTTACACTTTTTGAACAATTAATTGTAGGTGTAAATGAAATTTTAGTATTATGCACAATAGCAAAATTATGATTAATAGAAATATTTTAAACAAACCGACTTCCGGATGTCACTTTTATTAAAAGTAATTAGATTTAATAAAAAATACCGACCTCATGAGGTCGGTATCACATTAAATTTTAAGATAAATAAAAAGAAATCATGTTAATTAAATAATATTGACATCGGGAGGTCGGTATTTTATATTAAATTATTTTTTAACTTATATAAAACTGTCATTCGGAGGATGATTTATTTAAAGTTAATTGAAAATATTAATTTATTACATACTATTTAATTTGACCAACATCCGAAAGTTGGTATTATAATTTTTTTGTTTTTTATTTTACCCAAAATCGTCCTCAGGATGATGATTTAAATAAAATTAAATCAAAATATTTCTCAAAGCGACGGACAGAATCTCTATGTCCGTCGCTTTTTTTGAAAAAAATTTGACCAACATTTTGACCAAAAAGTGACGGACAAAGAGACATTATCCGTCGTATTTTTAAAATATTTGACCAGATATTTTGACCAAGAAGCGACGGACATAAAGATGTTGTCCGTCGCTAATTTAAAAAATAATTAAACAATTAAAAATTAATAAAAAGCGACGGACGGCGTGGCTTTTTTTAAATTAATAAATAATTACTTTTAATAAAAAGCGACGGACTGCGTCTCTATCGATATAAAATAATTAATTAGTTATTATATATATTGTTCGTGCAAAATTCCGCAAAAAAAAGCGACGGACTAGGCGATGCAGTCCGTCACTATAAAAAAAAAATTTTAAAATTATTAAAAAGCAACAAACTCGGTGATGCAGTTCGTCGCTTTTAAAAAAAATTAAAAAATATATTTTAATTAAAAAGCAACGGACGACATCGCTTAGTCCATCACTTTTGGGAGCGACACCGTCCGTCGCTTTTACTTCCGTCATTTTTTAGCAGTATTTTAGTAGTGATAAGCCATATGCCATAATCATAAGAGATACTTCAAGAAACATAAAATATAAGCATAAGAGACAATAACATATTCATAAGCATATTCTCCAACATATGCATCATATAAGCATTAGTCAACCCTTAGTCATTCATATCATAAGAGAACTACTCCTCAAGTAACTTCAGAGCATACTTGTGCAATGCATAGATGAGACCCCATAATCCCACCCACACTAAGTATAACTTTTAAGTCATCATAATCATACTTACCATCTTAGGATCTCATTCTTAGCTTATTTTTCATAGACAAGGGAATCTCTCACCTTTAGTCAATCATAACAAGGAAGGTAACTATAGCACAATCCTATCTAAACATACATCATATAAGAGAACACTTTCTAGGAAACCTAAAGTCATATTGTGCAATGCATGAGTAAGACCCCATAATCCTATCCACACTAAGTATCACTTTTAGATCCTCATACTCATACTTCTTGTTTAGGGACTAGTCCCTCTTTTAAGACATTGGAACACTATGAGGTACTTCTTTAAGTCCATCTTAGCTCCTCTTATTTATTATCTTGAACACTATGAGATACTTCATTAAGCATGTCTAAGTTCATCATTAACTTAAACACTTTGAGATACTTCATTAAGCATGCCTAAGTTCATTACTCTTTATGAACAGTATGAGATACTTCACTAAGCATGTCTAAGTTCATTATGCTTTTGAACACTTGGAGATACCTTTTCAAGTATGTCTTAGTTCATTGGATAAGGAGATTGTTACTAGAAACCCAAACTTATCTATGTGAAGGCTTCCATCTCATGAGACCTACTTTTTGGGAAAACCTGGACTCTACTTTGTGAGAGTTCACCCTTTACTTTGGAAACCTAGACTCTACTAGGTGTGAGCATCCTCTCTTCTTCGAGACCCGAACCCGACTATGTGTGAACTTCCTTCTCAGTGTTAATATCCATTAGGGCCAAGCATACATCCCGTAGAATAATTATTAAGCCTTACTTAACTCATAACTCATAGAGGGATTTCCTTGATAACCAATCCATGTTTCAAGTGATTCTATCACTTTATGCATTCAAACATTCATAAGGTAGATGATGTGGGTAAAGTCCTTACACAACAATCACATCTACTAGTCTACCGTTCTCATATAGGCTTCACTCTCAAAACCATTACAAGCATAATTCAACATATTAGCTTTACTCTCAAAGCCCTATAATTCTACCTTCATGACTACAAGCATTACTCTCAAAGCTTTACTTCTTACATTCATCATACATACTTAGATTTCAAGGCATTCTAATCACCTTCTTCATTATTAGGTGATTCTAGTCATAAATCATCATAACGGTTCATTCTCAACTTTCCTAGTCATGATCCATCATATTCACATTATTCTAATTCAATTCATGTCTATATGTTTCTATTCTTGAACAATTACTACACATATCATCAACACTAGAAGATCACCTATGAATCCTCAATTTCCCCCTTCACAAGGCATAAACCCACATTACTACAATTTCATCAATTAGACTAGGGTTAGCCATGGAAAACACGTAACTTCATCATAATAACATGATTCACTACTAATTATATCATAAACAATCAATACCCACTCAATTGGGTCAACATACAACATAACCCACAACATTGAAGAAACCCTAACTTGAATTGGGTAAATCTTCATCAAATTGGGGAATTCTAATAAGATATCATACCTTGATTATAAAGCCCTCAAAATTCTTGCAACAATGGAGGAAGATAACCTAGCTTGAACCTATTTTCTTCTTCTTCTTCTTCTTCTCCTTCCTAGTTTTCTAGAGAGAGGATTTTTAAGAAGATGGACTTTGGGATCTTTCGGGGTTTTGGAATTAATTGCTTAGTTGAGGTGGTTAATGACTTAAAATAGTTTATATAGGTGTATGAAGTCCCTATAAAATGACCCCCACTTAAAACTAACTGAAAAAGGAATTTACTAAAATACCCCTCACTAGGCAGCTATGGTGCCCGGCACCACGATAGGGCTCATGAGCCGTGGTCCTACCCGTGATCCTTGGGCAGTGTCTATTGCTTGGTGTCTTGGCCTTCACAAATTGAAGGCACCTTCACGGGCCTTCCCACGACTCGTGGTCAAGACCACTGGCCATGAAGTGGCTCTTGAAGGTGAGCCACTTTGAGGCAACCCTTAGGGAGCTACTGTCTTGCCTTCACGGACCAGACCACGAGCCGTGGTCGACACCGCTGGCTGTGGAGTTGAGGCAGTGTGCCCCAAGCTTGGGGCAGCCTTGGCCTTTGCCTTGGATCTTGCCCCTTTGCCTTGGCTCATGCCCTCTAGCCTTGACTTGTTGCACCCTCACTTAGCCCTAGGTGTCCTACTAAACTACGGGGTGTTACAATATCTCCCCCTTGGGATCATTCATCCTCGAATGACGATTCTAAATACTTCTCAAAGGAAATGACTCTGGACTAGCATCTCATTATGCATGCACCTCATCTAAATGCACATAGACAAAGGAAGAAAAACTCCAATTCCAAACTAAACATACTCAATGCAACACAAGGAAGTAGGAACTACATCTAACAACCCAAAATGCATGGAATTCTATATCTACTCATACTCAAGGAGGAACTACCATCTCCTAACTAAAACATGCTCAACATACAGTCATGGAGCCTAAATGCAATTTACTCTCAAAAAGCATTTTATTCAAGGAAGAATCTTTCAACTCCAAACGAAGGCATGACCATATATTCATCTCATGAAGTCAAATAGGAAACTCTACTCAATGCACTCCAACATGAGGAAGTAAATCATTTAAACTCATTTTCTTTTAAATCACAAGCTTTCATGGACATGCATCATATAAGGAAATCATGACAACACATAAATACACAATAACCTTACCATCTAGGCACATCATCTCCCCCTTTGGAGTAAGCCTATACAAACTCTTTTAAACATCATCTATGACATGGAAGCAGCAATGAAGCTCATTCATACTAAAAACAATATCGAAGTCTATCAAGTCATAATAGACCAAACAATACCAAAATCTAATAAAGCATGAAACACATACCGGTAGTCACATAAGGAGGTCACTCTTAATCATCTCTAGATTGGAGAGCTTAAGATCTATTCTTCTTTGGAGCACTCTCTCCCAAACCAATTGAACCGGAGAAAGGGTAGGGTTGGGAGCTACAACGACTATCCTCTTCATTTCTAGCAATCTTAGGGCAATGCCTTATCTTGTGACCCAACTCACCACAACCAAAACAAACATTAGAACCTGCTAAGCATTCACTTTGCCTTCTATCACACTTACTACATCCCTAAAATAGAATCTCACTACTATCATGTTGAAACTTAGGGTTAGACACCCTTTTTTTTATGGAACATAGGAGTACTTGAGGGACCTTGCCAGGGGAACTTTTGTCTAAATCTAGGGTGACCATGTCCATGGACTCATCATTAAAGGACTTATAATCATCCATTCCAGACATCTTTTTCTCCCTAGAACTCTCTTCCTTGAGTTTTTATTCTTCAATTTGTTGGGCGAAACCATAAGACGTGAGATATCCATATCACCAATAAGCATTTTTGTACGACATTCTTTTTCTACTAGGTTGGACACTCCCATCATGAACTGATTCATCCTAGCCCTTGAATCCTCCACTAAAGTTGGAGCATACTTGGAGAGTTGAGCAAACTTTAGAAAATACTCTTGAACACTCATACTACCTTGCTTAAGGTTAATAAACTCTTACATATTAGCCTCTCTCAACTCTGGGGGAAAGAACCTATCAATAAATGCATCCTTAAACACCTCCCACTCTATGGGACCCGCTTCTACTGGTCTACTCTCTTTCCATTGACCATAACATATTTGTGCTACCCCTCTCAATTGGTAAACGGCTAACTCTGCTTTCTCTACCAAGGTTACCCCCATGATATCAAGCACCTTATACACTCTTGAGGATCTTCTTCCATTTACCCCCACGATATCAAGCACCTTATACACTCTTGAGGATCTTCCTCCACTTTGGAACCATAAAACTCCAGAGGTTTCATCTTAATAAACTCCCTCACTCTTAAAGCTGTGAAATTCACATTAGGATTCACCGGAGCCACTACTTCCCTATTGACTTGCGCCGTCATGGCTTGAGCCAACATTTGGAAAGCCGATCTAAACTCCACATGAGTAACATTCTCCCCTATAGAGTTAATTGGAGATTGAGGAGGAGCTTGGGGAGGAACTTGGAAAGGAACCTCATGATCCACATTTTCTTCCTCATTTCTCCTAGCATTTGCCCTTGTATTAGCCATACCCAGAAAACCATAGGGCACAAATTAGGAGAAAGACCTAATAGAGCCAAACTCTATGGCATGACTTAGATAATGAAGAAGTGAAGTTTCCTAAACATCCAATAGCCTCCTATTCATAAATGTAGCGCACTTCACATTCATGCACTAGACCTAGTTTGAGAAAATCCTAGAACCATTCTAAACCTTGTGCTCTGATTACCAAGTTTGTCACAACCCGGGGGTACACCCTAGATGTAACATGGCGCACTTGACCCCGAAGGGATCTCATATAAGCCCTTAAAATATCATAATATAAGATAATAGAAAATTGTGGAAATTTAAAACATTTCTTTCATAACAATCGAAGTCTTTATAAAAGCAAAGCGGAAGTCTTACTACACTTGTCTCAAACCATCTAAAGCACTTTGAATAACTCTTGGGACGTAGCCCATACAATAGTCTCAAACATAAAAGAAAGACATAAAGGAAAGGTGATCAAATCCTCGATGCTATGAGGACTCAACAAGTCTTCAACTCCTTGTACTTCTAGAAACCTACCTTCAAGAAAGGAACTCATAATTGCTGAACCCTACATTTGATAAGAATGTAGGCAAGAGTATGCATTAGTACAAAAGCACTAAATATGATAGCTAGTATAACATCATAAGAGGATAACATAAGGGTTAGTCAACATAAGTCATATGTTATAATCGTAAGAGATACTTCAAGAAACATCAACTATAAGCATAAGAGACAATAACATAGTCATAAGCATATTCTCCAACATAGGAATCATATAAGCATTAGTAAACCCTTAGTCATTTATATCATAAGAGAACTTCTCTTCAAGTAACTTCAGAGCATACTTGTGCAATGCACAGATGAGACCCCATAATCCCACCCACACTAAGTATAACTTTTAAGTCATCATAATCATACTTACCATATTAGGATCTCATTCTTAGTTTATTTCTCATAGACAAGGGAATCTCTCAGCTTTAGTCAATCATAATAAGGAAGGCAACTATAGAACAATCCTATCTAAACATACATCATATAAGAGAACACTTTCTAGGTAACCTTAAGTCAAACTTGTTCAATGCATGAATAAGACCTCATAAACCTATCCACACGAAGTATCACTTTTAGGTCATCATATTCATACTTCTTTGTTAGGGACTAGTCCCTCTTTTAAGACATTGGAACACTATGAGGTACTTCTTTGAGTCCATCTTAGTTCATCTTCTTTATTATCTTGAAAACTATGAGATACTTCATTAAGCACGTCTAAGTTCATCAGTAACTTGAGCACTATGAGATACTTCATTAAGCAAGTCTAAGTTCATTACTCTTTATGAACACTATTAGATACTTCACTAAGCATGTCTAAGTTCATTATGCTTTTGAAAACTTGGTGATACCTTTTCCAGTATGTCTTAGTTCATTGGATAAGGAGATTGTTACTAGAAACCCAGACTTATCTATGTGAAGGCTTCCATCTCATGAGACCTACTTTTTGGGAAACCCCAGACTCTACTATGTGAGAGTTCACCCTTTACTTTGGAAGCCCGGACTCTACTAGGTGTGAGCATCCTATCTTCTTGGAGACTCGGACCCAACTGTGTGTGAACTTCCTTCTCATTGTCACTATCCATTATGGCCAAGAATACACCCCTTAGACTAATTATTAAGCCTTACTTAAGTCATAACTCATGGAGGGATGTCCTTGACAACCAATCCATGTTTCAAGTGATTATATCACTTTATGCATTCAAACATTCATAAGGTAGATGAGGTGGGTAAAGTCCTTACCCAAAAATGACATCTACTAGTCTACCATCATCATATAGGCATCACTCTCAAAGTCAATACAAGCTTAATTCAACATATTAGCTTTACTCTCAAAGCCCTAGAATTCTACCTTACTACAAGCCTTACTCTCAAAGCTTTACTTCTTACATTCATCATACATACTTAGATTTCAAGGCATTCTAATCACCTTCTTCATTATTAGGTGATTCTAGTCATAAATCATCATAAAGGTTCATTCTCAACTTTCCTAGTCATGATCCATCATATTCACATTATTCTAATTCAATTCTTGTCTATATGTTTCTATTCTTGAACAATTACTACTCAATTCATCAATTCTAGAAGATCACATATGAATTCTCAATTTCCCCCTTCACAAGGCATAAACCCACATTACAATAATTTTATAAATTAGACTAGGATTATCTATGGAAAACATGTAACTTCATCATAATAACAAGATTCACTGCCAACTCTATCATAAACAATCAACACCCACTCAATTGGGTCAACATACAACATAACTCACAATATTGAAGAAATCCTAACTTGAATTAGGGAAATCTTCATCAAATTGGGGAATTCTAGGGGGCTCCTTCCATGGATGAATAAGCTATCATATCTTGATTATAAATTCCTCATAATTCTTGCAATAATGGATGAAGTTGACCTAGATTTACCCTCTCTTCTTCTTCTTCTTCTCCTTCTTGGGTTTTCTAGAGAGAGGATTTTTAAGACGATGAACTTTGGCATCTTTTGGGGTTTTGGATTAACTACTTATTTGGGGTGGTTAATGACTTAAAATTGTTTATATAGGTGTTTAAAGTCCATATAAAATGAACCCCACTTAAAACCAACTAAAAAGAAATTTATTAAAAAACCCCTCACTAGGAAGCCATGGTGTCAGGCACCACGATAGGGCTCACGAGCCGTGGTCGTGCCTGTGATCATTGGGCAGTGGCTATTGCTTGGTGTCTTGGCCTTCACAAATTGAAGGCACCTTCACGGGCCTTCCCACGAGCAGTGGTCAGGACCACTGGCTGTGAAGTGGCTCGTGAAAGTGAGCATCTTTGAGGCAGCCTTTAGGGAGCTACTGTCTTGCCTTCACAGACAACACCACGAGTCGTGGTCCACACCACTGGCCGTGGAGTTGTGGCAATGTCCCTCCAAGTTTGGAGCAGCCTTGGCCTTTGCCTTGGCTCTTGCCCCTTTGCCTTGGCTCATGCCCTCTAGCCTTGACTTGTTGCACCCTCACTTAGCCCTAGGTGGCCTACTAAACTACGAAGTGTTACACAAATCCACCAAGGTAACTCTATGGGATAAGGAAATGGGACATCCCCTATAGACTCTTTTAGCCACCACCGAGTCACCAAAAGGGTGTCACAAAGATGTCACAAAGGACAAAGTAGCACCGGGACCCAACAAGGCATATACATGAATAGAAAATACTTTTAACATACCGATCACAACATCCGGGGAGCTTTTTTGGTCACCTCGGGATTGAAGAGCATAGAAGCGGTTTTGCTTTTGGGCATTGTAGTTTGAATTGCTTGGAGGAGTTTGCTTGCCTTTTCTCCCCTTGGCCATGAGTGTTGGGAAATTTTACAATTGATGACCACTCTTACCACAACCATAACAAACACCTGTGCCGGCTAGGCACTTACCATCATGTTTCTTTCCACATTTGGCACAAGTAGACTTTGCTATAGAGGGTCCATTATCATTACCTTCTTGAGATTTTGGGTTGGAAACCCTATCCTTGTTGCCTGATATATCATGAGTTTACGGTATTTTTTATACATTTCACTTAAGAGTTGTGTGTGTCTAAGGCTATATTGTAGTAGGAATTAATGTTTTTGTGTTATATTTGCAGGAAATAGGCTTAGGCTTGGGCGTGGAAGTGTGAGGTGACAACTGAAAATCTGCAGAAGGAGCCACCCACAGAGGTGACCTACTGACCCTAAGTCAGTCACAGTTCGTAGATGGGTGGCGTAGATGGAGCATCGGGAAAGTCTGACCAAATGTTGAACTACAGATGCAAGTGACAAATCGTAGGTCGACCCACGGGCCGTCCTGCGCATCCGTCGAATGATTCAGAGAAGTTGAAGCTCCAATACCCGATGAAATTCCTAACTATGGAGCCACGGAAGAGGACCCACGGACCGTAGGTCAACCTAAAGTCCGTTTTGCATGTCTGTCGATTGTATTTGAGAGTGAAGGTTCAACCCTCTACAAGAAAAAGTCTAAGTGTTGACCAACGGAGGGGACCTATGGACCGTAGGTCGACCCATGGTCCGTAGGTCGAAGTCATCAATCGAAGCCACATCCAGAAAGTTTATTTCCTTATTTTGTGTCCTTTTTGTTTAGGACATTTTTTTTCTATAAATAGGGTATGTAAACCTCATTTTTGGGGGTTAGACACTATTGTTTACTTTTAGTTCTTGATATTTTCTTGGGAATTAACTTGCAAACTTTGGTAATTTGATTTCCGGATTTCGGTTTATAAGATTTTTTCTTTGAAATTCAATTGGATGTTATGGGTTTCTTCCACTCAATACGTAAGTTCATGAATTCTTCTTCTAAAAACATGAATTGTGCTCTTTCAAGCATGAGTAGCTAAATCCACAACTAGGGTTGTGGAAACCAAGAGCGATTAACAACTTATAAATAATAACTAAGTAATTCTTGAATAGTGTTGATGCATGCATTGGTAATTCTTTCGCTTAGAAGTTTTTTTAATGAGTGCACGCGTTAGAACTCGCCTTGTTGCTACTTGCCGAACCAAGGAGGTAGTTAATAAGAAAAGAATTATCAACAGAGATTTAGTGTGGTATTATCTAATATTCTAACGTCAATTGGTGAGAGGGTGAAAACTAAGCCATACATTGATAATGTCAATTGGTACTCTCTTATTCATAGCTCAAGGTTTGAATCTTGCTCACTTGTTACTTAAACAACAATCAGTTATTTGTTTCCAACCCCCCCCCCCCTTTAATTACTTGTCTCAGAAATAGTTGGACTAAATGAATAAAATCGTAAGTTAAGTTTAAGTCTGAACCATATTCCTCGTGGGATCAACCCCAACCTCCGAGTTGGGTTCTTTACTTGATAACGATCGCTTATACTTCTTTAGGGAAGTGTAATTTGAGCGTATCAAATTTTGGCGCCGCTGCCGGGGAATAAGGCTTTTAGATTAAGTTTAACTACATTATTGAACTTTAGTCAATTTTTTCCTAATTTTATGTTTTCTTTTGTTCTTATTTCCTTCAGCTTTCCACTCTAGTGTATGCCAATACACGAAGTAGAGGTGAACCATTGACCCCCTATGATCCAGAATTGAGCAAAACTTTGAGAAGGATGAATAATCAAGGGGTTCAAAATAATCCAGTCATAGAGGAGCATGAGGACAATGTTGGTAATGAGAAAGCTCAGGTTCCTGGTGGAAACTTACTTGGCGATGCATTGAGGGTGCAGAATCCACCAGAACCAAGGCTGCAAGATAACTACGGGGTTGAGTTTAATACAGTTGAATCTGAAGGACCCATTATTCTCCCTCCACTACCTCCAAGGCATACATTTGTTGTGACGAGCAATCTGATGCAAATGTTTACGGCGAGGGTGTTGTTTTCTAGTATGGCTTAAGAAGATCCACATGGACACATGGCTAAGTTGAGAAGTGTCTGCAAGAGTTGTGTAGGTGCTTCCATATAACTCAATTCATACATTGGAACAATTGCACAAGGTGTTTATGGCCAAGTACTTTCCGTTGTCTAAGAAGCTAAACCATAAAGATAAACTCAACAACTTTGTGGCACTACCTGGAGAGTCAGTAGGTAGTTCATGGGATAGGTTCACTGCATTCATAAGAAGTGTTCCAAATCACCACATTGATGATGAGTCACTAAAGGAGTATTTCTACAGAGGTTAGGATGACAATGGTAAGGTTGTGCTTGATACTATCACTGGAGGATCATATGGTGAGTACACTTTTGAGGAGATCGCTGAGAAACTAGAGAAAATTTCCTAAAATAATAAAGCATGGAGCTCTAGAAATTCAGACACTGGAAGAAGAACTTTTGCGTTATAGCTACACCTAGTCAATTTGCCGATGACATTCATGAGGAGATGGCTCAGATGAGTACAGAACTTGGGTTGGTATTGAAGCATGTGAGCAGAGGTTCAAAAAAGGTGAATGTGGTAAACTACTTGACTAGGACTCCACTACCACCGGTTGAGGAATGCTACTATGAGGAGGATGCTTACTTGGTGAATGATTAGACGGGGGTTTTCCGAGCCAACTCCCAAGGTTCCAATTTGAATAATTGGCGCCAAGGTCAAGGAAACCAAGGTCGTAACTATGGTAACTACAATTGAGAGGGTCATTATTTTTGGGATGGGAACTACAATCGCGACAACAGCTACAACCTGAACAACTATGGCAATAAAAATGAGAGAGTTGGGCCTTATGTTCCACTTGCTAATCAGGAATCTGGCAATAGGGAAGCTGGGGGTTGTATGTCATATATTGAGGATATGATGCAGAAGATGATGAAGAGGTTTGACACGACTGATGAGAATGTGAAAGATATGTGAAATGACTTGTCTGGAATTGGTCAAAAAGTTGATGCCCATGCAATGTTGATCAAGCAACTAGAGCAGCAGATTAATCAATTGTCCACTATAGTAAACCCGGATCAGCCTGGCACACTTCCTAGCAACACCATCTAGAATCCGAAGAATGATGGACATTGTATGGCAGTCACTACTCGAGGGGGTAAACAGGCCATTAATCCACCTATGCCATCAGAGGTTGAAATTGTGGGTGAAAAAGATGATGCAAAGATTGAGGTTACTGAGAGTCCAAGAATGCTACAGAGAAGGAAGCAGAGATAACCCAAAAAGTTGTTCCAATGCCTAGACCTCCACCTTCATTCCCACAGAGGTTGGTAAAGAATAATGAAGAAGGAAAATACCACAGGTTTATTACTATATTGAAACAGCTTTTCATCAATGTTTCGTTGATAGAAGCTTTGAAACAAATGCCTGGGTATGTGAAATTTATGAGAGATTTGGTGACTAAGAAGAGGGCCGATAGTTTTGAAAATGATGATAGGTTGAAATATTGAAGTGCTATTGCTACTAGGTCACTTGTGTAGAACGAAGAGGGTCCTGGTGCTTTCACTATTCCTTGTACCATTGGGTTGTTGCATTTTATAAAGACATTGTGTGATTTGGGTACTAGTATTAATCTGATGCCATTGTCTATTTACAAGAAGTTGGGTTTAGGGTCTCCAAAACCAACTGTGATGCGATTAGTCATGGCCGATAGAACTGTGAAGAAGCCCATTGGTATTCTCCAGGATGTACTTGTGAAAGTGGAGACATTTATTTTTCCTGCAGATTTTGTGATACTCGATTGTAAGGTTGATTTTGAGGTTCCCATCATCCTAAGGAGACCATTCCTTGCTACTGGGTGCGCCTTGGTCGATATAGAGAAAGGGCAGATGAAGTTCCAATTGAATAGTGAAGAGGTAACTTTTAATATATGTAGGTATATGTAGGAGGAAAGGGATCTCAATTTAGTGTTAGTAGTGAATCATATTGTGGAGCAAGGTTCTAATCTGTCTATTGAAGATAAGTTGGGTGTTGATGCACTTGCAGCGATAACGATAAATTTTGAGGGTGATGGTATTAAAGACTATGATAAGTTAGGTTCCCAGCTTGATAAGTTTGAATTCCGTTCCAAACCAAAGAAATAGGAGTTAGATATGAAGAATTACGACTCTTGACCCGCAAAACTGTCTATTGAAGAGGCTCCAAAATTGGAGCTTAAGGCTCTACCATCACATTTGAGGTATGTATTCTTGGGGAGAGATTGTACTTTACCGATCATCATTACAGCTGATTTGAATGCAAAACAAGTTGAGGCATTGGTTTCTGTGTTGAAGAGGTTCAAGTGCGCTATTGAGTAGACTATTGCGAACATTATTGGGATTCCTCCTGCCATTTGTTATCAAAAAATCCAACTCATGCCAGATCACAAGCCTAGTATTAAGCACCAAATGAGACTAAATCCACCTATGCAAGAGGTACTGAAAAATAAAATCATCAAGTGGTTGGATGATGGAGTCATATATCCCATTGCAGATAGTAGTTGGGTTTATCCTGTTCAGTCTGTTCCTAAGAAAGGTGGATTACCGTGGTTCTTAATGTGAAAAACAATTTTGTTCCAATGCGTCCAGTAACTGGATGGAGAGTATGCATGGACTACCAAAAATTAAATACTTGGACAAAAAAGGATCACTTCCCTATGCCATACATGGATCAAATGTTGGGGTTGGTATTGCTTTCTTGATGGTTATTCAGACTACAATCAGATCTCCATAGCTCCAGAAGACCAAGAGAAAACCACCTTCACTTGCCCTTATGGGACTTTCTCCTTCAAACTTATGCCATTTGGGTTGTGTAATGCTCCAGCGGCCTTCGAGTGTTGCATGATGTCGATATTTTCAGATATGGTGGAGGACACTATTGAGGTGTTTATGGATGATTTCTCTGTGGTAGGTGACTTGTTTGATGGTTGTCCAATACATTTGGCCAAGGTACTGAAACGGTGTGAAGAGTGCAATCTTGTGCTCAATCGGGAAAAGTGCCACTTTATGGTGAAAGAGGGGATCGTTCTGGGTCATCGTATTTCTGAGAAAAGTATTGAGGTTGATAGAGCTAAAGTTGAGGTAATAGAAAAGCTTCCACCACCTATCTATGTTAAAGGTGTTAGAAGTTTTCTTACGCATGCAGGCTTTTATAGGAGGTTCATCAAGGATTTCTCCAAAATTGCATACCCATTGTGCAAATTGCTCGAAAAAGAGTGTAAGTTTGATTTTGATAATGCTTGTCTGAGAGCATGTGGCTCAAAAGAACTATATGGTACTTGCTGTGGTTTTCGCATTTGAGAAATTTCGATCCTACTTGCTTGGTACTAAGGTCATAGTGCATACTAACCATTCTTCATTAAGGTATCTGATGGATAAGAAGGATGCAAAACCAAGATTGAATAGATGGGTATTGTTGCTGCAAGAGTTCGATTTTGAGGTGAAAGAAAGGGGACTGAAAATTAAGTTGTCGATCATTTGTCCAGATTAGAGGAGAAAGCTATGCTCAAGCTAGGAGATGGGGCTGAAATTAATGATGTTTTTCCAGATGAACAAGTATTGGCTGCTTCTCATGATCTTATTCCTTGGTTCGCAGACTTTGCTAACTACTTGGCAAGTGATCTGGTTCCATCGAATTTGTCTTTTCACCAAAGGAAAAAGTTTATGCCTGATGTGAAGAAGTTTTTTTTAGGATGAACCTTATTTGTTCCGTATTTGTTTTGATGGGATTATTCGTCGATGTGTGCCCGAGGTTAAGATGATGAGTATACTAGAGGTGCATCATTCTTCGCCTGTTGGTGGGCATCATAGTGGTATTCGGACTGTGCATAAAATCTTGCAGTATGGGTATTACTGGCCTACCATCCACCAAGATGCTCATGATTTCACCAAGTCTTATGATTGTTGCCAAAGAGGAGGAGGAATTTCAAAGAGGCAAGAGCTTCCTATAAATCCGATATTGGTGATTGAGCTGTTTAATGTATGGGGCCTTGACTTTATGGGTCCATTTGTAAATTCACATGGGATGAAGTACATTCTTGTTGCTGTAGATTATGTATCGAAATGGGTTGAAGCAATTGAACTTTCAAACAGTGAAGGTAAAAGTGTCATCGCATTCGTAAAAAAAAGTATCTTCTCCAGATTTGATACACCTAGGGCAATTATCAGCGATGGAGGTTCCCACTTTTGTAATAAGTTGTTCAAGGTGCTGTTAGAGAAATATGGAGTCCGTCACAATGTAGCCACTCCTTACCATCCGCAGTCTAGTGGGCAAGTTGAAGTGTCCAACAAAGAGATAAAGCAAATCCTTGCAAAGACTGTGAATGCAAATATAACTGATTGGTCAAGGAGGCTTGATGACGCTCTATGGGCCTATCGCACCACATTTAAGACTCTTATAGGTATGTCCCCCTACCAACTTGTATATGGGAAGTCTTGCCATTTTTCGATAGAGCTAGAACATAAGGCTATGTGGGCGCTAAAGAAGTTGAATTTGGATTAGGGCGCTGCATCGAGTCAAAGAGTGAATGACATGAATGAGCTTGATGAGTTTCTCCTAAAAGCTTATGAAAGTTCAGCCTTGTACAAGGAGAAGATGAAGAAGTATCATGATCAAAGTATTGAAAAGCGTGAATTTGTTGTGGGTGATCTGGTGCTTCTATTCAACTCAAGGTTGCACTTGTTTCCTAGCAAGCTCAAGTCCAAGTGGACCGGGCCATTCATAGTCACTCAAGTGTTTCCACATAGAAAGGTCGATCTAGATAACAAGGAGGGAACAAGGTTCAAGGTGAACGAGCAAAGGATCAAAGTCTACATGGGGAAGTTGGAGAGTGTGCAAGAAGTAATTGAGGCATGTTACCTTGATAAAGTATGAGTAATCAAGTGGCCTGTGTCGTGCCACGACGTTAAATCAAACGCTACTTGGGAGGCAACCCAAGATGTACAATCTAGCTAACTATAGGTTTTTCTTTTTGATTTAGGAGTTTTCTTCTTATATTTTAATTTCTGTAATTCTTTAGATAGGTGTTTTATTTTTGTATTAGTGTTAGATAGATATAGAATAGGGTCAGTGTCTAAAAAGTGTCCAGAAAATGTAAAAAGAAAGTCCTAACGGTTGCTACGTGTGCAGGGATGAAAAACTGAATATGCAGAAAAAGGTTGTGCAGAGGTCTACAGACCCTATCAACGGTCCGTGGTTCCATCCACAAACCGTGAATGGTGTCCGTAGACCCTAGTATGTGTCCTAATTTTTCTAAGTGTTGAATGACCTGTGGATCTGACCTACGGTCCATAGGTCAACCCACAGACCGTAGATGGGGTCTCGTGGGTCAAAAACTTAGGGTTTGCCCAACCTGACCTGGACACCTTATTAAATAAAAACCTCACATTTTTTATTCATCCCTTACATTCAAAACTCCCTCCCAACCATTTTAAACCTTTCCTCTCTGAAAATCTCTCCACTTAAACATCATATCCCATAGATCACTTCCCCAATCACTTCCTTAAATTCCTATATCCTTCATCTCCCTTCCAAATCCCTCACTCCATTTCCCCAGAAATTCCACCCTCCGGGTTCAGTGTCAAAGGTCTAAGGAGTTCATTGATATCACACACTCACCCACTTCGATTGCTTGAAAGGTAAATGACTTCGCCCTGACTTTGAATTCACTGTTCATTGTTGTATTAAGAAGTCACGAAGTTGGAACTTGACCTTGGGTTTTTAGGATTGTTAATTTTAGAGTTAAATGTTGAATTGTATGCTAGAATAACCCTTGGTATGATGGTATGTGAGTGTGTAGTTTATTAAATTTAACTAAATCAGAGTAAAAGGTCTAAATGGAAGTTGACTTAGGGTTCCTAGTTCGGTCTGTTCAAAAGTCAAATTGTGAGTAATCGAAACCTTAAGGATGACAAACTACCATATATTGTGTTGAAATGCACGATTATACCTAGGTTGATCAATTGATTTATTGAAATAATGAGTACAAAATGAGGCATGTCTGAAACTGGCACAGACATGACCCACGATACCCTGTCCACAGACCGTAGGTCGGGTCTGTGGGTCTGTTGCACATAAAATAGTCACTAAGTGTGGAACAACGGAGGTGGACTACGGTCCATCGTTCCATCGATGGACCATTTTGCACATCCGTGGTTCACAACAGAGACCAACTTTTAGGTACTTTGACCTACAGAGGGGACATACAGACCATAGGTCCAACCACGAACCGTAGGTACCCACTGTGGGTCGCCAGTTCAGATACAACCCAGAATTTTTTTTGGTTTTTATTTTGATTCATTTCTTGTTCCAAAAAATTTCTGAGTGTGTTATTTTCTTGTTTTGGTACTAACTAAACTTCTATAGGTACTATGGCCCCTAAGCAAGTTCAAAATTACACCGCGAAGAGCAAATCAAAATCGGTGGCACCTTCTTTCCGACTGATCGATAAGGACGAGGATGGGGATTAGGTCCCACCTCCTACCAGCACATCTCCCACTGCACCACCTACTAAATGGAATCAAGTCTGGCAGGTGATTTCCGACATGGTCACTTCCCCAGTCTGATGAGGGGGCCACACCGATCGGTTCACCAGCTGGCTCTGAGTCCACATCCGACTCCGACTCTGGTTCCAGTCCCAGCGGCAGCACTACCTAATCTTCTGAGGCTGCCAGTACAGGCGATGTCCCCGTACCTCCTAGTTTCGAACCTCTAGGAAATCCCGATGTGCCTAATAGGTGGTGTGTAGATGGCCAGTATCAAATCTATAGGGATGCTCGTGTGCTAAATGAAAAGGAAAAGATGGCCAGATTGATCCCAGAGGAGAGTCGGGTTCTCACAAGCAGCCTCCACACTGTACCCGTCATCCACGCTCTCTTCCAGAGGCATAGGTGCAACTGGATGGTATGTAGCCTAGGGTCCTTCGGTGAGGAGATAGTTAAGGAGTTCTATGCTTCCTATGCCGCCACCCTTAGAGGATTGATTGACAGATAGGCCAAGCCCGCCGTATAGCCTCTACTCACGGCTACACTAGTGCGTGGGTTTTCAGTTGATATATTCAAGACCACTCTCCGCAAAGTCCCCTACCGTCCAGGCCACACTATACCAATCAACACGGCTGAGTTTGACTATCGCATAGACATCGTTCGGAGTGGGGTATTTCAAAGGAATGCCAAATAGAGGGAGTCTCTTTTGTGCTGGTTAGCCTGTCATCTTGCTACAGACAGAGAGCGCGCCGAGTGGGTCTACACCCCGAGCTTGGGTATCAAGAAGGCCACCCTGACATTTGCTGCCAAATTCTTCTAGTTACTTGTGCAGAACAGTGTGTCCCTTACTCAGGTAGATAATGTGCTCACATGGGACCGAGCAGTTATGGTTGCAGCCTTCGTTGCTGGCTCAGAGGTCAACTTTTCCCGCATGCTGATTGAGTAAATACATAAGAGGGCCTTCAAGGCCACCACCACCCTACCTTTCCCATGCCTCATCTTCCAGCTTTGCAGGGATACTGGAGTACCAGTTTGGCACTGTGACCTATTGCTTCAGGCGACCAAGACCCTATATATTGGCTTGATTCGGGATGAGGCCAATGTAGCTGCACCTCGCAGAGAGCCGCCGGTTGAGGTGCCACCATTAGGAGCGGACCTTGTAGAAGATGTGGAGCAGATGCAGGGTGATGATCCTTCCCCTCCAACCACTACAGATGATGCCCCAGCTTCCCCATCTCCTACCACCAGTTAGGCCCCTAGCTCCTCCAGAGCCACTTCCTCCTCAGGGTCTCTTGTCATGTCTCTTGCCCGTGTCCAGAAGCTGGAGGCCTAGATGGCCATGCTACTCCAGCATGTGAAGCCATGGATACAGCGCTTGATAGCCGAGTCTAGGTACGAATAGAGAAAATGATGGAGCGTAAGGTTCAAACCATTCACCAGCGCCTAGATGGATTTGAGCTGTGTATCTTAAAAACGACAACCCCCATCATTGATGTTTCCACTTTCCAGGGAAGTTAGCTAGGCTCCGGGCTGACCTTTATGCCCACCTAGCTCCACCAGAGACTGAGCCTGAGTCCGCCTCCACGGCACCGATTGATGATACAATGTTGAGTGCCCTATTCAGAGATGGTATGCCCCCGCTCCAGTCATACCTCTGATGACATTGAGGTTGGGAGAGCTAGAAAGAGGGAGCGTCAGTAAACTGAAGCGGCCTGGAGGGCATCCATAGTTGATGAGGAGATGCGACAGCAGCAGGCTAGGGAGATAATGTTGGTGCTTCTAGTAGTGTGAGCACTACTGATGGTGCGGTGAGAGTTGATGATAGCACTACTAAGGGTGCTTAGATGGTAGATGGGAGTGCTACTGATGGCGTTCCACGTGTTGATCAAACAGGATTTAGGGAACCAGACCCACTCACTTGTTGGGGTAAATGGATTGTGAGTGATAGGGTGAAGTTTGAGTAACCCAACTCATAATCTTCTCTTGAGGTTTTCTCACCTGTGTCTTTTCCCCTAAGAGACTATTTTAATTTCTATTGAACAGGCATGTTTAGGAATGTATGTGTAGGAGTAAGTAGAAAAATGAAAGCATGATGGCATAAAAAGCATGAAAAAATTATCAGTGTCCAAAAATGTTGAAATGTACTAGATCGATTGTCTTGATGAGTTGAATGTGTTGGATCTCAATGTGACATGATAAGGAACCAATGTGACCTCATGACTTAAGCTAAAACTTGAACTGGGTAATCTGATAATGAAACAATGTGCCAAGAGTGTTTGAGAAAATTTGAATGTTCAGAAAGTTTGTGCCAATCAAGAACTTACCCCGTTGGTCCTGCTAAGATGATCTTGGCTAGAAGTTGGGAAGTGATCATAGGCCCTTGTTCAAATTAGTCCACTTAAGCCTAAAATGATCCAACCAAATGAAATCAATGTTCCCTTTTATCCAAATATTTGCGCCTTAAATAGACCATTTCTTTTGATTCACCTAACTCACCTTCCCTTAAAATATTGTCTTGGCCCCGGTCCCTCCTTGGACATGTGCACCTTAACTTAGGCCAAAAGCCTAAGTTGAGGGTGGCTAAGTCAAAAGTTATCTTGATCTTGGACCTAGTCCAACATCGGATACTGTGCACCTCAACTAATGCAAAATCCATAAGTTGAGGGTGGCTATGAAAAAGGAAACCAAAAGAAAAAAGGGTAAGAAAAGAGTGTGGTGTTGAAAAGAGAAAAAGAAAAGATAGAAGAGGGTGTGACTTTGTGCAAAATAAGCAAAAAAAGATGATAAATAAAAGTGATGAAAAAATAAAGAAAAATAAAGTGAAAGAAAAAGAAGAAAGTGAAAAATAAGAGACACAAGGTCAAAACACATCCATGTTGAAAAGAGTTAAGGGAAAGAAAGTAAAATGAAAGGATGTCATAAATAGGTCGATACAAGAGGTAAAAAGCCAATGTAATGTCAAGGAGGGCAGAAAGTCACTAAAAAGTACCCAAATGTACCACACCTGACCCTGAGCCTACGTTACAAGCTAAGAAAGTCTTATAGCGATCCTAGCAACTAGTTTGGAGAGTCTAAGCAGTGAAAATAAGGGCAAGCCTATGGTATTGAGCACCAACTGTACTTGAAATCACTTCTTAGCCTGAGTTTTGAATGAATCCTAAAACTCAAAATTCAGAGCTTCTGTGTGAAAAGGATTTCGTTTGAAGTGAAGGCACTAGTTACATTGTCTAAAAGTTGATACCTTGGTGATTGTGAAAAAGTGTATGTTGTGGTGTCTATTGGTCGATCTTTGTCATATCTTGATCCACATGAGTTATATTGTTGAGTCTAATAAAAGGGATTTGCACTAAGAAGATGGAATGGGTTGAAATAGCCATGTGATTGTTGAGTTTGTACATCTATTTCTACACAAGTGTCGTTTAGAGTTTAGTGCATCGCTTGAGGACAAACAATGAGTTTAAGTTAAGAGTGTTGATATACCGTGAGTTTACGATATTTTTGATACATTTCACTTAAGAGTTGTGTGTATTTAGGGCCATATTGTAGTAGGAATTAATGTTTTTGTGTTTTATTTGCAGGAAATAGGCTTGGACGTGGAAGTGTGAGACGACAGTTGAAAATCTACAGAAAGAGCCACCTACGGGCGGTAGGTCCAGTCACGGTTCGTAGATGGGTGGCGTAGATAGAGCATCAGGGAAGTCTAACCAAGTGTGGAACTACAGATGCAAGTGACGGATCATAGGTCGACCCACAGGCCTTCCTGCACATCCGTAGAATAATTTAGAGAAGCTGAAGTTCCAGTACCTGATGAAATTCTTAATATTGAAGCCACGGAAGAGGGCTCACGGACCGTAGGTCAACCTACGGTCCGTTCTGCACGTCCGTCGATTGTATCTGAGGCTCTAGCCTCTGCAAGAAAAAGTCCAAGTGTTGACCAACAGAGGGGACCTATGGACCGTAGATCGACCCATGGTCTGTAGGTCAAAGTCATCGATCGAAGCAGCGTCCAGAAAGTTTATTTCCTTATTTTGTTTCCTTTTTGTTTAAGACATGCTTTTCTATAAATAGGGTATTTAAACCTCGTTTTTGGGGGTTAGACACTATTGTTTACTTTTTGTTCTTGATATTTTCTAGGGAATTAACTTGCAAACTTTGGCAATTTGATTTTCGAATTCGGTTTATAAGATTTTTGCTTTGAAATTCAATTGGAGATTACATGTTTCTTTTACTGAATACGTGACTTCATGAATTCTTCTTCTAAAAACATGATTTGTGTTCTTTCAAGCATGAGTAGCTAAATCCAGAACTAAGGTTGTGGGAACTGTGAGCTATTAACAACGTATGAATAATAACTAAGTAATTCTTGAATAGTGTTAATGCATGCATTGGTAATTCTTTCGCTTAGAAGTCTTTTTAACGAGTGCACACATTAGAACTCGCCTTGTTGCTACTTGTCGAACCAAGCAGGTAGTTAGTAAGAAAATAATTATCAACAGAGATTTAGTGTGATACCATCTAATAGTCTAATATCAATTGGTGCAAGGGTGAAAACTAAGTCATACATTGATGTGATGTCTAATCTGAGGTAAAGGTAAGGGTTAGTAAATTATACACACGTAGCCGTACCAAGTTGTGGGGTGAAATTCCCTATTTGGAGGACCAATAACTTAGGGATACCTAACTTACCAACTTTGCATGTAAAATATTAGGAAAGGATTATTATTATTAGGATTACCACTTTAAGAGCTTATGGGGAACACATATACCCTAGTTTCTCTCTCTTATTGATAACCCAAGGTTTGAATCTTGCTCACTTGTTACTTAAACAACAATCGGATATTTGTTTCCAAAACCCCCCTCCCCCCCCCCTTAATTACTTGTCTCAGAAACAGTTTGACTAAATGAATATAATCGTAAGTCAAGTTTAAATCTGAACCATATTCCTCGTGGGATCGACCCCAACCTATAAGTTGGGTTCTTTAATTGATAAAAATTGCTTATACTTCTTTAGGGAAGTGTAATTTGAGTGTATCATTGCCCCTTGGAGCACTAGAGGAGCCTTGGTTGAAAAACCTTTGTTTGAACCTTGGTTGACCTTGTCTATCGGACCTAGCATTAGAGAAGTTCCCATCACCGGTTGTAGCTCTTTTCACCTCTCTATTCTTTTTCTTGAGTTTTGACTCCTCAGTTTGTTGATCGTACACCATAAGCCTTGAGATATCCATGGCATGGAGGAGTATTGCCGTATGGCATTCTTCTTCAACCAAATCAAACACACCCGTCAACAACCTACTCATCTCATCCCTCGAATCCGCCACCGTAGTTGGAGCATATTTGGACAATTGAGTGAACTTTAGGGCATACTCTTTCACGCTCATACTTCCCTGACAAAGATTAATAAAGTCTCTCACCTTAGCTTCCCTCAACTCTCGAGGACAAAATCTATAAAGAAATGCCAATTTAAACACCTCCCAATTTATGGGACCTGCTCCTACCGGCCTATTCCTCTTCTATTGATTATACCACACTTGAGCAACAACTTTCAATTAGTAAACGGCTAACTCCGCTTTCTCTATCGAACTCACCCCCATAAAATCAAGTATTTTATAAACCTCTTTCAAAAACTCTTGAAGATCCTCTTCCACTTTGGAGCCATGAAATTCGGGAGGGTTCATTCTTACAAAATCTCTAACCCTTGAAGCGGCCGAATTCACATTAGGATTCAGATGAGTCACAACATCTCTATTATCCTGAGCCTTCACAACTTGAGCTTGAGTAGTCATAGCTTGGGCCAACATTTGAAAAACTGACCTGACCTCCACATCAGACATAGCCCAAGGATTAATCGGAGCTTGATTAGCTTGAGGAGGAGTTGTTTCATTCACATTGTCACCCTTCATTCTTCTAGTGTTAGCCCTTCGTGTATTCATATCCTGAAGACACAAGAGAAGGATTAGGAGAGGGACTTTATAGAGCTAAACTCTATGGCACGACTTAAGAGTTATGAAAGAAGTAAGGTTTCTTAAACATATTATAGTCTGTCACTCATAAATGTGGCGCGCTTCACACTCATGAACAAGACTACTAGACGCAGCTTATGAGACATCATCCTAGAATCATTCTAAACCTTGAGGCCTGGTACTGCTTACTTGCTTATTTTGTTTAAAAGAGGACATGATTTTATTTTCTTTAACACAGGCATCACAAACTTTTCCATATGAAAATTTTATCCTTGGCAATCCACAGACCAGATCCTTTGACACAAGTTTGTTCAAGAGAGAAGCACTTACATGACCAAGCCTTCTGTGCCACATATCAGCACTGAGACAAGTGAGATTGTTACTATGAGCAGTGCCTAGATAAGCTACATACATATTTTTGTACATCTTTACAGTCAAGATCACATCTCGAGATAATAGATTTGTAACCACACACCTATCTTATAAAAACTTGACTTCATTGCCTTTATCAAAAATCTGTGATACCCTTAGAAGATTATATTTTAATCCATTGACATAGTACATATTTTCAATTGAGTGTTCTACAGACTTTCAAATTCTTCCTACACCAAGAATGTAAGCCTTTTTTTCATTTCTAAACGAGACACCTCCACCTTGAAGTTCCTTAAGTGAGAGGAAGTTTTCAGTGTTCCTAGTCATGTGTTTTGTGCATCCACTGTCCATGAACCAACACTGATTGCTACCTCCTCCTCACTTGCATGACAAATTACTTGTTAGCTTTGGGAACCCATTTAAGCTTGAGTCTTCAGTACTCTAACAATGGTGTAATAAGAGAATTTTTTTTATTCAGAAAGACAGATTTGTTTTCTTCAACTTAGTACAAGAATCAGGTCCTTTTCTCTGCCTGTTCTTTTGTTTGGAGTAATTTGAAAAAAATTCTTCCATTTTTTTTCAAAGTAAGGCAGTCTTTCTTAAGATGGCCAGTACGACCACATTGAACACACAACAAATTTTCAAAAACATAAACGTATTTACTGTAAGGGTTGTAAGGAGGATCAATGTTTACACATCCTAAACCCCTTCCACCATTGTGTCCCTGACTACTAAGATTTTCTAGCATTTTGGAGGAAGTAGTCCATTTTAGGGATTTGTTAAGATATTCTTTGATGCGGACCAGTGATGAGTCCATAAATTGGACTCATTTAGGGCTATATTTTAATAGAATTAGTATCCTCAAATGCATATTTTTTCTCAATAACTGATGTAAACCCTTAAATATCAGGTATTTGGAGTTTGAGGCAAAGCATGGACACTACTTGGCAAAAAGGAACAAGGTGACTGAAAAGAACAAAAAAATGAAGGCCTGAAGATCACTAAGCCCTGTTGGCAAGTCGTCGATCGGCTTGGAGATCACCTTTTGTTCCAGTGTGCTAAGCCCTAAAGGAGAAGGTCAAGTCCACAATGAAAAGGAGCAGTCTGCGCGTCACCGAGCAGTTCCACAAAACAGTACTTCTATCGCCCAATGACCCAAAACACGAAGATTCTGAAGGCTAAAGCAAGAAGGCGATGAAATCGACCAAAAGGTAGATCGTTGAGTGTATCAACGATCTCGACTAACTGCGCCGAATGGTCCTCCGCAACACAAATTTTCAAACACTATAAATACTTGTTTTAAATCTCTAGCTTAGTATCACTTCTATTAGTGGAACTTTTTATAGTTTTTGAGAGAGTTAAGTTTTAGATGGTTTCGGAGACTTTGTTCTAAGACCTTGAAGATTCAAAGGGTTTCAACTCCAAGAAATTAGAAGTGGATCTCAAAAATTCTTCACTCTTGACATGTTTTAAGACTTAATTCTTCATATCCAGTTGATGGAAACTAATATTGGTATAAATTTTTATCTTTTTTACATGTTTAGCTAAAACCTTAATTCTTGGGGTGTGATTTTGTGAATATGGGCTAAATTATCTGTTGGGCCTTGCTTGTTGATGGTTTATTTGTTGTTTAAATGTGATTTCATTTAGTAGTTATGTATGAACTTAATGGGATTGTAGTTGCAAATATGATTTCATCTTAGTGTTTTTGGCTTGCTCGAGAGAGAGGTCAAAAAACTAAGACTACTAAATTGATAGCTGGTGGTATTGGGTCGACATGGGTTAAGCTCAAGAGAGTGAATCCTAGTCCTTCTCCCACACGTTCAGTGGCGGAGGCTGTGTTTAATGCGGCAACTCGGTGTTCAAGAAAAATTGAGTTGATTCGGGGTATGTTGCTCAAGAGAGAATTTACCCCCACTATAGTCTAGCCTAGTCACAAATGTTAAACAATTTACTATCAAAAGCATGTACCCGATAGTCTAGTTTAACCCGTATTCGTATCACATCCCAAGAATCCCTTCTCCATATCACATTTTTTTGTATTTTTGCTCTTTTTAGTTGTTAATTAATAGAAACCCCCATTGATAATTGACGCTTGCGTCACCGCTTAGATTTAGTATGTTTTTATTCGCTAATAATTATAGCTATGACTAATTATAACTTTATTTTATTTTTCTATGAATTCTCAGAACCACTCCCTGTGGGAACGATCCCAACCCTTGATTGGGTTATATTACTACACGTGATCGTTTGGCACTTGAACCAAAGTAGTGTCAGTTGATTACGCTGAACATAAAAATGACGCCGCTGCAGGGGATTGATGTTATTTGAGAATTTGTAGTTAAGTAGGATTTTCTTTTTTGTTAGTCATAGTCTACTTACTTAAGTTTTAGATTTGTTTTGTTTGTTTGTGTGACTATTTCAGGAAAAATGAGTGAGAATAAAAGTTATGGGTATCAAACGGACCACCCTCTTCTGAAATTGTTGAACCTTAGGGACAATCTCCTGACATTCAACCAAGTAGGGGGTGAAACCATCAAAGAGATGTGGCTGAAATTCCAGGCAGTGCTACACCTATGCCCAAATCATTGGATGTCTGATAAAGTGCTACTAGAGTGCTTCTATAGGGGTCTTGGACCCGAAAATAGAAGTATCGCTGACCAAATTTTTTAGGGTTGCTTGCTACAACAACCCTATGAAACAGTATCCAAACTCCTCGACGGTATGGTTAAGACCAACGAGGAAACAAAGAGAAAACAAGAGTGGGCTACAATGTTAACTCAACTGGATTTCTTAACCAATAAAGTCACGAAATTGGAAGAGTAGTCCACGAAAAAGGACAAGCACTTTCCCTTGCATAAGTGCGAAAAGGGAAAGAAGCAGGAAAGTGGGCAAAATGAAGACGTCCTCTCACTCATTCAACACAAGATCGATGAACAAGATAAGGTATTGAAAGAGATAAAAAAAAACATCAAAATGTTGAATCAGATGACAACTTCAAATTCTATGATTAATCAGCTATAGAACGCCTAGATAAATCAAGTGATAGAAAAAATATTCTTACAGAGCATTGAGAAGTCGCCTAATGACACCATGGCTGACTCTGAAGATGACGATTAGGTGTTAACTTACGTCGTACCACGACGTTAACTAAGGCGCTGCTTGGGAGGCAACCCAAGACCTTTATGGCTTTATTTTTGTTTAAAAATAATGGTGTGATGTTTGTGTAGGTCAAAGTGTGGGAATTGTCTAAAAGGTACAATTTGGCGAACTAAAGTCCAGTCGGTGAAACACTGAAAAGATCGACGACGCCTGACCCAGGCCGCTATTAGATTCAAGACAACTTCAAGATAGAGTTTGTAAAACTCGGCGATCCTAGGAAATTACTGGCAAATCGCCGACCATGTCGGCGATCTTGACGGAAACCACTGTTAGGACCCCCACACTAACTGGAGCTTTTGTAAAATTCAGTGAGGTAAATAAACTCTCGGCGAATAGCCGAGAGGATAGGCGAGCTCAACTAACGTCGCCGGAAGGGCAAAAACTGGATGGTTTTGCATGCCAAAAGTTTAAAAGTTTCAAACTCATTCACTTTCCCTCACTTTTTATCTTCCCAAACTCACACCCGCACGCTAGTTCCTATATTTTTGCATTTTTAGTGTTGATTTGTGCTCAAAGTTGGATTACATTGCCGCCTAGCGTTTCAATCTTCTCTTTATTGACACAAAAGTTGGTTTTCAAAACCCCGAGTTTATTTTATCAAACATTATACTCATTTGCAATGGCCTAATCTTGTTGAAGTGTTCTGATCCTGCCTAATAGGATTAGATTGTTTATATGCATGATTTAATTTGATAATCTTGATCGAATAGTTGTGATTGTTGAAATCCCATAATTGTATGCCTTAAACTAGATTAAAATTTGAGAGGTCGTGTGTGGTTGTTATGGGTCTGAGCTTAATTGAACTAGTGCATGCTTTGATTTTAGTTTCAGGGGTTGCAGGGTTGAATTCGAAAAAATAGGTTGAAGGTATGCACGTTGGGTCGTTTGGCGAGCTGGATCGAGCTCATCAAACCACTCGATGGTTCTCCTAGTGCCCCCATCTCGCCTTTAATTTCTTGCTAAATGAGTAGTTGAAGTCTGTAACTTTCGACGAGAAGCCTGAGGTCGCCAAAAGCACTCGGTGACTCACCGAAAGGCTTTTCATTTGCCCTTTGTCTGCACCCCTGAATCTTTGTGCACTGGAACTTTCGGCGAGCCTATCCTTGTTCGCCGAAAGCTATCGGCGACACGCCGAGTGGTTCCCTCATCGCCTACTTGCTGCAATTTTTAGAGCTAATTCCTTCGGCGAGCTTGATCTAGCTCACCCAAGAAATTCGGTGATTCACCCTCTGGTTTGGCGAATCTGTCTGAAATTATTCTCCTGTACTTTTGTTAAAGTTTTTCTAACTTCTCTTTGAGATTTTGCAGACATGACTAAATCAATAGTTGCTGAAAGAATAACACCAGCCCAAGAGAAGTCCAAAGGGATTGCATAAATGAGGATGCAGCTACAGCGAAAGACAAAGCTATGAAACTACCCACAACTACTGGGAAAGGCAAGGGCAAGAGGCCCACTTCTGCCAGGAAAACCATTACCCTAGACCCTAATATTCCTTCATGGGCCCGGGGATTCTGCAGGGTGGTACATGTCTTTCTAGCGGACTCACACTCAACAGAACTTGGTGAATCTGGTACTGCTGGTCCTCCTAAGGTGACCTCGGGAACTGATGCCCAGGCTCAGGGTGAGGCATCGGGCACTGATGCCCAGATAGATGGAGAGACTGCATAGACAGGATCCCCTCTTTACCTCCCTCTCTGTTTTGCTTTACTTCACTTTTGGATAATTCCTATTTGAATTTGAGGACAAATAGTTTTTGTTTGTGGTGGGCTGAGGCCCGCCTTTGTGTGTTGATGACGAATCTTGTTTTGTTTATATATTTGTTTATATATTTGGGTCATTGTGCTTAAAATTGTGTTTTTAATGGATGTTTCTACTTGTGGCTCCTTTTGTTTTAAATTTTAAATGATTTTTACCCTTCCAAATTTTTTGCCAACTCTTGTATGTACTTGAATGTGGCTATTCTTTAGCAAATTTGAGTCTCGATTTTGATCAATATCGATGACTCAAATAGTGCTCATAATCGAACGAACATGAATATGCGGCTACGATGACACCAAGTGAAGTTACATAGTCAATATGTGAACTATTTGCATCTCGTTGTGACTAGCCAAGTATCAAATTGATTTTGTTGTGATGAACATTGCACACTAGTGAAAGTGTGGAGTCTTGTTTGACTTTGGTGTCGATGCCTTGTGTGATGAGCTTATTGTGAATCATGCATGATAACACCTAAAATTTGCCCTATTGGTCCGGTCGACTAAGTAAGGCTATCTCTTGATATGATCTTAGGAAACTTCGAAGAGTGTGAGCCAATTTGACATATACCTCTTTTGTGACCTACCTTGTGAGTGTGTGAACCTCTTTTGAACACCCCTTGAGCCTTACCTTTCTTTGGAAGAAACTTGATGAAAACATGACCTTTCTTAAATCCACTACCTATAACCCTCTTGAATTGTGGTTGATCAAATAACCAACTTAGGCAAAAAGCCTAAGTTGGGGGTGTGGTGAAAAGAAAAGGGCAAGTCAAGAAGTGCAAGAAAGTCCCCTTTAACTCATGGTGTTGAAAAAAAATGGAACCCCTCCATACAAAAATAAAAAGAAAGAAAGAAAAATAAAAAGAATGAAAAAGTTGTGGAATAAAGTGCAAAAGAAATGGGGATTCCGAACAATCCATGGAAGTGAATAATGGGATGACTTATGAGCACTAAAGAAAATGATGAAAGAAGAGGAAAGGGAGTGTTGAAAGCACCACATTTCACGAGGATGAAAGTCACTGATCCTAAATGACCAAACCTTTGCACTCAGCCCCATTACAAGCCTTGAAAAGACCTTTTTATCTTGAGTGAGCTGAAACAATTGTTGATTGGAAAATACAGGCAAACCTATGGGTGAAAGCATGCATTGTGTTCTTCTTTGTAAGAGTGAGTGTTGCATTTGATTCTTGAACTTTAACTGATTAAACCATTGTGTGTGACTATGGAATCATTCTTTGTGTGAGGGCATTCGAATACCTTTATTGAGCTCTAACTTGCATTTGAAGCAAGTATAGTGAGCTTGAGAATCTTTGATAATGGTGTGTCACAACTTGAGTCTTTGAGTATACAATTGATCCTTGCATGAGTAAGTTGAGTCTTGTTGTGTACATTCATGATTGAGTCTTGTGTGGCACTATTTGAAAAATCCTTTCTGAACTACTGAACTTGAGTTTTACTTGAGGACAAGCAAAAGTTTAAGTTGGGGGTGTTGATAAGTCCACAAATTAGACTCATTTAGGGCTATATTTTAATAGAATCAGTGTCCTCAAATGCATAATTTGTCTCAATAACTGATGTAAACCCTTACGTTTCAGGTATTTGGAGTTTGAGGCAAAGCATGGACACTACTTGGTAAAAAGGAACAAGGCGGCTGAAAAGAATGAAAAAATGAAGGCCTGAAGATCGCCGAGCCATGTTGGCGAGTCACCGATCGGCCTGGAGATCACCTTTTGTTCCAGTATGCTGAGCCCTAAAGGAGAAGGTCAAGTCCATAATGAAAAGGAGCAGTCTGTGCGTCACCGAGCAGTTCCGCAAAACAGTACTTCTATCATCCAATGACCCAAAATGCAAAGATTCTGAAGGCTAAAAGCAAGAAGGCGATGAAATCGACCAAAAGGTAGATCGTCGAGTGTATCAATGATCTCGACTAACTGCGCCGAATGGTCCTCCGCAACACAAATTTTCAAACACTATAAATATTTGTTTTAAATCTCTAGCTTAGTATCACTTCTATTATTGGAACTTTTTACAGTTTTTGAGAGTTAAGTTTTAGATGGTTTCGAAGACTTTGTTCAAAGACCTTGAAGATTCAAAGGGTTTCAACTCCAAGAAATTAGAAGTGGATCTCAAAAATTCTTCACTCTTGACGTGTTTTAAGACTTAATTCTTCATACCCAGTTGATGGAAACTGATATTGGTATAAATTTTTATCCTTTTTACATGTTTAGCTAAAACCTTAATTCTTGGGGTGTGATTTTGTAAATATGGGCTAAATTATCTGTTGGGCCTTGCTTGTTGATGGTTTATTTGTTGTTTAAATGTGATTTCATTTAGTAGTTATGTATGAACTTAATGGGATTGTAGTTGCAAATATGATTTCATCTTAGTGTTTTTGGCTTGCTCGAGAGAGAGGTCATAAAACTAAGACTACTAAATTGATAGTCGGTGGTATTGGGTCAACATGGGTTCAGCTTGAGAGAATGAATCCTAGTCCTTCTCCCACACATCGAGAGAGTAAATAGGCTAAGGCGGAGGTTGTGCTTAATGCGGCAACTCGGTGTTCGAGAGAAACCGAGTTGATTTGGGGTAAGTTGCTCGAGAGAGAATTTATCCCCACTATAGTCTAGCCTAGTCACAAATGTTCAACAATTAACCATCAAAAGCATGTACCCGATAGTCTAGTTTAACCCGTATTCGTATCACATCCCAAGAATCCCGTCTCCATATCGCGTTTCCCTGTATTTTTGCTCTCTTTAGTTGTTAATTAATACAAACCCCCATTGATAATTGACGCTTGCATCACCCCTTAGATTTAGTATGTTTTTATTCGTTAATATTTATAGCTTGACTAATTAGAACTTGATTTTATTTTTCTATAAATTCTCAAAACCACATCCTGTGGGAATGATCCTAACCATTGGTTGGGTTATCTCACTACACGCAATCGTTTGGCACTTGAACCGAAGTAGTGTCAGTTGATTACGTCGAACATCAACCAGGTTCCTTTCTAACTAAATATTTCATTCTAAAGCCATAGCCAACTTCACTTCAGCATTTTAAGACCATTATTAAGTCCAAGTTTCAGATTGCTTGCCTCACTTTTTCCCTTTGAACTGCCCTTGGGTACCCCGTTTAACTTCTCTTTGAGTTCTAGATTTTCAACTTCTAGAACTGTAATTTGTTCCTCAATTTCAGATATCTGAGTAACTAAAACAACTTTCTCAACTTGCTCTTTTTCGGGCTTCTTCTCATTCTTTTTGGCACCTACGGTAGAGATAGGAGGTATTTGGCCCCCAAAAGGGATTGTTGTTCACAAAATCATTTTTAGTGGTTAACTCACTGATTGAGTCAATCAAAAAATCTTTTTCAGTGGTTGACTCACTGATTGAGTCAATCAAAACAACAGCTAGACCTCTCATTTTCTTAATGGAGTACACATTTAGATTATGTTTAAAATCAAGAAAAGTTACCTCTTCATCAACATCCTCATCTTTAGATTTAACCATGAATGCAAACAAGGAGTCGAAAAATATCTTCATCATCCTTTACAACAAGCATAGATGTATCCTCCAGATGTTTAGATCCCTCTTAATCACTTGAGGAGTTTTTTTCACTACATAGTCAGCAGCTGCTCTTCTTTTTTACTTATCTAGGACCTGGTCCCTTCGCTTGTCTTTGTCACCTCCAGCTTTGACATAGTCTTTGTACTTTAGTTTGTGTATAGGGCGGTCTCTGATATAATGCTTTTTCACACTTGTGACACAAATTAGTTTCATTTGCTGACTTGTTTTAGTTTCCCTTCTTTATAAATTCACCATGCTTTCTCACAATCTTTTGATAAAAAAAAAATTAATATATCAAACAAATAAGAGACTAATTTCTTATGATTACTAATTTTTTCTAATATGGTACTTTCTCCGTCTCAAAATAAGTGTCATTTTAACTTTCTTTATGATCATTAAAGAAAAATAATAAATACAAGATGTCAATTACTAATTTATCGCTATATATTAGATATTTATTGGGAATTAAGCACACAGTGAAAAATAGTTCTTTAATATAAGAGTATAATTGGAAATATTTTACCGTAGCAATAATTATTTTGGAACAATTTCATTTTGTTATAACATGCTTATTTTAAGACGGCGAGAGTACTAGTTAAAGTTGAAAATAAAGAACGAATTAATATTGCAAATCATCAGAATAAATAAATATTCGCATAGTTTGATATTATTTGACCCTGTCTTTATTTTATCGCGCTTTCTCTGTTCATAGTATTAAATAATTATGTTAAGATTAATTTAGTAAGATACAATAAAATCTCTCTAAATTAATATTATTGGAATCATGAAATATTATTATAGAGGTATTATTTAATTGATAAATTATTATCTATTAATTTAAAAGAGTATTTTCGGGATTTAATGAAAGTTAATTTTGATTACATCATTCGGGGGATGAAGCCTCAAGAATTTTTAAATGAACCCTCGTGTGAAAACGACATTTATGAATTTGAGGTCATGATTAAGTATCACAGTTTGCCATAATAAAATGATTATCAATAACCTATTAGGATACTTGAGTGAAAATTATACATGTTAGAGGTTCAAAACTTAGAGGAAATTGTGGATATCATTAGAGAAAATAATGTTGATGATAAAATTGAAGACGATACAATACTTTTGCCCAGTTACGTATACAGAAGTAAGAAGCCTATCGCGTCTAGAACTCTTCACAATTTTTTGGTTCAGTTCGAGAAGAACATCGAACATTTGGATGTAATTAGAAATATTAGAGATGAACTTCAACTATATTTAAATTTTTACAAAAAAAAAAAACACTAGAATCATATTTCACTAAATTATCTTAAATATTTTTGTAATTTAAAGATATTAATTTATAATATTAATGAGAATGTATATTTATACCGGAGTCTTCTAAAAATATACTTATTATTTTATTATCTTATCAAAATGATAATTTTTTCCACTTTTCCAAGGCAGGACAGGGAGAAAATATTATTTATTAATTTGTCAGGAGGTATCCAATAAAAACTTTTTAAGGTCAAAATTTTTTAAGGTATGTACCAAGTGATAATTCTATTATATAGAAGAGCCAAGTTGAGGACGACCGATGGCAAATTTGTCAATTCATAAAGATTCTAGAATATTTGTTTCTATGTTATGACATCAAGAAAGTGGTAATAGATTTGTAATGACAAAACAACCAAATATATTTTCCTAAATGCCATGTGTATCCTAATGATGTGAGATTTAATATGGACCCACATTTTCAATCACCACTTTTTTTAATATAGACTAATAATTAGTCTATTTTAATGAGATATTACACTTCGTATAGATTTATTTTTTATATAGTGTAAAATTTTCATTAAACCAAAAATATCTATTAAGCTAATGTAGAATAATTTTTTATTTTTACAACATACTAATGATTTTTATAGGTCTAAAGGTAATTCTAAATGAATAATTTATATTCCTCTATATTATAAAGTAAAGAACTTCTTACTATGAGGACATAAAAAAATATTCATACCAATTTTTCATAAAACATCAAATTTGTAAATTTCCATAGTAAAATAAATTACATATTAAAATAAGTGAATAAATTTATAGTGTGAAATTTCTTTACACTAATATGTATATGACATAAACATATTTAAATATATAGTTTGTACTCCATTTTTCATAAATAATTATCAACTATAAATAAATTATCTCTAATAACATGTTGTTTCATTATGACAATTAACATACATATCTCTAGTGAGTGACAATTAACTCATAATGACCTTATATAATAGTGAGTTGCACTTTTTAGTCTTGATTTCTACTTCTTACAATCTTGAATTATGATAAATTAGTGTCATTCGTCGAGAGTAAGGAGCATATTAAATACTAGATTATGAATGTTTTACAACTTAAAAATAAATGTTTTCTCAATTGATATCAATACTTGAATTTCAAGTTACTTTATTAACTTATTTTCATTACAATTTTGGTTATTATCGACAAAATATTGATTAAAAAAAATACTATAAAAAATAATTGTAAAAAAGCTTTAGTATTTTCATTTTAAATTTTGTTAAAAGGAAAAATAGTTACAAAAACTTAAATTTTATAAATATAAAATTGATCTAAAGTTTATACTCCATTTCGATTTATGTAATGTTTATTTGACTTAACATGAAGTTTTTTTTTTTTTTAAAAAAAAAAACACTTTTAAAACGCGTGGTCTAAAGCAAACCATAGATGTCCATATGACTATAAATCATCTTATTTGAATAAACTGAATATTTTGAAGTCAAAATATTATTAAATATATTAACACATCATTCTTTTGAAATTGACTACAAAGAAAAATATGTCACATAAATTAAAATAAAAATTACATAAATTTTTATAGTGTTAAGAGTTAATTACATTATATTCCTACTTTTTTTCAAATTACAAAAATTTCTTAGAATTAAAAAATTTTGAATACATCAGCAGACATGCGGATACATCGATCGTGATACTATTCAGGAAACTAGCAGACACATATCTCACAGATGAATCTGAGAGGGGAGGAGTGTATTCGAGAGGGAATATGGGTGTATCCGAGAAGAGAGAGATGTATCCAAGAAAGGATAGAGATGTATTCAAGAGGGGATAAAGATGTATTCGAGAGAGGATAGGAATGTATCCGAGAGGAGATAGTGATGTGCCGGACAGAGGATAGGAATGTATCTGAGAGGGGATTTTTGTAATTTTTTTAACTGATAGAAAATTTTAGAAACTATAATAAAATAAGATGTGAATTTAGGTAGATTTTTTTAAATTAAAATTGAAAAGATAATTAATTATATTGAGCCCGTAAACGGGCCTTCAATTATCTAGTTAATAGTGCTAATTGCTATGCCTGATAACTAGGGTCCTTCAGTTGTTTGGAACAAATTATCTCAGAATAAATAAATAATTCTCTGTTATTGTATCTCACTTGTAAAAATGTCAAATCAGCTTCTACATAAAAATTTGAACGTTGTTTCTGAACTAGAATAATTAGAATTTCATATCATCTAAAACAAGAAAATTGTACAGACCATCAATTGACTCGTCAAATAAAACCTCATGAAAAAATTGAATTATCCAAATCCAAGAAGAAATCACAAAATAGGTCTCGCTAATCTCATCACATTCTATCTCCCTCGAAAATTGAAGGAATAAAAAGACCAAAAATGACTGGGAGAGAATAAAGGACAACAATATTGAAAGAAAAATGATTCTAACAGATTGTTCTAAGCATAACTCCATATATAACAAGCCAACCATCCAAATTGCACAAACTTTTCACCATCTCATCCAACTTTTCAAAACACTATCACATTGAACCACTCTTCAATAAGAAGCTACTGTTGCTTGCACTCTGGTGGCCTCTCGCCAGACTGACCATCTCCTACAGGAGTTCTTCCGCTCTTCTGTGATGGAATGAATATCAACAATTAGGTCCCTATCAAGTTATGCAGACAGAATCTTGAATGAAATTCAGAAACAAAGATGAGATCATAGATCATACCTTGCGGGCAGCAGCTGACTGCAGTGACATTTCAAAAAACAGAGAAAAGGTGTAAGCTTTCCTAATCATTTCATCTCCAAAAGATAATTTAGTTGCTAAAAATAGATGCAGGAAAAGTGAAACTAAGTACCTTCTTCTTGGTCTTGGTATCTTCTTCTTCCTCCTCTTCATCCTCATCATCTTCTTCATCCTCATCTTCTTCATCCTCCTCATTCTCTTCATCATCATCTTCATCCTCGTCATCTTCCAAGTCAGCATAATCATCATCCTCAGCAGCTTCCCCAGTGAACCATGAAACTGCATGTGGAATGATTTTATCTCGAATTGTTGACCTTCATAAACAATCAGGAGCAAAAACAAAGATCATCAGCACCATTCTCTTTCAGTCATAATATATGTTTGTGTAAATTGCTGTCAGATAGACTTACCCAACATCATAATCTTGTTCCATCAAATTCTGAAGTTCTTCAGCCTGTCAATAAGTATAAGGATGCTGTTACAGATAAATTGGAACTCCAAAACAGATGTGGAACAAAGGATATAGCAGTACTTACAGCATCTTCATCAATATCCTCTTCGTCCTCCGGCACTTGAGGTGGACTAAAGAAGTTGAAGAAACTTTCACACTGTTCTGTTTTAGTGATAGGCTTGGCATTCTTTGACCCCTTCTTTGGCTTCTTTTTTAGAATCTTCTGTGTCAAGCATTTTCCAGGATGCCATTCTATCTCAGTCCTATAGATTGAGGAGAGAACATGAGAAACCATTGGGAGAAAATAATTATGCCAAATCAATCAAAAACTTTGGTTGCAGATAATAATGTAGTGACATACCCTATTGCCTTCTCCAGAATTGGTTCATCTTCATCAATCATGTGATAGGTTTTAGTCAGCAAAGTGTTTTTGAAGTAAGGATTAGTCTCGAAGAAGAATTCAAGCTTGAAACCCTTTGGATCATCAATCTTGGACCACTTTATATCCCTGAGGAATTTGAGAGCTTCTTCATCTCGCTCGGTAATCTGCATTTACAAACAGACCATATTGACATGAGTGGACTGACAATTAATGAAACTGTTGTTGTAACTAAAAGTAAAGCACCTAACAACAATTACCTCCTCAGATAGCACTTCATTATTTTTCATAGCCGTGAGCCAAAAATCAGGGACACCTTTCTCTATTAAAAGCCAATTGGATTAATATTGACCATACCAAAGAATCAATATACCCAAAAGTGATAGTTAACATACCCACTGCATCTTTGTCCACTTGCTGGTCTGCTACTGCAGCCTCAGTTGTTGCCCCTTCAACTTCAATAACCCCATTCACAATTTCAAATCTCTGCAAATGTGTATTTTAACAACATTGATTATACATCCCATACCACAGAAACAACGCATATGTTGTACTAGTGTTAAATGTACATCCTGTGGCACAAACCTTTGTGTATAATGGTTGATAAAACTTTTGGTATTTGGCTTCAAGTGCAGCTCTCTCTTCAAAAAATTTTGCCTCCAAGTTGTCATGTTGAGTCTGCACAATTAAGAAAGAGGAAAAACTCATCACTCCTGGTCACAAATATAAAAATCAGACAAAAGGAAGAACTTCCAAAAGAAAGCCAACAATCCAGATAAATACAAAGTTTGAGCATCAAGAAGATTGCCTCCACAAATAACAACCTTACTAAGTGTATCCAAATTCAGTTTTAAGTTAAACATAACTTGAAAACTTATGCACATAATACACAGTAACTAATGAGACGCTGAAGTACACATTATGACTAATCCAAGTGTTCATTATTATCTGCATTGTAGTTAAATACTCCTCTGAAAGTCAGCTTATTAATATAGTCCTACTTTAAGAGAAGACTACAGAGCTAACTTTAATCTGAACAGTAGTATTAGCAAACATTAGCCTTGGATAACCACTTCACAAAACAATGCAAAATTGTGCTTCAGCCTATAACTCTAAGAATAGAAAACAAATTTTTTTCTTTAATGAAGAGAAAATAAAAAACAAACATTTGGTATAACATCATAAACAAAACTAATCAATGAAAGATTAGCAATAATCCAATAAAGAAATCCATGTCTTCCAACTAGTCAGGTGTTTTGACTTGATATAACATTTTTCATGGATGCTTGTTCAAATAAACAAATTCCCAAGCTGTATCATGCACACCACATATGACACACAGAATGTCAAAGAGTATATAAGTAGTATAAAAACCAAGTGTAGATCTTTTCTTTAAGTAAACTCTTCAATTACAATGGATTTTGAATTAGGGCCACAACCAGGAGTGCATGAAGGATAAAAAATTCAGTATGCACAAAAATAGGAAAAACTATATTTTTAAAATGTATAAATTGTTAAATCCACTTGATATAAGGGAAACTGTCTGGTTTAAACGTTGCTATAGGTTGCAGGTTCATAACCTAGATGTATAAAATATCAGGCTCTGACACTGGCACACAACAAATTTGCAACATGATTAATTGAAATACTTTCCATCAAAGTAAACTAATTCCCAATTGAGTTCAAGATCGTGACATCATATATAGATAACAAATGTATATGATAAATAGAGTAAAGTGGCATAAAAGAAAACTTTTGAAGAGCAATTGGACGTGCCTGAATCTCCCTGAGAACCTCAACACGCTTCCTGACAATGGGCGACAAATTTTCAAGCACATCTGAGTGTTTCCCAGTAAGATCCTGAAGTTTATTCTTCAAATACAAACCACCACAACGTCAGCCAAAAATTCATTATTAACAACTAACACATAAAACATATTAAAAAGACTCACTTTGAGTGCATTGACAAGGTCTGCTCGGTCCCCCGCATTCAAAGCTACACAACAGATTTTAATTAGAGATATTAAACAAGAAAGAACAAACAACTGGGGGCTGATTAAAGAGAGCCAAATATCTAAATAGTATATACAGACATATAAAGGGGTTTAAGGGATAAGGGGTTTTACCAGTACTGAGATCGGCAACACTGAAGTTGTCCTTTGCGTTGCTCATTATGGAGTGGAAGAAGGTTGAACAAGCCAAAAAGAGAGAGAGAGAGAGAGAGAGAGAGAGAGGGAGAAGTTGCTAAGCGCCTCAATTTAAGCTCTTTGCCTCTCTCCCTCGCTCTCTTTTTATCAGAAAACCTAGCTGCTCAGATTACTTTTATATTGACCGTCTATATAAGGCCCTGTTTGGTTTTCTCAATCAACTATTTTTTTTCTAGTCCCCCTTTATTTTATTTTTTATTGTTTACTCTCTTTTATCTTTTTTAATTTGAAGGTTTATGTCGGGCCTGGCCCGGAAAGGGCGAAAAAGAACCCAATGAATATTTATTATGTAGATAGTTTTTTATGATATATAACAAAGTTATGCGAGTTGAACTATGTTAACTTGAACAATCAACATAAATTACATATATAATATAGGGTTAATTGAGCAAAAACTATACAATATGATAATTGTATTGTTGTCTAGGAAGTCTCTTAAAGAGTTTGAAAGAAGTAAAACTAACAACCAGTTAAGGCAGGACTGTGATATACCCAACTAGCACCCTCTAAACACAAATTAAGAGGCACTAGACATATATTAGCTCCAGATAGAGATGGACCTCACCAAAAGATTGATTGAGATAGGCAACACAGCCTAACGTGGATGTTTGATGTCCTATAAACATGATCCAACAATTATAAAAATGCGGCACCCTCAATTGTAGGGACGTTCAGTACAATGACTGGTATGTAACGCAGACATAATAACAAATAGACAAGTATGTATGCTCGTATGAATCAAATATTAAAGTAAACAACTTATGAGCAAAATAGTAACTGAAACACACTATGAAATTGTTACATACGGATTAAACTTATTAGCTTATCATACATCGTATTAAAAGTTGTTTGTTATTACTTAGCTCCCAGTAATTTGCTTAGGTGATGATGTCCTATGACTATTTCTAATACAACTAACCATATGATGGCCCACATAGGAGATTTATGTCAAGTATAAGGCATATATGCCTAATACTCATAATAATATTTCTATAATGATAAATTGTAGTCCACGGTCTGATATTATAACGATCCATTCCTACGTTACTGAAATCTTTGCGGTCATGGTGTGAGATTTTTTTTATGTTTTTATTTCTTTTTCAATATGAATTTGAGTTGGGATAGCAATTACTTTATTTATTGTAATACCTTAAACCTTCCAACTAAGATTTGAAACACCATCCGAACTTGATAAAATTTAATTGTCCATAGGTATTAAGATCAGTTTGTTAGTGTGGGATTGCATTAGGTATGAACTAAGTTCATACATAACCCCTAACACAAAAGCGAGTTGAAAACATTCTTACAGATAGAGTTTTAATATAAGTTTTTACTAGAGTCAACTTCAAACGAGCACCTCTCCTAAAATATAAAGAGTTACATGGCGTAAAACTTATCCAATTAAAGTTCTTCGAGTTTTTTTTCAACAACATCGACAATTCGTTAATTCAAGTCCGTACTAGAAAGTATGTCATTTTACTAAAATGTGTATGTGTTGAAAAGTTGTTTTGCCATAGTGAAGATGGATTCGTCGTAGCGAAGTTCGCCATAGTGAAATAGGGTCACTATAGCGAAGGATGAGCAGTTTTTAAGTTAGTTTTACCCAGTCTTAAGTCATAAACTCTAAATCCTCATTCCAGTGCCCTAGAGGGACAATTATTCCCAACGCTAGGGTGAAAATTCTTTAGTGTGGTAAGTTTTTCCATCAATCTCCTTGTATATTAATCCGCTAACACCGTAGAATCACTAGAACTACTATTAATGGTGGAATTATGGGTTAGAACCCTAGGTTCATGAAATTGTGGGGAAAACTTATGAGTATGTGTAATATCACCTAGAATTGCTTCTAGTTTGTAAACTATCACTTCCTAGAATGAGCTTATTGTTCTAAAATATGAATTGTGGTGGTTGTTGATTTGATATATCCGGGCGCTTCATCCAATACTAAGCGTCCACGGTCGTTCAATAGTAATATAACCCAACTAGTGAGTTGGGGTCGAGTCCCAAGGGAGCGGTTTGTAAGGGAAAATCAATAGAAAAGCAAAAATTTGTTCAAGTTAATCATAGCTATAGATACGAAGAAAAACATGATAAATTAAAGGGTGACACAAGTGTCAATTATCAAAGGGGGTTTGTAAGCAGTTATCAACTAAAATGACAACTAAAACGAAAATGCAAATATGGAGATGGGATTCTTGGGATGTGATAGGAATATGGTCTAAAATAAACAACCGGGTAAATGCTATTTTTGGTAATCGCTATAAATTGGTAACTAGGCTAGACTTTAGTGGGGGTAAATTTTCTCTCAAACAATTTACCCCAAATCAAACAGGTTTCTCTCGAACACCGATAAGAAGCAATGAAGCGCAACCTTCGCATTAGTCCATTCACTCTCTCAAGCTAAATGTGTGGGAGAGGGTTTAGAATTCACTCTCTCCAGCTGAACCCACGACAACCCAATAACCACAGACTATCGATTCAGTAGTTTTGGTTTTACAACCTCTCTCTCGAGCAAGTCAAAAACATGAAGATAAAATTATATTTGAAACTACAACCCCATTAAATTCAAACACAACTACTGAATGAAATCACCTTTAAACAGAAAAATAACTATCTATAAGAAATACCCAATAGTAAATTCAACCCATATTCACATAATCACACACCAAGAATTGGGGTTTTAGCCAAACATAGTAAAGAGATAGAAATCAATACCGAAAAGTGTTTCCATCAAATGAGTATAATAAATATCATCTTTACATATGGCAAGGATGAAGAATCTTCAACACCCACTTCTAATTGCTTAGAAAATGGAAATCTTCAACTCTTCAAAACTAAGGAAAATTGACTTCCAAAAACTAAGTTCTAAAACTGAGTTCTGAAATGTAAAACTTGATACTAAACTAAAAATTCAAATAGGTATTTATAGTTGTCAAAAAGTGTGCTGCGAAGGATCACTCGGCGCAGTTAGTCGGGATCGCCGATCCATTCGGCGAACCGCCCTTCGATCTGGTTCATCGCCTTTCTGCATTACCCTTCAGCAACTTCAAGTTCTATAACATTGGGCGATGGAGTAGTGCATCGCGGAATCATTTAGTGACTCGTCGACTGTTCCTTTATCCCACCGACTCGATTTTCTCCTTTAGAGCTTGGCACACTGGAACATTAGGTGAGACCATAGCCCTTCGGCGACTCGCCTAAAGGCTTAGGCGATCCTCAGGCTGTCTGTTCTTCGTTCTTTTCAGTTGTCTTGTTCCTTTCTGCCTAATAGTGTCCATGCTTAGTCTCTAACTCCAAATACCTAAAACTCAAGGGTTTTCATAAGTTATTGAGATAAAATATGCATTTGAGGACACTAAATCTGTCAAAATAATGCCCTAAAAGAGTCCAAATCGTGGACTCATCAACACCCCAACTTAAACTTTTGCTTATCCTCATGTAAAACTCAAGTTCAATAGTTCAAAAAGGATGTCTCAAACAGTACTACACAAGACTCAATCATGAATGCACACAAAAAGTCTCTACTTACTTGTTCAAGGATCAATTGTGCACTCAAAGATTCAAGTTGTGACTCACCATTACCAAAGAATCTCAAGCTCACTATACTTGCTTCAAATGCACGTTCAAGCTCAATAAAGGTATTCAAATGCCCTCACAAAAAGAATGATTACATATTCACACACAATGGTTCAATCAATTAAAGTTTCGAAATCAAGATCAACACTCACACTCACAAAGATAAACACAATGCATGATTTCACCCATTTGTTTGCCCTTATTTTCCAATCAACTTTTGCTTCCATTCATTCAAGATCAAAAAGGTATTTTCAAGGCTTGTAATGGAGCTGAGTGTAATGGTATGATCATTTAGGCTTATAGGCTGAAAATCCTCATAAAATGTGATGTGAACAACACCTTCTTTCCTTCTCTTTATCATTTTCATTCAAGCTCAAAAGTCATCTCTTATTCATCTTCCATGAGTCATTGGGAACCCCATTTTCTTTGTATTTCCACAACTTTATTTCACAACTTTTTCTTTATTTTTCTTTTTCAATCTTTTCTTCTTTTTCTCTTTTTTTTCTTTTTTTATATGGAAGGGTTCTATTTTTCTCAAAACATGGGCACAAGGGACTTCTTTGCATTTACTTGATTTGCCTTCTCTTGTCACCACACCCAAAAGCCTAAGCTGGCTATTCAAACAAACCACAGATCATGAGGATTATGGGTAATTGGTTAATAATAGGAAGCAAAGTTATCAAGTTTCATCCAAGAAAAGGTTTAGGCTCAAAGAGTGCTCAAAAGAGGTTCTAAGCCACAAAAGAGGTATAATTTCAAATTGGTTCACACTCTTTAAAATTGCCTAAGATCATCTCAAGAAACTGCATCACTTTGTCAACCGGATTAACGGGGCAAATTCTAGGTGTCATCCATATGGTTTACGATAAGCTCATCACACAAGACATTGTCACCAAAGTCAAATAAGACTCTACACTTTTGCTAGTGTGCAAAGATCATTACAAGTGACTCAATTCGATACTTGGCTAGTCGCAATGAGATGCAAAGAATTCACATATTGTCTATGCAACTTCAATTGGCCTCATCGTAGCCATACATTCATGTTTGTTCGATTATAAGCACTATTCAAGTCATTGGTATTGATCAAACCGATACTCAAATTTGCACAAGAACAACCACATTCAACACAAACGAGAGGTGGCAAAAAATTTAGGAAGCATCAAAACTCATTTGCAATTAAAAACAAACAACCACAAGATCAAGCATCCATAAAAAGAAGTGTATAACAAAAATTAAGCTGAAAGCCCAAATGTATAAACAAAACCAGAGTTACCAAAGTCATACAAAAAGTGAGCCTCACCCCACCACAAATAAAAACATTTGTCCTCAAATGCAAATAAGCTAAAACTATCCAAAAGTCAAAAGAAATAAAGACAGAGAGGGAGATAAAGAGGGGATCCTGTTTATGTAGTCGCTCAGTCTGCAGGCATCGATGCGGTGCATCGATCTGGTCTTGGGCCTCGCATCAGAGTCGCCTCGGAAGAAGCGATGCTGCACTAGGACCGGCCAAGGGTGTATCCACTAATGAAACCTGCACATCTCCCTTTAGCATTTTCTCATCCGTCTCCGCCTCAGATTCAGAATCAGCAGTCTCCTCAGCTCTACTCCCATCTCCGGTGGTAACCGGGGGTATAATTGGTACATCTAGGATCTCCACCATTCTAAAAACCATAGATATGTATGTGGACTTCAGATAATCTACATCACTCCTCAGCGCAACAATAATGGCCTTTAAAGCTGTCACCTCTTTGGTGGCCCCTTGGTCAGACTCACACACCACTATCCTAGCCGCAAGGGCATCAATAGTAGCACTCAATGGTGCCACAACATCAATCAGGGCAGTCTAAATCAGTCCTGGAATGGAGACCTCGAATCTGGCAGCTCAACGATCAGCAGAATGGGCAAGTTGCCGCATTCGGAGTAATGAAGCCTGAGTGATTGGAGTCCGGGAGACAACAACAGTAGCAGGTTTAGGAGGTAGTGCAGCAACAGAAGAACTAAGGACATCATAATATACATCATAAAGAGTACCTGAAGGCCCAGGGGCTGGAGTAGGCAAAATGTCTCTGCAGGTATGGAGTTTGTGTCCACAATCGGGGAAGGATCCACCGGGGTTGCCTTCTTCATCTTTTCAGCTTGGTCCTTTAAATATTTGCCTCAATCATCCGGATATCGATAGAGGATGTGGGAATCACTTCCACATCTTTCTTGGAATCTCTATCTACCCAAGCCCGCCTACACAACTCGGTGATCAAAACCGGAAGGGAAGTGAGGTTTGGCGCTGCTTTGCACATATGATAATCTATGAATTAATGATCATCCCTAAATTTATCCTAGTTTTCTTTATGATGCAACCCAGATAGGCTGCCTTAGCAAGGCGAAGGATCGACTAATTTTAGGATGGCATAATTGTGCTGCTGATAAAGCCGAACCAGAAACTTGCAGTTAGGTTCAAATCTTTCTTTTCAATCGGAGTCCCTTCTGCCAACCACTTCTGAGTACCATCTAAAATCAGTGGGGCTAACCACTTCTTCATCTTTTCCAGATTCTTTGTTTCGATCAAGTGCTGACAGTGATCATTAATATTCGTGGACATGCCCAAGACTGTGTTGATAGTAGCACTATCACACTTTACCTTTCGGCCTATGACAACCATGTAATCAACTGCTTTGAAAGCTTTTGCTAGCTTCTTCCTCTGGGTATTAATGCACTGTATGCACTGTAGAATTCTCTGACCTAGTTTGGAATATAAGAGCCATGGGGTTTTCTGAAGATTTGGAACTTGTGGTATTTCAGGCAATCCATTATCTCCGAGTACCTATCAATTACTCCATTTGTGGATAGACATTTCTCCTAAAGAATCGTCCTCAACCCCTCAGTCTTTAATATGTTCATTGACTTGGGCAGAGGACCCTGTATTGGTGGTGCAAGCACCATTGCCTTCTCTGGAACAGGAGGAGAGAAAGTGGTGGGCTGAGGGGTTCTGATTCTAAATGGATCATGCATCTTTTTAGATCGTAACTTTGCCATCTGCGCTGCTACAAGCTCATCATCATCAGATGCTATAGTTTGAGGCTCTTGATGCTCATCTTCACTCTCAGATGTGGTGAGGTAAGTGTTATAGATGTAGTCACTATCAGAGCTTGCCGCCGATCACACAGGTGCTTTGGCTTTACCTATGCCTTTCCCACCAGTTGTGGAAAGTTTTGTGGCCTTGCCCCTGGATGCAACTGCACCCTCATTGAGTGTAATCCCTTTTGCTTTCCCTCGGGGTGACATGTTTCTTCCTGCAACTTTAGATCTAGCCATGTCTGTAAAACATTTGGAAAAAGTTAAAACTAACTTAATCAAATTCATAGAAACACAGTTGCAGAAAGACTCATCAAATCGGTCAGCAAGTCGCTAAATTGCTTTGGCGAGCTAGGTCGGGCTCACTGAAAGGATTGTCTTAAAAGTTGTGGCAAGTTGACGATGGGAAAGGCCTTTCGGCGAATCGCCAACAACATTCGGCGAGCAAGGTTCCGCTCGCCAAAAGTTACAATTCAAATAGGGTTCATGGATCCAGACAAAAAGCAATCGAGAAGACTTTCGGCGAGTCGCCTAGTGCGCTCAACGACCTCAGGCTTCTCGCCGAAAGTTACAGAACCAATCATCAAATAAAGCATGAAATTAAAGGCGAGATGGGGACATTAGGCGAAATGCCGAGTGGTTCGACGAGCTCGACCCAGCTCACCAAACAACCTAAGCGTGTCTATTTTCAGCCCAACTTCTCGAATACAACCCTGCAACCCCCGAAAACAAAAAATCATGCATAACTCAAATTCAAACAAGACCTATAACACCCATTGCCTGAGATACTCAGACTTCTCCCAGTTTTGCCAAATTTGGCCAATTGATGACATTTTCCCTTAAAAACGATGTCACTTGCTCTATCATAAGGCAAATTGCATCGTTTGGCACAAATACGGGATACTCAGGCTTCACCCAACTAAACTCAATGACATACAAACACAACCCCACAAGATTTAACCAATTTCAACGTATAAGAACACGGGGAATCAACACTTTAAGCATTACGGGCAGGATTAATAATTCAATTCAGTCATTTAAACACTCTAATCCTATCATAGAGGCCCATCACACATGATCAACATAGTATTGCTTATATAAGAGTACAAAATACTAAAAATAAATGCAGAGTTCGAAAAACCCACCTTAAATGCCAATAAAAAAAATGAAATTGAACAGTTAGGCGGCAATGTAATCCAAATCCAAGCACCAATTGATCAACTAAAATACTTATAGAGTGCAGAAATATAGAAAATACTACATAGGTGCGAGTTTGGGAAGATGAAAAATGAGGGAAAATAAAAGAAGTCAAAATTTAAACCTTTGGCACTTGAATAAACCATCTAGATTTTACCCTTTCGGCGATGTTAGTCATGATCGCCGACCACTCACAGACACGAGTGATCACTTACCTTATCGAGCTTTACAGGACCCTTAATTTATGAGGGGGTCTAAACGGCGGACAAGATCGAGATCACCGACTTGATTGGTGATTCACCAATAATTTCCTGGGTTCACCAAGTTTTACAGACTCCACCTTAAAATTGCCTTGAGTCTAACGGTGGTCTAGGTCGGGGTTGCCGACCTCTTCGACATTTCACCGATTGGACTTTAGCTCACCAAACCATACTTTTCAAACATTTACCACACTTTAACCTGCATAATCAACACACCATTATTCTAAAATAACAATTTAAAATGATAAAACCTAGGGTTGCCTCCCAAGAAGCGCCTTAGTTAAGGTCGTGGCACGACTAAAGTCGACACTCAAACTCCACTCTTGGGGTTAGCCATAGCAACACATGACAACCCCCTGGTTTGTTGTGGGTAGAGAAAAGGTATCACATGACTCATAAGGTTCTCGAACAGCTGGATAGATCTGGAATAAGAACCAATCAACTGTTTCATCACTTCGATGTTCTCCTTCATCTCTTCTAGCACTCTTTCATGCTCATTTACCTTATGGAGAATGATTGAGAGCATTCCTTTGATATGTTTCCCCTTATTGTCCTTAGGCCTTCTTCGCTCATGAGGAAGGATGCATTTGTCCTTCCTTTTGCATTGTACTTCAATCTCCACTATCTTTTTGGCCAACTCATCCATCTGAGTCATCAGTGCAGCCAACATGAAGTCCTTCTCTACTTCTTTGTTTGCTTCAGCCATGTTATCAAGCAGGTGGGCTGCTATCATATAGGGCTACTGTGCAATACCACCCGAAACGAGTTGGTCAGCCAATACCTTGTTTTCGGGATCAAGACTTCTGTGAAAGCAATCGAGGAGGACCATATCGGGAATTTCATGAGTTGGGCATTGAACTAGCAGTTGTTTAATACTTAGCCATGCCTCATGAATCTGTTCACCTTCCAATTGTTAGAAGGTTAGAATGTGATCCCTGAACATCATTACTTCTAATGGAGGAAACTGTATTTGCTCGCGAGTACTGCTCGACATACTCACCTCCGCTGTTTCAAAGCACAAACAAGCAAGACAAAGCTAAAAATTAAGTAAGTAGAACTATAACTAACAAGAACAAAATTCAAATTAACTAAAAATTTTCAACTAACACCATTCCCCGGCAGCGGCGCCATTTTGATTTGACGTATCCAAGCGCTTCATCCAATACTAAGCGTCTACGGTCGTTCAATAGTAATATAACCCAACTAGTGAGTTGGGGTCGAGTCCTAAGGGAGTGGTTTGTAAGTGAGAATCAATAGAAAAGCAAAAATGTGTTCAAGTTAATCATAGCTATAGACATTTATGAAGAAAAACATGATAAATTAAAGGGTGACACAAGTGTCAATTATCAAAGGGGGTTTGTAAGCAATTATCAACTAAAATAACAACTAAAACGAAAATGCAAATATGGAGACGGGATTCTTGGGATGTGATAGGAATATGGGCTAAAATAAACAACCGGGTAAATGCTATTTATAGTAAATCGCTATAAATTGGTAACTAGGCTAGACTTTAGTGGGGGTAAATTTTCTCTTGAATAATTTATCCCGAATCAAATCGGTTTCTCTTAAACACCAATAAGTGGCAATGAAGCGCAACCTTCGCCTTAGTCCATTCACTCTCTCGAGCTGAATGTGTGGGAGAGGGTTTAGAATTCACTCTCTCAAGCTAAACTTACGACAACCCAATAACCATAGACTATCGATTTAATAGTTTTGGTTTTACAACCTCTCTCTCGAGCAAGTAAAAAACACGAATATAAAATTGTATTTGCGACTACAACCCCATAAATTCAAACACAACTACTGAACGAAATCACCTTTAAACAGCAAAATAACTATCTATAAGCAATACCCAACAGTAAATTCAACCCATATTCACATAATCACACCCCAAGAATTGGGGTTTAGCCAGACATAGTAAAGAGATAGAAATCGATACCGAAAAGTGTTTCCATCAAATGGGTACGATAAATATTGTCTTTACACACGTCAAGGGTGAAGAATCTTCATTACCCACTTCTAATTGCTTAGAAAATGGAAATCTTCAACTCTTCAAAACTGTAACACTCCGGAAAATGCTATGTCAAACTAGAGCCTAACGTATGAATCTTAAAAATTTATGCATAAATGTGGATTTGTAAATAGTCCAAATTTTGAAGAAGTATATTTTCTAGAGAGGGTTCAAGGGAGGTGAAACAGTTCACTGTCCTTGAAGGGCCTCGTGAACTTTGCCTTAGACATTTTGGGCAAGTTGGAAGTTCACGCATGGGTTTAAGGGACTTGAAGTAGTCCACGGCCCTTAAAAGGTCCCTTAAACAATTACTTAGTCTTTTTTTTAGGGGCTTTACACGTGAGGGTATGAGGACAAAAGAGGGCCCCACCGAATGGGGACCACCACTAGTGTGGGGGCTGCCCTAGTACAGTAGGGAGTGCACGTGTGCATGTGGGAGCCCACTGCCGTGTACTACTTTGTAGACTTATACCTTAGCTTTAAAATGCTAAAGGCAAGTCCAAGGGAGGGTTTAAGGAAGGTACATCAATTCAAGGGCCTTAAAAGCTCCCTTGGTAATTGCCTTAGTTTTTAGTTGGGCAATCCAAGAGAGGCAAAAAAAAAAAAAAAAAGGGGGTAATTTCATAATTTCCTTTTTAGTCCAAATTAAATGGGTATAGTCTATATTATTTTTAAATAAATATATATATGATATAAATAGGCTTCGAATACTCCCATGGATATGCCTTAGCTTTAAAAAGCCAAAGTCAAAGTCCAAGGGAGGGTCCAAGGCTAGTGGACCACTTCAAGGACCTTAAATGCTTCCTTAAACATTTCCTTAGTTTTTTTTTTCTTGGCTAAGTCCATATGTGCAGGGGCATTTTCGTAAATATTATTTTTAAGTTAAATTAGAAAGTGGGTATATTTTATATTATTTCTAAATAACTATATAAGGGATTTTATATTAAAATATCCCCAAAATTAATCACTTTCACAAATACCCACTTCAAAATAAAAAGTTCATCTCTTCTCCAATATTTCTCTCTCTACAAGTTCCTCCATTGAAGAACACCAAAAGCTTCAAGATTAGGGTTCAAGCTCCCAGGTTTTCACTCCAATTTCGTGTCAAAGCTTCAATTAAGGTATGGGAACCTTCATTCATGGAATTTCTTTCTCCATGAAGCCCTTCAACACTAATTTTCGAAATTGGGAATTTGTTCAAAAACTAGGGTTTTGATTCTAGCCATGGGTTATTCTTGAAAACGATTTCTTTATGTTAATTATCCTATATTATGATGAATTTGATGTTTATTGAGGGTTTTTATTGTGAAATTCCCCATGAACCCATGTGCTTCCCCATGACCCCAAATTTATGAAATTGAGATGGGTTTGTTCATGCAATGTGAATACTTACAATAGTATCTATGTTAATTTAGTCAATTAGTCTTGTTTGATTCATGCTTAAAGTAGTAATTCTAAGTGTGATTTCATGACATGATCTATGACCCTTGAAGGGTAAATTGTAAGTGTTGAATCTTGAAGTATTGCCTTGAAGGCAATGTATGAAGGTACTCTATGTTTAAGATTCTTATATACGAATGGATTGATCCAGTTGAAAGGTGGAGGTTCTTACTTTTCATGTATTTATGTATGAAGTTATGTTCCACTTGAATGATGAATATCCAATGACTAATGTGTGAATTATGGTATTGTTGAAAGACTAGTTTCCTTTACTACTACACATGATTATGTATGAATTCTCTTGGATGATTATATGATGATTCTAAGGTGAAAGGTAGTTCTCACCATGTTGAATCAATGAGCTATGTTATGAGTTGGGTTGAATGAAGGGTAATGTACTCCTTCTCATATGAAATTGTAATTCACCTTAACTATGTATAAGTAGGAGAATAATGCTTAGCACCGAGCGGATATGGCAAATGAGGTAGAGATTCTCCCTCACAGGGTCTTCTACATATGCTCTCATGAGAGGGAAACTCTCCCGCTAGTAAAATAGGTTGGGTTTCTAGAAGAAATCTCCCTATCCTATAACTATGTGCCCACATAGGTATTAGCTAGTGGATCCACATTATAGCTATATATGTCTAGTTCTACCTTAGGCAAGTAGGACACCTTTTTTCGATGTGGGGTTATATGACACCGGATTCCATGTAGCTCACATGGTCTATGTCGGTTAATGCACTTCTCCCTATGTAATAAGATAATGAATATGACTTGCACTATACTTGTTATTTCTTGATAAGTTTACTTAGTAGGAGTGGGGGTATGGGACTTTACTTTTATATTGCACAAGTAAGCTTTGCAAGGGATTATGGGTTGGTTCATTATGCAATGGTAAGACATGAAGGTTGATATATGTTGATTGGATTGTTGTTATGGTATGACTCTCCTTATGTATATGAAATGAGTATGATTATTCCTTATGTATGATTATGGATTATGATGAGGTCTAAAGTTGATATGTGTTACTAAGGTGATTCTAAATGGATACTTAGTATAGTTGGTATTATGGGATGCCAACTATACATTGCACAAGTATGCTTTTTGGGTTGCTAAGGTGATGATTCTACTATGTTATGAAGAATTATGTGATAATGCTATTATGACTTGTATTATGTCTTTATGTGCATAAATGGTCTTCTAACTTGATAAATGCGTGATTACACAAAAAAATGTCCTTTTTAGCATATTTAAGGATTTTTATGCATGTTTCCATACTTAGTGCTTTTGTACTAACCCCTTCTCTTCTACATCTCCTATGAGTGTAGGTTCGGGCCGTTGAGGTGCATTTAGTCCATTCTTCAAGAAACTTGGGTTGCTACCTCCAAGTTTTGGTGAGTCCTCAAGTCCGAGGACGAAATGCTAATGATTCTAGTTCTAGCTTACTTTCTTTGTTAAAGACTATGTTGTACTTTCTTTGATAAGACTTTCTATTGATGTAAGGGCCAAGTCCCAACTTTCATATTCCTATGTTTAGATGGTGTAATTAGACAAGTCTAGATTCCTATTTTTCATATATAAAGGAAGTTGAACTTCTACTATAAAAGTTTTAATTTTTTCTGCATTATTCTATGTCTTATGTAATGATGATACGTTAAGGGCTTGTATGAGACCCCTTCGGGGTCAAGTCCATGTCACTCCTAGGGGGTAGCTTTGGGTTGTGATAAACTTGGTATTAGAGCATAAGGTTTTGGGTAATTGATAGGTTGATGTCTTATGAACCACGTCTAGGGGAGTCTTGTTCTTGAGTTTGAAGCGCACCACACTTATGAATGAGAGGCTATAAGATGTTTAGGAACTTTCACTTATTTTATTCTTGAGTCCTACCTAAGAGTCTTAACTCTATAAGTCCTTTATTCTAATCCTTTTCTTGTGCATATAGTATATGACTACTAGAAGAACAACCGCAAGAAGAGTGGAATAGGAGATTGCAAATGCGGGAGTTCCTCCCCTAGGAAACCAAGCTCCTCCAAATGAACAAGCTCCTCGAGGTTGACAAGGGCCTCAAGTTTCTATTGAAGGGGGAGCTATGTCTAATGTGGAGATAAGGACGACAATTCAAAACTTGACTCATGTTTTAGTGGCTCAATTTACTAGGGATGCTAAGGTGCAAGTGAATCCCAATGCTAGCACAATTGCTTCAAGGATAAGGGATTTCACAAGGATGAATCCCCCTACTTTCTTTGGCTCCAAAGTGGAGGAGGACCCACAAGGGTTCATTGATAAAGTGTTTAAGGTGCTAGATGCTATGGGTGTATCTCCTCAAGAAAAGGCGAAACTAGTCGCCTATCAACTCAAAAATGTAGCTCAAGTATGGTATGAGCAATGGAAGGAGGAAAGACCTATTAGAGCGGGTCTGGTAGATTGGGCATCATTCAAGATGGCCTTTCTCGATAAGTTCTTCCCCTTAGAATTGAGGGAGAGGAAAATGCAAGAATTCATCAATCTCCATCAAGAAGGTATGAGTGTGAAGGAATATAGCCTCAAGTTCACTCAATTGTCCAAGTATGCTCCTACATTGGTGGCGGACTCTAGGGCTAAAATGAACAAATTTGTTATGGGGGTATCCGATCTTGTGGTGAATAAATGTAGGTCAGCTAATGCTTATTCCAAGCATGAACATCTCTCGTCTTATGGTTCATGCCGAACAAATTGAAGAACAAAAGCTCAAGCAAGTGGGTAGAGAGTTGAAGAGGTCAAGGACCAATGATGGAAGTTCTTCCAAGAATAGATTTGAGGTTCAAGGTAAGCCAAGGTTCAAGAAAAAGTTTTTCAACCAAGGCTCTTCTAGCACTCCAAGAGTCAACAAAGATAGGGTGTCTAACCCTAAGCCCCAAGGGAGAAATAGTAATGGTTCTTATGTTGAGAGATCTATTTGTGCCAAGTGTGGTAAGAAGCATGATGGTAAATATCTTGCCGGCACGGGTGTGTGCTTTGGGTGTGGAAAGAGTGGGGATCAATTGAAGAATTATTCGACCCATGATCTTAAATTAACGGCCGTAGTATTTGCTTTGAAAATTTGGAGACATTACCTTTATGGGATGCATGTAGATGTGTTTACCGATCAAAAGAGTCTTCAATATGTATTTAGCCAAAAAGACTTGAATCTTTGACAAAGAAGATGGTTAGAGCTTTTAAAAGACTATGATATGAGTGTCCTTTACCACCCCAGCAAGGTCAATGGGGTTGCGGATGCTTTAAGTCGAATGTCCATAGGTAGTATGGTCCATGTTGAAGATGAGAAAAAGGAGTTAGTCGGTGATGTGCATAGGTTGGCCTGGTTAGGTGTCCAACTAGTTGATTCTCCAAAGGGGTTTTACGGTTCATCACAGTTTCGAATCCTCCTTACTAGTTGATGTGAAGTCTAAGCAACACCTAGATCCTATTTTGATGGAATTGAAAGAATCTGTTCTAACTTGATAAATGCATGATTTACACACAAAAAAAGAAGTCCTTTTTAGCATATTTAAGGATTTTTATGCATGTTTCCATACTTAGTGCTTTTGTACTAACCCCTTCTCTTCTACATCTCCTATGAGTGTAGGTTTGGGCCGTTGAGGTGCATTTAGTCCATTATTCAAGAAACTTGGGTTGCTACCGCCAAGTTTTGGTGAGTCCTCAAGTCCGAGGATGAGATGCTATTGATTCTAGATCTAGCTTACTTTCTTTGTTAAAGATTATGTTGTACTTTCTTTGATAAGACTTTCTATTGATGTAAGGGCTAAGTCCCAACTTTCATATTCCTATGTTTAGATGGTATAATGAGACAAGTCTAGATTCCTATTTTTCATATATAAAGGAAGTTGAACTTCTATTGTAAAAGTTTTAATTTTTTCTGCATTATTCTATGTCTTATGTAATGATGATACATTAAGGGCTTGTATGAGACCCCTTCGGGGTCAAGTACGCTGTGTCACTCCTAGGGGGTAGCTCCGAGTCGTGACAAAAACTAAAGAAAATTATCTCCCAAAAACTAAGTTCTAAAACTGAGTAATTTTAAAATTGAGTTCTGAAATGTAAAACTTGATACTAAACTAAAAATTCAAACAGGTATTTACAGTTGTCAAAAAGTGTGCTGCGAAGGATCACTCGGCACAGTTAGTCGAGATCGCCGATCCGCCCTTTGGTCTGGTTCATTACCTTTTTGCTTTGTCCTTCAGCAACTTCAAGATATGTAACATTGGGTGATGGAGTACTGCATCGCCGAATCATTTCGCGACTTGCCAACTGCTCCTTTATCTCACCGACTCGATTTTCTCCTTCAGTGCTTGCCACACTGGAACATTAGGTGAGACCATAGCCTTTCAGTGACTCATATAATGGCTTAGGCGATCCTCAAGCTGTCTGTTCTTCTTTCTTTTTAGTTGTCTTGTTACTTTCTGCCTAATATTGTCCATGCTTAGTCTCTAACTCCAAATACCTGAAACTCAAGGGTTTTCATCAGTTATTAAGACAAAATATGCATTTGAGGACACTAAATCTATCAAAATAATGCCCTAAAAGAGTCCAAATCGTGGACTTATCAACACCCCAACTTAAACTTTTGCTTATCCTCAAGTAAAACTCAAGTTCAGCAGTTCAGAAAGGATGTCTCAAACAGTGCTACACAAGACTCAATCATGAATGCACACAAAAAGTCTCTCCTTACTTATGCAAAGATCAACTATGCACTCAAATATTCATGTTGTGACTCACCATTACCAAAGAATCTCAAGCTCACTATACTTGCTTCAAATGCACGTTCAAGCTCAACAAAGGTATTCAAATGCCCTCACAAAAAGAATGATTCCATATTTACACACAATGGTTCAATCAATTAAAGTTTCAGAATCAAGATCAACACTCACACTCACAAAGATAAACACAATACATGATTTCACCCATAGGTTTGCCCTTATTTTCCAATCGACTTTTGCTTCAGCTCATTCAAGATCAAAAAGGTCTTTTCAAGGCTTGTAATGGGGTTGAGTGTAATGGTATGATCATTTAGGTTTATAGGCTGAAAATCCTTATGAAATGTGATGTGAACAACACCTTCTTTCCTTCTCTTTATCATTTTCATTCAAGCTCAAAAGTCACCTCTTATTCATCTTCCATAAGTCATTGGGAACCCCATTTTCTTTGTATTTCCATAACTTTATTTCAAAACTTTTTCTTTCTTTTTCTTTTTCAATCTCTTCTTCTTTTTCTCTCTCTCTCTTTTTTGATATATGGAGGGGTTCAATTTTTATCAAAACATGGGCACAAGGGACTTCTTTGCATTTACTTGATTTGCCTTCTCTTTTCACCGCACCCCCAAGTTAAGCTTTTGGTCTAAGTTGGCTATTCAAACAAACCACAGATCATGAGGATTATGGGTAATGGGTCAATAATAGGTAGCAAAGTTATCAAGTTTCTTCTAAGAAAAGGTTTAGGCTCAAATGGTGCTCAAAAGAGGTTCATACACTTACAAGGTAAGCCGCAAAAGAGGCATAATTTCAAATTGGTTTACACTCTTTAAAATTGCCTAAGATCATCTCAAGAAACTGCATCACTTTGTCAACCAGATTAACAGGGCAAATTCTAGGTGTCATTACACATGATTTACGATAAGCTCATCACACAAGGCATTGTCACCAAAGTCAAACAAGACTCCACACTTTCGCAAGTGTGCAATGATCATTACGAGAGACTCAATTTGATACTTGACTAGTCACAACGAGATGCAAATAGTTCACATATTGTCTATGCAACTTCAATTGATCTCATCGTAGCCATACATTCATGTTTGTTCGATTAGAAGCACTATTCAAGTATCCACAAAAAAGCAGTGTATAACAAAAATTAAGCTTAATGCCCAAATGTATATACAAAACCAGAGTTACCAAAGACACACAAAAAGTGAGCACCCCACCACAAATAAAAACATTTGTTCTCAAATGCAAACAAGCTAAAAATATCCAAAAATAAAAAGAAATAAAGACAGAGAGGGAGGTAAAGAGGGGATCCTGTCTATGCAGTCGCTCTATCTGTCTGGGCATTAGTGCCTGGTGCATCAGTCTGGTCTCAGACCTCAGTACCCAGATTCGCCTCAGAAGAAACAGTTTCTGCACTAGGACAGGCCAAGGATGTATGCGCTAATGAAACCTGCACATCTCCCTCTAGCATCTCCTCGTCTGTCTCCGCCTCAAATTCGGAATCAGTAGTCTCCTCAACTCTACTCCCATCTCTGGTGGTAACCGGGGGCATAACGGGTACATCTAGTATCTCTATCGTCCCGAAAACCATAGATATGCATGTGGACTTCAGATAATCTACATCACTCCTCAACGCAACAATAGCGGCCTTTAAAGCTGTCACCTCCTTGGTGGCCCTTTGGTCACGCTCACACACCACTATCCTAGCCGTAAGGGCATCAATGGTAGCACTCAATGGGGCAACAACATCAGTCAGGGCAATATGAATCATACCCGAAATGTAGGCCTCGAGTCTGGCAGCTCGACGATCAGCAGAATGGGCAAGTTACCCCATCCGAAGTAATGAAGCCGGAGTGATTAGAGTTTGGGAGACAGCAACAACAGCAGTTCTAGGAGGCAATGTAGTAACAGAAGAACTAGGGATATTAGAAGACACAACATAAAGAGTACCTGAAGGCCCAGGGGCTGGAATAGGCAAAGATGTCTCTACAGGTATGCAGTCTATGTCCACAACCAGGGAAGGATCCACCGAGGTTGCCTTCTTCTTCTTTTCTACTTGGTCCTTTATATATTTGCCTCGATCCTTCGGATATCGATAGAGGATGTGGGAATCAATTCCACATCTTTCTTGGCATCTCTAGGTACCCGAGCCCATCTATACAGCTCGATGATAAAAATTGGGAATGGAAGTGAGGTCTGGCACTGCTTTGCACGCACAAGAATCTCTGAAGCAAGGATTATCCCTAAATTTATCCTAGTTTATTTTATGATGCAACCCAGACAGGCTGCCTTAGTAAGGCGAAGGATCGACTTATTTTGGAATGGCATAATTATGCTGCTGATAAAGCCAAACTAGAAACTTGCAGTTACGTTCTGATCTTTCTTTTCAATCAGAGCCCCTTCTGCCAATTACTTCGGAGTACCGTCTGAAATCAGTGGGGCTAACCATTTCTTTATATTTTCTAGATTCTCTGTTCTGATTAAGTGCTGGCAGTGATCACTAAGATTCGTGGACATGCCCAAGACTGTGTTGATAGTAGCACTATCACACTTTACCTTCCGGCCTATGACAACCACGTAATCAACTGCTTTGAAAGCTTCTGCTAGCTTCTTCCTCTGGGTATTAATGCACTGTATGCACTGTATAATTCTCTGACCTAGTTTGGAATATAAGAGCCATGGGGTTTTCTGAAGATTTGGAACTTGTGGTATTTCAGGCAATCCATTATCTCCGGGTACCTGTCAATTACTCCATCTGTGGATAGACGTTTCTCCTAAAGAATCGTCCTCAGCCCCTCAGTCTTTAATGTGTTCATTGACTTGGGCGGAGGACCCTGTATTGGTGGTGCAAGCACCATTGCCTTCTTTGGAACAGGAGGAGAGAAAGTGGTGGGCTGAGGGGTTTTGATTCTAGATGGATCATGCATATTTTTAGATCGTAACTTTGCCATCTGTGCTGCTACAAGCTTATCATCATCAGATGCTATAGTTTGAGGCTCCTGATGCTCATCTTCACTCTCACATGTGGTGAGGTAAGTGTCGTAGATGCCGTCACTGTCGAAGCTTGCCGCCGGTGATGCAGGTGCCTTGACTTTACCTTTGCCTTTCCCACCAGTTGTGGAAAGTTTTGTGACCTTGCCCCTAATGCAACTGTACCCTCATTGAGTGTCATCCTTTTTGCTTTCCCTTGGGGTGGCATGTTTCTTCCTGCAACTTTAGATCTAGACATGTTTGCAAAACATCGGGAAAAAGTTAAAACTAACTTAATCAAATTCATAAAAACACAGTTGCAGAAAGACTCACCGAATCGGTCGGCGAGTAGCCAAATCGCTTTGGCGAGCTAGGTTCAGCTCGCCAAAAGGATTGGCTTGAAAGTTGTGGCAAGTTGGCAATGGGAAAGGCCTTTCGGCGAATCGCCGACAACATTCGGCGAGCAAGGTTCCACTCGCCAAAAGTTACATGCAAATAGGGTTCAGGGATGCATACAAAAGGCGATCGAGAAGACTTTCAGCGAGTCGCCTATTACACTTAGCGAGCTCAAGCTTCTGGCCAAAAGTTACAGAACCAATCATCAAATAAAGCATGAAATTAAAGGCGAGATGGGGACATTAAGCGAATCGCCAAGTGGTTCGGCGAGCTCGACCCAACTCACCAAATGACCCAACGTGCCTATTTTCAACCCAACTTCTCGAATACAACCCCGCAACTCGAAAAACAAAAAATCAAACCGTGCACAACTCGAATTCAAACAAGACCCTTAACACCCATTGCTCGGGATACTAAGACTTCTATCAGTTTTGCCAAATTTGGCCAATTGCGACATTTGCCCTTAAAAATGATGTCATTCGCTCTATCATAAGGAAAATTATATCGTTTGACACAAATACGGGATACTCATACTTCACCCAACTAAACTCAATGACAAGCAAGCACAACCCCACAAGATTTAACCAATTTCAACGTATAAGAACATGGGGAATCGACACTATAAGCATTACAGACAGGATTAATAATTTAATTTAGTCATTTAAACACTCTAATCCAATCGGAGAGGCCCAACACACATCATCAACATAATATTGCTTGCACAAGAGTACAAAATACTAAAAATTAATGCGGAGTTTGGAAAACCAACCTTAAATACTGATAAAAAAATGAAATTGAATAGTTAGGTGGCAATGTAATCCAAATCCAAGCACCAATCGATTAACTAAAATACTTATAGAGTGCGGAAATATCGAAAATACTAAGTAGGTGCGAGTTTGGGAAGATGAAAAATGAGGGAAAATGAAAGAAGTCAAAATTTAAACCTTTGGCACTTGAATAAACCATCTAGATTTTACCCATTTGGCGATGTTAGTCGTGATCGCCGAGCACTCGGTGACACGCCGAGTGGCCACTTACCTCTTCGAGCCTTACAGGACCCTTAATTTATGAGGGGGTCCAAACGTCGGACAAGATCGAGATAGCTGACTTGATCATCGATTTGCTAATAATATCCTAGGTTCGCCGAGTTTTACTGACTCCATCTTAAAATTGCGTTGAGTCTAACAGCAGTCTAGGATGGGGTCGCCGACCTCTTCGGCGTTTCACCGACTGGACTTTACCTCACCAAACTATATTTTTCAAACATTTCCCACATTTTAACCTGCACAATCAACACACCATATTCTAAAATAACAATTTAAAGGGATAAAACCTTGGGTTGCCTCCCAAGAAGTGCCTTAGTTAACGTCGTGGCACGACATAAGTCGACACTCAAACTCCACTCTTGGGGTTAGCCATAGCATCACTTAGAAACCCCCTGGTTTGTTGTGGGTAGAGATGAGGCATCACATGACCCACAAGGTTCTTGAGCAGCTGGATAGATCTCAAATAAGAACCAATCATCTATTTCATCACTTCAATGTTCTCCTTCATCTCTTCCAGCACTCTTTCATGCTTATTTACCTTGTGGAGAATGATTGAGAGCATTCCTTCGATATGTTTCCCCTCATTGTCCTTAGGCCTTCTTCACTTATGAGGAGGGATGTATTTGTCCTTCCTTTTGCATTGGACTTCAATCTCCACTATCTTTTTGGCCAACTCAACCATTTGTGTCATCAGTGCGGCCAACATGAAGTCCTTCTCTACTTCCTGGTTTGTTTCAACCATGTGATCAAACAGGTGGGCTGCGATCACATAGGGCTGCTGTGCAATACCTCCCGGAATGAGTTGGTCAGCCAATACCTTGTTTCCAAGATCAAGATTTTGTAAAAGCAATCGAGGAGGACTATATCAGGAATTTCATGAGTTGGGCATTGAGCTAGGAATTCTTTAAACCCTAGCCATGCCTCATGAATCCGTTAACCTTCCAATTGTTTGAAGGCTAGAATGTGATCCCTGAACATCATTACTTCTAATGGAGGAAACTGTATTTGCTCGCGAGTACTACTCGACATACTCACCTCCGCTATTTTAAAGCACAAACAAGCAAGACAAAGCTAAAAATTAAGTAATTAGAACTATAACTAACAAGAACAAAATTCAACTTTACTAAAAATTTTCAACTAACATCATTACCCGGCAACGACGCCATTTTGATTTGACGTATCTGGGTGCTTCATCCAATACTAAGCGTCCACGGTTGTTCAATAGTAATATAACCCAACTAGTGAGTTAGGGTTGAGTCCCAAGGGAGCAGTTTGTAAGTGAGAATTAATAGAAAAGCAAAAATATGTTCAAGTTAATCATAGCTATAGACATTTACGAACAAAAACATGATAAATTAAAGGGTGACACAAGTGTCAATTATCAAAGGGGGTTTGTAAGCAATTATTAACTAAAATGACAACTAAAACGAAAATGCAAATATGGATACGGGATTCTTAGGATATGATAGGAATATGGGCTAAAATAAACAACTAGGTATATGGTATTTATAGTAAACCGTTCTAAATTATCAACTAGGCTAGACTTTAGTGGGGGTAAATTTTCTCCCGAACAATTTACCTCGAAGCAAATCGGTTTCTCTTGAACACCAATAAGCAGAAATGAAGCGCAACCTTCTCCTTAGTCTATTCACTCTCTCGAGCTGAATGTGTGGGAGAGGGTTTAGAGTTCACTTTCTCAAGCTGAACCCAGGTTAACCCAATAATTATAGCCTATTGATTTAGTAGTTTTGGTTTTACAACCTCTCTCTCAAGCAATTCAAAAACACAAAGATAAAATTGTATTTGCAACTACAACCCCATTAAATTCAAACACAACTACTGAACAAAATCACCTTTAAACAGCAAAATAACTATCTATAAGCAATACCCAGTAGTAAATTCAACCCATATACACATAATCACATTCCAAGAATTTGGGTTTTAGCCAGACAGAGTAAAGAGATAGAAATCAATACCGAAAAGTGTTTCCATCAAATAGGTACGATAAATATTGTCTTTACACACATCAAGGATAAAGAATCTTCAATACCCACTTCTAATTGCTTAGAAAATGGAATATTCAACTCTTCAAAACTAAGGAAAATTATCTCCCAAAAACTAAGTTTTAAAATTGAGTAATTCTAAAACTTAGTTCTGAAATGTAAAACTTGATACTAAACTAAAAATTCAAACAGGTATTTGTAGTTGTCAAAAAGTGTGTTGCGAAGGATCACTCAGCGAAGTTAGTCGGGATCGCTGATCCATTCGGCGATCCACCCTTTGGACTGGTTCATTGCCTTTCTGCATTGTCCTTCAGCAACTTCAAGTTCTGTAACATTAGGTGATAGAGTACTGCATCGCCGAATTGTTCGGTGACTCACCGACTGCTCCTTTATCTCGCGGACTTGATTTTGTCCTTCAGAGCTTGGCACACTGGAACATTAGGTGAGACCATAGCCCTTCGGCGACTCACCTAATGGCTTAGGCAATCCTCAGGCTATCTGTTCTTCGTTCTTTTCAGTTGTCTTGTTCCTTTTTGCCTAATAGTGTCCATGCTTAGTTTCTAACTCCAAATACCTGAAATTAAAGGGTTTTCATAAGTTATTGAGACAAAATATTCATTTGAGGACACTAAATCTATCAAAATAAAGCCCTAAAAGAGTCCAAATCATGGACTCATCAACACCTCAACTTAAACTTTTGCTTATCCTCAAGTAAAACTCAAGTTTACTAGTAGAAAAAGGATGTCTCAAACAGTGCTACACAAGACTCAATCATGAATGAACACAAAAAGTCTCAACTTACTTGTGCAATGATCAATTGTGCACTCAAAGATTTAATTTGTGACACACCATTACTAAAGAATCTTAGGCTCACTATACTTGTTTCTAATGCATGTTCAAGCTCAACAAAGGTATTCAAATGCCCTCACAAAAAGAATGATTCCATATTTACACACAATGGTTCAATCAATTAAAGTTCCAGAATGAAGATCAACACTCACACTTACAAAGGTAAACACAATACATGATTTCACCCATAGGTTTGTCCTTATTTTCCAATCGACTTTTGCTTTAGCTCATTCAAGATCAAAAAAGTCTTTTCAAGGCTTCTAATGGGGTTGAGTGTAATGGTATGATCATTAAGGCTTATAGGCTGAAAATCTCATGAAATGTGATGTGAACAACACCTTCTTTCCTTCTCTTTATCATTTTTATTCAAGCTCAAAAGTCACCTCTTATTCATCTTCCATGAGTCATTGGAAACCCCATTTTCTTTGTATTTCCACAACTTTATTTCACAACTTTTTCTTTCTTTTCTTTTTCAATCTTTTCTTATTTTTCTCTCTTTTTTTTTATATGGAGGGGTTTCATTTTTCTCAAAATATGGGCACAAGGGACTTCTTTGCATTTACTTGATTTGCCTTCTCTTTTCACCACACCCCCAACTTAGGCTTTTGGCCTAAGTTGGCTATTCAAACTCTAGATGTCTTGTTCCTTTTTGCCTAATAGTGTCCATGCTTAGCCTCTAACTCCAAATACCTGAAACTCAAGGGTTTTCATCAGTTATTAAGACAAAATATGCATTTGAGGACACTAAATCTATCATTATAAAGCCCTAAAAGAGTCCAAATCATGGACTCATCAGTTGTTTTCCTTCAAATTTATAAAGATGGGACCTTTTAGAATTAAAATCTCTTAAGAGAGGGTAGCTAGAATATAAACTCCATTAACTTAGATAATGTGATTACCCCTCGTTATGAAAGTAGTATACCCCTTTCATAATGAGGGGTATATCAACTCTAAATGGCAAAGTTGAGGGGTATATCAAACCCTTTTCCCTAAATTTAATTAGGGATTGAATGACCATTGGGTAATGTTATAGATCGTGAATAAGGGTAAATATAGTGGGTTTGAATTTCCAAAGCATTTATTTAGAGATTAAATGATTAGTTACTCTTGAAATTGCTTGTTTATTAGATGTTAAACATTTTGAGGCATGAAGGAGAGGAAAATTCATCCGTTGAGTAGTGTGCTTGTTCCAAGATTGTCACAACCCCGACCCACCATAAATGGCACCCCCACTAAACACTAGTGGGAGAACCAACTTTCTACCAACACACCAGCAATACCTCGACTATAGAACAACATTTTATTTAAAAAACAATTTTCAATCTTTAAAAGCAACTTTCATAAACAATAACCAAGTCACCAAATAATTGCAAAAATATTTCTTTTTAGAACCTTAAAGTTATGTAACAAACACCTATCCGTAGTTTAGGGTACAGGGATTAACCCCAAAATAAACAAGTAAAGAGAGTATAAGTCTAGAAAATGGACTAGAAAAGCAAGAAAAAACCATGGTAGTTATTTCTCCCCAGTATACACGCAAGTGTACGTGGTCGCTCAAGTAATATAGTTTCTTTAAGAAATGAGTTTTCGCTCCCAAGGGACTTGTGATCGACTTATATTTAATACTTAACTCTACAACTAAACAAAAGTAACCTTTTAAGAAGATTGTGATGATTAGTAAATACTATTCCTACTTATGCAATAGCAAAAAGTAACCAATTGTGAATGAGTTTAAGATGATGTTTTAAGCAAGTTAAAGATAATTCCAGGGTTGCAGCATGTAATGGATTTCATGTATCAGATCTTAGGCAATGAACTAATTTTTGGTTATCAAGTTACTGGTTTACAGGGTTTAATTGTATGAGTCAGGTCTCTCGACCTCTAGTCGCCTACCAGTTAGTTGTCTAACTACATCATTGAATGGGGATAGCAGGCCTAACTGTCGAGTATTTATATTTCATCCCGTTTTGTAACCAAGCAATTTATTCGTTCGGGCATTACTCCTGAACACACATCAACTCTATCTACTCTCTCCTCTCTATTTTAAGAATAGACAATAGATTTATCTTATGGTGCGCAAGCATAAAATACTAAAACAAGAATATAGAAGTAACTTATAATGACAACCAAGAATTAATTCAAGAACCTTAAATAATCAACATTCAATACGTAGCTACATCTCCAGAACTAGGGCGTTTAGCCACTCATATTATTCGAAAACCACAAAATACAATTGTTCATGCGATTTTCGGAAATAAAAAGAGCTAGAAAATTGAAACCTATTACAAGCGATGGAACTTGCTCTTGCACACCAAAATAATGTCGAACTCCCAACAAAATAGCCCTAGAGGTCTATTTATAGATGTTGGGAAAACTAGAGTCAAATTCTACTTCAACTAGGAATCTTATTTTAATCTATTTTTGTTGAAAAAGTCAGAACATGGCTGGGGTGCCGCGCCTCCCATCGCGCCAAGGCAAGGCCCTTGAAGTTTTGGCCTTGGCGCGTCGTGCCCATCAGTGCACCTGGCAAAGGCCACTGAAGTTTGGCCCTTGGGACCTTGCGCCAGACAGAGCGCCAAGCCCTAGGGATTCCAACCTTAGTCTATTTTTGCGTTTCTTTGCTCCTTCTTCCTTCGCATCAACTCCAATTCCCATAAGAGTTCATGGAACAATTGATCATATGTTTTAGTGCATAATCATCGCATGTTTAACAAAATCAAGCTAATAGACTCAAGATTATTCATTAATTCAATCTCACCATGGGTAAATATAGGCAACTTTGGCATATGACTATGCCTAATATCAGTAGCTTAGAGAAATAGCTCACCCTTGGCTTCTCATGACGCTAGGATCACAATTGAGGTCGCTAAGTAGCTGCCTGAACATGCCATATACTTAACAAAGAATTAGAAAGTGTGGTATCAGTAGACAAATTACAATGTACTAGTAGGATCATCGATCAACTCCAAAGATATGAATGTAAGCACATAAGTAAAACATAGTATAAATGAGACAATACACACATGAACTAAGTCAACAATACAACAAGAATCACAGTTACAAATGTTGACTTAACATTTACATGAAACATGTCCCACATGATCACAATCAAGCCCGATTCACTCAAGGAACCCACACACGACAGATAATGTACTAGGCATTAATGAGCTAGTATTTTATTGACTCATTAGACTCAAATTCATGAATTACTACCATGTTTTATGCTAATTGGGGGGGGGGGGGGAATTAGTCCCTAGTTCTCTTGTATGCAAACATTCTTTGGAAAAGGCAAGTTTGATGGATTTTAAGTTGATCATCATTGAAGCTCACCGGCAAAACAAATAGCGTCCCATAGGAACCAACAAGTGTCACACTTGCTAAATACCAACCTAAATGGAGTAAATTTCCTTAGTACCAATGGTGAAATTGGTGTGGTACAATGCTTAATCAGTGTGTCGTCAATCCTAGTGCAGATACTCCTATGAGAACTAAAGGCTAACATGTAGAAGCGACTGGTGCTACACAATCCTTGATCGGTGTTCCACAGGTCCAAGATGGAAGCTAAAGGGAAAAAATCATAATTATGGAATTTAGTGCTTCTTTTGGAAGGTTCCAAGGATCAAATGGAGATTTGTGTAATTATGTACCTTTATCTTCTTCCCAGTTAGAGATAGTAGAGAAAGTTCTGTTTTGGGTAGAAATTGTTCATAGAGAATAGTGAAGAACTCCTTAGTTTGTAGAGGAAGAAATCTCAAATTTGTATCATTCCAAGCTTGGATTTCAATTTTGCTAATCATATTAGCTCGAAATGGATATTTCCTACTAGGGTATTGTCTCTATTTCTTCTTTTATGAACAACTTAATCCTTAGCTAGGGGTGTGTATTCTTGATGGTGGTGTAAAACCCTAAATGGGTATTAACTAATAGGTTTCAAAATTGAATGTATTACAGGAATCTATTGTTTTCTTGAATTTTTAACCTAAATATCAGTGCTTGCAAACATTGATTGAACTCTTTATCACCGTTTTGGCTTGAGAAAGCAAAATAGAGTTGGGTAAGACTCAATAGTGAGGGCTTGTTGAAATTTAATTTATGGGTTTAAGCCAAGAATGAGATAATCTGAGTAATTTCTCATTTAATGGTATGAGCTAGGGATAGTCTATCTACTCAAGTAATGTTTGGTTGTTTATTTGAAAGGATCTTGGAGTTCGAGAGAATCAAAGGGACATACATTTAAGAGTTTGGAAGAATAACAAATGTAGCCTTATCCAAACGCTATCCACATATCAATTGATTTGGTTATGATTAGCCTTTGCCTATTTGAGTTGAAACCCCCATTGCCATGCACACACCCCTATAGTCTTTCCAAACTCGGTAGATCATATTTGTGTTTATTTTTGTTATGTTACTTTATATCAGTGAATTTTAGTTATTACTAACCCCCCCCCCCCCATTTGATATGTATAACAATGTGTGTTCAAAATTCAATTTGCTAGTTTTCTTTGAGTAGTGAAATCAAATGAAGGTGGCCCCATCTTCCAATCCTTGTGTATGACCCGGACCTATAATGTTGGGTATTGTTTTGCATACGATCATCTATGCCTTGAAAATGAGATGTATGTGAGGGATTATTAAAAATGGCATCGTTACTGGGGATTGGTTAACAATTGTTTTTTTTTTTTTTTGTTAATTTCTAGATTCAAACTTGCATCCATTTTGTGTTCTTGTTACTTTGTGTTTTGTGTTGTTGCTTGCTAAAAACAGGGCAATATGAGCCATGAGGATGAAAAAGAAAGTGTTGGTGATTTTACAAATGGATCTTCTACGAATGAAACACCCATGGAATTAGGTTTGGCTCAAGCAATTGCCTACCACCGGAGGTAGGGAATGCGGTATTTCAAGTGACAAGTCTGATTTTTCATCTACTATTGATGAAGGGGTTATTCAATTGTAAATAAGTAAAGTATGCAAACCAACATTTGAGATATTTTTTGGAAGTTTGTCTCTATAACACAGAAATTGGAAAGTTGAATTGAAAAGGAAAAGTCAAGTTTTGGAACTGAACAAGTGATCTATGAGTCCTATCTATGGACTGTAGAACATTCTATGGGTCGTAGAAAGGTAATCGTAGGACTTGAGTTGAGTTTTGGAATTTTTCAAGTCTCGGTAAATTGACCTACAAGTGAACAGGATGAATCATCATTTGGACTACGGGTCGAGATGGGATCTGTAGGACTGTTCCAGACTTGCTGAAATTTTGGACTTAAACTTGGGTTTTACGAGGTGGCTGATGAGCCGTAGAAAGTTTGATGGACCATAAGAAGGTCTTGTGGAAGTTTAATGGATTTTTAGGCCCTAGTAAGTGACTCTACAGTTGACTAGTATAGGCGTAGAAAGTCCTCCGGACCGTAGGTCTAACCCATAGGTCACTCTGACAGCTATTTCTTAAGGATATTTGTGTTTTTAACTATTCATTTAATACCTATACTATGTCATTTTGACCCTAACTCTAAGACCTATAACTAGCTTTCAACTACAAAAACTATCCAAACCCCCTCATTCTCTAAAATCCCCAATTCATATCCAAGTTCATCCTCTCCAGTTTTCTCTCAAGTTCAAGGAATAAAGATAATGTTCCAAGCTCCAAGTCTCCCCTTCTCTCTTTCTTTGCTTGGATTTGATTACTAATTTATGTGGGAATTCACCAAGAGTGCCAAATGATTTTCAAGTTTCTAGTTCAATTTAACCTAATTGTATTAGGGTTCCATACAATCTCCATGGGTCTTACTTGAATTTGATTAAATCATTTAGTTTCAATCTTCTTATGCATAAATTGATTAAACCACATGATTTACAATTGATTTCTTATAAACCCATGCTTTTTACTTGACTATGATGGTGAATTTATGAAGAAAGCTTATGAAGTATGATTTATGGAAGTTATACATGTTTTATGAAAATGCTGTTTATAAACTAAGGTTGCTTATGAAATGTGTATCAATGAATTGTAAAAGGGTTTCTCACATATTATGAAATCATGGTTATGAAAGTTTTTCTCACACATGTTTGAATCATAATTTTTAGGAGCTACTCTATGATGACTTATGATTGGATTGGTAGTTAAATTGTGCCTTTCCAAGTATGATAATACGAATATGATTATGACTAATTTTGTTACGATTTTACTTAGCATCGAGAGGACCTTGAGATGGAGGTTCTCTTGTTAGTAGAGGCAGAGTCTCTAGAAGCAATCTTTTTGTCCCAAACTACGTAGCCCTATATGATTTTCTCAAATGACCTAGCTAGTGGATCCACAAATAGCATATGAATGAATGTTACAGAGACTATCTTGGCAAGTAGAATTCCCTTTTTGATGTGAGGGTTACAACAATTCAATGTTATAGCTCACATGATCTTAGTGTTTCTTAGTGGTAAAAATCCCACAAAACAAACTATGGTACCTTTAAAGGTTTTATGAAAAGCTTAATTATGTTTTAAGAATGCATTGACCTTGTTTATGACTTATGATTCTTTAAACGTTTTTACTCATGTTTTAGTTTGGTCATGCAATCATGTTTAAATCCTCATATGATCATGTTTATGTTTTTTTATGCATTTCCCCATACATAGTACATTCCATAATCCATGAAGACTTTTACTGTTTTTATTTATTTTCGTTGAGACTTTGTACATAGTGTATGGATTACAGATAACACTCAAATTACCCTCAAAAAAAGTTCGAAGAGTAAGCGAACGCGTTAATAAAAATGCCCAACTAAGAGTTGGGGTCGAATTCCACAATGAGTGATATAATGTAAGGAATTCTATGAAGAAAATTTAGAATGTAAATCAATTCATTTGTAGCAGTAAAGAACAATGGGTGGATAATTCCATCAAATTTACAAAAAGCATTTTGGTAATTAAACTAATATTTCAAAAATTCAAGTAAGTAACAAGTTATCTAGCGGTGTGGGGATTGGAAATTGATGTTATATATGTGTAATTGTGTTGCTCAATAGTGCTAAATATTCATGGATAGATTGGGCCATCTTCAATGACACTAATCTTCTTTAGATCTCATAGTATGAATTCATAGAATATTATTTTGGTCTCATCTACGTGTATAACTAAACAACCCATTATGTTACATTGTTCTCTCTTTCGAGTAGAATTAGGACAAATAGATTTAACCCATAATCTCTTTTTCAAGCAAACTAGAGACATCAAACCTAAATTACATGTATCAAACTAATTACCACTCCAATCAATCTCTTTCGAACATCAATAGGAGATCAAAAGTATGATTAAGTTTGAAACCTTAACCTTAAGTTAACCCCATGCTAATTAGCCAAAATCCATGGATGGAAAGCAACAAAACAGAGTAAAACACAATACCCACTACATTAAATCAACACCCAACCCCATAGTTGCACCCCTAGACTTTGGAATTTTAGCCACCCATTACAAAGTGTAAATAAATTATACACATCATGAAGGCACACATGGGTGTTATGAAATCAAGCAATTAAAAGCAACACCTACTTTGATTCAACTTCAAATTGTCAATTTTAAGAGCAAAGTTGAAAAAACCCCAAAACTAAAGATGTTCTTCACAAGGTAAAATTTTTTTTCTCTCTAGAAAGGAAAACTCTTAGCTAAAGACTAACTAAAAATTCCCTTCCCAAAATCTCCCTTTTTGCTCTCTCCTTTTGGCTATTTATAATTTCCCAAAATTGGGCCCAAAATTCACTACAGGACCACTTCGGCAACGTTATCGGGCTCGCCAAGCTAATTCGGCAGATTGTTGTTTGTTTCTTAGCACGCCTTTCTCTTACTTTAGGCTTCAGGTGTTTGAACCTCAATCAGTGAACTCTTTTGAGTTTGCCTTTTACATTCGATGAATCACCAAGTACCATATTTGTTCCCCCTTTAAGCATTCACTTTTCCTTCAAGTCATGTCACCTAAGGTGATGGTCAGCATGTTCGCCCTTTGCCTTCAGCAAGTTGCCTTTCCTCTTTAAGTTCACCGACCTGCCTTAATTAATTCAAGTGTTGAGCACTGTCACTTTGGGTGAGATCGTGCCAGTTGGGCGATCCACCCTTCTCTTTAGGTAATCAACAATGTGAAGTTTAAACTTCTTTCTATGTTTTTTGTCTTTCTTCCAAATATTCATGCTTGCCTTGTCCCTTAGCCTTCATAATGGTAAATCATCAAAATATCATTAGAATAGGACATAATTGGGAATTAAGGACACTAATTGTTGAACTAAATAGGCCTTAAATAAGTGTAAATTTACCACTCATCCATACCCCCAACTTAAACTTTTGCTTGTCCTCAAGTAAATCAAGAACACAATTAGTTCAACAAGGGTGTTTACAATAGTTCTTAATGAGAGATAACATGCAAGTGCCATTACTAGTCTACTCTTAATAAAATGCAACACTCAATCATGATCAAAAAGCTTCAAATGATGACTAGCTGGTATCAAGTCAAGCTTAAGCTCACTATAGCTTCTTCTCTAATGCAAAACCATGTTTCAACAAATGCATTCAAGTGCCCTCACATCAAGAACAATTCCATACTCTCATAAAGAAATTCAATAAAAATGTTAGGAATCAATACAACTCTCACTCTCCATAAGAAAAATACATGCAAGTTTCATCCTATAGGTTTACCCATATCTTTCGATCATCACACAACCTAGTTCATGCGAGATCTGAAGGGTCTTTTAGGCTTATAATGGGGTTGAAGGTTAAGGTTTGGTTAATATGGCTTAGTGCCTTCCCCTTTTCAAAGCATTGTTGCAGTTATTTTCACCTTTTCTCAAGTTCTTTCAATTTTTTAACACTTGAGAACTCAAACTTTGACTTGTCAATCATTGGATACCCCTTTTATTTCACCAAACTTTCCTTTTCATTTCAATTTTCAAATGGTTGTTCATCACAATATCTTTTTTTATAAGAAGGGGTTCCTTATTTTTGTAACATATTTCAAAGCTGAGTCTTAATTAATCTTTCTTTGACTTCCACTTGGCTTTCTTTACTCCTTCGTTTCCACATCCCCAACTTAGGATTTTGGCCTAAGTAGGGTATTCAAACAAACCAATGCTTCGAAATGAAATTTATGGGTGAGAAGTTAGGGGCAATTTGGCTCAAGAGGTTTCAACATGATTGTCAACAAACGATTTAGGCCCAAATGGTTGCACATTCTCACAAGGTAGTCACAAAAAGGGTATGAAAATTTGGGTTCCCTCTCAAAATTTCTGCCAAGATCATTAGTTACATTCACCACAGCTAGACGATTAGACCAACAATACAAATTCTAGGATTCAACAAGCATGCTTTCAAGTAAAACCTCATCACACACGACACTTTAAACAAAATTATTTAGCACAACCCGACAAAATAAAAAACTTACGTGTGACGTTCATTGCAAGGCACACATCAAAACATAACTAGTCAACACAAGATTCAAAAAGATCACTCAAAAGTGCAGCCACATCGATTTCTTCTTGGAATACCAACACCAACGCAATGCTCATCATGAGTATTATCCAAGACTCAATATTGAACATAATCGATACTCGAATCATTATCAATGAAAACTCAAGCATTTCAAAGATTTCCAAACTCATGGGGAAAAAAGATACGGAGAGATAAAAATTATCTCAAACCATCAAACTATTATAATAAAACCAAAATAACAAATACTACAATTATCCAAATGTAAAACTGAAAGTTACAAAATACAATCAAAAGGGGAGTATTAGCACAAGTGCCCTCACCCTACCAAAATAAAAATAACAGTGTCCTCAATGCAGAATAATGTAAAAGAAGTATGGGATGAGAGATAAATTACCCCTGCCAGGCTATGTATGTGGAGTGCTCGAATTTGGAGTCTTAGGAGGAGTGGCCTCTTCCTGGGCATTAGTGCCTGATAAAGTTTATCACAGGAGGTAGCAAAATAGGCTAAATCAGGGCATCAATGCCCAACACATAAATGGAAGGAATAGTGGAGTCTAAAGAGACCCCACTGGTACTAACTATGGAGGTTTTCTTAAGGGACCTCTTCAATGTAGCATGGACCATTGTCTCCTCAAGATCCTGTTGCTCCGTCAGTGTCAAAACAATCCACTATTCATCCGCCACTCTCCAAATCTCCTCCTTATCCGTCTCCTTAGCCAAATCATCATCGACCCTATCCTCATCTCTCTCAACATCAGCATTAACAACCATAATATCACCAACAATAATAACACCCACACTCGGCTGCTTAGCCATGACATTCAACACACTAGCATGTATAACCTTAAGACTATCAGGCAAAATAACCTCACCTAAGTTGGGCCGTATCAACCTAAGGGTGGAAATATCAGCCCTCACAGTAGACAAAACATCTGAACTACCCTCAACCTTTTCCCGGGCCTCTAACCTAGCTGTAAGGTTATCCAACCTCTCTCCATGTGACACTATTGTGGCCTCACACCAAGTAAACCTCTCTCTCAAAGGGGCTAATGAAACTTCAATCACCACTCAAGCATTTTAGGAATATCGTTCTCCACCCTTGCAGCTCGTACATCCATAGATCGGACAAAATTGCCCATTTGATAAATCATGGCCTGGGTAAAGAGGGGTCGAGAGACAAGAGTGGGGGAACGTGCAGTAGCCACTACAAGAAAACTACCTAATAGCGAAGGGAAAACTGGTCGCTATAAGTACGAATCTGGTCCCAAAAAGGGAAATAACGACCAGTTACACTTGTCCTTATAGCCCTAGTCACTAAGGACCTTTAGAGACACGATTATCGGGCTGGTTGCTGATTCTTTTTCGTGATAGTATAGCACTTGTCCTTAAAATGCTTTTAGGGACCATATATCTGGTATCTATTCACACTTATTGAAATTGAAATGGTGGTCCTTAAATCATTTTGCGACTAGTTTCTAACTGGTCCATAATTATTTTGGGACGACTTCTAAGTTGGTCTGTAAATCAGTTTATGACTAGCTTGAAACTGGTCTGTAAATCAATTTGCGACCAGTTTGAAACTGGTCCGTAAATGAGTCTGCGACAAGTTTGTAGCTCGTCCAATTTATGAAAACTTTTAAGCTGGTCCCTAAATCATTCGGGACCATTTTGAAGGTGGTCCATAAATCATTTCACAACCATTACAAATTTCCTACCCAATGGAATAAGGACTAGCAATCTAGTCCTTAGATCACATTTAATTTGCACCTAGAAAATATGATCATCAATATAAAGTTGTCACTTTCATAAATAATATATAATGTAATTACAAAATAAGGTGAATATAAGTCATCTCACTATACAACAATGAGGTAAGCTAGTAACAGTATTATGATCATGAATCCTTAGCAAAAAAATCATATACTATCCTTAAACTACAATATTGATCGGAGGGGAAGGATTTGGGTATTACGGAACTACTCTATCATCGACTTTAGAGTTGATGTTGTGCACCAACAGTTTATCTTTGGATATTGAACTAGAATAAAATCAAATACTGGATTTTACTTTGGAGCAGTGTATAGGTTACACAAAATTGAACTACAAGAGGGCCTTATGGGGTGACTTAGAACCAATGATCAACAATGCTGCAGCACCAAGTGACAGATTCTAAAATGCTGCAGCACTAAGTGATAGATTCAAAAGTGCTGCAGCACCAAGTGACAGATTCTAAGTGACAGATTGTTAATGCTGAATGAGTTCAACAATGGCCAAACATAGAGGGAGTAATCCTGGAACCCCACTTTTCAGATCACTGTCCACTTAGTAAAAATGGAGGAACATGATGGAAAGGGTCCGAAGCCTTTTCGATCTTATAACTACATGGCAGAGCATAAAATTTTTATCACAGGAGTAGAGAAGAGATGGAATAGAAGAATCTTACATGTTCTAAATGAGTTTCTTGTCCTCACTTGAAAATCCTTAAATAATCAAAAGTCCCTTTTTCTCTGCAAAATTTCATCAGGAGTTAGTGTGCTGAAAAAATATAGAGTTACATTGTACATGTTCTAAACAACAGGGGAAGTCTAAAGGTATACACGAAAACATTAACCACTATATGTACTGTATGCAATTACATTTTCACTCTCATAGATACAACTAGGACAATGTACTCACACCTTACTCGAAGCCACTCTGAACGACCCAACAGAAACCTTAAGATGTAAGATCAAAATCATAGTATGCAGTGTGTCAACCACTTTAATTTTACAGGAAACTGTTACAGTACGCATAATCATTCAACTACTTTTAAAATATTTATCAAACACACAAATATATTTTACAAAAGAACTCTTGAATTGGAAGCTGGAAATTAGGGTGTTGCGCTAAAAAAAATTCTTTCAATTGCTTCAGTTCTTTCATCTCATTTTGAAAGTTAGATATGCAATCCTTCAAAGAATGATTTTCTTTTTGAGTTGAACGTAGCTTTGCCAACAATTCAGCTTTTGAGGAAGCCCCACCTTTCAAATCTCTTGCTTTTACTCCACCTCCAAAGCCAAATACATGACTACGACTTTGAGGTCCAAAGCATTTCTCAACAATTTCTATGCTAGAAAGTGATGGTTCAGACTCCACCAATTCTTGAATTTGAGCCTACAAAGTGTATAAAGGAGATTTTTTTCAGATCCCATAATAACTAAATGAATAATAATTTAGGATAACAAATTTACTAAGATGAACATTAGTTTCTATTAAACATGTCAAATCATCCTAATGATAAAAATATATATATGTAAAATGAACTAATAACGTCTTTTTTTTAAAAAAAAAAATTGAATATGTGTTGCTATATATAATAAAATTCAAAGGTCTTAACAAATGCATAATCCTAAACCTACTAGTGAACTTCAAATAAAGACGACATGTCTAGATTCATCAAGAAAAACAACGACGAGACAATATTGATTTGTTGATTTATTAAATTCTTTCATATTAGATCTATTTATAGCAGTGGTATTTGAGTGAAGGAACTTGGAATGAATATACAGAAACAGGGGTATTCTATAATGCCACAAATAGGATGAAAACAATCTTAGATGCAAAACACATACTTGAATTATAGCTAAATAATGAATATACAAGGGAACTTCTGGAATTCCATCTCTATTTAGGGATTTCAATACAAAAAAATGGTGTGTTTCATCTCTCTCGAACAGTTAAGGTGAGACGGAGGATATAATTCAGCTAAAAAAAGTGAGAAGACTAAGAAAGAAGCTCGAACTATAGGGAGAGGGAGGAAAATTTTTACAAGCTTGATCATTTTTCTCCTTTTTTATTTTATAATGTACAAAAAAAACTATGTATACAACATTCAAATGTCCAACAGTAACTTCAAATTTAATTTAATAGAGTGCCACTTCATCTAAAAAGTGTTAAAATAGTGTCATTATATCAAGTCCTCATTTGTGAAATAATCCACAATCTAGCAAAAATCCAAAGCTTTGAACACTATGCAAATCGAAATATTATTATGAATCAAAAGATAATTTCACTTTTGGCTAGGTTAACAACTCACTTCAGGGCTTCAAAACTTTCGATTTTGAGAGACTATGTTCTAAATCTCACGGAAAACATCAACATGTTAGAAAAATAGATTGGAATTTCAGATTTTAATAAGTTTAATTCTTGGAGCTCTTTTTCTTATGGTTGCTCCATCATGTCTATACATAACAACATCCCTAATTCCTCCTAGTTTTTATTCAATTTCCACATAATCAACAACTCATAGATTCAAAGAACGCACATTGAGATTTGAATTTAAGGCAAAATAAGAGTATACATGTTAAAAGAGAAGTTACTTACACACTTCGATAGCATCAGCGGAAGAAGTAATACATCGACCACTGACCACATTGACAAAGAATTTTTGCTGCTAAAGCAATATATCGAACATAATCACCCTGGAATCACACATTGATTTTGGAGTTAACTATGGTGTGTAAGAGATGGGATTAGGGATTTTGTAGGTTAATTCTCTACATATATGTACAACTTTATCACCATTTTGGTGGTCTTAATTTGCTAGGTAAACTAGAGAAAAGAAAGAAGGTGGATTTCGGTATAGAGATTTAATGAGGGGTTAGGGCTTTTGAGAGATATTGGCAATATAGAGAAACATATAATGTTAAATATGTTTCTTAGCTGTAGGTGTTTTTAACTTATTTTGTAAGGAAGAAATAAATTTGTGGTTATTTCCCCTTTTTATATAGGAATAAAGACCATATTATATTTATTTTAGGGACTAGATCTTATCTCTTCATTAACTAAACATAAAAAATGGAGAACTCTAGACAAGAAAAATATCTCATCCCTATAACTATACTTTTAGGGACTAGATTTCTAGCCCATCGCCAAATGTTGGACTTTAATAACCCTTTTTATTGTAGTGAGCAACAGAAGTAGAGGTAGATGGCATGGTTGAAGGTTGGGGTGTACCTAATTGCTCTATAGAAGGAGCATATGAAGTGGCCTCAGTCTCAAAAGTGACAAGTTTAACCACAAGTGTAATGCTTGGTGGTGAAGGCTTCCTCCTAGCCACATCATCGCATAAGTAGTCAGCCTCGATCCTACAGATGTCATTAGAGGAGGCTGGGGTGATCTGCGCATTAGTCGTTTCCCTAAAAGGAACTCACGCAGCCTTTTGCAACTGTGTGATTAAGATTGAAAATGAGAGAGAGGTATGCTCTTGTCTAGCCCTCATCAACATCTCAAATGATCGACCCTACATTTATCCTTTCCGTATCAATTTTCGTACCCACTAAAACAACTTTTGCATGTCGGAGGATTAATTCATTTTGTGATGCCATGATGTGGCTACTTATAAATCCAAAACAATATTTGGCCCCAACATTCATATCTTTCTTCTCTATCTTCACCCCGCGAGCCATCCATGGAGGAGAGGTATCAAAGATAAGTGGTGCCAACTAACCTTTTAGAGTGTCGAGATCATGATTCATGCACATCATAAACATGTTAGCCTGATTTTCTGGAGTCCCTAGGGTAGTGTTGATTGCACCTATATAGCATTGTACCATCTTATCGTGCACTTTAACTTCATCCAAGGGCTTCCAAACTGTGCCCTTCCTCTTCTTTGGCAAGTTTCGTGCATAGGCCATGTAGAACTCTCAGACCCACGCTAGAACATATGGAAGTTGGGGCTTTGTAAACCCCTCAAACTAATTAAACTAGATAGTATCCCAGATGGCCAAGTAGTCACTCATGACTCCATCCATAAAGAGTCGTCGCTCTAAAGAATCTTGCGTTCTCCAGCAGCCTTGAGCTTGTTGAGGGCCCTTGGATCAATGATCGAGAGAGCAAGGGATGTTGGTAATGGGTGTTGCTATTGTATGTTTGGCCCAATCATACTACCTATGTATGTATAACACATGCAAATAATTGTTTTTGGGGAACTAGGCAGAAGGGAGAAAGGTTCCTAGCAAAAGTTAGTTTGTCTTGTCAAGGAGTTACTATAGGTAGTTTGTCTCGTCCAGTTTTTTTGTTTTACATTTAGATTGTTTCTCTCTTAACCAGAGGTCTCGAGTTTGAGCCTTTGGGGTGGAAAAATCCTTGGTAGGGAGTGCTCTCCCTAAATGGGGCAATGCACAATGTGAATCCAAAATAGTCGAGCTCCAATGTGGGTACTGGACAACGGATGTAAATTAAAAAAAATATGAAGAATGTAGTTAAGATGACATCCTTAGCTAGTTTACATAATATTTCAATAATTTATGGTAATTATATGGTTAATATTTTTAATTAAAAAGATAGAAAATACGTTCAAGTACAAAAAAACACTTTACTCTTGATTTAAATCAGTTGATTTACAAAATATTGAAAGGCCATTGTCCTATCTTTAATGCATGTGGAAAAACGAAAAGGCTGGGATCCACAAAAGTAAAAAAAAGAAAAGGAACAATACACTAGTAGGACAAAAGATAAAAATGCAAAGGCAAAATGATCAATAATTTATAATCTGAATTAGTATACATTCCAAACTTATTTATCCTACTATTTGTATTGCAACAAAACACAAAAGGACAATAAGTCCTTGATATCTTACCATACTTCCTACTTCGAATGAATTTAAATTAATCGAACGTACAACAAATCTAGAACAAACAAAATACTATATGTTATAAAACATAGTGATGTAATATGCCCTTTGTAGTTTGAATCACTCTAAAAAGAAGCTTCAATCTTCATATTTCCATGCTATTTTTAGCATCTACCTCAACCATTTTTTTTAACAACAAATTAAAAGATCATCAATAATATGATATTAAAGTAACTGAACGAGTCAACCACTTAAAATTATGAAGTCAATCTATACATTTTTAATAATCTAATTAATTAAACCATGCTAAACTAAATTAGTCAATAACTAAGATATGATCTTTAATAGTAATATACTATATATGGTTATTATTATGTTTATACTATATAGTCACATTCAAATTACTAGCTTTTCAACTACTTTACGCTTCAATCATTATATATAAACATAGACTAGCTAATAATACTCCCTCTATCCGTACGTTCCATTTTTATTTATATGACAGTGTTAAACTGGACATAAAGTAATCTTAGAGTCTGTGTTTTAAACATGCTAGACTGAAAGGAGATTCTATGAACTGATGTTATGATATCAAAAGAAGATTAGTGTCATTGTAGATGACCAAGTCTATCCATGAAGGTTTAACACTATTGAGAAACACAATTATCCCTATGTGACATCAATTTCAAATCCTCGAACCCCTAGATTTCTTGTTACTTATTTGAATATCTAAAATCTTAGTTCAATTGCGACTTTTGATACCGAAATCCTTTTCGTAAAATTGGTCGAATCATCCACCCATTGTTTTTACCGCTGCAAATAAATTGATTCACATTCTATATTTCTTCATAGAATTCTTTGTGCTATACTACTCTCTATGAGATTCGACCCCGACTCTTAATTGGATATTTTTATTGACGACGACCACTTACTCTTTGAACTTATTTTGAGAGTAGTTTAAGCGTTACAAAAAATGGCACCATTGCCGGGGAGTGATGGTTAAGAATTCCATTTGAGAAATTAGTTTGTATATTTGTTTAGTTATAGTAGATTGTTGCTTGGTGTTGTGGTTTTCTGATTTGCAGGTGTAAAACATGAGCAACCACGGTAGTGACAATGATAGTCACTACCGGCAAAACAACAACATGGGTATGAATGACATGCATATGAATGTCATTCAAACCATGACAGCCATCCGGTTACCTCCTACATTGTTTCATGTAATTGGAACAATGCTACAGCTGCTCCAATTAAGAGGAATGTTCGAGGGTTTAGCTCATGAAGACCCTATGGTCACCTTCAAATTTTTGTGGATGTTTGTGGGCCATTTGTGTTCAAAAACATCTCATAAGAGTCCATAAAGTTTGAGATTATTCTTATTCTCTTTGACGAGTGAAGCTATAACATGATTGGCAGAGCTACAAAATGATTCTATTACTCCTTTGGAAGAGTTGACTGAAGACTTCTTGGAGAGATTATTTCCTCCCTCAAAGATGGTAAAACTTAGGGACCAAATCCAAAACGTCAAAAGAGTTGGAGGTGAACCTTTACTTGAGACATGGTTACGGGTTTCAAAAATTACTCTTACAATGCCCAACACATGGTGTTCTGGACCATTTGCCACTCAAACGGTGACCTCTCATTCGGCGTCTATCAAAAACCTTGGGACTCAAATGCGTAAGATCTCCATCCATCTCAATTCAAGACAAAGGGAACGTTGCTTAGTGACACCATACAAAATCCCAAGTGTCACACCCCTTTTCGGCGCACGGCAGAAGGATTTTTCCAATTTAAGTGATGATATTGACTAGGTATTATTATATTTTTTTAGAGTCGCCACTTGGAATTGAGTTATGGTGTTTCAAGTCACCTTTTTATTTAATCCCTAATCAAAAGAAAATGACTCTTTATTTGGTCTGTGAACTAGAAATTCGGGTAAGGAATTCTATTGACCGAGGGGAAGGTATTAGGCATCCCTCGAGTCTCGTGGTTCTAGCACGGTCACTTTTATTGACTTATACTTATCTTGAATTTTTTTTTGGATACATTATTACATGCCATGATTTGCTCCTATTTATTTTTATTGTTGAAATTTTGTTAGTCTCACCCTAGATGCATCGCTGCATTCTTGGTCTTGGCATACACCGGCTTAGAAACATAACTGCTTTCTTCTCTCGAGTGTGTCACCTAATATTTTATGTCTCACATCTTGATTTTAACAAAATAAAATATTTAATAGAATAATTTTACCAAGGTGTGTCACCATATCCTTGAATTTCTTTTAAATGTTTCAAAAAAGATGTGTAACCACATTCTTGATTGAGACAATTTCTTTTTTAATGTGTCTAAATTTTGTCTAATCATTATAAACTAATATTTTTCCTTTATACATAAAATCAAGTAAAGTAAAATAAATTTAAATATTGAGGATACAATATATAATTCTGACATCATTTCTATATCCTTTTACTTTGTATTTTTATATTTTTATTACTCTTAAAATTAACGTCAAAATTAAGCATACACTTTCTAATCAAACAAAACAATAACGAATTGTAAAAAATAAATCTCATTTTTTTGTTTGATAAAATAAAACAACAATAATTTATTTATTTTAGCCTAACTGTACCTACTTTATCATTATTATCTAAATCAAGACAAGAACAATGTTATGACCCGTTCATTTTTAAGAGATCACAGCTAACAAATATAAAAAATAATTTTCGATGAAAGCTATCTTCATTCATGAAATAGAGATATAACAACTAGCAAATTAATCATTTCAATCAAATTCATGAATAAAACAAAATATACGAAAATTTGTCATAAAATTACATCAAATTCCATAAATAAATTAAAGAGATAAAGAAAAGTTGAATATCGCAAAATCTTGACCGAACCTCAATTAGAACACCCACCAAGTTTTTGTAGGTGGTTTGTGATGATATATGTGTTGTGTTTAAATAAAATAGTAATGAAAAAGAAAGAAAATATGTGAATATATTGGTGAATTTTTGAAAGAAAAGTAAACTAAAAATAAAATGGATTCCTTTTTTTTTGTTTTCCTGCTTGAATGTTGAAATGTTTATTGTTGTGTGTGCGTCTGCGTGTATTGTGTATGTTTTTTTTTTTTCTTTCTTCTACGTGTGTGTTGTGTGTTTTGGATACTTTTTTGGTGAATGTATGTATTTGTTTTTTTAGTGTAGGTGTGTGTATGTGTATTAAATGTGTGAGTGTGTGCAGGTTGTTTAGGGAAAATGGGGGGAAGTGGGGTGTGCAGGTGGGTAGTGGGTGTGGGATAGGAAATGGGGTGTGTGGGTGTACGTGGGGTAGAAAGGGAAGTGGGCTGGAGTGGATTTTTTTAATATAATATAATATAATATAATATAATATAATTTGATTTGATTATTTTTAAACTAACAAAAATTGAGTAAGCTAATAATAAATTATAAATAAGAAATACTAGTTTATTTATTAAACTAAAATAAAAATAAAACATATCTTTTTTCATATTTTCAAATCTTTTAAAATAAACTTACTAAAATAAGACAAAATTTAAATATCTAACTTAGACATAAAAGAAACATTTAAGGAATAAAAAATAGTGTAAAACCTTATGTTCGGTCAAAAATTACGTGTCTGCAGTTTGCCCCTCTTTGACTGGAAACACAAAGAGTTTTCAGACAAAGAAGTAGACAAAGTGACAAGTTTTGACTGGACTCTTATTTGAAAGACAAAATTTGTGCGACTGAGTCTTGGTTTTGGACATCCTACATATCCCGAGTTATAAGGTAATCGGGTCACATGTAGTTCAAGGAGATGAGGTGATGAGTTGAAAGTTGAGTGAGGTTCCATCGAGGCTCCAGGTCGCAGCTCCTATCCTTACATACAAAAAATGAAAGCTAATAGTTGATGTTTGCGTAATCAAGGACACAACTTCCGATGCAAGTGTCTACGATCGAGTCCCAAGGGAGTGGGCGTGAAAATTAGTGGTTAAGCGCAAACATGCTAAAGCTAATCGTAGCTAAAGACTTTAGCAAATAAAAACATAACAAGTTAAATAGGGTGACGCAAGCGTCAATTATCAAATGGGGGTTTGTAAGCAAGAAACAACTAAAATAGTGAAAATAAGGAAAAATACAAGTATGGAGACGAGATTTTTGGGATGTGATAGGAATACGGGATAGACTAAATCATTGGGTACATGTTTTTGATAGTAAATTCATTGAGTATTTGTGACTAGGCTAGACGTTAAAGGGGATGAGCTCTCTCTCGAGCAACTTACCCCATTTCAAGCCAGTTCCTCTCGAACACCCACTTGCCACATGAAGAACAGCCTCTGCCTTAACCCACTCACTCTCTCAAGCTGAGTGTGTGGACATGGGACTAGGGTTCGCTCTCTCGAGCTGAACGTCATGTCGACCCACTCTCATTGGCCATCAATTTATTGGTCTTAGTTTTACGACCTCTCTCTCGATCAAGCCGAAAACATATATATGAGATTATATTTGCAACTACAACCTCATTAAGTTCATCCACAATCACTAAACGAAATTACATTCAAACTACGAATAGACTATTAGCAAGCAAGACCCAACAACTAAGCTAACCCATATTCACAAAATCACACCCCAAGAATTGGGGTTTTAGCCACACATGTAAAAGAGATAAAGAAGTATACCAATCTCAGCTTCTATCAATGGGTATGCAAGATTAAGTCTTAAAACAGACAAAAAGTGAAGAATCCAAGAGACCCAAGTCCAAATTTTTGAAGATGAAACCCTTGAAAGCTCCAAGTTCTTCAAAACCCTCTTCAAAACTTAGAGAGAATATCTCCAAAACTCTGTCTAAAACTTAATAATCTATAAACTAGGTAAAACAAGGTAAAATTCGCCCTGAAGAATAAAAAACTGAACTAGTATTTATAGTTTTCAGAAAATGTGCTTCGAAGGATCTTTCGGCAATGTTAGTGGGAATCGCTGATGCATTCGACGATCCGCCCTTTGGTCTACTTCGTCACCTTTCATCAGTTGCCTTCAGCATCTTTGTGTCCTAGATAATTGGTGATGTAGCACTACTTCGTGGAGTCGTTCAGCGATACGCCGACTGCTCCTTTTCACCACCGATTTTCTCCTTTCCTTCAGGGCTCAGCACACTGGAACAAAAGGCGAATATGCGATCTGTTGGCGATTCGCTGAATGGGTTCGGCGATTTGCAGATCTTCGTTTCTTCGTTCTTTCGGCTTCTTTTTGTTCCTTTTTGCTAAGTAGTGTCCATGCTTTGCCTTAAACTTCAAATACCTAAAACTTAAAGGTTTTCATAAGATATCGGGATAAAACAAGCATTTGAGGACACTAATTTCATCAAAATATAGCCCTAAATGAGTTCAAATTGTGGACTCATCAATAGTCAAAAGGAAAATAAAAGTACAAGCTCCTATCTATACAACTTCTCTTGAGTCTTCACTTGAGTCTTAAATTTGAGATACCACCTTGATTTTGGTGAGTATATTGATCTTGAATAGATTCGATGCTTAACTTGTCACTTAGAGTGAGTTTTTGGCACTCTTCAAAATGACAATTTGAAAATGCTCTTGCATGACTGCATGTTTTCTTGATTAGAAGCTGAATAGAAGCAGATGTCAGGAAGTTAGGTTGCTACATGCATTGAAGAAGCTGATTCTAGCTATCATGGGGATTGATCATTCTGAAAAGAGTTGAAACTTTGTTCTTGAATTTCAAATCCATGTATCACTTGAAGAAACCTGAAAACCATCACAAACAAAAGAAATAAATAAAATTTTTGCCCTAGTTTTCATTGGAAAAATTTTGTGAGTTATTAGCAAATGTGATTTTTTTAAAAAAAATAAACCCAAACTAGGAAGTATTTATCCTAGGAGAAAATAAAAAATAACGTCGAAGACTAGAAAGTGTTTATCCTAGGAGAAAAATAAAAATAAAAGGTCTCAGACTAGGAAGTGTTTATCCTAGGAGAAAATAAAACATAATGATCTCAGACTAGGAAGTGTTTATCCTAGGAGAAAAATAAAAAATAATGATCTCAGACTAGAAAGTGTTTATCCTAGGAGAAAATAAAAAATAACGTCTCATACTAGGAAGTGTTTATCCTAGGAGAAAATAAAAAATAACAATCTCAAACTGGGAAGTGTTTATCATAGGAGAAAATAAAAAATAATGGTCTCAGACTAGGAAGTGCTTATCCTAGGAGAAAATAAAAATAATGGTCTCAGACTAGGAAGCATTTATCCTAGGAGAAAATAACTAAATCCCATTATGTAGGAGGGTCCTGCAAATCCCATTGTCCAGGAGGGTCCTGCTAAACTAAATCCCATCATGTATGAGAGTCCTTCTAATCCCATCGTCCAGGAGAGTCCTGCTAATCTAAATCTCATTGTGTAGGAAGGTCCTACTAATCTAAATCCTATTATGTAGGAGGGCCCTGCTAATCCCATTATTTAGGAGGGTCCTGCTAATCTAAATCTCATTGTGTAGGAAGGTCCTGCTAATCTAAATCCTATTATGTAGGAGGGCCCTGCTAAGCCCATTATTTAGGAGGGTCCTGCTAATTTAAATCTCATTATGTAGGAAGGTCTTGCAAATCTAAATTGCATTATTTAGGAGGGTCCTACTAATCCTATTATGATGAGGGTTCTGCTAGTCCTATTATGTAGGAGGGTCCTGCTAATCCCATTGTTCAGAAGGTCCTGCTAAACTAATCCCATTATGAAGAGGGTCCTGCTAAACTAAATCTCATTATGTTGGAGGGTCCTGCTAATTTCATTGTCTAGGAGGGTCCTGTTAAATAGTCTAGGGAGGTAATAGGTCCTCATGAAAGTTAAGTATCGCAACAGCAAATTCGACCAAAGTTGGGGTATTTTTCAGACCCTTATCCCTACTAAAGATAATCATCATTTGGAATCACCACAAGATTTTTTATTTTTAGCCCAGTTTGCACTAGAAAAATATTTTTTATGAGTTATTAAAATGAATGAGAAATACTTGTATCAAAAGAAAAATACAAGACAATATGTAATTAGGGTGTTTGTTCCCAAAAAATTAAAAGATGACAGAGTGTTTGTTCCCTTAAAACGGTAGTGATTGATTTATTTTATTTTCATAACAAATAAAAACATGTCTAGTTCTTGAAACTAAGAAACTTTGAGACCGAGCCCATTGTAAGACTGCCTATGTATCTTATATAACAAGAATCAGGTCAAATGTAGTTCATATAAATAAAATTAATTTTTTTTTTGATTTTTTTTTTTTTTGCAAAAGACCTCTTTTAAAAAAAACGCTAGAGAAGAAAAGAAAGAAATTAATTCATGATTGAGATTGTTTTGACTTTAGTTGGTACCAACAATTAGTATTATGCATATGAATCACCTTCAACTACTTTCAGATACATTTGAGATCAACTTTGAGTAATTCCTATAGTTTAAATGGTACCTCATACATACTTAAGTATTTACAAGATATGTTCCTCATGCATTAATTAAGGCGTTAAATTATTCATATCCTCATATTTCAAATGCCCTCGCAACAAATGAAGTCCTACTTCACACAACAGAAGTATTCTGATCTTAGGATATTTTTGAAAGTCACTCACGCTTAGAAAAATGTTCACTGCATGAGATTGAGATACCATATGTTTGACCCTCGTGTAAGTATCCACTAATGTGAGAACACAAAAAATGAGATCAAATAGGATTTGTCATTGGCTTGTAATGTAGGCTTAGGGAAAGATAGGATATTCATTTGGGATAAAATGTTTATTTTCTCCTTAAATTTTACACAATGCTCTCAATATTTTTTCATTTTTGCATTTGAACTTTGTTTTCTTGAAAGCTTCTCCTCATTTATTTTCTTTTTCTTTTTCTCATTTTTTTCTCCTTTTTGTTGGAGATTTTTTTCATTTTTTTATTCTAGTTTTTTTTTCCTTCTTTTTTTTTTGAACTTTCACATATTTGTCCTTTTCACTTTGGCGCTGTGTAGCTAATTGATAATGCGCTCAAGGAGGTGGGACCAAGAAATAGTGCATTTATGCACTCAAAAGGATATATGCTAAAATACGGTTATTCAAATAAAAATGTTTCAAGTTCGAAATGGGAGTTCTATGGATAACATGTCATTCGGTAGGCTTGAAAGGCGCAATCGTATCAAAGAAAGCCTATAATCATTTCTCAATTTAAATGTTGCTCAAATTTTCACCCCAGCTAACATTCGGGCCAAGTTCTAGATCAACAAAGTCATGCCTTTGACTTTTATATCTAAAGTTCACCACACAATGCACCTCAAACAATGAGGCTAGATTTCCTTAACTTTAACCAAGATGATTTCTCAAGTATTACAGAAACATATCAAGAGATACCAAAAGAAGTCTATAGGTCATAACAAAGTTGGTCTGTCTTGCCAAATAGTTTAACACTTTATTATTTTTTCTTATGCACACTCCTAAGTATGTTGGTACTAGTCAAGTCAAAAAAAATTTCTAAATTAAAAAAAATCCCCAATTATTTTTTGCCCCAGTTTTTGTGACGAGAGCTTTTTAGATTTTTTCTTGGTTGGACCGAACCTAGGATAAGGCTGCCTACGTATCTTGTCAAAGCATGAATCAGGTCAACTTAGTTCAGAAATATTATAAACACAACATTATTTTTAATAAGAAATACTTCTCTTTTTTAAAAAAAATTTAAATAAGGATCACCGATTCCGAGGAGGATTGCCTACGTATCTCATCGAGTTGAGAATGAGTTGGGCATAGTTTGTCCAGATTGGACAGTTAAATAAACATTAAGACATTTACACTTGTCTTAACAAATGCATCATTTTTCAAAATATTACTTAAGCAAAACTATTTTGAATATTTTTTATTAACTGTATAAAAGAAATTTAAATTTTTTTTTTTTTGATAATTTGGTTAAGTAGTGAAAAATCTTCAATTTCATTTTCTAGAAATGTATAATAACTTCTAAACAAAATTAATTTTTTTTATGTCTTCTGTTTTCTTTTCTTTTTTTGTAAAAATCAAAATTTCATTACACTAATCAAACTAAAATGAGTCAACTTCTAGAGACTTTCTAAATAAATGCATTTCACATAAAATGAGCTAAGTGGTCAAGTAAGAGAGGGATATTTGTCCTAGGCGGATCCAACTCTTGTTTTGAGGCTCACTAAGTCACATGCAAATGATGCAAATAAGCGGAGTCTTCTAGGGATAACCCTGTCTATATTCTAGTTTTACTAGGTTCAAATCTAAATAAGATAGGTATCTAGACTGGCTTACCCGAGTGGACAACACGAGCAAGGGAGGGGCAACTTATCGGTAGCATCGCTTTTCTGACTTCATTGCTGATCCAACCCCGTCTAACATGTGTGACTAAAAATCTTTCACTGGGTGTCAAGACACTCAAGCTTTATCTTAATAGAAGTAGGATGCATAACTGCATTCCTGTGAATGTGTGTGAGTGTTATTAGATACTCAAAGTAGTTGAGGAAGCGAAGATAATTTAATATAATTCAACAATATAAAAACGATAAATGAGCAATAAGTAGCACATTAGGCCATTATACACAATATATCCAAAAAATATAATAATAAAATTAAGTAAAAGTCAATATAACAAAGCTCGAATTCTGGTTAATCTCCAGCAGAGTCGTCAGAGATGTCACACCCCTTTCGCGCGCGATAAAGGTTTTTTCAATTAAAGTGACGGTATTGATTAGGGATTATTTTTTCTTTCTTTGAAGTCGCCACTTGAAATTGAGTTATGGTGTTCCAAGTCACCTTTTCATTTAATCCCTAATCAAAAGGAAATGACTCTTTATTTGGTCTGCGAATCAGAAATTCGGGTAAGGAATTCTGTTGACCGAGGGGAAGGTATTAGGCATCCCTCGAGTCCCATGGTTCTAGCACAGTCGCTTTTATTGAGTTGTACTTATTTTAAGTATCTTTTGGATATATTTTTATAGGCAATGATTTGCTCGCATTTTTTATTTGTTGAATTTTTATTTGGTCTCGACCTAGATGCGTAAGCACATTCTTGGTCTTGATATTTAGAGACATAATTGTCTTCTTTGCATCACACTTAATAATTTTATCTATAAGTCTTATGTTAAATTAATGAAAGTTAATTATATGTTTTGGACAAGGTGCGTCATCGCATCCTTGACTTTTTTTTTAATGTTTCAAGAAAGATGTGTAACCACATTCTTAATTAAAATCGACTTTTGAAAAGGGTCATATATTTTAATATTTTACCTATTACTGGAAATTTTAAGCGTAGTATTAGTGATTATACTACCTCTACTATTTATATTTATAAACATTATTTACATAATAAAAGTCTAAAATCTTAAGCAAATATAAAGCTAGTTCATATTAAAATTCGACATAGTTGCGTTTATATTTTTAGTATATTTATAAGTCATGACAAAAAACATTAAAAATAAAAAAAAAAATTGTGTAACTCCTCATTTCTTAATTCTTTCTAGGATGAACATTTTAAATTTTAGATAAAGTAGACTAAACAAACTATTAGAATAATTCTTTTAGACATCTAGTTGATTTTGACTGGACACAAGAGGTACTTAAATGATAACAACGTATGGTACAAAATGAAAAATAATGTACAATAGAATAAATAGGAAATATTTCAATATTATTGTGTCAAAATTAAACACACCTAAATTTCGAGCAAACATCATAACATTGGAATCATGTATTATATAAACATAAAAATCAAAATATACAATAAAATTAAATGGTACCTCTTGCTAAAATTCAATTCACGAAAAGGAAACAATCCTAATAAGGAACCACGAACTCGAAACCACGAAAGTGAACCTCGACCTCAATTTTGTTTGTGAGTGAAAGAAATATAATATATAAAAAAAATGTGAGGAGTTGTGGGATTTTTGGTTTTTTTTTTTTCCGTGTGTTGCTGCCTTGTAGTATTGCTGAATTGTTTCTCCTCTTTTTCTTTCAAGTGCTCGTGTGTTTTTGTTGTATTTTTCTGATTTTTCTTCCTTTTTTTTGCTGTTCTGTAGTTTTTTTTTGTGCAGATATGTATGTATTTTTGTTTTTTGGTAATATGTGGGAGTATTTTTGTTTGTGTGTTCTCAGGAAGTGGTCTTTTGCTAGGCTTAGAATTGTAACATAGTTGTACGCGTAGAGAAGGAAGTATTGCTGAAATTTTTTTTTCTCTTCTATATTGCTGTACGTTTTTGTGTGTGGGATTTTTTGGTAGTTGATGGTATTTCTTTTGATTTGTTGTGCGTGTGTGTGTGTGAGTGTTTTTCTTCTTTTTGGCTGAGTTTTCTTTTTTGGGGTTTTTTTTTTTTTTTTTTTTTTTTTTTTTTTTTTTTTTTTGTGTCCTGTATGTGTATGACTCTGTATGTTAAATGTGTTGTGTGTATATTTGTAGTGTGTTGATGGTGAAGTGGGGGTGAGGGAGTAGTGTGGTACGTGTGTGTGGTGTGTGGTGTGTGGAGTGGGAATTGTGGGTAGAGGTTTAGGGGGTAATGGGTAGTTGGGTAAATTATTATTTTTTAAAATAACTAATATAATATAATATAATATAATATTATTTAGTTATTTTTTAAACTAACAAAAATTGAGTAGCTAATAATAAATTATAAATAAGAAATACTAGTTTATTTATTAAACTAAAATAAAAATAAAACATATCTTTTTTCATATTTTCAAATCTTTTAAAATAAACTCACTAAAATAAGACAAAATTAAAATATCTAACTTAGACAAAAAAGAAACATTTAAGGAATAAAAAATAGTGTAAAACCTTATGTTCGGTCAAAAAATTACGTGTCTACACCAAGAATGATTGTTGAGGAATTGAGAACAATGTTGTGCCACGACGTTAAATAAGACACTTCATGGGAGGCAACTCAAGTTTACTTTTATTTTATTCCTTTCAATAACAGGTGTTGCGAGTGCAGGTTGCAATTAAGGCATTGTGTAGATAAATTCATATCCGTATTCTGAGTTGGAAAAAGCAAAATAGTGTATTGCCAACTTAGGTGATCTGAGCTCCAATTGGCGATCTGTCGAAGTACACTAGGCAAACTCCATCGAGTTTGCCAAATCAGCCTTCAGATTTGGTATCTTTCAGTTCTCATCAACGAGCATTAGCTCCTTCGGTGATTCGCCAAATGTGTTTAATGACATTAGTCAAAGTTCGTCAAGTGGGTGTAGGCTAAATATGTCAAGAGTCTTTTCAAATTTAAAAAGAAACCCCTTCATCTCTTTGTTCTTATTCCCCTTCTAAACTCCCCAATATCCTCATTTTAGTAATTGTGTACCTTTTTTGTGTGATTTTAACTGCTCAGAGTGCGTTGGATTTCTTGCATCTCGACCCCAACCCTACTCCCCTCATTTTTTTGTGTTGTGCTACAATTTGAGGTTGGTGTTTGATTTCTATCTGATCATTTATGCTAGAATTTGTTGCTTTTGATGTGGGCTTAGTGCCATTTGAAGTGTATTACTTTTTAATTTCTTTGGGTAATGCTAAATAGATCATATTGAACTGTGCGCATGAGTTAGATAGTTGATTTGGAGAAAATTTGGAATTGAACCCTTGTGTATGTTGGGTCTTAGTTGAATTGTTTATGGGTAAAGTCTGATTAGCCCAGTATTTCTCTAATTGCATGATTTTACCAAGATGGAGTGACAACCTTCTTAAGGGTAAATCGTCCTTTTGGGTAATACTTTGTGATATTTGAAGGAAGTCTGAGTACTCATAAGTAGAAAAGCAGGTGAGTAGATGATGAGTCGGGGATTTCGACTCATTTAGGGCTTAATATTCAAAGATTTCATGTCCTTAATGTCTATTTTATGCTTATAATTGATGTTAAAATATTAATTTGCAACAATGAAGGCAAAAGAGCAAGACAAGGACATTACGAGGCAAAAATAAGTGAAAGAAGTTGAAGGAAAGCAAAGTTGGTACTCACCAAAACCACTCGGTGAGTAGCCAAGTGGACCTTCAGCTCGCCCAAAGTTCCAGCAAGCCAGACCATGGACAAAACAAACTTGGCGATCAGATAAATATTTTAGCGATTCACCGAAGTGTTCAGTGAGGCCAATTTAGCTCGCCAAATGTTACAGACAGAGGTGGTGCAAAGTCATGTCAAGAAGACGAGAAGAGGAGCACTCGGCGCATTGCCGACTAGGTAGGCGAGCCCGACCTACTTCACCAAAAGTTATAGAGCAATTGGTGAAAAGATAAGCCAAATAGGGCGAGAAAGAGAGCACTTGAGGCATTACCAATCGTGTCGGTGATCCTGACTTACTTCGGCAAGTGACTCCAATGCAGAAACTATGAGAACGTATAAATGCAATTTTCAAAAGAAGAAAGGGAGTTCCCACATTGTCTAGTTCTAGGTATTTGATCTTAAACATTCTAAAGTATTGTTTTTACACTTTTGAGTAGAGATTTAGGGTTTGTTTGATTTTTAAATTAAATTTGAACATTTGGAGACTTGTGTATTGTTGCCCAACCTAATGGAAAACTTCGTTGGTAACGATTTCTTGTTCTTTATTATGTTTGTCTAAAACCCCCATTCTTGGGGGTGTGATTATGCAGTTGAATGCTTCAATTAGCTTATGGGTGTTGATATTTATTGATTTTAGTGCTGATTCGAAATGGGTTCAATTAATAGTTTGTGTTTTAATTGAGGAATTGTAGTTGCAAATACAGTTCTAGTTTAGCACTCTAAGCTTGCTTGAGAAAGAAGTGTTGGAGTTAAATTATTAGTTGATGATTGTAGTAATTGTGTTGTTAAGGATTTAGCTTGAGAAAGTGGGCATGAATGCAATCTTACAAATCTAGCTTGCAAAAGTAGATTGATTAAGGTAGTGGGTTGTTAATCTGTGTTGTGCTTGTCGAGGTTCAAAAGAACTCGCTTGATTCGTAAGGGTTAATTGAGAAATTACTATTGCACCCAAAGCCTAGCTTACCCACTAGGATTCAACAACTTTTAGTAAATAAGAATCACCCATTTTGCGAAATTGGCATTCAATTTGTCACACTCCCAAGAAACCCTCTCTATTTGTTTACCCTCGTTTTCAGTAGTCGTAATTCGGTTACCCAAATCGCCCCATTTTACATTTATTTTATTGTTGCAAAAATGTCTACATCTACAAACGATTAGAATACCATTTTACTTCGTAATCAAATTCTTTAACGTATCACTCCCTGTGGGATCAACCCCAACTCTTAGTTGGGTTTATACTTTTTAGCGACCATCTACACTTAGAATCGGATGAAGTGTAGTTGAGTGTTATCAGTAGACTGTAGATTTAATTGGAACTTGGTATGGTTGCGTATTGTATTCGAATTTGTGAAAATAGGCATTGGGCTGAACACTACCTATTCAACAGACTTGTCTTAGGTCGCCAAGAGAGTTAGGCGAATCGCCGAGTAAGTCCCAATTCACATTTCTTGCTTGAATATGTAACCTAGGTACTGTCCCATTCGGCGGGCTTGTCTAAGTACGTCGAAACTCACTTATCGCATCGTCAAGTGGTTGCGGACATTGCCCTTTGTGCCTGTTCTTTTTCATTTTGCACTGTAACTATTGGCAGACTTATCTTACCCTGCCAAAACCAATTTGGTGAATCACTGAGTTGGAGATAACTCCAGCCATTTCGCCTGAGTTCTTCATTATTGTTAATTGTCAGTTTCTGCGAGCTCATCTGAATTCCCCTAACCTTTAAGGTGAATCGCCTTCTAGTATGTGAACTTCACAAAAAAAAATTGGAATGTATTTTTTTGGGTTTTATTTCAACTAACCTTCACCGAATTTATGTTTGAACACTTGTACCTTGCAGGAAACGGCTAAAACACAAGGGAAATGAGTTGTGACTTATGATACATAATCTGATAGAGAATCCTCTCCTTCTCCTCCAAAATGGAAAAATAGGATAGTCATCAATGAGCCATCTTAACAAAAAACCACTTTGTTCTCCTCGATGCATGAGAGAGAGCAACTAAGAAAAGGGGTTGTTAGAAAAAGCACTGATATTCAATCCAAGTTGGTCCAGCCTTCTCAAGATCAGGCACTTACCTCTCGTGTTCTCTCGATCATTGCACCAAGAGCCCTTAACAGGCTCAAGGATGTTGGAGAACGCTCTATTTTAGAGAAGAGAATACTATTCACTAATGGGGTGATAAGTGAGTACCCGACCATATCAGCTATGATTAAATTTCATGGTTTAGAGAGGTTCACAAAACCTCGACCTCCTTATGTCCCGACATGGGTACGGGAGTTCTATGCATCCTACACATAAGCTTTTCCAAAGAAGAGAAAGGGGACAATCTAGAAGACCTTGGATTAAGTCAAAGCTTGTGGCAAGATAGTGCAATGCCATGTTGGAAAGATAAATGATATATTGGGTACAAAGGGCACCAGCAATGCGTATTTAAAACTCTGAATAAATAATGGTTTAGAGGAACTGAAGGGTTGGTTGGCCCTTTTCATCTCTGATATCTCCCCACCATGGATGGTTGAGGGAGCAAAGATTGAAAAGAAAGATATGAATGTTGCTTCCATATATTGGCTCGGATTCATTAGTCATAATATCATGTCATCTCAGAATGAGTCAATTCTCCATCTTTCGAAGGCCGTACTAGTTGGAAACATCATGGATAGGATAAATACTAGTGTTGGTGGGCTTATTAGTGAAGAAATATTGATGATGGTCAGACAAAAGCAAACTTCCCTCCCATTTCCGGTCTTGATCACACAACTATGTAAAAATGCAAGAGTTCCTTTTCATGGGAGATTGATGTATAGATCACCTCGCCTCCTCCAACAACATCCTGAGGATCGATATGAATACTTATGATATGATGCAGCTCAGATAAAGCCACTGCCACCAAATACAACACTCGTGGTTAATCCTTCCACTTTTGAAACCGAGGCCACTCCATCCACTCCTTTTGTGGAGCAGCCAGGTGCACCCCAACAATTTCCCTTGCCCTCTATCGCTACTTCTATTTTTTTTTTTGCACCTTCTCCCTGTCCTCTCTTCTAACCCCCCTTGACCTAGGCCATGATCTACCAAATGAGAAATCTTACTTAGTCTGTGGATGTGAGGGAAGCTAGGGTGGAGAAGGATATGTTGAAGTTAATTGATCAGCCAATTAAGGTTACAGCCTACATTGGCTCCCCTAAAATATAGGTTGAATCAGTGTGAGGCCACTATAGTGTCACTTGGAGAGAGCTTAGATAACCTCTCGGTGAGGATGGAAGCCCAAGAGTAGATAAAAGGCAACTCAGATGCTCTGACTGTGATGATGGATGAGATAGGTACTCGTATGGTTGATATACACCAACTAAGGTCTACATATATTTCTATGTTGTAGGGGTGAGGTTCCCTTGCTCGATGCACCCAAGGATCTACCTAGTAGTGTGCCGAATGTGGCTTAACAGCCTAGTGTGGGTGGTACTATTATTGGTACTATCATTGATGATGTTGTTGATAATGATGAGGAGGAGAGAGTCGAGGATGCTGATGATGAGAAGACATATGAAGAGTATATTAGGAGAGAGGAGGATGAGCAGATGTTTGCTTTGAGAGCTACATGATCTTGAGGAGATGATGGTCCATGCTACATTGGAGAGATCCCTTGAGGAGACCTCTATAGTTTCCACCAGTAGAGTTTCTTCACACTCCACCATTCTTCCTGTTGATATGTCGGGCACTGATGCCCCGGTTGAGCCTACTTTTCGACCTATTGTAATCACTTTGCGAGGCACTGATGCTCAGGATAATGCCACTCCTACTAAGACTCTAGATACGAGCACTCCACTGGCATAGCCTGTCAAGGGGACTTTTATCTCTCATCCCGTACTCTTTTTATTTTATTCCACATTGAGGACACTGCTATTTTTATTTTGGTGGGGTGAGGGCACTTGTGCAAATATTCCCCTTTTGATTGTACTTTGTTACTTTCACTTTTACTTTTGGATAATTGTAGTATTTTGTTATTTTGGTTTTATTATAGTGGTATGATGGTTTAGATAATTTTTTCTATCTATCATACCACTATAGTCGATTGTTGGATAGTCCTCACGATGAGCATTGTGTTTAGTGTTGGTATTGCAAGAAGAAACTGATGTGTCTACAATCTTGAATGATCATTTGAATCTTGTGTAAACTAGCTACGTTTTGATGTGAGCCTTGCAATGAACATCAGACATAAACTTTTGATCTTGTCGGGCTGTGCTAAATAATTGAGTTTGAAGTGCCGTGTGTTGTAAGGTTTTTACTTGAAAGCGGATAATGCTCAACTACACTTCATCTAATTCTACGTGTAGGCGATCACGATCTAGTATAAACCCAACGAAGAAATATGGTCGATTGGGAGTGATATGGTAGAGAATTCAATTAGGAAATAAAAGACGTGTTCTAATTTATTGTAGGAATAGAAATTATCGAAATCGTTGAAGTAAATCAAAAGGGTTGACAACTAGTGTCAAATGGGGGGGGGGTGATAAGGTTTGCCAATTAACAACTATGAAAATAGGGGAGTTAGTCGAGCGTCGCTGACCAAGTTGGTGATGCGCCAAGTGTTCTCCTCCATCACCATTTTTCCTTGACTCTTCATCATTAAAACCCTGAACTTTAGGCGATCAAAATCTTTTTCGCCGATCCATTTGGTGGTTCACCGAAGGTCCAATTCCATCGCCAAGTTGGATTTTCCCCAGGGATGGAACTCTCTAACACTTGGCGAGCTGAAGTGCCACTTGGTGACTCGTCGAGTGACTTTGGCGATTGTCAGCTTTCACTATCTTCGGCTTCTTTTCATCTTTTCCACTCTTTTTTACCCGGTAATGTCCTTGCCTTGCTCTTTTGCCTTCATAGCTGCAAATTAGCATTAAAACATCAGTTTAGAGTACAACATAGGCATAGAGAACACTAATACTATGAATAACATGCCCTAAATGAGTTGAAATCTCAGATTCATCAAAAGCATGCTTGTTGAATCCTAGAATTTGTTTTGTTAGTCCAATCATCTGGCTTATGGTGAATGTAAGGAATTATCTTGGGTAGAAACTTTAAGATGGAACCCAAGTGTTCATACCTTTTCTGTGACTACCTTATGCAGGTGTGCGACCATTTTTTCACCATTTTAGCTTAAACCATTTGTTGACGGCCGTGTTGAAACCTCTTGAGCCAAATTTCCCCAAAGTTTTCACCATAAATATTTTTTGAAGCATTGGTTTGTTTGAATAGTTAACTAAGGCCAAAAGCCTAAGTTGGGGTATGGAAAGGAAAGAGGAAAGAAAGTCAAGCGGAAGGCAAAGAAAGATGAAGTGAGACTAAACTTTGAAATATGTTACAAAAAGAAGGAACTCCTCCTTATTTAAAAAATAAAAAAGAGATTGTGATGAACAACCATTGGAAATTCGAAGTGAAAAAGAATGTTTGGTGAAATAAAAGGGATCTCCAATAAAATAATTGACAAGTCAAAGTTTGAGTTCTCAAGTGAAAAAGAATGGAAAGTACTTCAGAAGAGGTGAAGATGATTGCAACAGTGCTTTGAAAAGGTGAAGTCACTGAGGCAAATTAACCATACCATAACCCTCATCCCCACTACAAGCCTCAAATACCCTTGAGATGTTGCATAAACTAGGTTGTGTGATGATTGGAATATATGGAAAAACCTATGGGATGAAGCTTGGATGTATTTCTCTTTTGGAGAGTGAGAATTGTATTGATACCTAACTTCTTTATTAGCTAGATCTATGAGAGATGGAATCGTTCTTGACGTGAGGGTACTTGAACACATTTGTTGAAACATGGTTTTGCATTAGAGAAGAAGCTATAGTTATCTTGAGCTTGGTTTGATACCGCCTAGTCATGATTTGAATTTTTTTTATCATGATTGAGTGTCGCATTTTATTGAGAGTAGTCTTGTAATGACACTTGCATATTAGCTCTCATTGAGAACTATTGTAGACACCCTTGTTGAACTAATTATGTTCTTGATTTACTTGAGAACACGCAAAAGTTAAGTTAGGGGTGTTGATGTGTAGTAGATTTACACTCATTTGAGGCTTGTTTAGTTCAACAATTAGTGTCCTCAATGCCTAATTATGTCATGTTCTAATGATATTTTGATTATTTGCAGTTATGAAGGCAAAGGGACAAGGTAAGGATGAATATTTTGAAGAAAGGGCAAAAACATGGAAAGAAGTGTAAACTTCACATTATTAATTGCCGAACAAGAAGGGCTGATCACCCAACTGGCACGACCTCGCTCAAAGTGACAGCGCTTAACACTTGCATTAATTGGGGTAGGTTGGCAAACATAAAGAGAAAAGATGACTCGCCGAACACAAAGGGCGAACATGCTGACCATCGCCGAAGGTGACAAATTTGGAGGAAAAGTGAACTATTAAAGGGCTAACAAAGGTGGTACTCGACAATTCATTGAATGTGGAAGGTAGACTCAAACGAACTCGCCAACTGAGGTTCAAAAACCTGAAGCCTAAAGCAAGAGAAAGGTGAAATAAGAAGAAAACGGTGATCTACTGAATTAGCTTGGCGAGAGAAACGAGGGTTTTTGGAAAGGGAATTTTTAGTTGTCAAAGTGGACACACATTGAATGTTGGGCCAAATTTTGGAAAACTATAAATAGCTAAAAGGAGAGAAAAATGAGGGTCTTTGGAAAGGGAATTTTTAGTTAGTCTTTAGTTGAGAGTTTTCCTTTCTAGAGAGAAAAATATTTTACCTTGTGAAGAACATCTTTAATTTTGGGGTTTTCAACTTTGCTTTTGAAATTGACAATATGAAGTTGAAATCAAAGTAGTTGTTGCTTATAATTGCTTAATTTCATATCACCCCTGACTGCCTTCATAATATATGTAATTTCTTTACACTTTGTGATGGGTGGCTAAAATTCCAAAGTCTAGGGGGTGCAATTATGGGGTTGGATTGATTTAATGTAGTGGGTATTGTGTTATGTTCTGTTTTGTTGTTTTTCATGGTTTTGGGCTAATGAACATGGGGTTAACTTATGGGTTGAGGTTGCAAACATAATCCTACTTTCAATCTCCATGCTCGAAAGAGATTGATTGGAGTGGGTAATTAGTTTGATACATGCAATTTAAGTTTGATGTATGTAGTTTGCTTGAAAACGAGATTATGGATTAGATCTATTATTCCTAATTCTGCTCAAAAGAGAAAGTATTGTAAGGCAAGGGTTGTTTAGTTATGCACATAGATGAGACTGAAAGGAGATTCTATAAACTGATGGTATGAGATCGAAAGAAGATTAGTGTTATTGAAGATGACTTAGCCTATCCATGAATATTTAGCACTCACTACAACATTTTAGGCCTATAGCCACACTAAATCTGGACAACGCTTGTAAAGTGTTGCCTAAAATATTTTTGGGAACGCTTTTAAAATTTAGCTAAATTTTTAACTTTTGGCATCGATAATATTGGCAACACTTGTAAAGCGTACTGTATAATGGTATAGGCTACACTTTATAAGCGTTGCCATAGTATGAAATAAATGGCAACAACTATTTACATATATGGCTACACTTTTAAAGTGTCCTTTCTTTATAAATATAAAAACAACACATTAATAGTGTGGCCTAAAAGTTTTCACTAAAATATTATATTCCCTCCAATATTTTTAACTCTCCCTCCCATTTTTATTGGCCAAAAAAAATAATTGTAAAACATTAATAAAAACTTTTCTCTTTCTCTTCTTTCCTAGAACAGAAGTTTTACTCTTCTTTCCTTTAACATAAGCTTTACTCTTTGTCTATACGTAGAACAAGATTTTCTCCAGAACTGAAGATCGAAGAGAGTAAGCTGAAGAACTGAAGAGCTGAGCTGAAGAACTGAAGCGTTGAGCTGAAGATTCTCTTCTCTAGAACCTGATTTCCTCGAAGAGATGAAGAGCTGATGCTAAAGAGCTAAGGATCGAAGAACTGAAGAGCGGAAGCTGAAGAACTGAAGAGCTGAGCTGAAGATTTCTCCTATACCAGTTTCGTCAAGCATATTTACCGATTTGGTACAACCGAGATTCCTTTTTATTCTCTACTAATCATCTAGTACTAAAAACAGTCAATTGATTGAATTTTTGTTTTGTGTTTAGAAGGAATTGATTACTTTAGGGTTCTTACAGCTGAAATTCCAAAGTAGGGGAAGAAAGTGCCAAAAATCTGAACATCAAAGTTAGCCCTAGGCATATTGAGCAGACGAGAAAAAGGGAATTACTACTTGGAAGTATTTGAGTCAGTAAGTATCTATCTTTGTTTTCCTTAATATTATAAATTTTGAATTAAACTATTCAGCTCCGTAGTGTTCAAGACTATAGTAATGCAAAGAAGCCATAAGTATAACTCTGTAAGCTCAGCTACATAAAACATTATAGTCTCTAAAATCCTATAACTCTGTATGCTCAGCTACACAAAAGTATAGCCAAATAAAATCCTATAATCCTGTAACTCTGTCTCCGTAGTGTTCAAGTCTAACATACTCACAAGTATAGCCAAATAATCCTATAACTCTGTAAGCTCAGCTACACAAAACATTACAGTCTCTAAAATCTTAATTCTTGCAAATGTATGCCTGTAGAGATGCTTTGTGTATGCATTTTATTAAGTTGTTGGATATTGCTTCCTAAAGGATTTTTTTGATATGCAGTCCAGACAGTTTTATCTCTTTTGTCAGTTTTAGTTGCCCATCAATCTTGGGTAGTTTAATTTACTTGCATTGGAGGTTGGCTGATATTTGGAATATTACTTTCTTATTCCGGTGTTTTTTACAAAAATTACAGAGTCTTCTCTTTTGATGTGTAGTCATACTCCATGTTGGATGTTTGGAGGAGTAGGAGTTCCACTGGTACTTTCTCCTATTTTGTGACTAGAAGCTCCTCTTGTGTTTTCTGAATGATATTGTTTGCTCATTTGCATAGAAAACATGTTTATTTCACCAAATGAACATATTCTTGATTAATACCTTTACCATTTTAAGCTTTTCAGCTCTAGAACAGTCTACTCAGGAAATTTGGGTTGGAGAATAGATATAAAGCTGTGTATGAAAAAGTGCTGGTTCTATTTTCTTGTAAATTTCTAACAAGACTAAAAATAATCCAAAAAAATATTGTAACTCAATATACCAAAGCAATAATCTTCTATACAAAACAGAACACAAAAGAATTGAATAAGAAAGGGTTCAGGAGGCAGAACTCTATTCTACTATTGGACATAGTCTGACTGCTTGGGAACACAAGGTTCAGGAGGCAGAACTTTGATGCAGAGTGGTTGCATATGACTGACATGTTTCTGAATAAGGGAGGTGCATAGGTTTAGATTATAGAATTTTTTATGAAGGAAGTTGAGTGATCTGGTAGTCCTGGCAGGTTCAGATTATAGGGTGAGTCCTGGCAGTTAACTGCAGTATATAAGAAAACTGATAAGAACACACTCCATATGCCAGATGCTACTTTACAGTGTAAAAATAGATGCCTAGCACTCACTAACATTATCTGATGGCACATATAACATTCATCAAGGCATGTTTTTCCTTTTCTAAAATGCAGTCAACTTTAGCCTTAAAATCTAGTTCAACTTGCCTGCTTTAGATCGTGTTAATTGTTTTCTTCCTATTTTTAGAACTTGGAAGGCTACATAACACTTGAAGTAAAATTAATGAACTCCTTTTAAAATCAGGTTTCTAGTAAACCTTATCACATGATTCTATTAAGCCTTGAACACTTCTAGAGTCTTGAAAAATTTCACAACACTTCTTATTCAAAGTCCTTCTATATGTAATATTTCACCCTTTAAGGATCCAAGATTATGGCTAATCTTGCTTCAGGTCAGGGATAACTTAGAATGAATAAACTCTACGAAACTTTAAGTTTTTTTGGTGTGATCGACTATCTATTATAGTATCATTGTAATGTTTGCTTGAATGTTTAAACATGGTAATAGATGTTTTCTTAATCTTGATTAGTTCATTAAATTGTGTCTATCCTATTAATTTACTTTCTTTCTTAATTGTGTCTATCCTATTAATTTTACTTATTTTTCCTTAGAAGTATAATCAACATTCAGAAACATTTGTGGAGGATTCAAGTTTTGATTTGTCATAGCACAAGCGCCATGACTAGGTAAGAAACTATTATCATCTCATAACAGTACACCTGATTCTGGTAACTTACTCATGACTTTTAAAACTTATTTGTGAAGTAATTAATTATTTAATAATTGTTACTGGAAGATTAAATATTGATATCTTCTTCTAGGAATTCAAATATCCCATCCAAGGATTGGATGGATTTAGCAAGGTATAGCAAACCGTATATTGATGGTGTTGAATCATTCCTAGATTTTTCTTACACTTATGGAGATCCTCAAGGACAAGAAATTCAATGTCCATGAGCAAAATGTTGTAATATTCGTTGGACTCGAAGGAATGTAGTGTATGATCATCTAATATGCTATGGATTTGTTAAAGGTTATACTAGATGGATCAATCACAGGGAATGGGATATCAAGTTGAATGTTGACGATGATATGGATTACTCGCATGATGATATTGATGGGTTGTTAAATGATCAATTTAGAGATGTTGCACAGGCCGAAGGAGTTTATGATGGTCCAAATGAAGATGCCAAGAAATACTATAACTTAGTTGAAGAGGGAAGCCAATAATTATATGCTGGTTGTACAGGATTCTCTAAATTATCATTCACACTTCGTTTATATTTGTTGAAGTGTCTACATAGATGGAGCAATGAATCATTCACTTCTCTTTTAGAGTTATTAAAAGAGGCGATGCTCGAGTTGAACATTCCTCCATCTTACAATAAAACCAAGTCTATGGTTACGAATCTCGGTCTTGATCATGAGAAAATTGATGCATGTCCAAATGATTGCATGTTGTTTAGGAATGATCATAAGGATGATGAATTTTGTCATACTTGCAGAGCTTCACGATATATTAAAAATCCTAAAGTTGATAGTGAGGTTGAGCCTTCTAAGAAATCACATCGAGTTTCAGCAAAGACTTTGAGACACTTTCCATTAATTTCTAGACTCAAAAGGTTATTTATGTGCTCAAAGGCGGCAGATTCTTTGAGGTGGCATGACGAGGAGCGTTCTAAAGATGGAAAGTTAAGGCATCCCGCTGATGGTCAAGCATGGAAAGATTTTGATAGGTTGCATCTAGTTTTCGCACAAGATTCTCGCAATGTGAGACTTGGATTAGCAAGTGATAGGTTCAATCCGTTTCGAACTATGAGTATATCTTATAGCACATGGCCAGTTATGTTGATGGCGTATAATCTGCTGCCTTAGATGCACATGAAATCTGAATATTCTATACTTTCTTTATTTATACCTGGGCCACAATCACCTGGAAATGACACTGATATTTACTTACAACCATTGATAGATGAGTTAAAATTGTTGTGGGATTCTGGGTTGAAACATATGATGCTTCAAGAAATCAAAATTTTCAAATGCGAGCAGCTCTTATGTGGACAATCAATGACTTTCCTGCATATGCTATGTTGTTTGGATGGAGTACAAAAGGAAAGTTTGCTTGCCCTTGTTGTAACTATAACACTAATTCTTGCTATCTTAAGCATAGTCGAAAAATGTGTTATATGGATCATCAAGTTTTTCTACCCATGGATCATCCATGGAGATCTAACAAAAGATCTTTTAATGGAAAAACTGAATTGAGGCCTCATCTCCCACTTCTCTCCACTTCTCTCAAATTCCGCAAAGATCCTTATATTGGTAAAGTAGTTTGTTTTTATTTGGAGTCACCGACAGGACACTATTTATAAATAGTGAAATGTCAATTATGTAAATAGTAGAGGTCAAGTACTGTACAAATAGTAAGAGTCAGTCACTGTTCATGAATAGTAAAGGTCAAGTCACTGTTCATGAATAGTAATGTAAATTTTTGCCTATAAATAAGATGAAGGAGAAAGGGAAAATCATCCCTCATCTCCCACTTCTCTCCACTTCTCTCAAATTCCGCAAAGATCCTTATATTGGTATCAGAGCTAGATAAGAAAAAATATAAATGGAGAAATCTAGCAATAACCACGAAGCTATGAAGGAATCAATTACAGAAAATCTACAAACTAAGGTATGTTCATATTTCAATATGAATAACTAAACTATCTTATTCCTGATAATCTCTTGATTATTATTAGACTATTATCATGTTATAGTATTGTTATACTAAATAAATTCGAAGTAGTTTGCTATGAACGAAGGTAAGCTGAGAATAGGTAAGCCCAAACTATGCCATCCGAAACCGGAAACCCAGTTAGGCAAAAGAGAGCCGTTTGAGGGGAAGTACGAACTTGTTGAAGGCGCTGTTAGGGTAACTGATTGAGGCTGAAAATCATAGTAGTGACCAAAAGAATTTATTTAGGATAACTTTAATATAATTTGATAATTGATAATAACAAACAAGAAGGTTAGAAGGAATAAACTTGTTTAGAAATCATGCAAATGATGAATATATACTTATTAAATGGAGATTATAATTATAAAATACTTATTTTATATATCCTTAAAACACTTAATATTGACATAAAACGAAAAATTTATGATCTTTTACTCATTGAAGAAATAACAGAAATAGACAGAATAATGGAACTCATAGAACAAAATTGGCAGGAACTAACTATTCAAAATATAGATGAATTATATGATTTATATTCAGATTAATGATAAACTACGAATATCTAACATACTGGCTACAAACTATAGAAGATTTAGAACTACTAAATAAACTTTTAATAAATAATATTAAAACGTACCAAAGAACCCAAGATATGGAATACTTAGAATATATTTCAGAAAATATAAAAGAAATACAAAATCTTATGATAAAAAAGCAAGGATATTATGAAAAAATGTTTTCAAACTTATAATGGATGAAACTTATAAAGAACAATTATTAGAAAAAATTAATGAAATAAAACAAGAATTAAGATTTAGACAAAATAGACTAGAAGAAAATATATGGGCAGGAGTATGCCAAAAATCTATAAAAGCACAAAGAAAAACGATATTTTTATTAGATCTACAATTACAACACTTAGAATATAAATATCAACATAACTTATAATGAATAAAGAAGAATATGCTGTAGAAGAAAAGATATATAAAAGTCAAGATGGATTAGAAATAAAAATAATACATTCAAACTTAGAACGAAGATATAAAAAAATAGGAACCCAATTATATCTAATGCCAGATAAAGAATCAGCAAAATTAGAGGATAGTCTAACAACTATGGTAAGATTAAATAAAGAAAATGAAGAAATAGATAGAAGAAAAGAAATTGAAAAAATTAGAGAACAAGCTAAAAAAGAAATTAAACAAATAGAAGAAGTAAAAGATACTAGAATTCAAGAATTACAAAAAGAATTAGAAAGACTTAAACAATTATATGAAGAAAAATTAAACGCAAAAGAAGAATATAAAAAAAGAACTGAAGAATTAAAGTTAAATCAAGAAATAGAAAAATTTAAAACAATGTTAGAAGAAACAGAAGAATTACCTGAATTAAAAATAGATGAAATAAACGAAATAAATGAAGAAGAAAATATTTCAGAAAATAATTATGAATCATATTGAAACATATCTTGACCTTATAGAAAAAGATAAAAATATAGAAATAAATGTAGGAAATTTAGATGAGAAACCTAGTACTTCAAATTCTAAAACACGAATTGATACAACCCCAACATACTATACTTATGAAAAAGAAAATAGAGATAAAGTTTTATGGGATAAAAGATTAAATAAAAATTGGATACCTAGACAAACTACAGACCAAAATAATTTCTTAGATTTGATCATGAGCGAATACAAATAAAACAATTCAATTATGGATAGGTTATATATCAAAACAATTAATAGACAACAAAATATCAATAATGGATGCCCCAGGATATATAGAAAGAACACTCATAGGAACAGTAAAAATATGGTTACAAAATTTAACAACAACAAGCTTAGAAACATTAAGAAATAATACGAAACTTAATAATGACATAGCAACATCAGCAATAGACATATTAACTAAATATGAAATATCAATTAGAAATGAATTTGGAAGTATGACAACAGAAATAGAAGAACAACAGAAAGATAAAATAATAAACAGAAATTTCATGAATAAATTAGTAATATGTAAAATGAGTTATATAGATGAATATACGTGTGCATTTAGAGAATATTACTATAAAGGAATATATACAAATGATGAAAGTAGAGAAATAAGAAAATTATATTACACAAAATTACCAGAACCATTTAGTTCAAGAATACTAAAAGATTGGGAAGAATCAAATACAGTAGATACACTAGGAGCTAGAGTAAAATTCTTACAACAATGGTTTATGAAACTATGTGAAAAACATAAAGAAGAATTAAAACTAGAAAAAATATTAGTGAAAAACTTAGCATATTGTACAAGCAAGTTAGCACCTCAATTTGGATGTAAAAATCCATATAAAAAGAAAAGGATAAAGAAGTATAAAAGATTCAAAACAAAATATAAGAACAAAAATCCAAGAAAAAGATATTATATAAAAAATTATAAACACAAAAGACCACATAGAGTTAAGAAAAATATAACAGAATGTAAATGTTATAATTGTGGAAAACTAGGACATTTAGCTAGAAACTGTAAATTACCAAAAGATTTAAAGAAAAAACAAATAACAGAGGTAATAATAGAAAACGATAAATATAAACAGGTAGATTATTTAGATTATGAATTAGAAAATGAAGATAGCATATACGAATTCACAGATATTGAACTAGAAGATGAAATAGAGACGACACGATTATGAGAAAGCGATATAAAAATAATAAGTAAAGAAGAATATCAAGATAATGAATATACAGAAAAATAATATTTGACAATAATATGTTTGAACAAATAAAAGGTAAAGAATTAGACTTAAGCATAGATAAGATATTAGAAGTACCTAAACTAAAAATTTATTCAAATTAAAACAAGATGAATATTATGTAATAAGCCAAAAAGAACATGTAATAGATTGTAAATATATTAAAGGAAAAGCTAAAATACCTATCATAAATAAAAAAATAATTAATAAAGAAATTCAAGATTTAAAATAAAAAAATCCAATAAAATATGTACATTTAGAGCAACAGAAATATTAATAAAAGCATGTTTTAGAGAAGGAATAGATACACCTATAGAATTATATTTAGCAGATGATAGAATAATTCAACCTATAGAAAAAAGTATAATAAGTGCAGTTAGAGGAAATCTAATATATCAAAAATTTAAATTTATTATAAGTGCAAATTATTCAGTAGCAATAGAAGACAAAAACATAGATAAATCACTAGTACTATACTGGAAAATGTCAGGACTAGAATTAGCACCAGGAAGTAAAATATTTACAGCAAGATGTAAAAATTTATATGTATTAACTACAAAACATAAAATAACAGCAAGAAATAAGATTCAAAAATCAAAATAGAAAATCCATTTGATAAAATAATTACAAGAATTGATAATAATGATTACAGTTATAAAGAACTAGATATTGAAGAAGATTTAGAGATAGTAAAAGAAAGATTAAGTACATCTAAAAGATTAAGCTATGATACACCTTCATCATCAAGAACTAGTACATCTAGGAGATTAGATTATGATTTAATACCTAAGTTAAAAGAACTACAACAAGATGAAATCCAACCATACCAATATTATATTACAGGAATATTAGACCAAAGAAAATATTTAATAACTATAAATACAGGACAAACAGAAACCAAATTATAAGAGAATTAGTCAAAGAACATGAAATAATTACAGGAGAAAATATAAACACAGAATTACCTAGAGCTTTGGTAAATATAGAAGAAACTACCGAACAAGAACTAATTATTGGAGGAATACCAATAAAAATTAAATTCAAAATACATCAAGGAAATAATAATATTACTTTAGGAATAAAATGGATAGAAAGCAGTTAGACCATATAATATAGATGATAAACAATTAACAATAACTTATGAAACTAAGAAAGTAATTATTAAAAGAACAATTATATGATAAAATAACAACATCTTAATATAATGACAAAAATATACATTTTAGCAAAAATAATTATAGAAGGATACTATAATAGATATTACACACCTATGATAGACACGAGAAGCAAATATGTGCAAACATAATTGTCTACGGATAGTAAATGGGAAAAATTAAAAACACCATTAATAGTAACAGGATTCAATAATGAAGGAAGCATGATAACACATAAAGCTAAAAATATAAAAACACAAATATGGGATAAAATATTAATAATCGAAGAAATCTATAGTTATGAATTTACAAATAAAGATATATTATTAGGAATGCCTTTTTTAGAAAAACTATATCCACACACTATAACAAAAACACATTGGTGGTTCACTACGATATGTAATCACAAAATAGGAGCAAAAAGAGTTAATAATAAAATTAGAAAAAATACACCATGGATAAAAGGAAGTGAAAAAATTACCCAAAAATTAGAAAATGTAACAACTAATGATCATAAAATAGAAATTATAATATTCACAATAGATAAAATACAAGCAATAAACGATAAATTAAATTCATTATATAACGAAAACCCATTGCAAGGATGGGATAAACATAAAACGAAAGTAAAAATTGAACTAATAGATGAAAATAGTATAATAACACAAAAACCATTAAGATATAATTTTGAAGACCAATCAGAATTTAAAATGCATATAAATGAATTATTAGAAAATAATTATATACAAGAAAGCAATAGTAAACATAATAGTCCAGCATTCATAGTAAATAAACATAGTGAACAGAAAAGAGGAAAAAAATAGAGCATCACTGTAGATATTATTTCGGGTCTGTATACAAATAAAATGGGAAATAAATAGAAAAGAATTATTTGCCTTATATAAATGTTTATTAGCTTTTGAACCATACATTGTATATAACAAATTTATTGTTAGAACAGATAATACACAGGTAAAATGGTGGATAACCAAAAAAGTACAAGACTCAGTTACAACAAAAGAAATAAGAAGACTGGTAGTCAATATATTGAATTTTTCATTTACAATTGAAGTTATAAAAACTGACAAAAATGTGATTGCAGATCACCTCTCAAGAGAAAAATATTGAACAGACAAATACAATAGATCAGATACTCAACCTCCTAACTACACTTTGTAAAAAAGTGGATAGTATGGATGGTGAGATACAAAAGCTAAAGGAGCAAGCTAGTAGTCAGCAGCATGACGTTAAAAATGCGAAGCTACGTCGATCGGAAGACGTTAAAATTCCGAGCTAGAAGGAGACGTTGGGAAACTCCTAAAACCCATAATGTTTGTTTGAATGCGATGCAGTACATCCGAGCTACAAAGAAAACTACAGAAGAAAAAGTTATACAAATACAAATATGAATAAACTTTTGATAAACCATATCTGACTCCAAAAATACAAAAATCGTACCTACTCCACAAACAACTACATATAAAAACAAATTTAGCCCAATGAAAAATACATATAACCACATCACACGTACCTATATAGAAAACATTTACAAAGTCCAAACTTATTTAAATAAAAACCCCAGAGCTATAAATCCAAAAGAACCAAATACCGATTTTATTACCCAACACTTACAAGGATACAACAAACTAATTGCCCTACTGTACAAATACAAATTTGGTTACAACTTGTTACAACTACGGACTACTTAGTACAAAGGTACACAAACTACAGGAGATGAAATATCAAAGATACCGAACTATACAAAGCCTTTTTAACCTATAAACGAATAAGTAAAGGAACTCTATTTTTATAAAGTTCTATTCAGCCACAGAGATACTATATGGCGAGATAAACCGGTTATACAAGTCATAAAGATAGGATTGACTAGAGATATGCTAATCTAGGAGAAGATAGAAAAAGCAGGACCGAGATATCTATTGTAGATATTCCGAATTTTATGCAAATAAAAGAATTATTGGAATAGCTACAATATTAACGAACTAGCAAATAACTATTTAAACAATAATACAATATGGAGTTATTATAGCCGAGATAACACAATGATATATTCAAATTGTCGGGAAACAAGAGAAGGAGATATGGAGGAAATACGGCAATGGATACTAAGTCTCCTAAAACCAGAAAATACACCAACTACACGAGCTATCAAGAAAAATTTCATTTCACCAGCATTATTAACAAGATATTGTACAACTATCAGTAGTAAATATTCAGAGCATATATGTTCAAAATGCCAAGGAGAAGATAACCAAGTTCCAACCGTACAGCTGGAATAAAACTATCACAAGGAAGATACAAAATATCCGGCAGACTGATGAAGACAGCCGACAAAACAAAAGATATGAAGAAGACATCTATGTAATTTAGTCAAAAGTAGGAATCTTCTTTTTTAAAGTTTTTTGTTTTCTTTTGTAAAGTAAAAGTAAAGTAGTTTGTTTTTATTTGGAGTCACCGACAGGACACTATTTATAAATAGTGAAATGTCAATTATGTAAATAGTAGAGGTCAAGTACTGTACAAATAGTAAGAGTCAGTCACTGTTCATGAATAGTAAAGGTCAAGTCACTGTTCATGAATAGTAATGTAAATTTTTGCCTATAAATAAGAATCCATATGATCAAGATAGACATTATGTTATGAAGACTGTTCCGAGAGACTTGTTTAACATGAGTGATGAATTTGAATCTGATCTCGCACAAAGTTATGGAAATGAGTTGTCTGAACACTTGATGGGACCATCTATACTAGAAGATGATGGTGAAGTTACCTTAGTAAGGACTGATGTACCGAAAACTGTTATTGATGTGCCTTCGGAGGAATTTGTTACTCAACAACTTGAGGTCGAGTATGAAAAAGAGTTTGAAGATGAGTGTGAATAAGAGTTTGAAGATGAGTATGAAGAAGAGTGTGAAGACGGGTCTGAAAATGAGTATGAAGACGATTCTATAGATGAGTCGAAAGATGAGTCTGAAGACGAGTTTGAAGATGACACACCATGAGTTTTAATATTTTTATGATGACCATATAGTGCTAACTCACTCTTTTTGTTATTTCACTATTTTTGTACAAACACCTTAAGATATCTAAGTATATTGTTGTTATTACTTGTAAATTGTGGTATTTGCTGCTTGTATAAGGTGAATCATGCATGTGCTCCAACAAACATGATTATACTAGATTTAGTCAGCATTTTTGTTATTCCTAGAGTCAATGATTATACTTACTTTTCTCATACTAGAATGCTGAATTATGATGCTTTCTAGTTCAGACATGCTTAATGAAGTTCTTCTATAGATGGCATAGGAGGTTCTTCATTTTTTTTTTCTGCAGGATCAAACTATTATACTCTTGTCCTATTTTGTAGTGTTCCTAATGTATAATTTTTTTGCTGCAACAGAATCTAGCTGGGATGATGTGAAGGTTGATAAACATCGAGAAGGCAGTGAAGGCAGCACAGTGAATGCAATGAAGACTGTGAAGGCAGCACAGTGAAATCAATCCTCTGTATGTAGTACTCCCTTATCTTTCTGGAAGCTAATGATTAGTTCACTACTCATTCTCATTAACACAATGAAAGAAGCAAATTTAAATCTTTTGAAGTTATATTTCTGTAGCTTTTTCTATCTAACAATCCTAGAACGTATATGATTATAAGGCTAGAACCTCTTCTCTTTGCAGGTTTACTTTTCTATTTAACAATCACCTGATTATTGTTTTGTAGGTTCACTTACTGTAGGGAAAGAAAATAAAGAGATTAAAAGAAAGCATGAAGAATGAGTCAATCAGCAGCACTAAAGAAAAAGGGTTCGAATCCGAACAAAGCTCAAAGTCCACTGAAGAATCTGAACTTTGATATGCAATACCGATCAAGTACTGAATTGGCTAACCAATTCAATATTAAGAGAGAATAACTTGCTAAAGAACACAATGATAAAGCTAAGAATGAGCATGCACCAATAGCACATAAAAGAAAGAATTATGAGGATTTCATTCCACAACAAGGAAAGAGTAAATTGCTTGAGTACAAATCAGTAATTCATTCGTCTTCGAGGGAAGAGCTTGGTATCTCACATATGGTTGTTGGGAAAGGACAAACTGAAAAGAGCTTATTTCAATCTGGATAGTCCATTCAAGAGAAATGAATTAAACTTCCTATGCACAACTTTAGGCTCCAAACGTCTTCCAAGAAAGGTGTTACTGCTTCAGTACATGTGACTGGGGAAACACTTGGTAATGCAGAGGAACAACATGATATTCACGATCTACTAAACTTCAACAAGTGAAGAGAAAGTCGGTCCTACCGGCCACAAATCTTGATCAGTTTCTGGAAGAACAATGGCTACAAAAAGAACATGATATTCATGATCTACCAAAACATAAGAAGGTAAAGAGGAAGTCAGTCATACCAGCTACTAGTCTTAATCAGTTTAAAAAAAAAACAAGCGATACACATAGGTGATGAAACAAAAATTGATAACCACAAAGTAGTTGATGATCTTGTGGATCAAGAAGAAATCGGCAGGGATGAGTGTGCTATAGACAAGGAAATTGGCATTGATTGTGGTACAGAAGGTATGTCTTAAGCGTTGTAAGATTTATTACTTATATAAAAGAAATTTCTTATTTCCTTATTGTTACATCAATCTAGGAATATTGGAGTCAAAAAAAGTTCGAGGAAAAACAACATGTAAGGATATTCACGCAAGAAATTTGGAAGAAAGAAAGGAGGTGACATTTGATAAAGGACAAGCAGTGGGACCAACTGGTAAGATAGTGTTGAAATTAACCAACTTTATAGGAACAATTTCAAGGAACTCTAAATTCATCAGCTTTATGTACACTAGTTGGCATGCGGTGCCAAAATATACGGAAAAACGTATGTGGGAATATATCAATGTAAGAACAATCAATTTTGAGATTGCATATTTTATTGTTTGTTTTTACTGACTGAAGCTAAATATATTTTATTTTGTGTAGTCCAAATTCCTAATTCCAGTAGAAGGAAAGAAGTGGGTGATGACTAGTCTTCGTGATGCTTGGAGGCGACACAAACAAAAAATTAAAGAGAGATATTTTGATAAAAATAGTACCGTTGAGGATATGCTAGCAAAACATCCTGATGACATGCCAGAAGAACAATTCCGTCAATTGATCGAGTATTGGAAACACCCAACTGTTCAAATAAGGCAAAAATAGTGCATTTCTACTCTTCAACTTATTTTGCATTATATCTATTTTTTTTTTTTTGTTTTATTTATTAATTCAAAGATCTCTTTTTATTTAATTATAGGCCATGTGTGAGATGAATTCTCGAAACAGGAAAAAACAAAAGTGGAGGCATCCAATGGGACCTATTAATTTTGCAAGAGTACGCGTGGCATTGGTAATACTTAGTAGTTATTTCGTGAAAAAATCAAATTTCATGAGACCAATCCACTTTGTCTTTTAGGATGACAAACTTTATCCCAAGAGACCAATCCTACCTAAAATCTGGCAGCAGGCTCATGTTTTCGAGTGTTCTTGACATCCATCACTAAACCAAAGAGTAAAGGAGAGACGAGGTCTCCATTGCTAAGCCCTCTCCTCCAAGCAAAGTACCCATGGTTTTTCCCATTCACTTTCATGAGAACATAGTCGTAGTTATACACAACATAATTCATCTAATGAACTTGCCAGGGAAACCAAATCTAGTTAGCACTTCTTCTAGAAAATCTCAACTTACCATATCTTAAGCTTTCTTTAGAACATATTGATACGATTTTTTTAATTTCTTTTGATATAATTTGTAGCGTGCAACCAAAGAAAACAATGAGGAACCATCAAAGTCTGAATTGTTTATTACAACTCGTACAAAGACGGGAAAGGATCTTCAGACCGATACTCAAGTTGCAATAGTAAGTTTTTTAAAGTGGATTAGTGATGAATTTAGTTCAAGTTTAAAAGTTATATATTGTTGGGAGGGTGATATTTTTATTTTAATAAGCTTGAGTCGCTGGACAGTTTGCTCAAAAAGGATGTCAATTAAATAAACTTAATGAATCATAAACTCATTTAAGGTGGAAAGAAAGAAGTACTTACATTTAATATGGATGTCAATTTTATTCAATAGGCTGAACTTCAGAATCGCCAAAATTTCAGGAAAACAACAGATGATGCTTTTACGGCAGTGTTTGGAAAGGAGCAACCTGGTTGACTTAGGTGCTATGGTAGATCAGTGATAACAAGTCCTTTGAAGAAAGATGAGGAAACTAACGAGCTAAAACAGAAACATGCCAATGAAATCACTTCTCTAAAAGAAGAAATGAATGAAATGAGAGAAGAAATGCGACATTTCTTTAGTCAATTGCTTCAAAACAACCCTGGATTGAATGTTCGAGATATGCCAGGGTGTGTTCGATCTAACATTGCTTCACCTATTGATGCAAGTAGTGCACAAGCTGTAAAAGGCCAAAATCTTCCACATTCTTCCGGGTCAACTCATGATCCATTTCTTCAAAAGGTATTTTGTATTTTTTCAGATGTTCTTTTTTTAGAGCAATAAGTTAGAAAATTAGTATTCTAAAGAACTATATCCTATGTGATTGTAAATTTGTGATAGATGGCTAATTAGTCCTCTCAGCTTCTCTGAAAGTCTTCTTTGTGGTAGTTGGCTTATTAATGCAGTTAATTTGCAAGCTTTCTAACTTCATGTTTGAATCTTTCAAAGTAGGTCTAGTTTTGGCATGATTGATCTGGAATTTATATTGAGAAACCTCTGAAGGTTTTCACTTGCCATGGGTTGTGGTGTTGTTGGTTCCTTGAGGCTTTGCTCTCTCTTTCTCTCTTCTGAACCTCTCAACTGTATTTTTCTCAACTTTGTCTAGTTGTTCTTCATTCAAATCATCCTTTGTTTTGTTTGTTGATGTATTTCCTTTATTGATATATCAAATTTTGAATATGGTTTTCTTGTTCTTCTTGTATGTTGGTTTGTTCCTGTACAATAAGATTATTATAGTTATTATGAGTAGAAATAGTACAGTTAAGTGTCTTACCTGACTGTGCCTTAGGTTGATATTGTTGGTCTTTCCTTGTCTTCTCTTGTGGTGAACCAAGTCTTCCCATAGTGTGGTGGCTCTTCTTCCCATTGGTTGTTGATTTGTGTGTGTAGTTCTTCTTCCCATTGGTTGCTGATTTGTGTGTGTAGTTGTGGCTCCAGCCAGTAGTCCTTGCTTGGTAGTGATAATAGGAGTCGTAAGGCCAATAGGTATATCATTTTTAGCCTGATTTTTGTCTTAGTCGAGCAACAAACGATTGGATAATAGTATAGGGAGTTGGTTCAAGGCAAAAGTTGAGGAGTTATGGATTAACTTTTCGAGCTCTTTCCAATACCTTTATTGATCTCTTAAGGAGGATCAATTTCTTCAGCTTGCTCCAGTTCTTGGACTTTGGTGGCTCAAATTTACTCTCGGTGATAGTATTATTAGCAATAAAATATGTTGTTTCTAATTGACTGTCACGATGTCTCAAGCTTTCGTAGAGTGAATTTGTACTATTTTGCTCTCTGCCATCAGTATGATTAGTTTTTGGTGGCTCTTCATCTTGAACAATGTCATTAGTGACACTCTGTGTATTGGATGAATCATCTCGAGTCAGTGTTGTTAGGATCTGACTAACTGCTTCTCTTATGAAATTGACAACATCATTTATGCTGAAACTTCTCCCATTGTGGCTTATATCATCCTTTTCTTTCGAGAAATCTTAAGGAGAGTTGTCTGTATTCGTTTCAGCAAGTGTTTTGTTGTTATTTATCTCATCGAGTTGTTCATTCCCTATTTTTGATACAACATATCTGAAAGAATGTGATGTGATATCAAATGCCACATGCTGATGTGCTTCTATTTTTTCACCTGTTTTCTGTATCTTCCATTGTCGTCTTCTTCTTCTGTTATCTTTTCGTTCTCATCACTAGATACAGTAATACTCTATGGGGCCTCACATTCAGAGAGATTCATGTTATTTACCTGTGTTTCATCACCGTTGTTGCCTAAGTTTGAGATAGTAAAAGATGTTGAATCATCATTTGAATCACCAAACTCCTCTATTTCAACCGATTCCTTGTCACTCGAAGTGTTTGTTTGCCGAGGACAATGGCCTTTTGAGTATCATCATTTTTTGACATCGACCTGTCATCTTTTGCATTCCTTTTGTCCACGTGTTCACGAACATTATCTGCATTGGATACTGATGTATTTCCCTTGCATGCAGTCTGCAAATTGACTTTATTTCTACTTTTCAATTTAGGAAATGTAACCTGGATATTACTACCTCGGGGAGGAACCACATTTTCAAAAGCTGTTACTAGTAGTCCTACTTTTCTTTTCTGAGTCGGAGTAAGCTGACTTATCGCCTTCTGTAGAGCATAGTCAAACATCCATTCTTCTGCACTTTTCCTCTCATCCTCTATCTGATGTTTCAGATTAACCTTTTCTACCTCAAGATCAGGCTCCAGCTGCAGATACTGCGGTTTCCTTGGGTTGAATTTTCTCAACTTCTCCAATTCCTTGATGAATCGTTGGAGAATAATCCATCTTTTAAGATTGCTCCAGTGTGTTGGCGCTTTCTTCTCAGCTTTGTTCGTGACTCGTTCTTCATTTTCCTGTTTCTCAGGGCTGCCAGTGTTATCTCTGGTAACATTTCCTTTATCTGATTTAGATGCCTTATCACATTCCTCATTCTTGGTGTCTGACTCGTTGGAGTTTTCTTCGGTACACACTGTTGTATAGTGAACACTTATATCAATAATTTGCAGAAAATTTAATATATAAGGAGAGGATAGTTAACAATCACATGTAGAAGTATTCATGTCTTACCTTCACTAACAACTAATTGATTATCTGATGAGTGATCTTGAACTTCTGGAAGAAGAATTCTCTCGATTGCTTCTCGTACTAGCTTAACTGCTAAAAGCTTACTCGCTTCAATCTCTTGGCTATTTGCATCCTGTTTTGTAGTCATTGATTCTCTTTCCGAAAAACTCAAAAATGAATCAGAACTTTCTGCTGCACAAGACTTGTTGCCACTATCCTTGTGATTATCTTCAGCTCCACGGATCACTTTGTTGTCCAATTCTGTAGATTTAGCCGAAATCATGTCTATGATCAGGCTCCACATGCTCCTCTGCTACAATCTGATTTTTTGTACATAATTTGTTTTAATTTATAACTTTATTTTAAATGTGTAGGAAAATGGAGGTGATCAAATTTGAAGGGTCGCCACAAGTCAATTTGATCTCATTGAAGTGGATGATGAAGAGTTTTTGAACTATTGTAAAAGCTTGAATACATTATATTTGATTTTGTGAAATACATTCATTGCTAGAATATATTGAACTATTGTAAGAGTACTTTTTGAACTACTATTGTGTACACATATTTAGAATATTGCTTTATAAGTATGTGTATGTACACAAGACATACTATCTTTTGAAGTTTATTGCAAATCTATATATTTGAATTACTTATTAGCTAATTTGATGCTTATTTATTGCATGTTTTTTAATTCGAAATTGTGGCATATAAATCTTTTATAGCCAAAATTATATTGCCACACTTAAAAGTGTAGCCATAGGACTGTAAATAGTGGTATGCACATGGGCAAGGACTACACTTCAAAGTGTTGTCATACATAAGATAGAAAAGGCAACACTTTAAAATCGTGGGCAATATGGAAGAAAAGGACACGCTTGAAAGTGTAGCTAATAAGGCAACACTTTTTTAAGCGTAGATGCAAAGTGTAGCCTTTTTGCCTTTTAGGCTACGCTTGAACATGTAGCTAATAAGGCAACACTTTTAAGCGTAGCTGCCAAGCGTGGCCTTTTTGCCTTTTAGGCTACGCTTTTAAGCATAACTAATAAGACAACACTTGAAAAGTGTTGTCTAAAGTCAAAGGTTACACCTCTTTAGGCTACCCCCGAAAAAGTGTTGTCAAAAGTCAAAAAGTGTAGCCTTTTATCAAAGGGCACACTTTTTGCTAGTTTAGACAAAACTTTTCTAGGGTGGCCATAGCCCTAAAATGTTGTAGTGACTATTGAGCAACACAATTATATGTGACATCAATTTCCAATTTCCGCACCCCTAGATTACTAGTTACTTATTTGAATTTTTGAAATCTTAGTTTAATTGTGACTTTTGATACTAACATATTTTTTGTAAATTTAGTGAAATCATCCACAAATTATTCTTACTGCTGCAAATAAATTGATTTACATTCTTCATTTCTTAATAGAATTCCTTGCACTATATCACTCTTTGTGGGATTCGACCCCGACTCTTAGTTGGTATTTTTATTGACGATGACCACTTACTCTACGAACTTTTTTGAGGGTAGTTTGAGTGTTATCACTTATTTAAAGGAATATTTATTGTAGGTGCTTAATTATGGATGTGGCCGAAGCAAACAAAAAAGGGGCTAAAGGTTGTTAGAATTCTAGTAAAGTTATTGTATTTCTTTTAATGGATAGTATGTTCTTTTTTTTATAAATTAAAGATTATGATAACACACATGTATTTAGTGCAACTCAAAGTCATATTTACTCTTAAGTATTAAGTGATTCATTTGTTAACATTTTTTCTCTATAATGAAGAAACGTCAATGTCTGAATGTGGAATCGTACAAATTAACCAGCTATTGAAAGATTGTCAATCCCTTCAAAAAAAAATTGGTGAATTGTAATTTCATATATTTTCTGAAATGCTTAATTTGTGTGTTTAAAAATTACAATTCATGAGTTTGCCCATGATAAGTTCATAAAATATATGGCCAAACAGGCGTTTGGGTGAGCTATCATAATAGTTTATTTGCCGTTTGAAATTTAGTGTTTTTTCCTTTTTGGTGAATTCTTAAGTTTGTTATCTCTTTTGGAATTTTAGCTTCAAATTTAGCCCTTTGGACTCCAAATTTCTGAAGTTGATCATCAACTTAAGAGATTGTCACTAGTAATTATGATTTTTAAAAAATAAATTGAAAATGATTTGCCAAATAAAAAGGTGAGAGGAATGGCGCTGGCCTCTATCTTTAAAAGACTCAACATTTTATATTTGTTCCCATTTACTGACCTCTTTTTTTGTGTTTGTTAAATTGGATAAGTTTTTTTTTTACCGTGTTTATAAGTGCAGTCCCAAATCAGTTTTTCTTTTTGATCGAGTTCAGTTTACTTAGTTTCTATGCCAAAAAAACATATTTGATCTTACTTACACATTTCAGTAGACAAGCCCTTTTTTGATCCTACTAGAGCAATACAATAGAAATTATCTTCACCAATCTCACTACGCCACGTAGTTTAACGAGAGAAGCACAATTCTTAGGATCTTTTCAATAATAGTTTTGATATTATGTTTTTTTTCACTGTCGGTTTAATCCCAAAATGGTCAAATATTGAAAACTTAGGTAAAACACAAACCTCTTCCCTTATTCCAAGCGTCGAAAGGTGAAATCTTCACTTTTCTTCGCTTTTGTTTTACACCTTCAACTCTCTCTTTAAAAACTCCACCAAATCTTAATTTGAAATCATTAATTCGTGGACAAAATTATGAGATAATATCTCAGATGGTCTTAGAAAGTCACTACTTTGAATAATTCACTTTAGTAAGTTACTCAACTTTGTTTTATAACTCAAAAGTCACTCAACTTTGTTTTATAACTCAAATGTCCCTCAATTATTGGTATTTCACTTAGAAAGTCACTCAACTATTGATATTTTACTTAGGAAGCCTAACCAATTTAGATGATTTTTTCATTGAAATTTGTTGAAATCTAGTTTTTATTTAAAACTATTTTTAAGAAAAAAATCAAGACATATGTTTTAATTATCTTATTGAGCCTCTTCAATTATTTAATTATAAATTTATTTTAAAAACCATAGTAACAATTGACAAAAAAATCTTTCGAATAAGATATCAATTTTGAATGCGCTCATTTTAAAAAAAGAAAAAGAAAAAACCTTTTCGTATATATGTGATTTTTAAAATAAAATTATGAATTGATAAAAGATGAACGTATAATGCACATAATGCGCATAAGATGCACGTGTGACGCACGCTGAAACTAGTTTTATTGAATATGTTTCAAACTCTGTGATAAAGCTTGACTTTAGGTTGCCAATAAATTTCATTCAATATATATGTGATTCTTAATTAAAATATACTACTAAAATGACAAAGATGCACGTGTAATGCTTAGAATACGAACGAGATGCACGTGGGACACCCCACAATTTGTTTTTTTTTTTTTTATAAATGAATCATACTATTATTGTCTCTGATTATATCATCTACGAACATTCGATATGCCAAAGTTAAAAATAAAAAGTAGATGATCTTTGTGTTATTGCTATTGGCCTCCTGTTGTCAGCTATACGCTTCTTCTGGTGTGGTTAATCTAATTAATATGCATGCATGTTTGCGACCGATTTGTTTTTTTACTGGAATATGTGGATGATATATATAAAATGTAGTTGTTTTATTTTTGCTTATATGTGTAAAAGTTTAATGAAGCATTCAATGCATCTAAAAAAGAAGAGTATCTTTTAGGTGAGCGTTTTGCCTGGATCGATCGATCTCTCAAATATTTCTACAATAATTTATTAAGGAACATATTGAAATGTTTGCTCGGTGAAACATGAAGAGAGCGAAATTGTTGCTATGATGTTCTTAGCTTGACTTTTTTATCCTATCTTAACTAAGCCATAAGTATTGTTAGCCTTAAAAAAATCAATGTGTGAAATCAATGATTTTGAATTTTTGCTTTCAGCTGCAGGTGTGTTGCGTCTGGAAAGACTGCTTCTAACAAATCTCATCACTATGGTGGATGAGCTTGAGGCTAGAGACCGAGCTAGGCATGCTCGAATTTTCCAGTAATGGTGGTGTTATATAATATCCTCTTATGGTTGCCCATGTGCGTGTAATCCATAATAAGAGGATCAGAAATGGATAGTAGTACTTGTTATTTTAGCAACACCTAATGTGTGTAAGTGTGATCATACCGGTGAAATGAGATTTTTTGTCCCCTTATCAATAATTTGAATTAAAAATAATAATTTAGAAAATGACTTTTTCAACTAAAATAAGTTTATAAGGGGGCAACAAAAAATTGTTTTTAACATATTGATTTACAGATAACGGTCAATGTTTCACCTTGAGCCAAGTCAACTATATCAGGAATGTATCCATTCTATCTAATTTCTTCAAGGTTCATTGTTTTATAATTCTATCAGTCAATATTTGATTTAAGTTATTCAATACCTAACGGTCTCATTAGAACATTTGTTGAACAACATAATAGAGATGCTTTCTCAAATTTCTCTTAACTAATTTGATAGTGGCGTATACATGGATTTAAGAACAACAGACTACTTCAGTTATATGGGCTCTTTTATGAGTGTTTAAACTTACTTTTGTAATTTAAAATCTTCAACCTAACGGCACAAAAATAGATGGAAGGTTCAACTTTGTCATAAAAGGGGTACCTCGAGAGAAGACCAATTAACTGTCACTTTTATATGATATATTTATATCCTACAAAGATAATTGTTCTATTATATGTTCTTAACAAGAAGATGTTGCTATGTGGTGCGTTCTCTCTATAAAAAAATCTAAGCCTAACAATTTTAGGAGGTTAATTTATGAATAATGATTACTTTTTATACTTTATTGCTCAATTATATTCTACATTAACTTCATGATCACAGACTAGAACAAAAGCAAGTACTTCTTGCCAGTTGTGATAAGCAAAATTGTTCATCTTAGTTTCAGTATAATAATGCAATATGGATTAATTTTTTGTGGTTCAGTAAGTTCTCCTAATACCATATGAGATATTACACATCTTTGTTGGTTCCCTAATATCTTTAAAGGTTCCCTAATTGTGTTGCTTACATCATAATTTAGCCCTACATATTGGTAATGTAGCAAATCTAAGGTAAAGATTGAATCTTGTTGGCACTAATTACATTTCCTTCTCTTGTTACATAGATGTTGCTCTTAAAGATAAGACTGGTATATGATTTGTCTCGACAAAGAATTGGATGGGCAAATTTTGATTGTAAGTAATATTTCATAAAATTTAATTGTTAGACATTTTCAACTCTAACAAAACAAAGCTTTGATGTTATTGATTACTAATCTTTTTTAAATTATCTACAGGTTCATCCGGTGCAAACCATGTAATCAATGCTAAAACACTCTTTCATATGCTACAATGCTCTTCATTTACTTATCTTGGAGGTGATAATTGATTTCCCATTTGTATCCATGAAGTGGTACAAACTATTTAAAGTATATACACATATCTCATTCTTAAAGATAAGATCACTGTACATGACTTGGCTCGACAAAAAATTGGATGGGGAGATTATGATGGTAAGAATCATCCATTAAGATTTGATTTCTTTACATTGTTAACTCTATTAAGAGGGAGTCAGGGGCGGCTCAATGAAATTGGTGGCTTAAAGCCAAATCTTAATAAAAAGGTTAAACATATTCAATAAAACTAGCTTCTACATGCATCATACGCGCATCTAGTGCACGTTCTATGCATTACATGTGCATCTCATGGCACATTCTATGCATTTTACATCCAACTTGTGCAAGTTTTGTGCATTATGTGTGTATTTCTTGCGAATTATGAAGTATTTTTAAAATAAAAATATCACATATATATTATTAATTAGGAGGCATGATTACATTTTGTCCTTCATTTCTTATTATATTCTACATTTTAACTTTGTGGTCAATTACTAAAACAAAAAAAAAAAAATAAAGTACTTTTGCCTGTTGTGATAAGCAATGCTGCTTATTTTAGTTTCAGTAAAATAATGGAATATGGATTATATTTTTGTGTCCTTCTGTAACTTCTCCTAATACAATCTGAGATGTTACATTTCTTTGTTAGTTCCCTAATTACATTGCTTGCATGATAATATAGCCATGAATGAGGCTATGTTTATGCCAACAGAGCATGAAAGGGTGCAAAGATTTGTTAGAGGGTTGTCATTTTCGCTTCGGCGGACTACAGAGCATACAATGATGTTGGGCTGTTCATTCCTTTAGATAGTTGATCGTACACGCATCATTGAGAGGATCCTTCATGTGGCCTATAAAGGCATTGATAAGAGGCCCCACCATCAGGGTGGTTTTAGCGAGTCTCAGTCCCATTGTAGAGAGTTCCTGGACAGAGGTTACCCTCGATAGTTTCAGCCTAGTAGATTGGTTCAAGAAGCTCTACATATTACAAATAGAGGTTTTGCGAGTGCTAATGATCATTTGGGTCAGTCTCTTGTTCAGACTTCTCGGGTTGCACATTCTGGGAATTCGGGCCGCGGTCGCCAATCAGGTTCGAACGAGTTGTCTTAAAAGTTTTCTTCTAGTAAGGGCTATTACAAGTGTGGTATAGTGGTTTATTTTGATAGATATTTATCTATAATCATTCATTGCGGGAAATAGGGTTAGCATGTTCAAGCCCCCAAGGCTTCAATTCAGTTAGCTAGAGGTGATGCACACGATAGTAGGGGTTGTCTCCAGGGTACTCAAGGTGGCCCTCAATCAGGTCAAGAGGTGAGGTAGACATGACCATATATATGCTTTTTGAGGGAGACCGGAGGCGGAGTCTTCAGATTTTTTCATAACAAGTATAATCTTTGTTACTCATCTGCCTACTTATGCATTATTTGATCTGGGTCTACATTTTTTGTATGTATTTGTTATGATATACATTTGGAGTTATCGTGTGACCCGTTGGCTATGCCTATACGTGTAGCTACCCAGTAGGTGAGTCTTTAGTAGTGGATCGAGTGTATAAGTCCTGTGTGGTGACCATCTTGAGGTATGATTGTTTGGTAGACTTGATTGTGTTAACTATGGTGGATTTTGACTTGATTCTAGGCATAAAATTGTTTTCTCCTTATCATATGTTCTTGGATTTCTTCTCTTAGATTGTTACTTTGTGAATGCATGGTATTCCTCTGCATGTGTGGACCGGTGTTGATAGTCATATGATGAAATGTGTGATTTCTTTCTTGACGATGCGAGGGTTGGTGGGGAAGGGGTGTCTATCTTATCTTTCTTATGTATATGATACTAGTGTCAGCACTCCTCCTCTTGAGCCAGTTCCTTAGGGAGTTTGTTGATGTGTTTCCTACCGATCTGTCCAGTTATTCTCCTGACCGCGATGTTGAATTTGGTGTTGATATTGAGTTGGGGAAGCAACCAGTTTCTATTCTGACATACCATATGGATCCAACTTAGCTGTGGGAGCTTAAGGAGCAGCTCTAGAACCTTTTGGGCAAGGGATTCATTAGATCGAGTTTGTCTTTTTGGGGTGCTCCTATCCTATTCATGAAGAAGAAGGATGGTACCTTGCGTATGTGCATTGACTACATGCAGATGAACAAGGTGACCATCAAGAACAAGTATCCTATGCCATGCATTGATAATTTGTTTGACTAGTTTCATAGTGCAACAATGTTTATTGAGATAGATGTGAGGTCACGTTATCACCAGATGAGGATTAGGGCAGCGTACATCACTATGACTACCTTTAGGACTCGGTACGACCATTATGAGTTATTATTCATGTATTTTGGATTGACTAATTCCCCAGTAGAGTTCATGGAGTTGATGAACTGTGTGTTCAGGCCTTATTTGGACTCTTTCGTGATAGTGTTTATTGATGACATCTTTGTATACTATAAGAGTAGGTAGAAACATGAGCAGCATCTGAAGATTATACTTTAGAACTTGCGAGATCAGCGGTTGTCTGCCAAGTTCACTAAATGTAAGATTTGTCTTGAGTTTGTAGCATTTTTGGGGAAGGTGATGTCAAAGGATATGATTATGGTGGATCTAGTGAGGGTAGAGGCAACTCGTGGTTGGGCTAGGCCTACTTCTATCAAGGTTCGTAGTTTTGTTGGGTTCGTAGGCTAATATAAATGATTTTTGGAGGGATTTTCTTCGATTACGACACCTTTGAATAGATTGACTTAGATTAATACCTTTCTCTAGTGGTATGACGAGTGTGTGTCAAGCTTTCTGAAGCTCAAGTCCTTGTTTACTTTAGCACCTATTCTTACACTTCCTGTTGAGGTCCATGGGTTTACAGTCTTATGTGATGCTTTCGATGTTGACGTGGGTTGTGTGTTGATGCAACAGGGTAGGGTTATTGCTTATGCTTTTAGGTAACTGAAGTTTCACGAGAAAAACTACTCTGCTCATGACTTAGAGCCAGTGGTGGTAGTCTTCGCATTGAATATTTGGAGGCATTACTTGTATAGATTTCACTGCGGAGTATTCACCGATCATTGTAGACTTCAGTACAATTTCAACTAGAGTGACCTTAATTCTGAGACAGCGCATGTGGTTGGAGTTACTAAAGGACTATGACATTTTGGATCTTTATCACCCAGGCAAGGCTAATGTGGTAGCAAATGCCTTGAGCCAGAAGGCAGTAAGTGATGAGTGGTAGATTTACACTCATTTGAGGCCTATTTAGTTCAACAATTAGTGTCATCAATGCCTAATGATATTTTGATAATTTACAACTATGAAGGCTAAAGGATAAGGTAATGATGAATGTTTGAAAGAATGGCCAAAACATAAAAAGAAGTGTAAACTCCATAATGTTAATTGCCTAACTTGAGGCGGATAGCCCAATAGGTATGACCTCGCCCAAGTTGTCAATATATAACAATTGAACTGATTGAGATAAGTCGGCGGACTAAAAGAGGAACAAATTGAGAAAGAGCATGAGCAAGATGAGAACATGGCCAAAATGACAACTCGACTTGATTTGTTATCCAAGCATGTTATGGGAGGTGGAGTGAAATCCGTGAATATGGTCGGAACTAGTAGTGGGCAATTCCCAGAGGATGCCAAATTTGAGGCATTATACAATGAGGAAGTCTAATATTTGGGAAACCAAATGGGGTGTTGGTACCCAAACTACAGAGGACAAGGTGGGAACCAAGGTTGGAACAAAGAATGTGATGGTAGTTGGAAAGATTGGCGAGGTGGAAATTGGAGAGATATGGAGCCTGAAAAGGATAGGTATGTACCTCCCCATGATCGTCCACGTCCAAAAGAACAAGCGGGTCCAGATGTGAACTGAAATGAGGACATGCTCTCAAGGATCTTCAACAAGGTTGAAGGATCCAACAAGGTGTTGAAGGAATTGAAAAATGACTTATCCAGCTTATCTCAAACGGTGACCTCTCATTCAGTGTCTATCAAGCAACTGTAGACTCAAATGTTCCAGAACCCCACCCATCTATATCCAAGGCAAAATGGAACATTGCTTAGTTACAACATACCGAATCCCAAGAATGAGTGTTGAGAAATTAGGAACGATGTTGTGCCATGATGTTAAATAAGGTGCTTCTTGGGAGGCAACCAAGTCTTTACTTTTGTTTTATTGCTTTCAATAATGTGTGTTGTGAGTGCAGGTTGAAAGGAAGTCAAAGTGTTGGGAAGGAAACAATGGGTGATGTCATTACCATAATGGTGGTCTACTGAAGGCATTGTTCAGACTCATTCTTGTCCTGCTTCTGAGCTGGAAAATGTGAAAAAGTGTACTTTCAACTTAGACGATCCAATCTCCAAAAGGCAATCTGCCGACATACAATATACGGAATCCATCAAGTTCATTGAGTCAACCTTGATGTTTGGTATTCATTCAGGCCTCTTCAGTGAGGTTCAGCTCTATTCGGTGATTTGCCAAACACACTGGCGACGTTAGTCGCGACCGCCAAATGTTCCTGGTATTAAAAGGCTAAGATTCTTTTCATTTTCAATAAGAAAACCCTTTGCTAGCTCTGGGGTCTTTTTTTCCCTTCGCTTTCAATAGCATATTTTAGTATGTGATTGTCCTTGTGTGTGGTTTTCGAGTGCTTGGAGTGCATTGTATTGTGTGATAAGTCAGCCCGAACCCTTACTCCCTTCATTTGCTAGTGTATACTGCTACTTGAGGTTGATGTTCGATTCTTATCTTGTTATTTGCACCTAAAATGATGTTTTACGTATGGGCTTTAGGCCATTTGATGCCTATGGTTAGTTAATTGTGTTGGGCAATGCTACATTATTGATATTGAATTGTGCCCATGAGTTAGATATTTGAGCCTCTGTCTAATATTGCTAAATTAAGTGTGATGGTTATTTGTTGTAATTAAATGATGAATATTCCTGGGTCTTGATTGAATTCTATATTGGTGAAGTGTGATTAGACAAGTGTTGACCCAATTGCATGATTTCTCCCAATACTAGATGGAGTGATGACTTTATTAAGGGAAAATCATTTATTTGAGCAATACTTTGTAATATTTTGGGGAAATCTGAGTACCCATGGGTAGAAAAGTATGTGGGTATATTTTAAAGTTGATGAGGAACTAGATATTGTTGAGTATGTAGGTTTAATCTATGAAAATAGGCACTGGCTAAACACCACCAGTTCGGTAGGCTTGTCTTCTCGCCAAGGCGGTTAGGTGAATCGTCCAGTAAGCCCTAGCTCACCTTTTTGAGTGAATATGTGAGATAGGGTACTGTCCCTTTTAGCAGACTTGTCTTAGTCCTCCGAAACCCACTCAGCATGTCACCAAGTAGTAGTGGGCATCACCCTTTATGTCTTATTGTTTTCATTTTTCACTATCAATTTTGGCGGACTTTTCTTAGCAAACCAAAACAAACTCAGGAAATTGCCAAGTTGGAATTGAATTCGCCCATCATCCCTGAGTTATTTGATATTTTGCACTATCTAATTCGGCGAGCTAATGTGAGCTCACCTAACTTGTTAGGCAAATCGCCTTCCCATTAGGCAAGCCTCAAAATATTTTTGAATTGTGCTTTCTTTTTATTTTTCTTTTAACTAACCTTCACTGATTCTATATTTGAATGGTTGTGTTTTGCAGATTATGGCTAGAACTAAGAATAAACAAGTTGTGACTTTGGATAATGAATCTGATAGAAACTCTCCTCCTCATTAACAGAAAAGGCAAAACGAGACAGTTTGCAAGATTAGGCTCTTCGACACTTGAGAATGAGAAACCTAGAATAGGGGTTGTCAGGAAGAGGATGGATATCAGGTCTAAATTGGTACAACCATTGAAAGATTAGGCACTCATGTGTGCAGTTCTCCCTATAATAGCTCCAAGAGCCCTCAATAGGATCAAAGCTGCAGGAGAACGAATGATTTTTGAAGAGAGAAAATTCTCAACAGATGGGATGGTCAATGATATTCGGCCATTTTGAACATGATAAAGTTCCACTGGTTCGAGAGGCTCACAAGACCTTGACTACCATATGTTCCTACATGGGTACGGGAGTTTTATACAGCCTACACTAAGGTACTTCCAAAGAAAAGGAAGGGCATGGTGTGGAAGCACTTGGAATAAGTTAATTTCGAGGCAAAAAGGTATAATGCCACTGCATCAACTCCTTCTATGGAGCCATCACATATGCTTTTGTCTCCTTCAGTTCCTTCCACTTCCACTTCGACTGTTGCTACTACACCTGCCCTATTCCTATTTCTCATCCCTCTGTAGCCTAGGCCATGATGTGTCAAATTAGAAATTATGCCCGGTCTGCAGATGTGAGGGTGGCGAAGGTTGAGGCTGATTTGCATGAATTGTTAGAGAGATCTATTAAGAGGGATGTAGCTCTTTTGAGAGATAGGTTGACCAAGTGTGAGGTGTTGATTGAGTCACATGGTGTGAGGTTGGACAATCTCACTGCTAGACTAGAGGTTCGGGCAAAGGCCAAGGGTAGTTCGAAGGTGATAGCTACTATGAGGGGTGAAATTAGTACCTTGAGGGCCGATGTAGACCAGTTGAGGTCTACTGATATTTCTATGCTTTGTGGTGAGGTTCCCTTACTTGATATGTCGATGTTTATACCCTCTACTATGCCTAATAGTGAGCATTTTTTTATATAGCTGATATTGGAGTTGAGAATGATACGAGAGAGGATGACATGGCCGATGATGATTTGGCTGAGGAGATAAATAAGAATGAGCTGAGGAGAGATGAGGCTGAGTAAAGAGTTGCATTGACACTGACTGAGTTGCAGGATGTTGAGGAGACGATGATCAGTGCAACTTTGGAGAGATCCATTGAGGATACCTTCTCCAATGGCACCAGTGGAGCCTCTTTAGATTCCACCATTCCTCCTATTTCTATGCAGGGAAATAATGCCTAAGATGAGGCTACACTGTTGCCTTATGTGGTCTTCTTGCCGGGCACTGATGCCCAGATGATGCTACTCTTCTAAAGACTCCTGATGAGAGCACTCCACAAGCATAGGCTATCAGGGGGACCTTTTCAGTTTTCCTCCCGTACTCTTTTTACTTTTGCATTGAGGATACTACACTTTACTTTAATTTTTATTGGGGTGAGGGCAATGGTGCCAATATTCCCCTTTACTTTGTATTTTCTTATTTTCAGTTTTTGGATGATGTAGTATTTTGTTTTTGTTTTTATTATAGTGTTTCGATTGGTTTATCTCACTTGGTCTCTTATGTTTTCTCTAAAATTTTCAATCAACCCATGATTTTAGGAAATCATGAATTGATAATGATTCAAGGATCAATTGTGTTCAATATCAATGTATTGAATAATACTCATGATGAGCATGTTGTATAGTGTTTTTGTTGCAAGAAAGAAATCGATATGGTTACACTTTTGAGTGATATTTTTAACATAGCAGGTAAGCTTTTGATCTTTTTGGATTGTGATAAATGATTGTATTTGAAGTGCCATTTGTGGTGATGTTTTACTTGAAAGCATGTTTGTGGAATCCTAGAATTTTCCTTGTTAGTCTAATTGTCTAGCCTTGGTAAGTGGGAGGAATAATCTTGGGGAGAAATTTTGAGAGTGAATACAAATTTCCATATCCTTGTGTGACTACCTTGTGAAGGTGTGCATCCATTTTGGCACCATTTGAGCTTAAACCATTTATTCACAACCATATGGAAACCACTTGAGCCATATTGTCCCTAACTTCTCACCAAAGATCCATTTTAAAGCATTGGTATGTTTTAGCAAACATAGACCAAAAACCTAAGTTGGGGGTGTGGAAAGGAAGGAGGAATGAAAGCCAAGTAAAAGGCAAAGGAAAATGAAATGAGACTCAACTTTAATGTTTGTTACAAAAAAGAAGGAACCCGTCCATATAAAAAAATTAAAAAATTGTGTAATGAACAACATTTGAAATATTGAAATGAAAATGAGAGTTTGATGAAATAAAAAGAGGATTCAACATAAAGTTATTGATAAATTAAAGTTTGAGTTCTCAAATGAAAATAAGTTGAGAAGAGATGATGATGATTTAATCAATGCTTTGAAAAGGTGAAGTCACTGAGTCAAATTGACCATACCTTAAACCTCTGCAGCATTACAAGCCTAAAATACCCTTGAGATCTTGCATGAAAAACGTGTGTGATGATTGGAAAATATGGACAAACCTATGGGATGAAGCTTGCATGTGTTTCTCTTTTGGGAGAGTGAGAGTTGTAATGATTCCTTACTTCTTTATTGATTTTCTTTGTGAGAGCATGAAATCATTCTTCATGAGAGGGCACTTGAATGCATTTGTTGAAACATGGTCTTGCATTAGAAAAGAAGCTATAGTGAGCTTGACATTGATTTGATACTGGCTAGTCATCAATTGAAGCTTATTGATCATAATTGAGTGTAGCATTTTGTTCAAAGTAGTATTGTAATGGCACTTGCCTGTTAGCTCTCATTGAGAATTGTTGTAGTCACCATTGTTGAACTATTTGTGTTCTTGATAAACTTGAGGACAAGCAAAAGTTTAAGTTGGGGGTGTTGATGAGTGGTAGATTTGCACTCATTTGAGGCCTATTTAGTTAAACAATTAGTGTCCTCAATGCCTAATTATGTCCTATTCTAATGATTTGATGATTTACAGCTATGAATGCTAAAGGACAAGGAATGAATGAATATTTGAAAGAATGGCCAAAAACATAAAGAGAAGTGTAAACTCCATAGTGTTGGTCGCCTAACTTGAAGGGAGGATTGTCCAATGGGTATGACCTCACCCAAGCTGACAGTGCACAACAATTGAATTAAATGAGACAGTTCGGTGGACTAAAAGAGGAACCATGATTTGCCGAATGCAAAGGGCGAGCAAGGTAAGCATCGCCAAAGGTGACAGTACTTGAAGAAAAAATAAAGGCTTAAAAGGTGAACAAAGGTGGTACTCGGTGATATGTCTAATGTAAAAGGCAGACTTGAACAAGCTTGCCAATTAAGGTTCAAACACCTGAAGCCTAAACAATAGAAAGGCAAGCTAATGAGTAGTTGGCGATTCACTTAATAAGAATGGTGAGCCAAACTTACGTCGCCCAATGGGTCAAGCTGTGAGTTTTGGGCTAAAATTTGGGAAACTATAAATATCTCAAAGGAGAGAGAAAAAGAAGGTTCTGAAGGTCAGGAAAACTGTGAGAAAGTTCTGAATAGTTTAGAGAGAGACACTTTTACTTTGTGAAAAATACTTTTAGTTTTTGGGGTTTTTCAACTTTTGCTCTTGAAATTGATAAATTGAAGTTGATAACAAAGTGGGTTTGCCTGTAATTGCTTAATTTCATGTTACCCATGGCTTCTTTCTTGCAAGGTATATTTTATTTACACTTTGTGATGGGTGGATAAACCCCAAGATTTTAGGGTGCATTTATAGGGTTGAGTGTTGATTTAATGTAGTAGGTATTGTGTTATGCTCTATTTTATTTTTGTTCATACATGGCTTTGGGCTAATTAGCAGCATGTGGTTAACTTATGGGTTAAGTTTGAAACTTAATTCCTACTTCCAATCTTTTATTAATTCTTAGAAGAGATTGATAAGAGTGAGTTATTAGTTCGATGCTAGCAATTTAGGTTTGATCTCTGTAACTTGCTTGAAAATAGAGGTTATGGGTGGGATCTATTTGCCCTATTTCTGCATCAAAGAGGGAATATAGTAAGGTATTGGGTTGTTGAGTATAGCACATAGATGAGATCGATAGAAGATTCTATGAATTGATGTTATGAAATCGAAAGAAGATTAATTTCATTGATGATGACCTAGCATATTTATGAATGTTCATCACTATAGAGCTACACAATTACCCCTATGTGATATCGATTTCCAATCCCTGCACCCAAGATTACTTGTTACTTATTTGATTTTTTAAATTTGTAGTTTAATTGTGACTACTTATAACCAAACCTTTTCTTAAATTTGGTGGAATCATCCACCCACTTGATCTTACTACTATAAATGAATGACTTTACATTCCAAATTTTTCTTTGCAGTATATCATTCTCCATGGGATTTGACCTCAACTTTTTGTTGGGTATTTTTATTGACGATGACCACTTACTCTTTTAATTGGTTTTGAATAGTAGTTTGAGCATTATCAATAATTTTGGGAAGTTTGGGTTTCTTTGCAATGGAGGAGTGACCTTTGGCTTTAGACATTAAGTCCTTAGCCAACCGTATGATTAGACTTGATACTTTTGAGCCAAGGAGAGTGTTTTCTTGTGTAGAGGCTACATCTTCTTTGATCGAGCAAATTTGGGCACAACAGTTTGAGGACCTAAGGCTGAGGGTGATTCGATATAGGTTGCTTAGCAATAAGGATAGGAAAGCGACGTTAGACCCTGAGAGTGATTTGAGGATTGAGGGTCCCATGTGTGTTCCTAGGATTCAAGATTTAGATAGGCTAATTCAAGAGGAGTTCCATTGTTCTTATTATTATATTCCTCTCGATGTTGTGAATATGTATCTTGATATGAGGTAGCACTATTGGTAGTGTGGGATTAAGAGAGGCATTGCAACGTTTATGGATAGGTGTTTGTACTATCAACATGTGAAGTATGAGCACTAGAGGGCATATGGTTTGACTCAGTGGCTACCCATTCTAGATTCGAAGTGAGAATGCATAGCTATAGACTTTGTGGTAGTCTTGCCATATACTCTTGGGATATGTGATGGTATTTAGGTCATTGTTGATCAATTGACCAAGTCTTCTTAGTTCCTACAGTTTAAACAACCTTTACTTTATAAAGGTTGGCTCATATTTACATTCGGGAGTGTGTCAGCTTGCATTGAGCGCTGATGTTTATCATTTCAGATCATGGTACTTAGTTCACTTCACATTTTTTGGAGGTGTATTGAGAGAGTTGGGTGCCCGAGTTGAGCTTAGTACAAATTTTCATCCTCAGACTAATGGTTAGTCTGAGAGGAGTGAGGACTATTTAGGATTTGTGGACATGCTTATGGCCAGTGTTATTAAATTTAAAGCTCATTGGGACCATGTTTTGGCATGAGAAGAGTTTGCATATAATAATACCTATCATTCAAGTATCCAGATGGCTCCATTTGAGGCATTATATGGTACGAGGTGTTGAACCCCATTGGGTTTGTTTGATGCTTTTGAGGGTAAGCCATGAGGCACCGACTTGTTGTGTGATTTGATAGATACTATCCGTGTAATCCAAAATCGACTTCTAATTGCCAAAGTAGGCAGAAAAGCTATGCAGATCAGTGGTTACGACCTTCATAGTTCATGGTTGGCGACTATTGTTTTTGTGAGTGTCGCCCATGAAGTTGTTAATGAGATTTGATTGGAGGGGAAATCTTAGCCCAGGTTCATCGTCCTTTTTGAGATTCTGAGACGGATAGGAGAGGTGGCTTATGAGTTAGCCTTACCTCTAGTTTTTTCGAGTGTTCACCTTGTGTTTCTAGATAAGCCTCACGTGCTTCAGTGGGATTGAGTCAGCTTGATAAGTCATTGGAATTTAACGAAAAGAATGTGGCTATTCTAGAAAGGTAGGTTAGGAGGTTGTGGTCAAAGGATATTCCATCATTAAAAGTTCAGTGGAGGCATCATCTAGTCGAGGAAGCTACTTGGGATGCCAAGCTTGACATGTGGACTCGGTATCCTAACCTTTTTTAGCCTTTAGGTACTTTTTTCACTTAACTTCTGAGGACGAAAGTCCTTTTAGTACTGGATGTTGTAATGACCCTCAAGGTCATTTATGTGTTTTTGCATGTTTTGACCGTTTTCCCCTTCTTGTAGCTTTCTTGTGGCTTTTGTGTGGTGCTGGATTGGGCAGCATGTTTCTTAAGGTTGTCAAGAGAGATTTGAGTAAGTTTTGCCCTTTTGAAGGCCTTTGAAGTGAAAAAGTTGTCTTTAGTCAACAACTAGAGAATTTGATGTTGTATGAGAATTTTGAAAGTTCCATTAGCTCCGGAAGTTCCAATTTGGTCAAGTAGTATAGTTGGTTGGGTTTTGAGGCTTTCATTTTGAGTTTATGCCGTTAGGCATTTTAACTTTGAAGTTTTGGCCAAATTTGAACTTTTGTTAACATTCTTGCTAAACACACTCCGATGAGAATTCTATTAGCGCGGTTTGCTCTGAAATGTCAAGTTTGGTCCAGAACGATTTTTGATTTGGATTCCGAGGTGTTCAGGATGAGTTTGTGGCTTTTATTGGTTTATTTTGTGAATTCCTTGTAAGTGTTGACTTGGATCAACATTCAAATGAGACGGCCTCCGCTAGTGGTTATATTGATTCCATTGAGTCTAGAATGTCATTTTTGATTGGGTAGAATAGTTCATTTGTGTTCACGGGGTTTGGAACGAATCTCAAGCCCCCGTCGGGAGATTTCTTCAACTTGGTGAACTGCTGATGCAGTGCTACTGGTGCAGCACTATTCTCCTCCCGTGATCACAGGCTCTTAGCCACAATCACGAAGAGAGTGTGGCCTCCGCATTTGTGCTTTGAACCTCGCATTCAAGAAGTGTTGGCTAGTGAGACATCCGCATTCACGTGGGTAGTAGTAACTCTTATGGCCTTCGTGTTCCTTCTCCTCTTGCCGCATTCGCAAACAGTCAGTGTTGCTGAACTCCGCTTTAGTGGGCAAGGCTCTGCATTCGGAAGGGTTAAATGTCTGGAAATTATAAGACTTAACAGTCCATTTTTCAGCATGCAACTTCTTTTAAAAGACTAGGTCTTTTTGTGATTTGTAGAGCTATTCTTGGTTGTTTTCAGTGATTCTTGTGGGAGTGTGTCGGGAAAACACGTGGGCATGTTCCGGGGTCAATAAATCTTCCGTCAACCTTGGTAAATTCCATCAATTTCCTCTTAAATTCTACATTTTTGGTCCTTTTGAGCTAAATGATGGTGGGACTGATTTGGCTTGATTATTGCTCGAGTTGTGGCCATTTTAAGGACACAAGTTCCTTGAGTCTTTTGGGTTCCCCTGATGGAGTCAATTTGTTATTCTATGTGGACTCCACGTTTGTTTTCTGGGGGTTGTTTTTCCATTTTCTTTTTCGTATATTGATATGGGTATTATTTTCCTTGTTTTGGCGTACCTGCCGTGTTGTTGATAGTGTGGTGTCATTCGAAGGCTCTTCGGAAGGGAAAATCTCCAAAGTAGAGGTTCGGGTTTGGTTTCTATCTCGAGGTAGGTTATGGTTTTACCTTCTTTAGACTTGGCTTAGTTAATTTGATTATATATTGAGTAGTATCGAATGCTATGTTGAATTTGAGGACTATTTGTAGGCTTAACTTACTTGATCCTTTGTCCATTTATGACCATCTTTGGGTTGCATAGTGTAGATTTTAGCCAGAAAACCATAGTTTAGGGTGATCCTTAATATTGGTGTCGTTTAGATTTCTTAGAAATGGCTTCTAGGTGGCGTGAAACTTAGATTGCGGTCTGTTTTCTTTGCATGGGTTGTTTGTTTGCTTCCATCGTACTTTGAGCTTTTAAATTCTATTGTTACTAATTGTGGGTCTTGAGGTCGTGAACTGGAATAGCTGGAGTTCCAGGTTAGTACGTCTGCGCTATGTCGAGAATTACCCAAATGTCTAATTGGTGTGTTGCGTTCTGACAGGATGTTTGAGTTTATTGTGATGTTAGGCATGACACTTGCATTTGTTCTCTTATCCTTGAAAGTCTTAGAAATGATATAATGGGTTTCAGAGTAATGATTTTTACTTAAATGACGTTGTTGAGCCTAATAGAGCGGGTCGCCGTTAATTTTAAAGGAAAATTATTTTTATTTGGATAATTTGGTATTCTTGAGGCAATTATGACTTAAAATGACAAAATACATGTTTGTATGAATGCATATCTATTTGGGGTTACTTTTTTGCTGATAAGTCCGAGCCTCCGAGGTATCATTCCGAGCAGCCCGCTGACTCAGTTCCGAGCTACATTCTACTATCTAATGCAACATTGCTGTTAAGTCCGAGGTATCATTCTGGGTGGCCAGTTGACATAGATTCAAATTACTTTCCTTGTGGATGAGTGTGAGGTATCATTCTAAGCAGATCAAGGTTTCTTCCGAGCTTCTAATTTTCCTACATTCATCATTTGCATCACATTATCGTGTTATTTGACTTGTTGAGTGTGTTTACGTCTGACTTGTATTTGTGTGTCTCTTATTCATTGAGTTATGATTGTTACTTCCTGTCCTACTCATACTATACTTCTGCATCTTTTTTTGATGCAGCTCCCAGTACAAGCCACCCTTAGTGAGCATTGGATCTTTCGTGTCTGTCATAGACTTGGATCATGGTGAGATCCTGGCGTTCATATACTTGTTGCTTTCCCTCTTTTGTATTGACTTGTATTTTGTATTTTGATTAGTCATTTCTCTTGTATGTATAGTCTTCTTGTACTTAGTAGCTCTTCTACTGATGAAACCAGGTCCGGGGATTTGGTCTTATATATGTAGTTTGTCGTCTTGGTCACTTTTGTACCTCTCTTGTATATTGTGTATCGTATTTGCAGTTCTATACTATGGCCCTATTCCATATTTTATTCATGTTGCTCTTGTTCTTAGTTATTATTATTAAACTATTATCTTTCAACAAGTTTAGTTTGTCTTTTGGCTTGCCTACTCGGGGGTTGTGGTAGACGCGATCAGGTGACATTTTTTCATCATAGATACACCTGTGAGCAAGGGGAAGAAGTCAAGAAACTGTAAGTACGAACTCATTTTAATTTCCTCTCTACATATTTTGATGATGACTTGCTCTTATTTCCAATATATATTTTTCTCATTTGTTTGAGCCGGATAAGATTGTAGTCACAATATCCGTGAGAAAATTGTGCCAACATGACCTATTACAACTTTCAATTTCGGTGCCTCTAATATCTGTTGGTTCGATTCGATTTTAATATCGATTTTATTTATTTTGATTCCGGTGCCTCCAAGTGAAGATTTTTTGTTTCTAAAGAGGACGATAAAGATTATTAGTGTAACTTGAGTGAAGATGGAGAATCTCCAGAAGTTAATGACAAGAGTTTCTTGAGATGGCAATGAGAGTAGTTGATGTTGAAGAAGCATTGTTTGGTTCTATGGGTTGCAAGTACTGATGGTTCAATTAGGGTAGATATAGCTTATTATTTTCTTTAATGAAAAAAAATAAGTTCCACAAATTAAATAGGACATATTTTGATATGAATTTCTAGGAGGTTGAAAAATAATCATGACATACATATTTAGCTCGTATTAGCACAACAAATTATAGAAATCGCATAGGTTTAGTGGTTAGGAGATTTTATAAAGCATTCAAAAATAAATATCACTGATAGTTATAAGAAGACAGTCACTTTAAAGATTTCTCATGATTTAATTTTTAATGAAAAAAATAAATTTTACAAAGCCCACAAAAATATGCTCAAATCGGTTACATATGTTGTTAAAATTTATATCTGCAAATTAACATTGTGGAAAAACAAGGAGATGTTAACAAAGGTCTGATGACATAAAATATATCTATACTTATTTATTATATGTATTTTTCTGTTTATCTCACTTATTTTTAAATCAACATGTGATCAAATTAATATGAATGAGTGATCTTGCCTTTTGCAAAAACGGTAAGCTCTGTCAAGTTATAATCTTCATTTGAAACATAATGACATAATAACAAGTTATTTGTATTACATTTGAAAGACATTCGCCTCTACATTTTGTAATAATGATTCTGTAGAATTGATTTATTATGGAAAGAAGCAAGAGAAAAAGAATTGATGTCGTAACAAGTTGACCATTGATCCACCAACATTTGAATTTCCAGTATTTTAAATATTCTAAAATACCTCACTGGTTCCATTGGATATTACGTTATATGATATCTATTTGATACGCCTAAATTATACCTTTTTTAAAAAATATAACATGGTCGTTAACAAATATAGAAACCAACTAAGGTTGGGGTCGAATCACACATGGAATAGCGAGAACAAAGTCATATGTGATTATTAGTTTCTTATTTTCAAAAGAAGGGGAAAATTTGGGGAAATTGGTATGCGTTTCAGTATCACTTTGTTATATATATATATAGGAGAGGTAATAACGCCTAAGTGTCAACGTCACAATAAAACAGTATTTTAAAAAAATATTACAAAATTGTATTTGAAAAAAAAAACACGTGATGGTAGTTAATTATTAAAATTTGTGGGACCAACCCAACTTGATATTGGGGTAGGGTTGGGATAAGATTTTTCAAGTTCATTTAAAACTATGGCTTATAAGCCCTTGGCCCTTGAGGCTTGATCGGGGTCGATCCATGGGCCAAAACTTTTTATTAAAGTGTAACTTACAATAATCTCACTAGTATATAATCTAATTACTTAAATACACGCTATGTTGTAATATTATGAATCTTACCAAATTTTGATACGTCCAGATACATGTATATCGAAATATATGGAATCAAAATTAGGTTAATTTGTTCTATATACACTCTTTCCAAGTAGATTTGCATGTATCTAGAATACATAGACAAATCTCGCGCCCTCGCCTCCCTCCCATCTTGCTTGTCACTCTCTTATCTCGCTCGCATATCTGGTATGCGAGATACATGCTAATTACACCAGATTTTTTGCTAGTATTATTAAAACAACACTATTGTTTCCCATATTGATTTGAAAATCTTCTCATTTTTTGATGTTATAGAACTATAAGTTTGAAAAGAAAATAAATGAAAAAAAAAGGGCTTGCCCGTCCCAGCCATTGGCCCTTTTAGGGTTGGGTTGGGTTGAGCATTTTCAGGCCCTTCCAAATGAAGGGCCGACCCGCCCTAGCCCTTCAAATTCCTTGGCCCGTGAGGCTTGGGCCGGGTGGGCAAGGCCAACTCTTTTTGACAGCTCTAATTTTGAGTTAGGGAAAGGGAATAGTTATTCCTACTATATAGGTAATTGATTAAAACATGATAATTAGTTTTTTCTTAATGAAAACATAATAAAAAAACATATTTAATATTTTAAAATTATTAACACATGGTAAGATCATTATTTTCTTTAAAATCATAATTATTTTCTAAATATCATATACTAAAAAATTCAATCTAAAAATATTAAAAATCTAATTTTAAAAAATATATGTAAAAACAAAATAAGTATTAAATAGATTTGCTTATGCATAATTATATATTTTATTTACTTTTAATTATTATTAGTTTTAAAATACCATTTATATATATATATATATATATATTATATATATATATATATATATATATATATATATATATATATATATATATATATATATATTATATTTAATAATAACAATATTTTTAAATTCTATTTAAAGTCTTTTATAGAATTATTTAAATATTTAGATTTACAAGTTAATTAGTTTTAAAAGATAAAGATCTAAAATTTAAATTTTATTACAAACACTTTTAATAATTATTATTATAATAATACTAATACTAATAACAATAATAATAAAAATCTTCTTTTTAAAGTATTTTATAGAACTAATATTCGTAAATCTCAACATTTTATAATCTTATGTTTAATACCACAAACATGATGCTGGCAATTTCCCGATTCATAATTTGAATCTATTTACTAACATGAAAATGACATTCATAAATTAAATTTCTCATAAGCGCTTATAAAATAACCCATTACGTGGTTTTTCTAAATATTACTATCACCTAAAAGGCTTGGGATGGCTACAATTAGCCATAATCTGTTTTGGCAAAGCAATATAGGCAAGATTGGCTATGTATTGCTTATGATCCTAGAATTTATTGTTAGGGTTTTGCCCTGATTTTCTTACCTTATTTGAAGTTTATATTTTCCTAAAAGAAAAGACAAAACATTACCATAAATATTTTTATTTTTCCGAAAAGGAAAATATAATATATATTCTTCCATATTTGGTTTATTCTTTCATTAGAGGAAAAATTTGGAAATCTATAAATTGAAGATCTCTATTCTCATAGCATAACACAATAGTATCCACAATGTAGACATTTAGAGAGTTTTGTTTATGAGGAGGTTTTCTCTCTCCAGTTTTTATGTTTTTATTAGTTTTTAATTATGTAGGTCAATTGGTCATATCATATAATAATATTATGTCTTTTAGTAAAGTTTTATGTGTCGTCTAATTTATCAACCATATTATTTGCAATTGTAAGTTTCCGCATGACGCCCTAATCACCCTTCATAACCCAATATTTATACCTTATAAAATTTGCGAAACACAAAAGAATAAAGTTAATTAATAAACCACTTCTGGATTTTTACTGAAAAAATAAAAGTTAAATACCTCTCGAATAATTTAATCTCGATTATTAATTTATTCGATCTAAAATATTTAAGTACAGAATATGATAGAAACAAATCAAATTGAATGAAATGAACCCAAAAAATCACAATAAGATATTATAGATATAAAAATATCATCATGATGTGCAGTGGATTTTCGCTTTGATAAATATTGTTCTTCTTCGTGGACTTTCATTTTTTTCTTTGTAAATAATATATTCAATTTTTCTTTGGCTAGCCATGCCATCAAATGAGCTACCTATCCCCCCCCCACCCCCCCCACCCACCCCCCCCAAAAAAAATGAATATAAGAAGAATGAAAATAATAATTCAACAAATAATATTACACCGTTGAAGAACAATAGATTCCTTAGTTTTTTTTTAATTGAAATTTATTTATGTATATATATAGAAATAATAGAGATAATAGATAGAGCCATTATAGGTAACCACTTTAAATTTAAATTCAAAAAGTAACTATTTTTATTAAAATAAAATTACGTGGGGCTGTTACTTAATTTGAAAAAGTCACATTTGAAATCAGTTTTTTTTTTTTTTTAAATGAAGTATATCTTCATTTAACAGTTTTTTTTTTTAAAAAAAAAATAGTGGGCAGATTTTTTAATTTATTTATTTGAAATGCCTGATGCAGTACGTTTTTTAGTTTCTTTTTTCTTTTCCACTTTTTTTAAGTTATAAAGTAATAGAATTCTTTTAATAAAAGTTAATTTAAGTAAGTTTTAAAACTATTAATTTTTAAAATTGTTTTTAAAAAATAAAATAGTATTTCATTGTTTAATCCTATAACATGTAATTATTAATTTAATAGTTATTTATTATTTAATCATATTTCATGTAACTATTTTTAATTAAAAAGCTGTTTTTTATGTGATGCTAACATGTGTCACTTTTACTTACATGTAATTTATTTTAATTAAAAATCTGATTTTTTTTGTGGTGCTGGCATGTGTCACTTTTACTTCTCCTATTATCGATAGAAGATAGATAGATTATTCAAATTTTGAATTGAGAAGTTAATTATTTTTAAAAGATAAAGATCCTAGGGTGTGTGATTCCTCTTTTTTTGTGGGAAGTTATACACATTTTTAATTCGAATAATAGTAATAATAATATAAATATGTTTCTTTGTAACGATTATTTTTAAAAATATGTGTAAAAACATAAAAAAGTAAATATCCCAGCAGTGGTGGAATTGTAAACAGAAAAATTCAAATTCAAATTTAAAATTTAAAAAATGTAAAATAGAGAATTCAAATTAGCCCACGTAATAATAATAATAATAACAGTAATAAAATATGTCAAATCATTTTTTTTTTTTTGTAATTTAATAATTGTTATCTAAAACTATTCAACTGCTCACATACACCCTTTCTCTACGTATTCATAAATAATTCAATTAAATTCTTACACCTTTTCGCTACATATTCATAAATAAATCTCTAATATGGATTTTCTTCTTCTTCTTCTTCTTTTTGCTTCTTCCTCTTTAACTTTCACTTAAAATCTCATATGAAGATAATAAAACACATCAATGGAAGAGAGATTCATAAATATATTGAATTTGTGATATTAAAAAAAGAAAATAAGGAATAAACTGCTTACTTTCTATCTCAAATATAATTCAATTCATACTCTGGTATGCATTATTAATTTGTTGCATCGTTATTATCTATTTTTTTCTCTCAAAATTATTTGAATATCGCCTTAGTTTACTTATGTTTATGATATCTTAATTTTATGTTTGCAATCTTTTAAAACAAATAATCTGCAAATTTTTATTGTGTGTGTGCATCTGCCACTTGGAAGTTTTAGTAAAATGGCACCATAATTTCACTTAAAAAAAGTAAAAAGGCTTTCGGTAGAAATCTTTCTGTCATGATCCAGACCGTCGTGAGTGACACTCACACTAACCCTTTGGTAGGAGAATCAAAACTACAACCCAACTAATCAACTTAACCCAAGTACTACGCATTTAAAATTACGGAAGCAAGTTTAAATAACTATATAGTTAATATGAAGTCCCTATAAACTCCGAAAGCTTAACTAACATCTAACAACTAATGCAGAAATAACCCCTAGAACTTGAAAGTCATTGTACCAAAACTCTAATTAACTAACAAGTCTAAGAAAAGGGGGTGCAGCCCCGAAAACTAAACAAAACACCCTAAACAAATAGTCTTAGTCCAAAAAGAGTGGACTTAAACAAGAGAGATAAATGTCAGTCTGAAAGAACTGGCCCATCCTTGAATCCGGTCACGCTCAATAGTCACCTAGCTGAGTGCACAAGAGGCAGCTTGAAAAGGCCACATGCTCAACAAAGAAAGAGCAAGTACTGATGTCGATGGCAACCATAGTGTACTGGTGGGATCACGCGGCTACCCCCATAAGCACAATATACGAAGACAATCACAATTTAATAAGCACACATATACGGAACACATATCAGTTATCATTTCAGGAGCAATATACAATTCCTCCTTCTCAATACCAACAAATATAATAATTCAATAGTCCTCTCATGGAACCCATACCCAAACAGTTAGTGTGCCGGATCGTGACACATAATCCAAGTTAGTGTGTTGAAACATGACACCCAATCCAATATGTATGTCGGTACGTGACATTCGATCTCAGTTAGTGTGTCGAAACTTGAAAACGAATCCAATGCATATATCGGTACGTGACATTCGATCCCAATTAATACAACCACAATCACAATCACATCCATAATGTACAATACTCAAATCATATAGTCAAGTACACAAGTTCATGACATTCATTGTTCATAATCAATTCATTAGGTTCGTTACCACATTTTCATTCTTCGCATACACGCATGCATACAATATCGCAATAAATTGACATTCATCACACAAATAGAGAATCAAACCATCACCTACCTCGAACAAAGCTTGAGTTAGGAGACTTGATTCTTCCCTTTTCGGATTCTTTCCGCTTGCTCTAGGTCTACAAACAAACAATTCAATACTGGGATCAATAATTAATGTCTAATTTCCCTAGATCATGACTAACCCAATAACCCAAGACCCAAATTATGATCCTAAGGTGCAACTAGGGTTTTTTTCCACCATCCAAAATCGTTCAAACCCCCGCCCCCGGCAAACGATATACAGTCAAGATTTTACGTTTTATGGATCAAAAAATAGAATTGGGGAGCGAAAACCTTACCTTTAGCACCAAATTTCGTGGTAAACTGTCAAGAACTCGTCTCCTAGCTCTCAAAAACAAAAATTGCAAAATAATGGCATTTTTGGTGTTTATTTCCGACTTAAGTCGCAACTATCCCGCCACAGCATACCTCATCCCGCTATAGTGGCCCCGCCCTGGCGGGAAAGCGGATTGCACAGAAACAGTGAGCTAATTTAAGAGTTCCAAACCCCCATTTTACAACACATCTTCTTCCCATGACACTCAAAAAATACCCGTTTACGCTAAGATCAGTTTCAGGAGTTCTACTCGCCCGAATTCGATTCCGTAAAGTGGTACAAGTTTCTTAACGTCTTAGCTATCTACTCATATGATCAAAATCATAATTAGATCTCTCATTTGTTACCAGATTTCCCTAGACCTTCTTGACTCCAATTTCTTCCAAATCTGGACTAGGTTGGGAAATTCCAAGTTACAACCAAAAAGTTTTCCGTCCTAAAATTTTTTCCCATTGACTTTTCTATAACAATGGGAACAAGTTGTTACAATAAATACCAATTTACCCATCACTTGTCCCCAAGTGACAAACGAGGAAAAACATGCTAAAGAAAGAGTAGAGTAGTATCTGAATCGTCGAATAGCTGGGGATACTTATCTCTCATGTCCTTCTCGCTTTTCCAAGTCGTTTCCTTAATCGAATGATGCTTCCATTGGATTTTGACAGATACAATATCCTTTGACCTAAACTTGCGAACTTCCCTATCTAGAATGACTATAGGCTCCTCCTCATAAACTCCTAATATCTGACCTTCCTGTCTGCATACTCTTTATGTCTATTCTGAGCTGCTAGAACATCTCCTGAATCAATTTCGTATTTCCTAATGATTCTCATCAAAAGGTCCCGCCTCAATTGCATCAAACCAACCACTAGGAGACATACATCCCTTCATATACGGTGCATCAATTAAGTCATCTCAATACTTGAATGATAAATATTGTTGTACGTAACCTTAACTAACCCCAAAAGCTATTATCAATAACCACCAAAGTTGCTCGTACACACGTTTGCCCCATGTTATCAAGGACCTTGACACAATCATCAGGACTAATCCTTTCTCACATAAGCATAATAAAATTCTAAATCAATATTCGCTACAATTAGAGGTGGACCTGAACCAATCAACACACACTCATAATACTCAAACTATCATAGTTCTTATCAATATCTCCATCTCACAACATAAATTTCCATGAGCTTAAGTTATAAAAAATTGAGCTTTAAACATCAGATACTCATCGAGGGATATGTCCGAGCATACAAACCCTCCGAAAACACTATCGAAATGCTAGATTTAGTAATTGTAGATTACCTCTTAAGAACAGTAGAATTGGACCCAATGATAATCGATACATGACCTCGACGACTAGATGAATATTAAGATTGTTGGACAACCATAGATACGCATGGTAGCTATTCTATAAACTCTCATAAGCAAGGTGGTATAATTAAACCCACTGAAATACTTTAACAACTCCAAGACAACACCACATAAGTCATCTGAAATAACCACATCTTTCCAAATCATCCCACTCAACTAAGAGAACATTGCAGGATCAGTACACTTAATCCACCCATAAAAGTGAAAAACACGTGTGAGCATAGCTAGTGCATCATACTCACAACCATGTACAAAATGAAATAGATGGTCACATAAGAATTAATCGAATAACACTAAAGGTTTTTCTCTAAAGAGTCAATACCAGCCATTTCCATTCACTTGACTCTACATACTCTTCACATCCTTCCACTGAACCCTACACTCTCAATACTAACAACCATCATCACCACTCTGACCATTTACCTTACTCTAAACCAATACTTTTTAAATGAAAACCTTTCTTAGGTACTTTAACAATCAACAATAATCTACTTTACGACTCAACCCACATGTAAGTCCTTTCAAATGCTCAATACCTGATACAATTGATCATTTCTCACCTTGAAAATTCATACCTTGAAAAAATATATCACCACAAATGTAGACTTACAATGAAAAATTTGAATTGTAAATTCAACCGTATAACACATTCCCTTTATATATCGACATTAGCTTATACCTTGAAGATTTTTATGAGTTCATGGATATTCACTTATCATTGATCACATCTCCATCGATCCTACAATATATTTTGCTAACAATTAAATCGTACTCATTACTGAACTCAAAACAAAACAAAGCACTTATCATCACACTCGAGCTAATGTCGATACACTCCTTTCTCAAGTCTTTTCTAATAGTTTCTAACCAATCTGATGGACTTGTGACACTATTACCATAGCCACAACAAAATGAATGAAATCACGCGTCTCTAAATCCAATTATCTACCCCTCGAAAGATACCTTTTTAGCCTTTGCAATAAAATCAAATATTCTTGCTCTCGCCTCTCTCTAAAGGTTGTACTACATCCCACTATTTTTCTTTCATTATGATTCTAGCTCTTTTAAATTCTATTCGAGTGGTGTCCCAACATCTCTTAAAACTTTCCAAGCAACCACGTTACTCACCAAATATTAGAAAACTACAACCTTAGATACTTGCAAGTCGTAATTATTGTACAAATTTCACTTAGCCAACAATCTTATTATATAGTTGAATCCATCACAATTCATCACGAACTCTTATTACCATTATGCTCAGTTAGCCCTGCCTATCACTACGAAGTCAACCTTTTCATCGACATGACACCTCAACTCAGGTATACCCATCAAATTCAAATGACTAACCTAATTTTATACGCACTTTCTTACTAAAATCTTCAATTGTCTTCACCCAAGTATACTCAATGGGACTTTCTTTATCCATAAGCTTGTCATTTCGGTATCAATCCACTCCTTTATGGGTTAAGATAAAATCACAAGTCCTCATACTACCTCCTTCTTCCTAACAAACATGACAGGAGCACCCCACAGGGAAGCACTAGGATAGATGAAACCTTTATCAAAAAGCTCCTGGATTTGAGCTTTAAGCTTTATCAATTCTGCCAGAGCCATGCAATAAGAAGGAATGGAGATGGGGCGAGTGCCAGTTTCCAAATCAATGCAGAAATCTATATCTTTATCCGGAGGCATACCATGCAAATTAGTAGGAAACACTCCTCTAAATTCAGACACTATAGGAATAGACTCAATAGAGGAAGACTCAACCACAACATCTCGAATATGAGCCAAATAAGCCAAACAACCCCGCCCCACCAGTTTCCTACCCTGTATGAAAGATACGACCTTAGCTGACTTAGGCTTGTACCCCCTTCCCACTCTAACCTTTCCCTACCCGGGATCTCTTGAGTTACCGACTTAGCATTACCATTAAGCACAACATAATAGGGGGACAACCAAGTCATGCCTAAGATTATATCAAGTCACCCATATCCAACATAACTAAATCAATCCAAGTTTGAAAAACCATAAACACAAAAGGACAAACACGATATACATGGGTGACTATGACTGACTCTTCAACTCGGGTAGAAACATGGATGTGGTCATCAAGCACATCACAAACTGCATCAAATCCCAAGACAAACTGAACTAACACGTATGCATAAGTAAAACCCGAATAATAAAAAAAGTAGCCATCTGGTCACAGACAAGAATAGTACTAGTGATCACTACATCAGACACCTCACCTTCTTTGATAAACAATCAATCCATGAAATCGTAGTATAGCTTCTAACCTCAATTGGCATAACTTAATTTCATCATTGGCTAAACAACTCATACATGTTATGACAACAATACTAAATGCATTTTCCAAAGTAATTGTGTTCATTATCTAGCCGTCCCTTACCAAAACTTCTTAAATGTTGTCACCTATAAACTTGAATCTGCAAATCTAGCCTTAATCCCTTCACAAACGACTATAATAGCTAGCGAGCCCGACAAAACTCTTAATTTCAGTCTCAGAACTAGGTCGAACCTAATTCCTAACTGCTTCAATCTTTTGGGGATCTACCAATACCCCTTCCCTTGAAACTACATGTCCCAAAAAGGCAACCGAAGTCAACCAAAATTCACACTTAGAAAATTTTGCATACAACTTTTGTTTCCCAAGATCACCCAGAATAATACGAAGATGGTCGGCATGCTCTCTCTCACTTTTCGAATAAACCAAAATGTCATCAATAAATACTATAACAAACGAATCAAGAAATGTTTTGAAAACACCATTCATCAAACACACGAAAGCTGCAGGCGTATTTGTCAACCCAAACGACATAATTAGAAACTCATAGCGCCCATAGCGGGTCTTAAATGTCATTTTTGGTATATCCTCATGCCTAATCTTTAACTTAGATCAATCTTAGATAAAACTGATGCACCCTGCAAAACGATCATCTATCCAAGGCAGCAAGTACTTATTTTGAATAGTGACCCTATTCAACTGTCGGTAGTGTATACACATCAGCTCTTGCTAGTGATGGTGTTACCACTTTTGTTGATCTAGTTCGGACCATAGAGTGAAAGAGGAAAGATACCAATTTGTATCACACATATACCAATTGGATTCAAGTCATAGAATGAAAGAGTAGAAAGAAGTGAGTTTTTCCTTAAGTCCTATAGCCTCTCGAAGAAAAGTACGAACTTCTTTGTACCATTCCGCAAGACTCTACTAGACTCGTTTTGGTACAATGAGATCAACGAACCTAGGGCTCTGATACCAACTTTGTCATGACCCAGACCATCGTGAGTGACAACCACACTAACCCTCCGGTGGGAGAACCAAAACTACAACCCAACTAATCAACTTAACCCAAGCACTACACATTTAAAACTACAGAAGCTAGTTTAAATAACTATATAATTAATACGGAGTCCCCATAAACTCTGAAAGCTCAACTAACATCTAACAACTAATGTGAAAACAACCCCTAGAACCTGAAAGTTATTGTACCAAAACTCTAATTAACTAACAAGTCTAAGAAAAGGGGCCACAACCCCAGAAACTAAACAAACCACCCTAAAGAAATAGTATGAGTCCGAAAAGAATGGACTTAAACAAAAGAGATCCATGGTAGCCTCAAAGAACAGGCCCACCCTAGAATCCGGTCACACTCAATAGTCACCTAGCTGAGGTCTGTGAGTAGCCGCCTGAAGATGTCCTATACTCAACAAAGAAAGAGCAAGTGCAGTATGAGTACACAACCACAGTATATTGGTAGGATCACACGGCTACCCCCATAAGCACAATATACGAAGACAATCACAATTTAATAAGCACACATATACGGAACACATATCAGTTATCATTTCAAGAGCAATGTACAATTCCTCCTTCTCAATACCAACAAATATAACAATTTAATAGTCCTCTCATGGAACCCATACCCAAACTATTAGTGTGCCGAATCGTGACACCTGATCCAAGTTAGTGTGTCCGAACGTGACACCTGATCCAATATGTATGTCGGTACGTGATATTCGATCTTAGTTAGTGTGTCGAAATGTGACACCTGATCCAATGCATATGTTGGTACGTGACATTCGATCCCAATTAATACAACCACAATCACAATCACATCCATAATGTACAATACTCAAATCATATAGTCAAGTACACAAGTTCATGGCATGCATTGCTCATAATCAATTCATTAGGTTTGTTTCCACATTTTCATTCTTTGCATACATGCATGCATACAATATCACAATAAATCGACATACATCACACAAATAGGAAATCAAACCATCACCTACCTCGAACAAAGCTTGAATCCTCCTAAGAAACTTAATTCTTCAATTCCCTTTGCGGATTCTTTCCTCTTGCTTTAGGTCTACAAACAAACAATTCCATACAGGGATCAATAATTAAGGTCTAATTTGCCTGGATCATGACAACCCAATAACCCAAGACCCAAATTTTGATCCTAAGGTGCATCTATGGTTTTTCCCACCATCCAAAGCCGTTCAAAACCCTCTCCCAATGATATACAATCAAGATTTTAAGTTCTACGGATCAAAAAACGAAATTGAGAAGCGAAAACCTTACCTTTAGCACCACATTTCATGGTAAACTGTCAAGAACTCGTCTGGGGTCGTCTCCTAGTTCTCAAAAATGAAAATTGCAGAATAATGGCATTTTTGGGCATATTTTTGACTTAAGTCGCGACTGTCCCGCCACAACAGACCTCATCCAACTACAGCGGCCCCACCATGGCGGCTTGCACAGAAACAGTGAGCTAATTTAAGAGTTCCAAACCCCATTTCACTACACATCTTCTTCCCATGACACTCAGAAAATATCCATTCATGCTAAGATCAGTTTTGGGAGTTCTATTCACCCGAATTCGATTCCTGTAAAGTCATATGGATTTCGTAATGTCTTAGCTGTCTACTCATATGATCAAAATCATAATTAGATATCCCATTTATTACCAGATGTCCCTAAACCTCCCTGACTCTGATTTCGTCCAAATCTGGACTAGGTTGGGAAATTCCAAGTTACTATCAAAAAGTTTTCCGGCCCAAAATTTTTCCCCATTGACTTTTCTATAACGATGGGAACAGGTCATTACACTTTTATAATCAAAAAGAGGTTTAACGATATTTTCTTTTGATGACTTTGAACTAGAAAATAATTTTAACTAACAAAATAAAATAAAAATGTATTTTTGAAGTAAGAAAAATTGTAACAATTAATAAAGTTCAAGTGAGAGTAATTCATATTTATTGCATCTCTTACTTTACTTTGTTAATTTTCTTCTCATTCCATTTTGTTTTAGAATTTTTTCATTGTTGCCTAGATAATTTTTTGAAGATTCAGATACAATTTGATTAAGTGCATAACTAGATAACTTTTGTCCTTTTTAAGTGTCTCAATATGTTTGCATTTTATTGATTTTTTTTTTTTATATAGTGTTTAAGTAATGTGTCATTTTTAAGTTTTTGATTTTCAAATTATAATTTGAATGATATTTAGAGTAACTGTAATATGTGTTTAATAAAATTTAACTATCTAAGAAACTTGAAAGTCTTAAAGTTAACTAACACTCTGTTTGAATGTTTGTTATGTATAATTTGGATGTCATTTAAGATAACTCTATTTTTTTAAGAAGTCTATTTTTGCAAATGTTATTAATGATTATTTAAGACATCAAAGAAAAAATTGTGGCATGATTAATCACTACTGTTACATCAGTTTAGAGCTTTACGCAAATAATATAACGGTATCATTTTCCATATTTGATAAAACTTGATTACATACGTACATTATTATATTTAATTAGTTATATAAAATACGTTCTTAATAAGACCCACTAAATAATCCAATGAGAGATCATGATATATAAATGCTTATCATTTAAAGAGGTTATCTTGAGATCTAATCATTTAGATTCATGAATAGGTATTTTGACTGTGTTTAAGTATTGCTGCAATTTATATTGATTTTTTTTTCCACTTGGTGTCCGGTATCCACATTGGAGCCCTACTAAATTCGAATTCGCGCCGGAAAGTCCCACATTGAGGGTAAAGGGCTCCCTAACAAAGGCGACTCCTTATCCAAGGGGGCTCGAATCCAAGACCTCTTGATTAAGGATGAAGAAGTATTTACCACTCCAGCACAATCCTTGTTGGTAATTTATATTGATTTGCTTAAATGGAACAACTATTTTTTTTGGATCATAAAAACAACTTTTTTTAACCACTAATTTGAGTTGAATTTTTGTGATCTCTCAAATCGATACTCCATATTTTGTTTTTTCTCATAAGGGCCTTATGTCACTTGCTAATATCAAAGGAGCACAAATTCACCTTAATCATGTTATATTTTTAAGTTGTTAGTAACCAATTTCAACATTTGAAGACCACTAAAATATTATTTGATAATTATTGTTCTTAATTTTATAAAGTTTCTCCTATTGTGCATATTGCATTAGAAAATAAGATAATAATTGTTATTCACTTCTTTCTAATTTATTGTAACGACCTGTTTCCGTCGTTATGAAAAATTCAATGGGGAAAGAATTTGGGTCAGAAAACTTTTGAGTAGTGACTTGGAAATTTCTAGCCTAGGCCAGACTTGGATGAAATCTGAGTCAAGTGAGGTCTAGGGAAATCTGGTAATAGAAGGGGGGCTTGATTATGAATTTGATCACAAGAGTGGATAGCCAAGACGTTAAGGAGCTTGTACGACTTTACGAAATCGAATTCTGGCGAGTAAAACTCCCGAAATTGATCTTGGCGTGGAAGGGTAGTTTTTGAACGTCCCGGTTTGAAGGTGTGTTGTGAATGGGAGCTTGAAACTCAAATTCTGAGTTTCTGTCTCCGTACAAGTCATCGGGTGGGATTAATCCCGCCAGGGCAGGGCCGCTGTGGCGGGATGGGGTCCGCTGTGGCGGGCCAGTTGCGAATTAAGTCGAGGAAAAACCCCAACATCATTATTTTCTGTAAAACCTCGTTCTTGAGGGCTAAGAGACAACCCAGAGCAGTTCTTGACAGTTTCCCATTGGAGGGTTAGTGTGGGTGTCAATCACGACATTTTGGGTCGTGACATTTATAGAATGTAGTTTGACTGAGCAGGAATAAGTTCAAGAAATATAAGAAGACATACCCTTAAAAGTTAAAAAGAGTATACTTTTTTTTTTTTTTGACAAATGATTGAGACCTAACATGAACAAAATGTAGAGGTGTAATTGAATATTTGTCAAATAATGAAATATGTCACTCTTTTTTATACTAACTGAAAAGTTAAGTATGTTTTACCAAAAAAATTTAAGTATGTCATAGAAATTGAAATATGTAGAGTATTTATAATTAATTCAATATGATTTAATGTTTCAAGTGCAAATTTTAAAACACAAGTGACCTAATTGCCTAATTGTATGTACATATTTGTCTTACTGAATAGAAATTAAAAATTATTTGGAAAACACAATTTATAAGGACTTAGACTTTGAGAATCCAGACATTAATAGCAGTTTATATTATTTGTACATTTCAATATGCCAAGAATTTGATTATTGTAGATAAGAAGGATCTTTGTTTTTTATATAGCTATGTTGTTATATAGAAAAATGCATTATAAAATTAATTTTTTTAGAAATATTTAATCTGTATTATAAATTTACTTGGAAAAAAAACTTAATATCCAACTAATTAATTTCATTTTAATTTTTTTCTTAAATAGAGTACTTTTTATTGGCTATCAAATATTGTAAAAGTTCTAAGCAAATTGTAAAAGTTTCTATTAAGAAAATAAAATTAAAGTAGTATTTAAATTAAACGTGCAAAAAAAAAAAAAAAAACTGATTACCCAATTAAATAATTTTATTTTTCTATTTTATCCTTAATCTAAATTAGTTATTATTATCCATCACAACTTAAAAGAAACAATTTTAAAACCTCCCACTACCTTCCCACTTCTAAACAAATTGTTATTTTTCATTAAAAAAATTAAGAAAAATGTATTTCTTAATTATCTTGCAAAAAGAATAACTGAGTATCCAACAACATAATCATTTTTTTTCTTCTAATAATACAGTTATTGCAATTCACTTTAAAAAGAAGAAGACATTTTTAAAACTTTCAGTTGCACTCTCTATTCTAAACAAATTGTAAAGAATTTCATTGATCTATTTTTTTTTAAAAAAAACAACAATAAATTAACGACATTGTATTAGAGAGTACGTTATACTTTTCCTTTATCAATTTTTCCAGAAGAAAAAAATATAAAGTAGATTAGATAATAAAATAAATAATTCATTTTAAAACATGAGTTGATGAAGTAATACTTAGTTTAATTTTAAAACATGAGTGAAAATTAATAATGAATGACTTTTTTTATGTGATTTGAGTGAGGGATTTTGTTTAGTTTAATTTTGAATTAATAATTTTATACGGCTATGGCATCATATGATGTAATGTATAACTATTCTATTATTTTCTCCCCTATTTTAGTGAAGTTTCATTAACTTCTTTAGAAAATTCATATCGTTTTAATATAGTTCAAATCAAAATTTAAAATATCTAATAAACACATTGAGAAAATCATATATAGTGTTTGTATTTTAACTAAGATTAGTTTTACCTTTAAATCATTTTATTATTATAAATAGTAAAGAATATTTTGAATAAAACATATGTTAGATGTAACTACATGTCAATTAATTTTATGATAATAAATATTTCATGTGAAATGTTAGAATTAATTAATCGTTAACATAGAAAAAAATTCAAACGACATAAGAAGAATGAAGGACAAAAACGTAAAAATGTTTGAAGTATTTGATGTTTGATCAAGATAAAAAAATCATAAATTAATATTATTCTTAGAAAAATTTTGACATAATATATTATAAAATTAAAAGTGTAGCTCATATAACTATAGAAATTATATTTCAATATTATAAAATTAAATTGCGCAGTAATAATATTAATTTAATGTGCTTTAATAAATAAGCTAATGATTTCTATTATTACTCTCCCATCCCATATTAGTTAATCATTTTCTTTTCTACACACATATTAAGAAATCATAAAAAGAAGATATGTTTATTAATTTACCCCTTAAAAAATTTCTTAGAAATTTTACAAATAAATGTGAACACTTTCAAAAGGAATTATTTGCAAGGGTAGTATAAAAAAAAAATAATTAATTCTTTCTTGATTTAGTAAATGGACAACTAATCTAGGACAACTATTTTTAGTAAGATGATAAACTAATATGGGATGGAGAGAGTATTATTTAAATATATCCCTAAGTGAATAATAATTCTTATTTGTTATATTTAATCATAAAATTATTATATTTTAAATAAGTTGCGCGTGTATGCATAATAGTATCACTTAAACAGAGAATTTATAGACAAAATAACCAGGATTGTGTTCACCAGGCTGTTTGCCTTATTTTGGATTAATACAAAATGTCAATCTGTAATGCTAGTATACCAGTTTATCAAACTCATGCTACATATAAATACATGTCACTTTTATTCTCTCGAACTAAACGTGTTTATTTCAAATCAATGACAATTGCCCCGAGTTTGTTGATCTTAGTACAACAAAAACCATTAGACGAGCTTTGAATCTCGAATCCTTGTTATTAACTCTTTTCCCTAGTTTTACACCTGTTTTACTAAAACAAGTCAAACCTAAGGTAGATTCTAATATTTTCAACCATTAGAAATCGATTAGTACGAAAGTGTTAATAGGGTATACAATCACAATACAAAGTTTATTTTGTAAAAAAATCCTTGATTAGGTCAAGTCATCATGGATTTCACAACCCTTAGTTGTGGGGTTTAGTCACTCATGATAATTGAAATAAAGAATATAATTGCATTCATTGAATAAAGATTCACTAACAAAAGTTAAGGCAATCCCAAGCTTTGATTTCAAAAATCAATGAAAAATTTTGATGAAACTCATTCAAGCGTACATTGTTTTTCTCAAAAAATAAGATAATAAAATAAACCCTAAAAATACCATCTATAGACCCAAAAAATTGAAATTTAAAATAAGAAAGCTGACCTTTTGGAGTTTGCCTGATACAACACCTGACTGTCCATTACAAGTGTGACGGTCTGTTATATTGCTGGTACTATTGGGCCCTATCAAAAGCTATCTTTGAATACTCTTAGTAAATTATTGCTTGATGACCCATTGTAGATGTGATGGTCCATCATATTGACCATCAGATGCCCCTTTGTTGACATTTTTTCTATTTACCTCTAACACTGGCCTTGATGACCCGTCAGAGGTGTGACGGTCTATCAGTCCTATTGTCAGGGCTCTTTTGCTAAACATAGCTTCAGTTTGCTTCCTTTTCTGTTTTGAGTGATTTCCTGTATAACGCAATAGAAAAATTATTAAAAGACACTATTGTTGCTTCAAAACTGGCATTTATTCATAGTTAAATGTATCAAATGTGCCATCTAATGCCGGAACAACAACACCGTCAACTTAGACATTTGATTGTCATCAAGTAACACCTAACAATATATTTACAGACCCATGAACTATCAACACTCATATAAGTTTCAAAACATTATTTCAATGAGGCATGTCGACTCAAGAGGATCAAAGGATGACGTCCAAATATCAACAAGCAACTTGGCATACACCATTGGAATTTTCTTCAATAATGAACTATCAATAGTTCAATCCTAATGTCTTACCATAAAGAAGTCCCTATCACACACATATTATGATTTATTTATGAGGGATAATACAAAACACTCACTCTCAGAATAAATTCAAACAATGCATACATAATCCATAGGCTTGTCCTTATTATTTTCACACCAACTTTATAGACAAATATACTAGGATCACTATGGAACTTTCTAGACTTGTAACGTAGGTCAGTGGTAAAGGTATGGTACATTTAGGAGTAGTGACTACACCCTTCTTGACACTATCTTCACATTAATTTTCTTTTTCTTTTCTTATTCAACCTTGTCTCTTCCTTTTATTCATCAATTTGCTATTCTCATGACCTGAGCCTATGCCCTTGGTATGGCTGGCCCTAAGAAACCATTTCTTGTCTCAAGTGAATCCTTAGCCTGGTTTACTACTGAATAGAGGACTAAACATCTATGCAAAAGGTCTAAAAGAGATAAATATTCACACCTTGGATCATGTTGTATGAAAAGTCTGAATTATGGATAATTATCATAAATATGATACAGTTAAAACATCATAAAATCAAAGAATCAAATGACTCACGAACTTGTCTATGAAGCCTTTAATAAACTAGGATAGGTGACAAGACAAGACAAGACCCAAGACTATCTGAATGATAACTAAAATGTTTAATTATAAAGAAGTAAATAACTGAACTAGAACCCTCCGAAACGTGAGAGGTCTCACCAAAAACTGATGGAGAAGATCTTAATGAAGTGTCTGCTGTCGATCCTAAATATCTATATCTGCATCATTAAAGATGCAGTATCGAATGACGTCTGTACATGGAATGTACGGTATGTAAAATGGCTGAATGAAACATTGATTATACTAAATATGCTTAACTGAAAGAGTAACTCAGAAAAAGACTATAAAATATATAACTGTAAAGTAAAGCATGCATACGAATTGAACACAACAAATCTTTACAAGTTAATCGTATGCAATTAGATCAAATGCTTAAATTGAATACTTTACTTTTCTTGGGGAGTTTCTCTAACCGACAACTATCACAATGAGCCTCATGATGATACAACATCTTGCCACATTGCCAGAACCATCCAATACTTTTCCAGGATAAAGGACGAACTGAACTATGGATCAAATATGTAAGTCCTTACCAGGGTCTTTAAGATGACTCACCCAAATATACAACACAATCCTATCCTACGTTGGTTGTGCAATAATGGGTTTGAATTATCTAAATTGTACCTAACTCGATGCTTAATACTACTTCTAAAACACGCAATAGTGCTCAATAACTATATATGATTTCATTTTAGGAAAAAAGGGCCCCTTTGTCGGGAAATTGATAACTTCTAAGTCAAGTCATTACTCAAATATCTTTCTTTAAAATTATGCTAAGATTTCTTTAGGACTGACTAAAAACCTCTTTTCAAAACTAATATACTCCTTTGAAACTAGCAATGTTCTTCTTTATGATAATAATGCATTTGGAAGTAGTCAAATTCCCTTAAAACTCTTTATGAAGTAATTTCATTAATTCTAGACTTTTTTTTAATATGAAAACATGTATAATAAATGATATGCCAAGGCTCCCAAACAATCTTTCTTAAATATGGTTCATTTGGTATAATGAACATGAGCTATCAAGGATCATAGATGTATAGGAAAGGCTGAAATCACTACAAGGAAATCAAGAATAAGAAATCAAAGAAGTATAGAGGATTTTGAATAAGGCTAACTTGGGGTATAAACCCTACTTTGAATCTTGCTTACTGAAAATACATGTAGGGCGTGAAGAAAGACACATGCATTGACTATGTAGCCTTACATATGACGCGTCAGAGTTTTTGACTCATTTGAGGCCTTTTAGTTCAACAAATAGTGTTCTCATTGCCTATTTATGTCCTTATCTGATGATATTTTGATGTTTTGCATCCATGAAGTATAAAGGACAAGGCAAAGATGAATATATGAAATATAGGCCAAAAGCGTTGAAAAGAGTGAAAACTCCTAGCTAAGGATTGTCTAGTACACTAAGTGCATCACCCAACATGACTAGACCTCGCCTAAAGTGACAATGTTCACTTTTGAAAATATTTAAGGCAGGTCGGTGAAGTAAGGTGCAAATGGCGATTCATTGAAGCAGTTGAACAAGGTGAAAATCCATTACCTAATGTTGCAGGAGGTTAGACCAAATTGAAGGCTAAAATAGGCGAACAAGGTGGTCATAAACGTTATAGGCTGACTCAGTCGAGTTCACCAACTTAGGGTCAAACACCTGAAGCCTGAAGCTAAGAAAGGGTGAGATGAATTATAGAACGAAAATCCACCAATCAAGTAGGCTGTGATGCCCAGTAACTTAAATCACTTTTGCTACTCGTAAAACCAATGCCTAGGTGTGATATCAGGGGAATATATTGTTGAATATGGTTAAGAATACCATGTAACCCTTATATTAAGTAATTTGAAGGGATAAATAAAAGTTTTAGGCCAAAGAGATCATTAAAGAAAAGACTCAAGTTTAAAGGTTCATTGTGGAGGAATATTACAAATGATCTCATTTATCACTTGACTTTGAACAAGCATATCTCCTAATATATAAAAAGTCGTAGAATCTATAACCTATCAAATGATAGGTATTCGAGTCTAGTTTCCAGCAAAACAAACTACTTGTTAATAGGACTTCAGAGTAAAATGTTATGTACATTTTATGACAGATACACACACTGCCCAATCACTGTAGGACGTGTGGCACTTTGGAGAAAGTCGGCCAAACTTATTGTTTTTATAATAGAAGTTTGAGATTTCTTTTACCATATAGTCCAAAACGTGTGAGGAGTTTTAAGCTATTTCTTCAAGTCTTTCTTATCTGCAATCCTCCCATGCTTAAGGTAAGTTGATTTCTTCAAGATTCAAGTGTCTTTCTCTCTATAGACCTATAGATATGCTTAGCCAAGTCTTTTCTTGAAGGAAAAAGTCTTGTTCTTGAAGAATAGAAAGGGCAGGAACTTCCTTTCTTAGATGTAGAGGCATGATTCCTCTTCTACTCCTTAAATAGTATTCTACGGATTTTGTAAGTATAATTTATGGGAAGGACTCATGGGACGGTGATAGGAAGTCGTGAGTCCATGTTTTACCCATTATAGTTGATGTTCTTGGTGAGGAGGGAGTTTGTAGATGGATGTGTTGGGTATTTTGTTTGATCAAATGATGGGTGGATGGTATTGTATTGGGGCAGTATTCTGGTTATGATAAAGCGGAAGGCTAGGTATAGAAAACACAATTCTTATAGTTCTTGAAAGTTTGTTGCTCGCCAAGTGTTTGATGAAATGCCTAAATTGCTTAAGAATATGTTGTAGCTATTTATATGAGATCTATTATTGTAATTTATGATAGTTGTTCTGTACTAACTTAAACTATGAGCTTATAAGGGAATTGGACGTCGTTGACAAAGAACTCATGGGATGGTGTTCAGAAGCCATTGGTTTGACTTTATATGTTAATTGTAGATGATTACGAGGGCTGGTTCTTTATGGTTAAAGGATTGTGGAGTAATATTGAACACGTAAATAAGTCATGAACCTACTTGGAAAGTAGAGAAATAGAGGGTGTGATGAAACACCATTTATCTATAGTAATTGTTGAGCTTGTTGCTTGTGAACTTTTATGATGTTTTCAGCCTTGTTGTGCTTATTTATTAGCTTCTTATAGTGCCCTTTTATGGTGTTATGTTATAGATAAAGTTGTTAGCAAGGAGTTTGATGATACGACGTAAGGTAGTAAGTCCCGAAGTAAGGTATGTAATACTAAAACCTCCTTTGCCATTAAGGCATGACCTGAAGTCGCACATTCTTCTGGTAAATGTCATCATAGATTATATGATACTTGAAAGAAAGTTATCCTATTTTATAAACACTCTGATGTTGTAGTCCTGAACCTATGGAGTTATAGTACTCTTTTCTGGTCAAGGAAGTCATATGTTTTTCATAAATATATATGACTTCTGTAGAAACTCTTGGAAGTTAGTGAGTGTAGTTGCATAAATTTAAATGACTAACTATTCGTAGATGCATAAGTCACAAGATACATGATTCTTAAGATAAAGAAAGTAATCGCAAATGATAGCATGAGTTGTATGATTTATGAGTTAATTATTATAAGTCTTTACATGAAATTGAGATTATAGACTACTTTGTAGCATGGGGAGGTTACTTTTAGGGCCACTACGTGGGACGCTATTGTGTGCACAAAATTCAGAAAGAGTCAGTTTGAATTTCCCGTCGTGGATTCACCTGACTGATACACGCCTGCCCACAGACCATACAAGAGCCCGGGGGCATACCTTGATAGACCTCGTTACCTAGACTATGAGATTTCACACATGATCGTAACAGTGGCTACAGAAGCCATACGGGGTTCATTGATTGCCAACAGTAGGCCATCATGTGACCCCCTAACAATTAGTTTTAGAAAGAACAAAGAAGCTATATAACAAAGTAAAGACATCACTTAGGAAAATTATAGATATTACATATATGTAAATGAATAAGATATGAAATGTTGGGTAAAGACCCCTGAAAATGGTCACAAATTCCAGTTTTGGATTCTGACTCCTGCATACATATGCTCAAATTTGCCTATCTTGATATTTGATTCATTTAAGCATTCTTACAAGTCTGCTTGTTATTAAGTCTGCATTACGTACCAGTACATGTTTTATATGTACTGATGTCCCTATTTTTGTGGCGCTGCATTTCTATCAATACAGGCTTAGGTACTCAGGACAACAAACATTTCCAGTAGACCAGAGACTTCCACTTTAGCAGTTGGTAACCTCCACCTATACCTAGAGTTGTCATATATTTAGAGCCTATATTTTGCTATGGATGTACATATGTTAGAATGGGCATGTCGGGGCCCTGCCCCAACTAGTATTCAGATTCTTAAATGCATACGCTTTAGAGGCTTCTTAGACTTAGTTTTGTTTCTACTGTAAAGTAGCCCAATGGACCCTTCTGTTATATATGTTTTGATTTGGGTCTTGGTATATTTTATTGTTCTTATGAGTCTACATGTTTGACTTGAGTTTAGTGTAGATAGTTAGAAGGTGCTTGTATATATCCTTGATGTCCACCCTTCTAGTTGAGCATGATAAACTTGGTATCAGAGCACAAGGTTCAAGTGTCCCAAGGAGTCTATAATGTCGTGTCTAGTAGGACCTTTCTTATAAATATGTTGTGCGCCATATTTAAAATTGAGGGACTACTTGGGCATTTAGGATTTTGACCTTCTTTCATAATCTATATCGTGTGATAGAGCTAAGTCATAGAAAGTTAATTCTGGCTTATACACTTTCTTTTTATATAGATCATGCCTATTACAAACAAGGATAAAGAAGGCCCAAGGTCGACTGTTAGTAAGTCATGTGGAAGCCATTTCAGAGCATTCCCAACTATTAGGTGATCAAACCAGTGGTCACGAGAGCTTGCCATGTCCTATACTTTTGGGTCCATAGATTCCTGGGGCAGAAAGATCTAACGGAAGTTTCTATACGTCCAGTAGTACCAACAATAGTTCATGTACCTCTTGTACTGCCACAAGATGCCTTAGAGCAAGATCTTAGAGGGGCAATACAAGTGCTTACTCAGTTGGTACCTTCTCTGGTCCAAGGATAAAATGCAGCTGTACCTAGTACTGTTTAAGCAGAGAGAATTGGATCCCGAGTACGTGATTTCCTCCATATGAATCCCAGTGTTCATTGGATCTAGTGTGACAGAGGACCCACAACAATATATAGATAAGATCAACATAATTCTTAGGGTAATGCATATCTCTGAGAATGAGGCAGTTGAATTGGCCTCTGATTAACCAAAAGATGTCGCCATTGCTTTGTATGAGATATGGATGGATTCTAGGGAATCCATCCTTCTGCAGTTTGGAAAGAGTTTTATAGGGCCTTTGTGGAGCTTTCTATACCACATGATCTTAGGGAAGTGAGGGTTGATGAATTTTTAAACTTTCGACAGAACAACCTCATCGTTAGGAAGTATAGCACATGATTCCCTCAGTTGGCTACATTTGCTCCAAAGATGGTTAGCACCATGGATTCAAGGATGTATCACTTTATGGGTGGAGTTGGAGATCATTTGATTGGTTCTTGTACAATTTCTGCATTAAATTGGGACATGGATATTGTAATACTTATAGCACACGCTCAGCAGGCAGAAGACCGTATATAAAATCATAGGGTAGAGAGAGAAAGGGAGAAAAATAAGAGAGTTAGGACTGTTGGAATATTTCAGGGAAGTGATAGAGCTTACTCTAGTAAAGGTCCACCCAGGCTCAATCAGTAGACCACTCCACATCTATTTCCCCTACTCAGTCATTGAGACCCACGCAGAAGCAGAGCTAAACTTCAAGGGAACCTAACCTTCACTATTAGAGAGGTGCTAGTCGAGGACTACCACCTCGACCTACTTGTAGACACCGTGGCTGATATCACTTAGGAGAGTGTAGATATGGATCTACCGCTTATTATGGGTGTGGAGTTGATGATCATAAGATACGCAACTATCCTAAGTTGGAATCGAGGGTAGATGTGATATACCATGATATACTGGCTCGGTAGGAGCATCCTCATCATCAACACCTTCTTCATCACGTAGCCCTTAATCACCAGCATGGAGAGGTACACATATGGGTAGAGGATTCGGTTCTAAAGCTGGCCTAATTAGGATGTATGCACTAGCAGGTCATCATGATTCAGAGGTATCCCTGGATGTGATTAGAGGTACCTTATATGTTTTCTCTGATAAGGTATATACATTGATATACCCAGGGGCTACGTACCCTATCATATGTTACTCCATTTATTTCTAAGAAATTTTGAGTAGAGCCAAAGTTATTACGTGAGCTGTTTGAAGTATCAACTCCGGTAGGAGAGGCTATTATAGCAAAAAGGGTCTTTAAAGGGTCCCTAGTAACAATATCTGTTCATGACACATTGGAAAATTTGATAGATCTAGAAATGGTTGGTTTTGATGTCATAATGGGCATGGATTGGTTGTCCTCTTGTTATGCTACAATTGATTGTAGATCTAAGATTGCTCGATTCCATTTCCTGGGTGAGCCAATTTTAGAGTGGAAAGGTATTTCTATGATGCCTAGAGGAAGGTTTATTTCCTATCTTATAGTATAAAAGCTTATAGAAAAAGGGTGTTTATATCGCCTTGTACAAGTAAGAGACCTTAAAGCTGAGAAACAAGTGACGACCCTTCAGTCTGTGCCCATTGTTAATGAATATCCAGATGTGTTTCCTAACAAATTTCATGGACTACCACCAATTATAGAGATTTATTTTGGTATTGACATAGATATCGGTACCAAGCCTATATCCATTCCTCCTTATATGATGGCACTAGCAGAATTGAAAGAGCTAAAAGAGCAGCTGAAAGATTTGCTTGACAAAGGTTTCATTCACCCCAGCGTATCACCTCAGGGTGCTCCAGTACTATATGTACGCAAAAAGGATGGCACAATGAGGGTGTGTATATATTACATACAACCTAATAAAGTGACGATACAAAACAAATACCATCTTCCAAGGATAGATTATTTATTTGATCATTTACAAGGAGCTAAGTGCTATTCAAAGATTGACTTCAGATCTGGATGTCATCAGTTGAAGATTCAAGAAGTAGGTATTCCCAAAACAGCCTTTTGGACGAGATATGGACACTTTGAGTTCCTCGTCATGTCATTTGGACTGACAAATTTTCTAGTGACCTTTATGGATATGATGAATAGGGTTTTCAAACCCTTCCATGATATGTACATGATTGTATTTATAGATGATATTTTGATATATTCACGTGATACCGTAGAACAAGCCAATCATCTAAGAGTTGTCCTACAAATACTCAAAGAGCACAAACTATATGCGAAGTTTTCTTAATGTGAATTCTAGATGAACTCTATAGCTTTTCTTGGCCATGTGGTCTCTAGTGAAGGCATAAGAGTGGACTCCCAGAATATGGAAGTTGTGAAGAGTTTGCCTCGACTAAGTACCCCGATAGAGGTGCGTAGTTTCTTGGGGCTAGCTGGATATTACCGAAGATTTGTAGAGGGCTTCTCCTCTAATTTGAACCATGGGCAAAGTTGACACAGAAGGAAGTGAAGTTCCAGTCGTCCGACGCTTATGAAAAAAAATTTCCAGATCTTCAAGATAGATTGACTAAGGCACCAGTATTGGCCTTACCAGAGGATATAGAAGAGTATGTAGTTTATTATGATGTTTTAGGCATTGGCCTAGAGTGCGTCTTGATGCAGCATGGGAAGGTTATAGCATACACTTCTCCACAATTGAAGAAACATGAACAAAACTAATCCACTCATGATTTAGAGCTCCCCGCAGTGGTATTTGTGCTTAAGATTTGACGACACTATTTATATGGGGTACATGTTGATATATTTACAGATCATAAAAGTCTCCAATATCTCTTCAAGCAAAAAGACTTGAATTTGAGGCAGAGAAGGTGACTATAGTTGTTGAAGGACTATGATGTAAACATTCTCTATCACCCAAGCAAAGTTAACGTGGTGGCAGATGCACTTAGTCGACTATCTATAGGCAACCTAGTTCATTTACCGCCTATACAAAAAGAAATAGTATGAGATGTTCAAAATTATCCATCTTGGGAGTCCGACTTCTATAATCCAAAGATGGAGGCGTAGTCGTACAAAATACTACAAAATCATCATTAGTGGAAATGGTGAAAGAAAAATGGTATAACGATCCTATGTTTCTACAATATCGATAAGGGATTTGAGAGCACCGAATTAACGCATTTGAGTTAGTAAGAGATGGCACCTTAAGATGCCAAGGCAGACTCTGTGTGCCAGATATAGAAGGGTTGAGGCATCAAAGCATGGATAAAGCACATTGTTCCTAATACTCGATTCATCACGGCTCCACAAAGATGCATCATTAACTTAAAGAGGTCTATTGGTGGAATGACATGAAAAGAAATATTGCGGAGTACGTGGCACAGTGCTCTAATTGCCAACAAGTTAAAGCAAAACATTAGAGGCCCGGTGGCCTAGCTCATACTATGGACATTCCAATATGGAAATGGGAGGCTATTAATATGGATTTCTTTACAGGTTTGCCATTCTCTTTAAAGAGACACGATTCCATTTAGGTGATCATTGCTCAGTTGACAAAATTAGCCCACTTCTTGTCAGTTATATCCAACAACATAACCGAAGAGTATGCCAAGATATATATAAAAGAAGTTGTTCGCTTTCATGGGATTCCACTATTAATTTTTTCAGATAGGGGTGCCCAATTTACGACACATTTCTGGAGATCATTTCAGAAGAGTTTGGGCATACTGGTGAACCTTAGCAAACTATTTTCACCCACAGACAAATGGTCAAGCCGAATGCACTATTCAAACACTCGAAGATAGGTTGAGAACATGCATTCTGGACTTTAAAGGAAATTGGGATGATCATATGCCCTTGATAGAATTTTCCTACAATAATAGCTACTATTCTAGCATTGGCATGGTTCCATTTAAAGCTCTTTATGGGCATCGATGCAGATCGCCTATTGGTTTGTTTGGAGTAGGTGAAACTCAAATATAAGGACCTGACCTTGTTCACCAATCCAATGAAAAAGAAAAGTTGATTCGAGAGTGACTAAAGACTGCTCAGAGCCAACAAAAATCATATGCAGACGTACGCCATAGAGATATAGAGTTCGATGTTGATAATTGGGTATTCTTAAAGGTATCACCTATGAAGGGTGTTATGAGATTTGGGAGGAAAGGTAAGTTGAGCCCCAGGTATGTCGGGCCATACAAAGTTATACGTAGAATTTGCCAGGTAGGTTATGAGGTTGACTTGCCTCAAGAGTTAGCTGCAGTACATCCGGTCTTTCATGTATCAATGTTATGCAAATTCTAGGAAGATTCTACACAATTTAGTCCTATAGAAGGTATGGAACTCTCAGAAGACTTATCATTTGAGGAAGTGTGATATGCTCAAATTACAACTTCCTAAAGAAGTATAAGCAGTTGTTGTCAAATAAAGAACCTAACTGAGGTTAGGATCAATCCCACAAGGAATATGGTCTAGACTTAGGAAGATTTATGGTTAATTTTACTTTTAGTCAGATTATTTTCGTAAAAAGGGGGATTTGTAAACAAAGTAATTATTGATTGATTTGTAGTAACAAGTGATAAGTAAGCAAAATTCACAGTTTTCAATATCAATTTGAGATGAAGTTAGGGTACGTGTGTTTCCCAAAAGTTCCAAACTCAGTAATCCTAATAATAGTAACTCTTTCCTAGTGTTTAACATGCAAAGTCGGTAAGTTTGGTATCTTCTAAGTGATTGGTCATCCAAGTAGGGAATTTCACCACGCAACTTGGTCGGTCTACATGTGTGTGCTTTACTACTCCTTACCCTTGACCCTAGATTAGGCCTTACTTATTTGGGTTTGGCTATTAGATAGCAGATTATCATGCTAAATCTCCTTTGTAATCTCTTTCTCATTCATTACTTTCTTGGTCGGGCAAGTAGGAATGGGCGAGTTCTACCGTTTTGCATAATTTAAAAGCATTCAAAATGAAGATATTAACAATACATGCATAAATACTATTTTAGAATTACTTAATTATTAGCTTTATGTTGTTAATTACTTATGATTCCCACAATTCTAGTTGTGGATTTAGTTATTCATGCTAGAGTGATCACAATTCATAATAGGGTTAATAATATAAATAATGAACTTACAATTAGAATAAATGAAATTCAGAATCGTGAATTGAAGAACAAATGCAAATTTCATAAACCAAACTTCAAGAACTAAATGCCAAAAGTGTTTGCAAAATAATTCTCAAAGCCAAAAGGAAGTATCTCAAAACGTCTAACAACCCAAAAACGAAAATTACAACTAATAATTAATAAAAACAAATTCTAAACCAAGTAAGAAAAGGAAGACTAAGGAAATTTGGCTTAGGTAGTGTCACCTACGATTGGCAACTTACGGCTCGTAGGTGCCTTCCGTCAGTCAGCAATTATTCAAATCTTCGGTGAGTGCCATCTACGGGCATGACCTACGACTTGTAGCTCTAAGCACGGTCCGTCCTTTTCAACCACCGTTCATGGACTAGATCTTCTTCTTTATGAAATTTTCTATGAATCCTCATGTATGGCTCGAAGTAGCACTTACGGCTCGTCAGTCAACTCTCATTGTTCAAACTTTGCTCCATTTTCAGCACTTCAATATACGCCTTCCACCTACGACTCGTCGTAGTAATGATGGCTCATAAGTGAAGTCGTCTGTTGCCAAAGTCCTGCTGTTGCAACACTTTTAACACCAACTGCTCCAAAACCTATTTCCTGTAAAATCAAATCAAAATACCATCACATCTAATAACAAAATGCTTAAGACGCATGCAAAATTCTAAGTTTAATGCATCAAAAGTACCGTAAGTTCATGGTACATCAACACCATCAACTTAAAATCATTTCTTGTCCTCAAGACATGCAACAGACTCTAAATGACAGTTATGCAGAAGCAACCCAGAAACTAAAACAATCACATGACATTTTCTCAACAATCACCCTTCTTATTTCTTTTCAGAACAGTGCAAATCTTTTATTCAACTCGACAAGCCAATACATGCGGATCAATACATAAAAGACATACCAATAGACACATTCACATACCAAGACAACAATCACCAAGATACCAACTCTTCGATAATGTAACTTGTGCCCTTACCGTAAAGAAATCTCTTTGTTGACACATGATTTGAATTTTTTAGTTAGGGACGCAGTATACACTCACACTCAGAAGTGAATTCAATACAGTTTGTGCTCAATACCATAGTCTTGCCCGTATTTTCTACGCTTTGACTCTCCTAACCGTTCACTTAAGATCACTATAGGACTTTCATTGCTTGTAACATAGGCTTAGGTTCAGGTATGGTAGATTTGGATAGTAAGTGGCTTTTCTGCCCTTCTTGACAATACATTGACTATTTTACCTCTCTTACAACCAATTTTTACACTGTATTGCTCTCTGCTCTTCTCCTTATGATTCATTTAAGCTCGGGTGTGACTTTTGACTTTATTTTCTCACTTGATTAATCTTTTATTCATCTTTTTATTTAAGCTTTTCATTCTTTTGTTTCTTTTTATTCAGTTACACCATTCACAACATTTTTACTTATTTTTATTTCTTTTCTCTACACACGACTCTTTTCATACCCTTTATTTCTTGTTTTCCTTCATAATAGCCATGCTCAACTTAGGTGTTTAGCATGAGTTGAGGTGCACATTGTCCTAGGAAGGACCAGGGGCCAACATTAAGGCAGATCTCTAAAGTAGCCACTCTTAACTTAGGCTTTTAGCCTGAGTTGAGGTACACAATGTCCAAGGAGGGACCAAGTCCAATATAGAGTTTCACAATTTTTAGGGAAGGTGATAGGTGTATTGAAAAAAAAAATTGGTATTCTTGAGGCTCAAACATTTGGATCGAAGGGAGCAATTTATTCTTTTGGTTGGTTGTTTCTTTAAGCTTAAGTGGATTCATAATCAACAATGGCCTATGTTCATTTCCCAGTTCCCAGTTTAAATCATCTTAGCAAGACAAAAAGGGTAAGTTCTAGATTGGCATGTACAATATGAAACTACAAACAATCTCACACACATGGCACTTTATTTCACTATCAAATCATTAATGTGTCTGGTTCATGTTATAACTTTAGTCATGTTGTCTAATCGATTCCTATCATGTCATACAAAGATCCTACACATTCAACTTATCAAGCACAAATATACAACACATATAAATTTTTTTGTGGGGTATCACTTTTCATGCTCTTTTGTCATCATACTTTCATTCTAATCTACTTCTACACTTATACTATCCTAGACATGCCGGTTCAACATTAATTAAGCAATTCCTTGGGGAAAAAACACAAGAAAGAAAATCCCAAGGAAGGATTGTGAATTGGGTTATTCAGACATCACCCTAACACTTCTAAACCATTCATCCCACCCCCACAAAAAATATAGTGCAATGCCCTAAATGCACAAAAAATTAAAACAATGGATGAGACAAACCTGTGGCGCATAAGCACTGAAAATAAATCAAGAAACAGGTGGGTCTGATTACCCTGAACTTGCTTGATCAACATATGGGACGCCCTCAGTGACACCCTCAACTCTAACTAGGGGATGACCATTAGTAGTGCCCCTTGAACCAGAAGCATCGATAACCTACTCGCTCTCTCTAAGTTGCCGCATCTCCTTATCAATTCGCGAGTGCCGCTGCATCGCCTCAAACTGCTACTTCTCCTTATTTTTGTCTCTTCACTCCTCCTCTGTATCTGTGGTACACTCCAAAGCCCATGTGTGCTTTCCAACCACGAGGAGGGTTAATGGCAGGCTCATCCTCACTAAATAATGCATTAACCACCAAATCTACACCATCATTCTCGGGGTCAGGCTCCGGTTCAGCACAGTCAACAAACGCCATAACATTAATATTAGTTCAAAGCCTAGCCAACTCCTTAGGGAAGGCATCTAGATCAACGGTAGGCCCAGGATGAGGTCTCTCCGGCATAATATTTCAATGGCATCTATACTCCTATAGACTGCCTGTATCTTCACCTCTACTTTCTGTTCTTCCCTTTTCTCAGGTTCCTCCATATTCTTCTTCATCCAAGGCTGAATGTGCTGCAAAAGTGTTGCCATTTGAGTCTCCAATTTTTGGACTCTGGATAGTGGTAGCAAAGCATGACCTATAGGAGTAGGAGCATATGGTGTGCTCGTGGCTGGGCTGGAAGACGAAGAAGGTCGGGATGCTGTATCGGGCTCCATCACAGGAGCTAGAATGGTGCCTTCTTTGGGCTGCTTGGGAGCTAGGTCCTCGCTCATAGGCAGAAAGTCAAACTGTTTACCCCCCCTCCCCCGTGAAGCTGCAAGGTTTTCCTTATCCGGTATCAAGCTAACATCAACCGTCTTGGTCACTTCAATCAATCGATCACATTCCTACACTAGAAAAATAGCCTCTCTACTTAGGCAGATGATTAGACATGGAAATAAAAATGTGTTCTTTTCCTAAAAATCCTTCTCATAAATCTCGATTATCAGAATCTAAGAGAAATCTATCTCGTGCCCCACCATCAATGAAGCAAGCATTATTGCACCGTCCTAATTCGCTATGTTATCATCCAATGTGGGGGAAAATCTTGCCCGGATAATAGACCACCAGAACTTGGCAGCAAAATTGAGAGTTGCCTTTTTTATAGGCAAGGTCATGCCACGAACCCACTCAGCATTCATCCCCATCTTCCACAATATCTCCAACCATCAAATGTAGCAGGTGTGTCACGGGGCTATTTTTCGAGCCTCGTGGGACAGCAAAGGAAAGTGTCCACAACCTTCGTAAGCTTCAGTTCTACACAAATAAATAATAAACACAGTAGCACAAACGCCCTAAAACAGTCCACAAACGCAGCCAAACAAAGATGGAAAGTAAAGGAATAAGATTGGGAGGCAAAGCCAATTTTCTTATATCTCCAAGTGTTATCTTTTTATGAAGATGTTCTCTCATCCTACAACTACTTTTGAATGCTTATGTAAAGGAGCTAAAACGTGTGGGACAATTCCCAAAAGAAAAGAAAAAGGCTACAACTAGTTCTATACAAAGTCAAGGTTAGGTGGGAGTTGTTGGAAGCTTTTCCCACAATTCAACCTTGTCCCATCTCTTGGGCCCATCTTGTCTCCAAGTCAAATCTACTAGTTGTCCCTCAAGGATTTCAAATTTGCCTCCTAAAGATGAAATAAAATTGGAACTCGATTTGTGACCCGACGTTTCGCAAAACATCTCTGCCGCACGCCCGAAACTGCTGGACGCCTCTGTCGTGCCCCTGGACCCACTGAATTTTAATATTGGTCCCTTTGGGGCTGGACACGCTCCCCCACCTGAGTTGGCGACGAACCCGGCGCCACACACCTGCAAGTAAGAGTGGACCTTGTCGCAGAATTTCCACTAGTCCTCGTACCTCTCCCATGTTGCCTCCTCCGGAGCCGTCCCTTTCCAATGAACAAGGAACTGTGAGCTCGAGTTGTTCCAATCTTTGCCGCGAACTAGCTGGTGATCGATAATGACTTTAATATGTTTGTCCATGGTAGGTAGAGTGATGAAAATCTGAGCTCTCCTGGACTGCCCCCGATCGTAGTCTTCCATGTCTTCGTGATACGATTTTAGTTGGCTCGCATGGAAGACCGGGTGAATCTTCAAGTGATGGGGCATATCAACCTTATACGAAATCTTGCCAGCCTTGGCAACAATCTCTAACGGCCCCTCGTAGCGATGAATCAAATTTTGACTCATGCCCTGCAATGACTTGAACTGCCTTGGATTGAGCTTCACCATGACTTGATCCCCAATTCTATAATCAATAAGATGCCGCTTATGATCTGCAAATTTCTTCATATTTCAGGCTGCCTTATCAAGATATAAACGGGCGAGATCGACTTGCTCCTCCCAAGCTTTGGCCATTTGATAGGCACCCAGACTCTTCAAACCAGCATCGACAGGTAGTGATTGTGGCGTGTTGGGCTGCTGCCTAGTTGCCAACTCAAACGGACTCCTCGCTCCTCTGTAAATTGTATGAGAACTGGGCCGTATCTAACAGCTTCACCCAATCTTTTTGATTGGCACTAACATAGTGCTGCAAGTAGCATTCCAATAGTGCGTTGATTCGTTCTGTCTGCCCATCCGTTTGAGGATGAAAGCTGGTTGAAAAATGCAATTCAGAACCAAGCAAACTGAACAGCTCCCTCCAAAACGCACCTATGAATCGAGGATCTCGATCACTAATGATGTGTTTGGGGATGCCCCAATATTTTACGACATCCCGCAAGAACACCTGGGCTGTCTATTTGGCCTTGCAGCTGGCCGAAGTGGCAGTGAATGTGGCATATTTTGAGAAGAGATCAATCACGACCATGATTATCCCGAACCCCTCTGAATTCGGTAAGCAAGTGATAAAGTCCATGGTGATGCTGTCCCATGGCTTTTCTGCAATTGGCAATGGCTCTAACAGTCCGCCCGACACTTTTGTTTCAACCTTGTCTTGTTGACAAACAAGACAAGTACGTACATACACCTCGATGTTGTCCTTCATCCGAGGCCAATAATATGAGGACTCCAATAATTCCATTATCTTCTTCTGTCTGGGGTGACCAGCCCATGCGGCACCATGACCCTCTTTGATTAATTTCCATCTAAGACCAGCCTATTTTGGAACGTACACACGCCTGCCCGTAGTGTACAATACGCCGTCTTCTTCCCAAAACTTCTTCATCTTGCCTTGTTGGGCTAGAACGAGAAGTTATTAGGCAATGGGATCCTGCTGCATGTCTGCCTTAATGTCATCCATAATAGTGCTGCACGTTGAGCTAACGATCGCAGTTAAGGCAGCCTTCCGACTAAGTGCATCTGCTACAACGTTGGCCTTCCCCGGTTTGTATTCGAATGTGAAATCAAACTCAGCCAGGAACTCTTACCAACGAGCCTGCTTGGCAGTCAGTTTCTTCTGGGACTGAAAATATGTTGTTGCAACGTTGTCCGTTTTAACAACAAAATGAGCCGAATAACGCTTCTCCGCATTGTTCAACTTACGGCTCTCAAAAGCAATTAGATGGCCTTCTTGCATAAGAATGACACCAATGGCAAAGTCAGACGCATCGGTGTGCACTTCGAATGCCTTAGAGAAATCTGGCAGGGCCAACACCGGCTCCTCGGTGATGGCTGCCTTAAGCTTTTCGAATGCTCCTTGACACGAATCAGTCCACTCGCACTCCCGATTCTCTTTAAGCAAATCAGTGAGTGGAGCGGCAATAGCGGAATACCCAAATATGAAACATCGATAGTAGTTGGCGAGGCCAAGAAAGGACCATAACTCGGGTACCTTTGTCGGAGCCTCCCAATCACGAATTGCTTCCACCTTATTACTGTCCATCCTTATCTCTCTGTGGCTAATAGAATGCCCTAAGAACTGGACAGTCGGTTGGGCAAAACTGCACTTCTCTCGCTTCACAAACAGATCATTGTCGCGTAGAATTTGGAACACTTTGCACAAGTGTTCGACATGCTCCTCCATGCTATTACTATACATGACAATATCGTCCAAATAAAGGACAACAAACTGATCCAAGTAGGGGTGGAACAGCTTGTTCATCAATGTACAAAATGTTGCCGGAGCATTTGTCAAGCCAAACGGCATGACCAGCCACTCGAACGCTCCATAACGGGTGATAAAAGTCAGTTTTGGTTCATCACCTTCGGCAATGCGGACTTGATAATAGCCCTTTCTCAAGTCCATTTTTGTGAACACCTTGGCCTGCCCCAATCGATCAAACAAATCAGCAATTAAAGGAATGGGGTATTTGTTCTTCACCATGACTTTGTTGAGTGCCTGGTAATCGATACATAACCGCAACATCCCCTCCTTCTTTTAGAACAAAATAGGTGCACCAAAAGGCGCCTTTGAAGGCCGAATGTGTCCAGCATCAAGCAACTCCTTGAGCTGCTTCCTAAGCTCCTCCAACTCCGGTGGTGCCATACGATAAGGCGTCATGGTAGGCGGCTTGGCCCCGGGGACCAACTCAATTTGGTGATCAACTTCCCTTCGCGATGGCAACCGTTGGGGAAGTTCCTCCAGCATCACGTCCCTATTATGAACAAGGACCCTTTCAATGCATGGAGGCAAAGCAACTGCCTCAATAGAATCTCCGATGCCAACAAAGGATGCAAGAAAGGTAGGTTCTCCCCTCTTGAAGCCTTTAACAAGTTGCATGGCTGAGAACTGCATTCCTCGTTATGGCACCCGAATAAGGGGCACCACGGCAGATCTTCCATCGTCACTGATGTGGAGTTGGTTGAGGTGCGTCGAAATAAATGCGTTAACCTTATACCAAAAATCAAGTCCCAAAATAAGGTCGAACACGTCCATAGGCGCAATGGTGAAGTCCGTCAATCCCTTTCATTCTCCTAAATCGATAGGGACTTTACAAGCGAAGCCTTGGATAGTAGTGGGGAGGGAATTGACGGTCTTCAACATCGTATCACTGGCAACATAAGTCAAGCCAAGATCCTTGGCCCTTTCCTTCGTTATAAAATTATGTGTTGCCCCGGTGTCTACCATAATTCGGATAGTTTTGCCATTCAACTTGGCATTAACGAACAGTGACTCTCGCGGCCTCACACTAGCCGGCTTGGCAGCCAACGCAGCAATCGACATGTGATTAAACAATACCATATGGTTAAACATATCAACAGCCACATTTTTCCCCTTCTCCACTACACTAGCCTGCTCGCCTTACTCCCCGAACGGTCCTCCGATTTGCGCAGCAGCCTGCTCTTGGTGCTTTTGGGCAGCAACCATGGCATTCAACTTGCCCAATGACGGACAATATCGTGCAAAATGAGTTGTCTCACCACAAAGGTATCAACCTTCGTGATTTGGAACGCCCTTTTTCCGATCCTCATAATTCTTTCAAAAATTGGAAGTTTGATCACGAGTGTTGCCTTTTGTGTTGCCGCCTCGGCTGGGAACTGGTCGACCCTTGGTCCTGCTGTTATCCACCTTGGGAGGAACATTTTTGCTCCGATTATCCCTCCCCTTCGCTGCTTCTACCAGAAAATCAATGATTGATTCGGCCACTATGATCGCTTCATCAACGTCATTAACTTGCCGCCTTTAAAGTTCTTGTCTGGCCCAATTTTGGAGGCCATCCATGAAATAAAATAGCAAGTCTTCGCTGGTCAGGCTCGAAATTTGGAGAGTAAGTTTCGTGAACTCCTTCACGTAGTCATGAATGGAGGATGTTTGTTTCAATTCCCTCAACTTTCTACGAGCTTCATGCACGACATTTTGAGGATAAAATTGATGTTTCAGTTCACTCTTGAACTGATCCCAATCCTCGATGGAACAAACCCCTCTCTCCATGTCTGCCTTCTTTCTCCGCCACCATAGCATGGCTGTGTCGATCAAATACATTGCGGCTGTCCAAATCTTGGCAGCCTCACTGTTAATGCTAACGTGCTCAAAGTAAGCATCTATTTGCCACAAGAAATTCTCAACATCTTGGGCATTCCTTTCCCTATGAAATTCCTTTGGTTTTGGGGCCTCAATGCGGGTTTCACGAACAGTAACAGGAGCAGCAACTCCCACCCCGACAGACTCCTCCACCTGCCGCTTCAATGATTCAAACTCTCTATGAAGAGAAGAGAGTGCTTCGGTGAGCTTGAGTTCGAGGTTGGTAAACCCCTCTTTGTTCACCTCCTCAAGATCAATGATGTTGCCCTTTACCTCATCGAGGCCTTCAAGAGCTACTGATTCGAGAGATGAAAAATTATTTTTGACAACAATAAGTCTCCGATTTAAGGCCACTAACCCGGTCTCGACTCCAACGATCTTCTCGTCGAGTTGGCTAATGTTGGAAGTCTCCCCTTCATCCCCAACGTTTCTGCCACCAACGGGAGGATTGGAGGAAGACTCCCTCACCTTGCTTCGGTCTCTCTTCTTGGCAGTGTCCTTTCGGACTTTTGACTCCCTGTCTTGACCACCATCATCACGTTGAGACTTCAACGCCATGGCTCCAACAACTGCGCTCTGATACCACTTGTCACGGGGCTATTTTTCGAGCCTCGTTGGACAACAAAGGAAGGTGTCCACAGCCTTCATAAGCTTCAGTCCTACACAAACAAACAATAAACGCAGCAGCACAAACGCCCTAAAACAGTCCACAAATGCAGCCAAACAAAGATGGAAAGTAAAGGAACAAGATTGGGAGAAAAAGCCAATTTTCTTATATCTCCAAGTGTTGTCTTTTTACAAAGATGTTCTCTCCTCCTACAACTACTTTTGAATGCTTATGTAAAGGAGCTAAAATGTGTGGGACAATTCCCAAAAGAAAAGAAAAAGGCTATAGCTAGTTCTATACAAAGTCAAGGTTAGGTGGGAGTTGTTGGAAGCTTTTCCCACAATTTAACCTTGTCCCATCCCTTGGGGTCCATCTTGTCTCCAAGTCAAATCTACTAGTTGTCCCTCAAGGATTTCAAATTTGCCTCCTAAAGACGAAATAAAATTAGAACTCAGTTTGTGACCCGACGTTCTACAAAACGTCTCTGCCGCACGCCTGGAACTGCTGGACGCCTCTGCCGTGCCCCTGGACCCGTTGAATTTTAATGTTGGTCCCGTTGGGGCAGGACAAGGTATCTCTCTAGTCAGTATCATGCATGGCAGCTCGATTATGCACCAGTCCCATCTGGTAGTCATACTCAGTTATATTAATTGGATCAGCATGTTAAGGGTCGTAAATAAAATTATATACCGTGGGGGATGAGCCAGCTCCTTAGTCCATGGTGGCAGAGAATTCTATACAACAGTTGCGTTAGAAGCATAGAACTCCCTAACCATATCTGTGTTATACCTCTGTGGAGTCTCTACCATCTACTCGCATCTGTGCTGCTTGAAAAGCTTATGAATAGACGGCACTGTGTGAAAGTTGCTTGTGAGAACTCATCTCCCCTCAGTAATGGTCTGGGCTTCCTTCTAGTGCTCATTCATGTACAACATATCCATATATATCTGGAACTTCCCCCAAACACACCATCTATTTAGCTCAGTAGAAACATTTATCAGCTCATATCTTGCATGGGGAGGGTTATGCGCCTCTTCGGTCTCAGTAGCGTCAAAAGTAGAGGCAGCCACTGAATCTAAGCTAGAGCTAGACTGGGATTTCCTATTTTTGTCTCTCAAACTCCATGCCCCTCCTTTGACTGGGAGACATCATCATTGTTAGGGGACTGCTCCCTCTCTGATACTGCAACGATATCCAATTGTCTAGCTTGTTTCCATATAGTGGTGCGGTTGGAGAGTCTTCGGTCATGCCTAGATCAAATTCATACCCGCTCGACTCATCAATAAGGTTCCAAGTCAAGGGTGCAACAGACTTGGACTTATACTTGTGTTTGTAAGTATTAGCTTTCTTCGATGCCATAATACATATGGAAGACTTATTAGTATTCAAACTATACAAACAAAACAAGAAAAGAAGAAATAATAAAACTACGAAACTAAAAATAGTATTAAGAAAAACTATATTTTTGGGACCAACTGTTGGTTCTTATGAACCATAGAAGGTTCTATGGACCGTAGGCTAGGAAATCATACTTTAGGTCCTAGAAGTCAGAATGACGATTCACCAGGACAATCCGTCGATACTATTACATACTATAAGTCAAATCATCGTCCCTCTCTTAGGCTACTGGTCAGTGCCTCATACTGACGGGACCTGACTGATGGTCCGTAGGTTAACCTACGAGCTGTAAGTCATGGTCGTCAGTCTCAATTTTTAATTGTTCATTACCCATTTCATCCAACACTACAGTTTCAAAATTTAAACATCTAATTCACTTCTAAAATATGCCTTTCAACACATTTTAATGTTATTCCTTCATCCCTAGGGTTTTAGCCATGCATTTAAGCACACAACAAATAGTTAAATTAAAAACCCTAAGTCAAGAACACAACTAGAAGCCATTTGTTCACTTGATCACACCAAAACATGCCGACACTCATAATACTTTCATTCAAAAGGTACATTTTAACTAATTTTACCCAATTCATCAAGAAATTTGTACCCAAGGTCAAGTAACAACTTTCAATTTCAGCTAAGAATTTAATTATTTTGGTGCAAGATCAGTACCTTTTAGAAAAAAGTTCAAAGTTGTGTAAGTGCGTACACTTTATACTTGATAACCAACTAGCTAGAATCTGGACCCACAACCTTTGATTTTTGAAAAAGAAAATTTGGGGGAGAATGAGAGAAAATAAGAAGAAATCGAGAAGATGAGAGAAAGGGGGATTATATAGTGGTTTTGGGAAGTATGAAAGGTTGGAAATGGAATTGAAGGGGTGGGAATGCGGAGAAGTAACAAATTTGAAGAGCTGTAATGGATGGGAAAGACGAAAATGGGGAACGAATTTAAAAGAAGGGTAGAGATTTAAAATTTGGCCGTGGGTCGGGTCGTTTGAGTACACTACTTGGACCTACGATTCTCGGTCGACAGTCTGTGTAAGAACTACAGCCAGTAGATGGGTTATGTCTTTTCTCTCTATACTTAGTAAAATTAAGAAAAGATACCTAGGTCTTTGATTGCAAACTACAGACCGTTGAAAGAATGTCGATTCGTATTGTACAACCGTAGACTTAAAGTTGCGGTTGTACTTTTGACCTTGGATTCTATGGATGCCATTTACGGTCTATCGATTGAACGACAACTCATTTATGGGAGCCATAGAACCCTCTGCACTTACAATATTTTTAGATTTACCTTTCTTTCTTGCACACGTAGAAAACATTTGAACTTCCTTTTTACATTTTCTTGACTCTTCTTGGACATGAACCCTATACTACTATAATCTAGCCAATACTTAAACTAAATAAAACATAAAACTCAATAGAAAATCCTTCAAAAGAATAAAGAAATCACTAAAAAATCTTCAAATGGTATAGATTTACATCTTCGGTTGCCTCCCATGTGGCGCTTGATTTAACATCACGACACAATGCAAACCCCTTGATTACTCAAATTTCATCAAGATCCCATTTTTCTATCACCTCTTTAAACTCTTACGGTTGACCCAAGTAGACTTTGATCCTTTGACCATTCACTTTGAATCTCGTTCCTTCCTCATTCTCAAGTTCAACCGCTCCGTGTGAAAACACTTGCACCACTTTGAATGGCCCGATCCACAGAGACTTGAGCTTGCCAGGAAACAAGCGCAACCTTGAATTGAATAGAAGTACCAAATCACAGGGAACAAATTCATGCTTTCAATCTTTTGATCATGGCACCTCTTCATCTTCTCCTTATACAAGGCTGAACTTTCATATTCTTTTAGGTGAAACTCATCGAGCTCATTCAACTCATTCAATCTTTGACTTGATGTGGCATCCAATTCTAAATTCAGTTTCTTGAGTGCCCACATAGCTTTGTGCTCTAACTCTATAGGTAAGTGACAAGACTTCCCAAGATCAAGTTGGTAGGGAGGCTTACCTATAGGAGTCTTGAATGCACTGCGATAGGCACATAGAGCATCATCAAGCTTTCTTAACCAGTTAGTTCCATTTGCATCCATAGTCTTTGCAAGGATTTACTTAATCTCTCTATTTGACACTTCAACTTTCCCACTAGACTGCGAATGATAAAGAGTTGCTACACTGTGATGAACACCATACTTCTCAAGTAATGCCTTGAACAATCTATTACAAAAGTGGGAACCTACATCGCTAATAATCACCCTTGGTGTACCAAGTCTGGAGAAAATACTCTTTTTCAGGAATGCGGTGACACTCTTCCCTTTATTGTTTGAAACCACAACAACTTCCCCCCGATTTAGACATATAGTCAACCGCTACAGGTATGTACTTCATTCCATTCGAACTCATAAATGGACCTATAAAGTCAAGACCCAAAACATCAAACAATTCAATTACCAGTATAGGAGTCATTGAGAGTTCTTGCTTCCTTGAAATACCTCTTTCTCTTTGGCAGCGATCACAATACTTGGCGAAATCATGAGCATCTTGGTGACTAGTAGGCCAATAATACCCATACTGCAAGATTTTATGAGTAATCTGGATAGCACTATGATGTCCACCAACAGGAGAGAAATGGAAAGATTCCATTATACTCATCATCTTTACTTCAGGCACAAATGAATGAATAATCCCATTAGTACAGACACGAAACAAATAAGGAACTTCCTAGAAAAACTTCTTCACATCAAACATGAATTTTCTCCTTTGGTGGAATGACAAATCCGATGGCACCACATCACTCGCCAAATAGTTAGCAAAATCTACGAACTAGGGGATAAGATCAAAGGAAGCAACCAAAACCTATTCGTCGGGGAACGTATCATCTATCTTAAATCCATCAGCTAACTTCATCATTCCCTCTTATTCTAATCTGGAAAAGTGATCAACAACTTGGTGTTTTGTTCTCTTTCTGTCTTTCACTTCAAAATCAAACTCTTACAACAATAACACCCATCGAATTAGTCTCGGTTTTTCATCATTCTTTGCCATAAGATACCTCAATATCGAATTATCAGTATACACAATGACTTTGATGCTAAGAAAATAGGATCTAAACTTTTCAAATGCAAAGACTACAACAAGAAATTCCTATTTGGTGACCATGTGATTCTTTGAGCAATATTTAGAGCTTTGCTCGCATAATATATAGGATGATTAATGTTCTCTCGCCTTTGCCCCAATACTACGCCAAGTGCCACCCCACTCGTATCATATATAACTTTAAACGTTTGTTCCCAATCCGGTGAAATAATGATTGATGTAGAAGTCAACTTCTCTTTCAGCCTCTCAAATTCTCTCAGACAAGCATCATCAAACTCAAATTTCATCTCCTTTTCGAGAAGCTTGCAGAATGGGTGTGCAATTTTTGAGAAATTATTAATAAACCTCCTATAGAAACCTGCATGCCCTAGATATCTTTTAGCACCTTTCACAGATATAGGTGGTGGCAACTTTTCAATCACCTCGACCTTTGCTCTATCAACCTCAATGCCTTTTTGCGAAATTCTATGGCCTAGAACTATACCCTTTTTCACCATAAAGTGACATTTCTCCTAGTTTAGCACAAGATTGTATTCCTCATAGGGTTTTAGAACTTCACCCAAATGTACCAACCAATCCTCATACGAGTAATCGTCCATAGAAAAATCATCCATAAATACCTCGATAGTGTCTTCAACCATATTAGAAAATATAGACATCATGCAACGTTGAAAAGTCGCTGGTGCATTACACAATCTGAATGACATCCTCTTGAAAGCAAATATCCCATAAGGACAAGTGAAAGTAGTCTTCTCACGGTCTTTTAGGGCTATGGATATTTGATTGTTGCCTGAATATCCATCTAGAAAACAGATGCAACCCTTTCTAGCGAAACGATCTAGCATTAGGTCTATGAACAATATTGGGAAGTGATCTTTCTCATTCCATAGATTCAACTTGCGGTAATCTATGCAAACTCTCTAAGCAGTGACTTGCCTCATCTGGACAAGCTCATTCTTTGCGCTGGGGACCACATTGATTCCTCCCTTCTTTGACACACATTGAACTAGACACACCCAACTACTATCAATAATTGGATAGACTACCCGAGCATCTACCACTTTATAATCTCCTTCTTTACAACCCCTTGCATTGGCGGATTTCATCTCCTTTGGTGCTCAATATTTGGTTTACTATTTAGCATGAGTTGAATCATGTGACAACAGATACCCGGTGGGATACCAATAATGTCAGCAATAGTCCATCCTATAGCCCTTTTAAATCACTTCAATACCGATATCAACGCCTCCACTTGCCTTTCATTTAAATCAATGGCAATAATGACAGAAATACTACTATTTTGCACAAGAACACATACTGTAAATGAGATGGAAAAGCCTTAAACTCCAATTTCGGAGGCTCATCAATAGACGGTTTTGCTGGCGGAGTGTCTAGATTCTTTAGATCCAAATCCAGCTTCTTCGGGTGGTGACGACAGAAATTTACCCCATCAAGTGCATCAACTAACTCATCATATTCATCATACCATCTCCATCAAAGTTCATGATCACAACAACTAGCACTTCAACACCCAATCTTTCCTCAATAGACATCTCTGGTTCTTCCTCAATATTATAGTTCACCAAAGACACCGACTTAAGATCATTTTGATGCTTTATTGATTTATAGATATTAAGGATCACCTTTTCATTGTTCAATCGATACTTCATCTTCCCTTTTTCCATATCAACCAAAGCACGCCCAATAGCAATGAATGATCTCCCTAAAATGATAGGTACTTCAAAGTCAACCTCATAGTCTAGTATCACTAAGTCTGTCGAAAAGATGAACGCCTTAACTTTCACAAGGACATCTTGAAGAACCTCAATCGGTTTCTTCACAGTTCGATCAGCCATAAGTAGCCATATTGCAGTTGGTTTAGGGGCTCCTAAGCCCAACTTCTTGTATATAGACACTGACATCAGATTTATGCTAGCACCTAAGTCACATAGGGAATTAGTAAAGTACAACAAACCAATGGTACATGGAATGGTAAAAGCTTTGGGATCTTCATTCTTCTAGACTAGCGATCTAGTAGCAATAACACTACAATGTTGCAACTTGTCGTCACCTTCAAAACTGACATTCTTCTTTTTAGTCACCAGATCCTTCATGAACTTTGTGTAACCGAGCATTTGATCAAGTGCCTCAATAAAAGGAACATTTATTTATAACTACTTCAGGAACCTTTGATACTTTCCGTCTTCTATCTTCTTAACCAACTTCTAGGAAGGGAGGTGAGGTCTCGACATAGGGATGATCTTTTATTTCACTTCAGCGTCCTTCTCATTCTAATCTTTAGGGTCCTTAACTACCTCAATTTCATCCTCTTCTTGCTCTTCCATATTTCCCACTCCAATCGACATATGAGGGTTAATAGTCTATTTTCCACCCCTAGTAGTAACTTTCATACAATGTTAGCCATTCTTCGGATTCTGAATAATATTGATGGGCAGTGTTCCTTATTGGCACATATTTGCACTTAAAGAAAATTAGTTCAACTATCAATCTATCTAATCTATATTGTATATGACTCAACTTTCTGACCAATACATGATAAATTAATATGCATTTCTTTCACATTGTCATCAATTGAGTCAAACCTATTCATCATCTTATTCATCATATCTTCAATGTAACTCATAATCGATCCTCCATCAGATACATGATTCATCTTCTGTGCTATTATTAGTTTCTTAAAAGTTCCTCTTAATGGCAATGGGGGTATGCAATTCATCAGGTGCAATCACCAATTCCCCTATGCCATACCTATTTTGATTAGTCATGCCATCAAAGTCAAATTTCCATGCCCTCCCCTCTTTATAGTCATGTGGCTTTAAACTCCTTTTCTTTAGGGTATATTGAGAATGAATAAGTTTTTCGCTTTATCTTGTTCTTGTTTTTACTTTAATTCCATTTTTATTCCATTTTGTTGGGTTGAGGCTGACTTGTCTTGGCGAAAATATAAAAGTGTCATCACGTTCATTTTAGGGTCATAACAAATGGTATCAGAGCCCCAGGTTCATAGATCTCACGTGTGTACAAGACAAGTCTAACTAGATTCTTGAGAATTGATATAAAGACGTCTGTATAATATTGTTAGGAAACTTTCTCTCATTCATACTTTCTTATCGTGTGTAGTTACCTTCGCTAATCCTGAGTTACCGCATATTGTTTTGGTAGATGCCGAGGACCATAACTTCTACTTTCAGTGGTATAAGGGAGATAATCCTTGAGGATTTTGTTGAGACCCTATCTAGAGGTATAGGTAGGGCCCGAGCTAGAGGTCGTGCTCGTGGAGTAGACCTAGTTAGAGGTTGTTCCTGTGGAGCTGCACCAGCCAGAGGTCAAGCTAGAGAGGCTTCACTTTAGCCACAAGTTGAAGTTCCAGAGGTACAGGTTTCTCTCGAGTTTGGAGCTCTATTGTTTAGAAATAATTTGTTGAGGATGCTTGGTATGTTGAGAACCTCTCTTAAGATGGTGCAACAGACACACCACAAGGTGCTCATATGAGAGTAGGAGCACAAATCACGAGTTAGCAGCATACTTCAGGTGTTTATGTTGAGGTTGGATAACCACCAGTGGTTCCTACACTAGTTGTTGGTGCATAGATTGCTCCTGAGGTTATCTTGATAGAGGCTGATCAACAGTGTTAAAAGATATTTTAAAAGATGAAACCACCCCAGTTTTAGGGTGGTAAGAGTGAGGATGTTCATGAGTTCTTGACCTTGTGCCATGAGATGCTTGAGGCAGTGGGTATGGTGGATGCTCGTGGTGCTTAGTTTGTTGTCCTCTAGCTTTATGGTCATGTTAGAGAGTGGTGGAGGACTTTTGTGAGGTCTAGACTAGTTGGATCTCCTCTGATAGAGTCGGATATGTTTTCTATTACTTTCAAAGACTGCTTCATTCCTTGGAGCATAAGGGAGGACAATCATATGATATTTAAGAGCTTGGTTCAGTGCAATTTGTCTGTGACTGAGTATGAGGCCCATTTCTATGAGCTCTCTAAGTATGCTAGGACTATTGTTCCAGATGTGGCCGAGAGAGTTTGCTAATTTATGAGAAGGTTGACTTTGTTCGTTAGGTCTTATGTGTTTAGGGAAGCCAGAGAGAAGGCTTTCTTCCAGTCCATTGTGAGCACCGCCAAGGTGGTGGAGTTGATAGTCTTAGAGGAGTTTGGGGAGCCCAAGAGGGCCCTTTCTTTTGCTCAATTTTTTGGTGCCTCATCTAAAGGTAAAGGTTCACATAGAGGTAGTAGTTCCTTTCAATGTCGTGGACCGGTTCATGCTTCTATGCTAGTAGTTGAGGGTGGGTAGTTAGCCTTATGATCTTATAGTTCTGGCTGAGATGGCCATGGTAGTTCATCTAGTTCACAATAACAGTTATCTGTGCCAAGATCTTATTATACTTGTGGGGATTCAGGTCATATGATGTGACAATGTCCTCTTCATACTTATTTAGGACCTCATCATTCTAATTTAACTTCTGCAATGATGGATTCAGCACCTTCGGCCAGGGGTCGAAGCAGAGTTAAGTCTGGTAAAGGTGGCAGGACTTCTGGTAGGGGTATTCCAGCTCTGCTGGATGGAGGTAGAGGTTCTACTCAAGCTACAAGTGGCTGAGATGGCTAATGCTATGCTTTTCTAGGGAGGCTTGAGGTTGAGACTTTTGGTGTTGTGACATATGTATCGTCCCGATTTACCATTGACCTGCATCTGTATTATTTTATCGGAGATCTATTTTCTCGTGTATGTCTACCTATTTTGCTGCTGGGTTTGACATGAAGTCTGATTGTATGCCACTACTTATTCATATTTTTACACCAGTGGGTGAATCCTTAGCAGTGGATCGAGTGTATTGATTGTGTCTTGTTTCTTTTGGCGGATACGATACTTGGGTAGATTTGATCATTTTTGGAATGGTAGACTTCGATATTATCTTGGGTATGGATAAGCTCTTTCGCATCATGCTATTCTATATTTTTATGTTAACAGTGTGACCTTAGTGATGTCGAGTGTTCTGAGAGTTGAGGGGACAGGTGCTAGAGATTCTTACCCTAGCAAAGTTATCTCCTTCATTAGAGCTTAGAGGTTGGTCAATGGAGGGTGTTTGTCCTACTTGGCTTTAATTTTGGATACTAGTGTTGATCCATCTCCTATGGATTCTATGCCCATGGTTTGAGAGTTTACAAATGTGTTTCCTACTGATCTTCGAGGTGTTCCCCCGGATAAGGATATTGATTTTTCCATTGACTTGGAGCCAGGCACCAAGCCCATCTCTATCCCTCCTTACTGTATGGCTTTAGCTGAGTTGAAGGAATTGTAGGATCAATAGCAGGATATTTTGAGTAAGGGGTTTATTCACCCTAGTGTTTCTCCATGGGGTGCTCCTATGTTGTTTGTGAGGAAGAATGATGGATCCATGAGGATGTGTATTGATTATTGACAGTTGAACAAAGTGACAGTGAAGAAAAAGTATCCTCTTTCTCATATTGATAATTTGTTTGATCGACTTCATGGTGCATTTCTGATTTCTAAGATTGACTTGAGGTCCGGTTATCATCAAGTAAAGATTAGGGCATCAGATATCCCTAAGACAACTTTTAAGACTCGTTATGGGCACTATGAGTTTCTTGTATGTCATTCAATTTGACTATGCCCTTGCAAAATTCATGGAATTGATGAATGAGATGTTCCAACCTTATTTAGATTCCTTTAAGATAGTGTTCATTGATAACATCTTGGTTTATTCCAACACTGAGGAGGACCACGATTGACATTTGAGGATTGTACTCTATAGATTGAGGGAAGAGAAACTTTATGCCATGTTCTCGAAGTATGAGTTTTGGCTTGATTTTGTTGTAATTTTGGGAAACGTGGTGTCTAAGGAGGGTATTCGGGTAGATCCAGACAAGATTTAGGTAGTAAGTGGTTCAACCAGACCTACATCAGTTACTGAGATCGATAGTTTTGTGGGACTTGTAGGCTATTAACGATGATTAATTTAGATCTTCTCTACCATTACTTTTTCTTTGACTAGATTGACTCGACAGAGTGTGAGTTTTTAGTGGTTTGATGAGTGTGAGGAGAGCTTTTAAAATCTAAAGACCTTATTAATGTCGGCTCCTATTTTGACTTTACCCAAGAAGGGTGTGAACTTCACTGTCTATTGAAATGCTTTTGGAGTCGGGTTAGATGGATTTCTAATGCAGAAGGGTAAGGTGATTGCCTATGCTTCTAGGCAGTTGAAGACCCATGAGAGTAACTACCTTACCCATGATTTGGAGTTGGCAACCATAGTGTTTGTTCTTAAGATATGGCAGCATTATCTGTATGGAGTTCTTTATGAGGTTTTCATAGATCATCAGAGTCTTCAATATGCGCAGATGGCTTGAACTACTGAAGGACTATGATATGACCATCTTGTATCATCCAAGGAAGGATAATGTGGTGGGCGATACTTTGAGTAGGAAGACATCTAGCATGAGGAGTCTTGTCGCTATTAGTGTGGAGAAGAGACCATTGTCTAGAGATGTTCAAAGATTAGCCAACAGTCTCGTCCGTTTGTAGATTTTTGAGAAGATAGGTGGTTTGATTGATTTCATTGAGGCTCGTTCTACTTTAGTTGAGCATGTTTGTGAGAACCAGTTTGATGATGAGAAACTGTATGTAATTCGAGACAAGGTGATTAGAGGGGAAGCAAAGGAAGCTGTCCTTGATTCTGATGGTGTCTTGAGGATTGGGGAAGGATTTTTGTGCTTAAGGTGGGCGAGTTGATTAGACTGATTCTTGAGGAGGCACATTGTTCCTGATATTCCATCCATCCGGGTGCAACAAAGATGTGTAATGACCTAAGCCAACATTATTGATGGTGTGGTATGAACAGGGATATTGCAAATTTATTTTTGAGATGTTTGACTTGCAACCAAGTCAAGTGTGAGCAACAACAACCTCGAAGTATATCCCAGAAGATGCCTATTCCTACTTGGAAGTGGGAGCGAATCACTATGGACTTTGTTGTGGGGCTACCTACCACTGTGGGTGATTATGAATTCATTTGGTTGATTGTTGATTGGTTGACCAACTTCGCCCATTTCATCATAGTTTGGGTGAAGTATACGACATAGAAGTTAGCTGAGCATTATATTAGTCAGATTGTATGACTACATGGAGTCCCAATTTCTATTGTCTTTGATCGAGCTTCCATGTTCACTTCCTATTTCTAGAAGGCATTGCAGCATAGTTTGGGTACTTTGTTATATATGAGTACACCTTTTCATCCTGACAAAAATGGTCAGTTCGAGTGGAAGATTCAGATGTTGGAGGATATGCTCCAAGCATATGTGATTGATTTATGTGCTAGATGGGATTGCCATTTTCCCTTAACACGTTTTGCCTATAACAACAGTTAGCATTCCAGTATTTAGATGGCCCTTTTGAGGTGTTTTATGGATGACAGTGTAGATCTCTGATCATATGGTTTGATTAAGCAAAGACGGACTCATTGGATAAAGACTTGCTTAGAGATGTCATGGAGCAGGTTCGTATGATCCAAGGTAGACTGTTGATAGCCTAGAGTCGACATAAGAGTTATGAATTGGAGAGTTCGAGCCCTAGTGTTTATGGAGGGTGATCATGTTTGGTTCTGAGTTTCATACATGAAGAGTGTGATGAGATTCAGAAAGAAGGGCAAGCTTAGCCCCAAATTCATTCGACCCTTTGAGATCTTAAGTTGTATAGGGAAGGTGGCCTATAAGTTGGCCTTGCCACCTAGATTGTTAGCTATGAATTCCATGTTTCATGTTTCCATGCTTTGAAAGTACGTGCCAGATGAGTCCATATACTTTCCCCTAATTCAGTTGAGCTGGGTCAAGACTTATCTTTTAAGGAGGATCCTATAACGATTTTGGATAGGCAGGTCTGAAGCTTAGGACCAAAGAGATTACTTCAGTGAAGGTGTAGTGGAAGCATCGTTCAGCTGGTGAGGCGACTTGGGAGACAAAGTTAGATATGTGTTCCACATATCATCAACTTTTTTAAGCTCCAGGTACTTTCTTTTGCTTTATATTTGAGGACGAACATGGTTTAGTGGTGGATAATGTAATTATTCGGTTGGTCATTTCTGGAAAATTCCATGGATTGACCATTTTGCCCATCTTGATATTGACCCCGAGTCTTTTATGATTGAGTTTGAAAAGTTGGTTTTGAACTTTGGGTTAAAAGTTGAGAATTTGGTAAGTTTTGAGTTTCAAAAACTAAGTCTTTAAGAAAGTGGTTTTTGGGGTCTTTTGGAGTTTTGAATGTCAGAATAAAATTATGTCGATTCCATCAGTCCTAGAATGTGAAATCTAAGTCGTGGAAGTTTTTGGTTTCAGTTTTCATGTATTATTCAGGATTTGAGGTCTCAAGTTGTGAAATTGTGGAAATTTTAGCCTTTGGGTTGAATTTTGTCAACATTCGGGGTTCGAATGCTTCAATCAAAATTCTGAGAGTTCCGTTGGATTCAGGAAGATGTTTTAGACCTAGGTGAGGTCTTGGTTTATTTTTGAGAGGTCCCAAGCTTGTTTTAGCCTTTTTAGGCGCAAGTTAGTATCTTGTGATTTTCATAGATTTCGGAGCTAGGAGACCTCAGTTTCGTGTTGTGACAGTTTCATTATGTCCAAAATGTTGAGTATAATTGATTTGCATATGTGGTTTGTGTATATGGGGCTCCGAACGAATCCCGAGGGTCCTTTCGATACTTTGATAGTTGGCTGATTTTTCTGGTGCCTGAGTTCCATAACCTTTGCTTTTGCTATAGGCTTTCTGCTTAAGCGAGCTTCTCTTAAGCGAAGGTGTGATTGCTTAAGTGAAGGTCGGACTTTCTGAAGGGCTCGCTTCAGAGATGGTCGCTTAAGCGAAGCCTAGTTCGCAAAAGTGAGAACCCAGTTTTTGCGGGGTTCGTTTGACATGTGAGAGGGTTTTTTCCTGCTATTTCGGGGTTTAAGCCCCATTTCACAATTTTTGAGTCTTGGGAGCTTTAGGGTGGCGATTTAGACTATATTTTTGAGGAAAATCTTTTGGGTAATGATTCTTAACTCTAAATCTTCAATTACCCATTATTGTGTATGGATTTATGTGTTCAACTCAAGCATTTTAAATGAGAAATTTGGTGTTATCTTAAAGAACCCAAAATTTAGTAAAACGGTTATTTTGAAGTGGTGTTAATTCCTTTTTCGAAATGGTTTTCACTAATGAGTTCCTAATGCCTTAAACGTCTTTTTCAAGTCTTGTTTTCCATATTCAAACCTCCATTTTGAAATTGGGTTTTGAGTTGTTTGACCCATTTCTTTATATAATTTATGTGGGAAATGTTTTTTTCGATGAGTGATTGTAAATACTTGATTATTATCGATTGTGTGGCATTGGAAGTGATTCAAAAGGGGATGACTCAACTCTTTGAGTGATTGTTGATTGATTTAAGGAAAGTTACTTCCTAATATAAACCTTGTATTCTAGTCAAATTCGTGTACTTCCTTCGTTGATTGTGTGTTGGGAGTAATGGGGATGAGGTGAAGATGTCATAACCCACGGGTGTACCTTAGACGTGACATGATGTACAAGACCCCTAGAGGCCCCATACAATCCACTTAGCATACATAGTCAAGATAATAGAAATCAAGAGATCAAAATATAATTTCAACATATAAGAGTTTTATACAAAAAAAGGGAAAATCTAAACATTGTCTCAAAGCCATCTAGTACATAAGAGGAAATCGGGACGTAACCCATACATCAAGTTCAAAAACTAAAATGAAAAGACATAATGAAATAAAGGCTTGGTCCTCGAAACATGAGGCCTCACCAATCTTCAATCTTCAACTACTAAGAGATCCTAGCCATGGAGGTGTGAAACGGAATCGTCGGACCCAACATTTTAGGATAAGAAATGTAGGCACGAGTATGCGTTAGTACAAAAATGCACTAAGTATGATAGTCATGCATAAAAGTATGAAATCATGCTAAAAAGGACATTTTGTGATATGCAAAGACCAAGTTAAAACATAAGATAAGAGGGTTAGAAAACATAAAATGTAATCATGACCAATGCAAGTAAAATTATCTTTCAACACATGTGAGATACTTATTGAAGTAACCTTAGTTCATTATTGTAGGAATTAGCCTTAACCGACATAAAGACCACATGAGCTATAACATGATCCATCGGTGTCTCCCACACCGAAAAGGATTGTCCTACTTGCCAAAGTAGAGCCATGAATCTGAGCTAAAGTGGATTCACTAGCTAATGTCTATCTAGACCATCATCCTATGGGGGCACATAGGTAAGGGATAATGAGATTTCTTCTAGAAACCCAACCTCAACACAGAAGATCTTCAATCTCAAAATCCTCTCAGTGCTAAGCATAAATCCCATGGAGTAGTTATTAAGTCTTGACTTATCTTGTAATTAAGAGACATGGGTAGTCTCCACATGCCTTATCATAGAATAGCTCCTTAGACCATGCGTACCAAAACCTTTCACCGTCCATGATCTTTTCATAATAGCTTTTAAGGCCCATAGTCATTCACTTCATGCTAGAGATGCCCCTAATACTAATGAAAATAGTTTTGAAATCGTTGATGGCATCCTAATTTAGGAAAATAGCCCGGAAAGCATTAAGGGCAAATCTAGATGTCATTCATGTCATGTGGCCAAGCTTCATAGAACATATAGACAATCTCATCTATAAGCTTTCTTGATTCATAAACATACTTTCATGAACATGTTTTCTTTTCAATAATTCATAAGCTTCATCATGTCTTTAAAGTCAAAGCATCTTCAAATTCATTTACATCCATTTCATAAAGAGAAGACATGCAATTCATCTTTCATAGTTCAAGACCCACATTATATCAACATAGCTTAGTAAACATGGGTTATGCATGGGTTCATGGGAAATCAACTTAAAAACATGCAATTACTTCAATTCATGCATAAAAACTCATAAAACAATCAATTGAACCAACATTGAAAGGAATCCATGACAACTGAAGAAAACCCTAACTCAATTGGAGAATTCTAACTTTGTAAATAAGAAAATTTGGAAACTCCATAGAGGAAACGGATCCATGGATGAAAATTATCATACCTTGATACCAAAAGCTTAGAAACAATGGAGGATTAGGAGGCTTGGTCTTGAAACCCTAGCTTTCCACTTCAATTTCTAGAGAGAGAAATATTTGGAGAGGAAGAGCTTGATCAACTTTTGGAAATTTAAGAGAATAAATTTAGTTTGGGTGATTTGGGGGTTTAGAATCATTATATAGGGCTTTGGGTAGAAGGAAAAACGACATAGTATTGAGTTAAAACAATTGGGGAAAAAGAACCAAAAGTCCCTAACTGGGAACTGCCGAATTGGCATCAAAGAGGACAAAACGGGTCGTCATGACCACCACGGCCCATCAAACGGGTCGTGAAGAAATCCTTAATGACAGGGCTTTACTATTTTGGGCATAACATTTTACTGCGAGCTTGGAATTAGGTAAACTCGGTGGCGTTGTAAAGAGGACTCAGAGATCTTTAATTTGATAGGTCATGGGCCACCTAATTCATTTTGTGCTAAAAGATATGACCATTTGAAGTTGACCCTAAACTCTAAGTGTAATGAAAACCCTTCACGGACATCTTCACGGTCCGTGTGGGGCTTCACGGGCCGTTGTGATGCATGTGTCCCTTGACCAGTAGCTAGGGAAGAGCACCTACTAACTTAACCCACTTGACAACCACTTGTATGGTCCGTGATCGTCACCACGAGTCGTCTAAGGGTCCGTGGGAGGGGAAACATTTTGGGAAAGCTCTGGAATGACTTCATGAGCACCAAAACGGGCCGTGGTACCCTTCACGGCCCGTCTAGGGATCCTTGGAGGGTCCCACAATCCGGTTTTGGGCTTGTGACTTGCCCTCTTGACCCCTTTCTAGCCTTTCCTGAATTCGTGGTGTTACATTATCTCCCCCTTAGAAACATTCGTCCTCGAATGAAACTCAAACTAGCACGAAAAGAGTAAAAGGGAAACTAACAACTCAATCATTAATGCAACTTCCTCAAAATGCATATAACCAAGGAGGAACCTTGACTCCAAGCTAAAACATGTTCAAAATATCATAAGGAAAATAGGAACTAGACCTAGCAGTCCAACATGAATGCAATCATATAAATGCACATATCTGAGGAGGAAACTTCAACTCCAAGTTAAGGCATATTCAAAACATCTTTTCATATGGTTTATATGCAACTCATACTCAACTGCACATAAGCATGAAGAAATCAATCAATTAAAGTAAATCATATTTTTTGAAAATCAAAATTTTCATGGGCATGCATGCATGAGGAAATATAAGGATGACTTAGACACACGAGTCCTAAAGAGTGATCCATAAGGAGCTAAGACCTCAAGCTAGACTCGAAGATAAAGGAAAGAGATAGGGATACTAAGAAGTCACATCGCCTTCAACCTTTCAACCACCAAACCATAACAAGGAACTCTTCCAAAATCAATATAGTCTACTCACACACAAATCATGAAGCACACTATCTCCCCTTTGGGAGAAAACCCCACTAGTCTTTTCAAATCCATCTCCCTCAATCTAACCATAACACCAACGTCTTAACAACCACTAAACCATTGATACAAGTAAACACTCAAGAAGTTTCAACAAGGATTTTAAGGACTACTCCAAACACCATCTCCATACATGGAGTCTTACCATATCCAACGAAACACTCAACATCAAGCAATACATAAGTGTTTACTTGTATCAATGGTTGACTTGGTTGACTATTCATCAACCAAGTTTTTCAGCGAAGATGGCAAAGCTCCCTATCAGTGTTCTCCGGGAGCTCTAACACGGTAACACCGGAGTATCACCGAAGATGACGGGCATTGAGAGGGGCGGAGCTCCCCATCAGCGTTCGCTAGGAGCTCGAACATTGAGAGGGAGTGGAGCTTCCAATGAAGAGCGATAGCAACTATGAAGCACACTGTTTGAGAGACGGGTTTGAAATAATATAAAGCAAATTTTTGAGTTACATTTTGGACTTTTTTTTTCTTTAGTTTTGGAGAATTTCCTAAATCAGTTCATATGGACATTGTAAATGAAGCTACTGGGAAAATGAGGACTGAAATAATTCAAATTAGATATGACTATTTTCCTAAGGACTAGGAAGAATGAAGAATGCAAGGGTATAGTAAGAAGGGCTGTCAAATTGGCAACAACCATTAGGGTGGAGTGGTAACGTGGTAGGCGATCCAAGCGTATGGAATGTGATGAATGATAGAAATCCCAGCAAAAATCAGGATGCATCATCCTCAACCTTACATATGGTGGAAAATAGGTTTAAAGCGCTACGAAAATCATTTCACAACCATGAAATTTAAGCATCTTGTAGCACCAACAGTAACAGAAATATGCAGAATGTTGAAAAAAACAACGAACCTGATAAACCAAAAGGTGAAAGAATGATCCAACAGGAATAATCAGCTAAAGCTTGGGTCAACCAAGTTTTCAGTATACAAAATACTTTTTCGCTTTTCCCAGAAGTTCTAGCAGTTCTTGCCTAACAAAATGAGATTGCAAAGATTGAAAATGAAGAAGAAAGGAAAACTCCAGAGAATAAGGAAATATAGTGGAAGATTTTAATCAACAAGGATAGTTTCATATGAAGAAGTAACAGCTAAGCGAGATGCTCTTACAATGGCTCCAATTTTAAATTACAATTCCTACACCACAACAAAATGTAATAATTGATCAGCAGTTTAATGTGAATGAGAATGAGGGGAAAATAGTTGCATATTAATGAGACCTTCGCAAAAGATAAGGAGATCCAACAAGTTTTAGTAGTAAATAAATAGGGAGAGGGTACATATGATAATGTGATTTCAATTCCTAACAAATCAGAAGTTGCAGTGCAAAAGAGTGAAGTTGTTAATAATGAAAAGTGTTAGAAATATGCATAAGAACTGTAACAGTCCAAGTTCTCTATATTGTCGGATAGTTATTTATTGTTTAGCCATTAATTAGTTTTTATCTTATCCCTAATCCTTAGGAGTTTGGTTTCTTCATTTCAGTTGTCTTGTAAACTCTATAAATTAGTCTGGATTTGTCATGAAGTATGTAGTTTTGCTTTCATCAATATTTCTTTACTGGTTTATCAAACTGATGTTCCCACTTGTTCAATAACAAGAGAAATCAATTTTTTATGTTCTTCCTTCTCAGTAAACTAACAATTGCTATCAGAGTGTTCATTTTTTTTAGGGATATGTGGGTGTTTCACCAAAGTTAGGATTGAAATCAAGAAGACAAGTTTATCAATCATGGAAGTAGGATCATGTTTTTCAGTAATGGAACCACCTATTTTTAATGGTGAAACTATCGGATTTGGGTGGTAAGGATGGAAACTTATCTAGAGGATTATGAAGTTTTTATGTTGCCTAACAATCCTACTATGACCCAAATCAAGAAACGTACTAGAAAATCAAAGGCAAAAGCTTGTTCATTTTCAGCAGTATTTTCTTCAATTTTCACTCGAATTATGTTTCTAAAGTCATCCAAAGCCATCTGGGACTATCTCAAGGAAGAATACGAAGGGGATAAAAGGATCAGAGGTATGTAAGTGCTAAATCTTATAGGAGATTTCGAGATGTAGATGATGAAAGAAATTGTAACCATCAAAGATTACACTAAAAGGCTCTTGAACAGAACAAATTGGGTAAGATTGCTTGGTTCCATGTTCAATGGTTCACGTATTGTTAAAAACAATCCTGGTAACTATGCCAGAAAGATTTGAAGCAATTATAACCACTTTGGAAAACAGTAAGGATTCATCCAAGATCACCTTTACAAAGTTGTTGAATGCTTTGTAGGCTCAAGAACAACGAAGGGTCATGAGACAAGAAAGAAATATGAAGAGAGCATTGTTTGCCAAGCCTTAATATGGAGGCAAAAATAGAAAGAAGAAGCATAAGAAGAATGGTGAAGTCATTTCAGCGAGTAATACCAAAGGAACAATTGGACACTCAAAGAAAAGTTATCCTCCTTGTAAGCATTGTAACTACAAAGGTCATCCACCATACAAATGTTGGAGAAGGCCTGATGCTAGATACAGTAAATGCAACCAACTTGGGAATGAAGCTGTCATTTGCAAGAACAATGGTCAGCAACAAGAAGCAGAGACTCAAATTATTGATGGTGAGGAGGAAGATCAACTCTTTGTTGCTACATGTGTTTCAAGAAGATCATCGAGCGAGTGTTGGATGATTGACAGTGGATGCACTAATCACATGACAAATGACATGTCTCTCTTCAAGGAATTGAATCCCACGTCCATTACTAAAGTCAAAATAGGTAATGTCGGCTATCTTCCTGTAAGAGAAAAAGGAACCATTGATATTCCAAGCCATTCAGGTGCTAAAATAATTTCTGATGTTCTTTATGTACCTGGCATATATCAAAACCTGCTTAGTGTTGGTCAACTGATTGAAAAAGGCTACAAATTAAATTTTGAAGATAAACATTGCTTCAGATCAAGAAATGTTTAAAAGAAAAATGAGAGACAAACGTTTCTCATTAGATCCCTTTGAGGAGGAGCATGTTTTTTTTTCAGCCAAAAAAAGTGTTGCAGAAGTATGATACAAGAGACGCAGACACTATCACTATGAAGGGTTGCTTAAAATGCAAAAAAAGTGAAAATAGTTAAGGACTTGCCTGTTTTAGAAGTAAATTCTTCAAATTGTTTTTCAGTTCAATATGGAAAATAAAACAGACTTCCATTTCGAAAGACAACTTGGAGAGCCTCGAATAAATTACAACTAATTCATACTAATATAGCAGGACCTCAAAGGACTCCCTCGCTAAAAGGTAGTCTTTACTATATCATATTTGTTGATGATCTAAACCACTTGTGCTGGATTTACTTTCTCAACCATAAATCACAGGCTGCTAATCTCTTTCGAAAGTTCGAAGCAAAAGTAGAAAATGGAGCTGATTGTAAAATCTAGTTCGTTATAACAGATAATGGAAGGGAATACACTTCTCACCAGTTCAACATGTTATGTGAGGAAGCAAGGATTCATCATCAACTTACTATTCCCTATACTCCACAAAAAGATGGAGTAAGTGAAACAAGGAACATATACATTATGGAGATGACCATATGCATGTCGCACGAGAAGAACTTGCCAAAGAACAGAGGCAGCAAATACATTAGTATTTTTATTCAAAATAGGCTTCCCACAAAGGTAGTGAAAGACCAAACTCCTTTTGAAGCTTAGTATAGATTTAAACCATCATTGAATTTCCTTCATGTGTTTGGTTGTCTCTGTTTTTCCTACGTTCCTCAGGTTAAATGAGATAAGGCAGATAAAAATAATCTTTCCTCGGCATTTTTATTGGATATAGTTTAGTTTCAAAGGCATATAAGGTCTTCCAACCACAAACTGAAAATCTAATGTTTAGTAGAGATGTGTATTTTATAGAGAATGAAGAGTGGTGTTGGGAAGACTCAAAGAAATTTGTTCTTAACTCTTTTGACATAGCAGAAAAGTTCCCTACCAAGTTTTTCTAAAAGAAAATATCACTCTCACAATAGGATGAAGTTTTCATTTGCCAAAAGAAATATGCTAAGGAAATTCTCAAGAAGTTCAACATGGAAGATTGCAAGTAGATTAAGTTATTTTAATATGTTTTTCTTTAATGTTACCGTGTCAGGACGTGACACCCGATCCACTAATATCGTGACGACTCATGGCATCCTATCCAAATATCTTGTGCTAGCTCGTGCACCCATCCAAATATATCATGCCAGCTCGTGGCACCTGATCCAACAATATAGTTAATTCATCATTGTTTATCATCACTTTCCACTTCATAACCTGTATTTCATCAAGCCTTCTTTATTCAAGACATCACTTTGATAGAGAATGCTTAAGATTATTAATTATGCAGTCTTGGGATTACAGACCAATCACAACAACATGAAAATCATCCAAATCACAATAATTAAGTACATAGGAAATTTCACGACATAACACAGTGATTATCAGTCACTATTAAGAGTCTCTCTATCATTTTAAACAAATCATAACCTACCTCCACCAAAAAACCGAAGTCAAGCAAGCTAATTCCCCAATATTTTTCCTTTCCTCAATGCCTCAGAACATTTCAAATCTATCAAGTATGCATAATTCATAAGTTAACGAGTCTATTATTACCATATGTCTAGCCTAGGCCCAAAAACTCACTCAAATTTATAGTCTATTTCTGAAAGTTCAGGCCTAAGGGTAAGTCTCAATTCCTCCAATTATCATAACTTGAATGGTATTCAAATAATACAATACACCTAATATTTAATTACCAATCTCAATATATCAAAACATATTCATTAAGTGATAAATATAATAAAGATAGAGCCACATGTTACCGTTAGCCGTGGCATTGCTGTATATGAATAATGGTCGCACGGTTGCTAAAGTTCCTAACTACCACGTACAGAGATTCAAGATTTGCAATGGTCTTATCTCCCTTAACCAATCATTATTTTCCTCACTTTTTATCCCAAAACTCAACCTACCAGTACATCAAATTTTCACCTATAACGACTCCTTTGCACATATATATTACATTACCTCACCAATCATAACTAATCACAATTCAAGCTTGTACATATAATTAATGTTACTTGAAAGAATTTGAGAAAGGTTCACCTGAAGCTGCCGTTTCAATTTGGTTAAAGCCGAATCTATTTTATCTTCGTTTCTTCTTCAGATTATTTATTACCCTAATTATTTTCTCTAAATTAATTATGAACTAAAATTGCTGAATTTTATTTCTACATATGAATCAAGTGACATAGGGTATTAAATAAATTTCAGACTTAATCCATTTACAATCAACTAAAAACTAATTATTTGATAAATACCCACCAACCAAATAACCGTAGTTAAACGAATAGTTCAAGATTCTCATTAAAAATTTAAGTAAAGGTTCTTTTATGAAAGAAATGGGTCTAGTACTCATAACGGCCTAATGGGCCATTACAAAGACATTAACCAAAAGGGACATGCCCTTATCACTGAAGTTGTTTATTTATTTCTTGTTATTGAGTTTTTATGTTGTGCTTACATTATATACCTATTCTTCTCAATGAAGCTTGTGTAGATATTGTTTCTGACACTTTTGATTTAAATTAATTTTCTTCTATTCCTAGCTGTTCAATCATATTTAAGAAATCCCAATACACAAAATTTAATAAAGAGAAAGTTATTTTTAGAGAAATACTTTAAATGTGTTGGTCTCTCCAAATTAGTATAAATTTGACTTCAAATTACCTGGCCAAACGTGTACCTACTAGACTTCTATAAATCTTTTTAACAAATGTTTGATTTGTTTCAGAAGAGTACATTTCTTAAGTACATTATTATAGGAATAACTACATTTATAACTCTACTTATCATATCCTTTGGTTTAATTTTAAAAGTGAGCCTAATTAAGAAGAATAAAAATTGTACATGATTATGATAGACAAAAAAGGGAAATTGATCACTTGTTAAACATATGTGGAAAAACTTCAAGTGTGTTGGTCTCTCCAAACTAGTATAAATATCCACTCCTGTTAAGCTTATTTTCTCTTACAAATATAAGATATTTCCTCTCACTCACTCGAAAAAAATCTCAAGTGATATCTTGAGAAATTCATCGCTTGATACTGAAAGTGACATGACTGATAAGGATGAAACTGTAATTTAAAGGCTCCAGATCAACAACTTTCCATTCCTGACGTAACTGATATTAAATGCTAATGTTGATGTTTTGCGTGAGCCGTGCCCTAGTCCTGGAAGAGGTATTTATAGGCCGTCTAGTGGACATAAAGAATGTTACGGAAGTGGCATTGGGGGTAGAGACAAGTGGAATAATTTTCAGCCAGACATTGGTTTTGGGGGAAAGGATATGGAGTTGATGGGTGAAGTCCATAGCATTTTCCCTATAACCAAGGTCTAGATAAAACTTCCGCCTAGGCATAAGAGGTCTAGGTGTTTTACTCCATTTATCTCCATCTCCAATACTACTTTTGCGATGTTCACGATATCCACTAGAAGGCTTATCAATACCTCTTTGGGACTAGGCACGGCTCACATGAAACACTGTTGTTAGCATTTATCAAAACATCAGCTTATATCAAGAAAGGGAATCTGTTAATTTGGAACTTTTGAAATTTCAGATTCACACTTATTAGTCATGTAACTCTCAGTATCATGTGATGAATTTCTCAAAATATCTTGAGCTTCCAAAGAAGCACCAATCTGGGAAAGAAGGATACAAAACTTTTATTTAGAGTGAGAAAGGGGAAATATTTGATATTTGTGAGTAAAAATAAGCTTAACAAGAGAGGATATTATACTAGTTTGGAGAGACCAACACATTTGTACTATTTCCACATATGTTGAACAAGTGATCAATTTCCCCTTTTTGTTTATCATAATCATTAGGGGTGTTCATGGTTTTTAAAAAAATCAATCCAAACCGAAAAATTGAACTAAATCAATTAAATAAATTGATTTTATTTGGATTTGGTTTGATTTGGTTTTAGATTTTTAAAGCCAATAGTATTTGATTTGGTTTTGATTTTGTTCAAAAAAAAGCTGAAGAAATAACTGAACCGAAGCAATATATTGTATACATATATTTTATTACTATACATGAATGATAATTTATTTTTCTAAACAATTTTATATATCTTATACTATATGTTTTCATCAAAATTTATTTATAATTTATTTATTAAAGCAAAAATATCAAAAACATTTATCTATTGGTTTCATGTATATAAGTGTCTACGATAATTTTTTGTGGGACTAAAAATGTTAATGTCTCTCCTTCTATGCCAAAATGGTGAATTTTGAAGCTTTATTCACAGTAAATTTAGCAATCGAAAGTTATGTAATGTTAGTCTTTCTACCTATTTTGGTTTAGAATGAATTGTTGTCTTTTATTCTCTCTTTTGAATGAATTTTTTAAAAAAAATATTGTGTATGGTTAATTATCAAATCAAACTGAACCAAAACCGATAATAATCAAACCGATAAATGTATATTATATTTGGTTTGATTTGGTTTTGATAATTCAAAAACTGATTAAATTGGTTTTATTTTGATTTTGACCAATAATCGAGTCAAACCGACCCTTGAACACCCCTAATCATGGTCATTCCCAAACCAGTTCAAATAGATGAAGTTGTTAATAGAACTCATATATTTGGGATAAGGCACAAGCACCCCTCCTAGATTATGACCGAAATCCAAAGGCACACATAAACTTAATTAAGGTCCTATTACCCCCACCCCCCACCCCAAACTCATTTTTTTCCATACATTTGTGCACCTTTTGTGCTGATGTGACACCTTCAACCACCCAAGTTGATTCTATTTGTACACACATGTCCACCACATCTGTAAATATTTGTAATTTTTAAAAAAAATTAATTTTCTTAAAAAAATTAATTTTTTTTTATTTTACTAAAAAATTATTTAAAAATAATAATCTTATTTTCTTTACCTTGTATTTTTTTTTTTTTTTTTTGGTACAGCAAACTTTCATTCATTTCAGACCAAAAAGTTGAAAATACAAGAACTAAATAGATGCTGACCACCTATATAATGTGCAAGCTATGAGCCAAGTATTTACATATTCTTCACTATCTAAACAAGCTCTACAATTACAACGAAAGACAAGATCCATTATTACATTTTGACGTGTCATGCTCAAAAAGAGTTGAAGTTGGAGCGCGCTTCATGGCACTCCAATCAAGTTTCGCAAAGGAAGTTTCCATTTGGTCAGTTCTCTACCTTTGATATGAAGATAGCATGCTATTTCTCGACATATATTATCATCTTGAAACCTGTCCGATTGAAATCTGAGTTTATTTCTTTCTCTCCAAATAACTGCCACCAGCATGCCAAAACCACATAAGACTATAGCTGAATTGCCATGCTTCTTTTAGCCATAACATTTGCCCGGGAAAGTTTTGTATTTCAGTCACCAATTTGTCTTTGTATTCCCATCCAGGTAAGCAATCTACCCCCACAATCTTCATGTAACTGGATAGCCAAAAAATATGTGGTCAAACGTTTCAAGAGGAGCCTGGCAGAAAACACACTACAAAGGGACTTGGACACTAAATATTTGTAATCTCTCCACTGTTTCTAGTCTTTTCAAGGCTGCTAACCATAAAAATAATCTGTGTCTAGGATGAATAGTTGGGAGCATGACAATGTTCTTCCAAGGCATCTTTTGAAAATGTGGTGTCAAATAAAGGTACATTTTCCTGGTTAAGAACTTCCCATTTAACACAATCAAATTTAATCTAGTTTTCAAGTCCCTCTGGAGGTGCTGAACTTGGATCACATACTGTCTAGCAAGCAATATTTTCCTAATGATCCAAGTTGCAGACTTGGGAATAGGGAAAAACTCATCCCTAGCACCCTCATATAGTAAATATGCACCAATTTAATCTAAGATACATTCTTTTTCTTCTGTAATAGCCCATAACTGCTTCAAGATAGCTGTAGCGTTCCAGCCAGTCATTTTGATTATATATGCCCACTTGTTGACTGAGGTCTGCATAATTTCTTCCAAGATACCAAAGATTTCTTAGATTGAGTAGTATTACATGTACATAGGAAAGTTCTACAAGCAATTTCAATTAACTTTAGTATCCTTTTAGGAAGCACAAAATTTTCTGCCCAATTAGTTTGGACACCAAAAATAGATGACTTAATCACTTGAGTCCTTACTCCATATGATAATAGCTTTGCTGACCAACATCTGAGTTTTTCTTTGACTTTCTCTACAATAGGCAAACACTGAATTTCTTGGAGGACAGAGGAACACCTAAATAGTTGAAAGGTATAGACCCTTCCAAGTAACCTAGAGTAGTGAGAATTTCCTGCTTCAAGGCTGTCTTAACCCCAACCAAATAAATATGACTCTTTTCTGTGTTATCTTGTAAGCCTGCTGCAATAGAGAATCTTTGGAAAGCACCTTGTAATAATTGGATAGAAATCGTATATGCTTTGCAGAACATTAACAGATCATCTGCAAAACATATATGCATCACTCCCAATTTCTTACACCTAGGATAAAACTTGAAACCTTTATTCTGCCCCATTTGAGTCAGTTCCCTCTGAAGATACTCCATAGCAATAACAAATAGATAAGGAGATAGAGGATCCCCTTGCCTGATACCCCTCTTACCCTCAAAAGGTTTTGTCAGCCCACCAAAAAGTACTAAAGAATAGGAAACAGAGGAAATACATTCCATCACCCATTGGACAAATTTGAAAGGGAATCCTACTTCAACCAAAACTGATTTTAAGAAGCTCGATTCAATTGAATCATATGCTTTCCTTATGTCAACCTTCATGACACACCTAGGGGACAAACCTTTCCTAGTATACCATTTCAATAGTCCATGACTAAAAAGAATATTGTCAATAATACTTCTCCCTCAATGAAAGCAGATTGTGCAGGGCTAACTAGAGTAACAATCACCTTCTTAATCCTATTAGTCAGGACTTCAGTAATAATTTTATAAATAATGGTGCAATAAGCAATGGGTCTATACTCTTTACTTGAGTAGGAGAGGAAACTTTTGGAACAAGAGAAATAGCAATGCAGCTGAAAGCTTTGAGCATTTTCTCGATTTTAAAAAACTCCATTACAGCACTAATAACATCAGTTTTAATCAAAGACCAATGTTGAATAAAGAACTCTACCGGAAAACCATCAACCCCTGGAGTTTTATAAAGAGACATACCTTTTATGGCTGTAAATATTTCTAGTTTTGACACATCTATTATCAGTTCACTTATTTGATGATAAGATAGACAAGGACCATTCCTGAGAACTTCAATGTTTAGGCATGGAAGAGAAGATGAGCCCATCAGATTGGAAAAGAAGTTGATAAACTCTTGTTCCACCCTTTTAGGATCCTGTAGTTTTTGTCCTTTAGCATCATATATAGAAGTGATTGAGTTTCTGTTAGCCCTGATCTTGACTTGTGCATGAAAATATCTTGTGTTGGCATCTCCACTATCTATCCAATTGACTCTAGATTTTTATCGGCGTACCTGTTCCTCCACATCACACCACTTCTTAATGGCTACTTCTCCTCTTCAATCAAATGTGAGCGCTCATAAAGGGGAAGAGAGTAAAAGCAGTTGAGTTATTTCCAAACCTTGTCTAGCCTGTGACAACTTTTGCTCATATGAAGCCAAATATGCATTCAATTCATTTAGACCGATCTTAACAACTTTCAATCTACTCCATAATTGTTCCATTTTGGTACCATGTAAAGATTTGTGCCAATTGCTCCTTAGGATGCTACCAAAATCAGGATAATTTAAATTGTTTTAAAAAAACTTAAAGGGTGTAGGTCTCATATAAGGCTGGGGGTTGATCTGAACAATTTGAGGAGAGTGATCTGATACACCAGAAATACACCAGAAACTAGAATATCTGCTTCCACGTGTCCGTAAGCATTTAACCACCGAAGATTCCCAAAAACCCAGTCAATTTTAGAGTATACCCTACTAGTCGACTACTGATTGTTGCAGAAAGTGTAGTTGCACGCTTTTCTTTTTAAGTGTTGACATTTGGATGGTATCAAGACATAATTGAAAGGCTCAAGTTTCTTTTGGCAACAGTGGGGAACCCACCCTATCTTCTAAATTGAGAACATTATTGAAGTCCCCACCCATAAACCAACACCCTTGCACTAAGCTTCCCAACCTAACAATAGCTCTCTTAAGCTACCTTCATGTTTTCCATAAACCACAGTAGAAAAGGATTGGAAAGTGCTAGTTGGATCAACTAGTTTGCAGTGAATGAATTGTTCTTAGATCTCAAACGGATGTAAAGTAGTTGAGCTCTACCATAAAAGCCAAATCCTTCCATTTGAAGCCATGGGGTAATTACAACAATTTGACCACTCGATACCTATCTTCTTCGGAATATTTTATGCCTTATGTTCCTTTACTCTTGTTTCTAAAACTCCTAAGACATCTATCTTATGCTTTTCCAGAAAGAGCTTCAACTCCTTCTGCTTACAGGACTGGTTAAGTCTTCTAATAAGCTAAATTGCAACAATCATAGAGAATGCAGGCCCTGAGGGTCGTCTTTTTCAGTGTTAGCAGAAGCAATCAATCCACTAAACTTGTTAGCTAATGGAACATTTACAATAAGACTCGCAGGTTGAGATGTTTTCCCAGCTAAAACTGAAGGACTGAAGAGGAAACATATTCTGGACCACCCATTACTATCTTGGATTTTCCTGCGTGATCGTCAACTTGTATTGGTATACCTTTTGCCTTCCAATCCTGTACAGGGGGTTGGCCTTGCTTCTTTTTCATCCTCTTCTCTTCCTTCTTTCTTACCTCCTGATAAGCTCCCCCGTCTCGGTAGCCTTTACCTTGTTCCAACACTTCTCAGTTGTATGACCAAACTTCAGACATTCAATGCAATATCTTGGCCTCCACTCATAACTAAACATCTTGTTGGAACTCACCATAAGGAGTTGAGATATCAATCATGTCTACAAGAGATTGAGCCACATCTGTTTCCACCAGAACACGAGCATATGAAATCCTAGTCATAGAAGTTGTACAGACATCTGTGTGGAGAGGTTTCTCAATGGCACTAGACACTTTACTAAGTGTTTCACTCGACCAACATCCAACAGGAAGGCCAGGAAAAGTAACCCATAGCGGAATCGTAGTAATGCAGTCATGGTTGAATTCAAAGTTAAGTTCCCATTGTTGAAGCATAATGGGTTTATTATGAAAATAGTAAGGTCCAGCTTGTAGAATTGCTTCACAATCAGCAACAGAATCAAATCAAAAGACAAAATATCCCTCATCGTGTAACATAATATATATGAGGAGGAATTACTATTTTTCAGACATTTTGAACAAAATTCTCCATAGTTTTCAAAAAAGGGGTATCACTAATAACAAAGCCAATGAGTGCGCTTTTCCAGTATTCCTCCTGCTCCTTTAAATCGTCTCTCACAATTTCTACACATTTACGACCTTCTTTGATGCTAGAAGGAATATAAGACAATGGTTTACCCTTTTTACCTGCTCGATTATCCTGAAGGTTTTTCAGCTCCACGGCTTAGAGTGGGTAGACGTGCCCACATCAGAGAATTGGAGTTTACGCATTGCCGGTTGCGATGTTGATGCCCCACCACCATAAGGTTCCGATTGGATGGATGATTGGGATTCAGAGTCTGAACCATACTCCCCGATTTCTTCTTCAATCGATTGGAAACGCGCAGGTAGAAAAGTAACAAAAGTGAGAGCTGACATCCTGCAATCCTTACCCAGATGATGGGAAATGTGTTTCCCGACGTAGCAAACCCTTTTCCAGAGTTGTGCCGTCGTCCCATGGTGGAAAGTCAGTCAATGCACAATGTACAACCTAAGATGTGGTTTCCAGTGTGTAATCCTAATCAATCTCACAGTATGTCAGCCAACTGTTAGCATTAAGATGTGTTTTATGATGAAAGATAAATTAATACTCAGACTAATAAAATAAGTACTTGATGGTAGTTTTCACATGTTGATAAAAGCAAGGTCAAGACCGGCGAAGATGTTGACGTAGTAGCCAATTATGTCTCGGTGTGTTGATTGGATTAGATCAGAAGAAATGGGCTATGGCTAGACTCCGGTCTTTGAGTTGTCTACATATCTCGAGTTTCACAAGAAATCAGTTCATATGTAGTTCGAGGAGATTCTACTAGGGAATGGATTGACTGGATTAGTATGACCGAACTCTGTGTAGAGTTCCCTACATATCTTGGGTGTCACGAGAAAAAAGCTGAATGTAGTTTGAAAAGGTGGAGTCATTGACTCTCAAAATTTACCCCAATATTGAGATGGTTTGAAGCTCAAGCCCATAACCAAGCAAACAAAATAGGAGAAAGGACATCAGTGATAAGACGTATCTCAAGATAAGTCGAGAAGCCCAGCAGGACAAATTCAGCCAGACTGAAGTAATGAAGAAGCAGAACCAGTAGATTGGCAAGGAAAAATTACCAGTATCAGTTGATCCAAGTCCCAAACCCAGACTAATCAAGAATCACTGTCCATAATTAAAAGTTTCTTGAAAGGAACTGAAACTCGGAAAAGACTTAAATGCCTTTCATTAGAAACCAACCAATCAACACTCTCTCGCTTGTGAAGAGGAGTTGATGCATTCAAAGAGTTGGGAATAGAGAGAAGGTCACAACGACTACTCTAAGAAGCATCTATAAATTCATGCATGGCACAGCAGAAAAAACATGAGAACACTTCAACATGCATTTAAAGTTGTACAAATAGTAATACGCTACAGTTGGAGACGAATAAGATAATCAAAGAGAAAGCTTGTACAGAAGCAGAAAAGGCTGAAAGTTCACTACATCAAGAAACCAAAAGTACATTAAACTTGGACTTCACTTGCTGCTTTGGGGAAATTAAAATGAATATAAAACTTAGAGTTTGCTTCTCAAAAGTCATCTACTCCACCAAATAAAATGTGAAGTTCCAGGAGGCGATACTTAAAAGTAAATTCAGAAGTATACGCATGGTAAACAAAGGCTAGCTTTTTAAAGTTGTACCTGAAACACTGTTCTGGATATGCATCTACTCGCTTTTTGAACTTAAGGTAAACCCTGTCAGCATTCAATGCCCTATCGTACTCATAATCTTCCACCTCCCATGTTTCTTCTGTAGTATCAGGATCACTTTCATGATCCTTGATTGGAAATGAGATGTTTTTTGAACAGACAGAAGCATCTTTTTTTGAAAATTTCTCTTCCTCAGCATATATAGAAGCAAGGAATCACTGTGACCAAAGAAAAAAAGTGTTTCTTTCAGAGAATACAGAAAGCTAAAATATATTTGATTTTGAATATAGTTTAAAAAGGATACTTGTATCTTGTCTCTCGTAAATAATTTAAAATATATTTGTATGTAGCTGAGGTTTATTCAAACTATATTAATACTTGATAAATAAAAATATGGTAAATTAAGTAAGACCCCATGCCAACAACCTTGGATTTTTTTGTCAATTTAGTGAACCACCTGCAAGACTCTTGCCAAACCACCTTGACTCAACCCACCTTATCAAACAAGTCCTAGACCATCTTGACAGACATATACAACTCAAATCAGCAAATATAGGAGAGTCTCTGTCAATAACCTTACTTAACAATCACATAGAACATGCCCAAACCACAACAACCCATACATGATCTCAACACATCTTTTAAGTAACTCGGACCACCCAAGGATTCATAAGACATCATCTACGATGTTTAACATGCAAATTCGATCTTCACAAGAATTACTAAATAGAAAGGTGTTGAACATGATAATATTGTCACTTCCCTCCAAGATAATTTTTTTTTATTTTATTACTTTCAAATTTTATTTTGTTTTATTTGTTGCCTGATATTTTGGATATTATTGCAGCAACCCTCACATAACGAAGGCAGTAAAGTTGCAAGGCTTTGCTATAGCGAAAGGTCCATTCCCTATAGCAGTCTTCGCTATAGCGAAGGTTAGGATTTTTATTTTCATGTTTGAAGTCTGTTTTTTGTCCAATCTTAGTCATAACTTAAAATATTCTATCAGAGGATCTTAAGAGAAATATTTTTAGGACTTTAGATTTTTCTTTCTTAAGGTAAGTGATTTTAATCTATCTTTCCCTTTTGTAATGTGTTTTGTTCATGAAATTAAACGATAAGTTCTTTACAAAATATTATGTTTAAACTCTAGCCTAATTATTGTTTGGGCAAAATGTCAAGGGAGGGTAATATGCATTATTTCTATCTTTTCTTGTTAATTTGACCCTCTAGCCTGAAATTATCAATATAGGATTTAATTTCTGTTTTGAAGAAGTTAGAAACCCCATAAAATGGGTTCTTGAGCATTCAAACTGCTTAAGAGAAATTATGGGGCTAAACTCCATGAATGATATTGAGTTGATCATAGAAGCCTTCGGTTGGATAAAATAACCCATTAATTATTTGTTAACTTTTTTAAAAGGTAGAATTAGGTGAATTTGAATACCTAAGACCATTGTTTGAGTAAATAGGGCTTTAAAATAACTTTATACTTTGCTGGTATTAGACATTAAGCATTTTGAGGCATTGAAGAAAAAGAAGGCTCCAACAATTTAGCTTATTCGCTGAGTCATGTGGGCATCTACTTTAATATAGAGAGAGGATGTAACACATCTGCCTTAGAAAGAGCTAAATTTAGAAAGACCTAATTTGGAAAGAGCTAATTTGAGATTTGTTCAAGTTAATCTTAAGTTGTGAGTTTTGGTCAACTTCAAACAGCCATAACTTTCAGTACAGGATGAATTGTGGCACATAAGGTTTCAAATGAAAGGCCTTTGATTCCTCTTTCCAACGCCACCGAGTTTACTAAATTCTGAGTTCAGATGAGGGAGATATGCCTGTTTGAGTTTAGCCTGTCCGATTAAGGAAAGTTCATCTGAATTAAAGAGGGGTATTTTGGACTTTTTCTGACCCCATTAGCTTTAAACGTTTTTAGTAATATTTTAGGGGTCTGAACTGGCCTAGATCAGTTTTCACTATTCTAAAATACATTTAGGGTTTTAGAGAGAAGTTCAAGAAGAGAAAAAGAGAGAAAAGATTCAAGCATTCAAGATTTTTTTTTTAAAATCGCTGAGGGATTTCTCCAAGGATTCTATCTTAACGAGTTATGTAAACTCATAGTGTTCGGTTCGTTCACCCACATGCCAATCATCTGATTTTATCCGTAATTTCATTCTTGAGGTTGAATGATTTGAGTTCTTGATGTGTTTCTTGAAGTTTCGTTTCATAAATCCATAATAATGAGGTTCAATGAATTCTTGTGATGAATGTTAAGATTTTGAGGGTTGTTTATGAGTGGATTTTCGCTTACTAAGGTTGGGTATTTGAATCTAAGAGAGTTTGGAAGAAACCATTAGATTCTAGGTAGATTAGGGCCAAAAATTAAGAAGAAAAATTTGTCGGTGTGATATGGGAAGGTGTAACATCCCGCCTTAGAAAGAGCTAAAAATAGAAAGAACTAATTTGGAAAGAGCCAAATCTAAAATTTTACAAGTTATGCTTAAGTTGTGAGTTTTTGGTAAATTTCAAACGACCATAACATTCAGTACAAGATGAGGTAAGTGGCCCATAAGATATCAAATGAAAGGTCTTAGAATCATCTTTCCAACTCCACCGTTAATCACAAGGACACCATGGCTGACTTAGTCGAGTTAGACATGGTAGATTTTGATGTGATTCTAGGTATGGACTGGCTTTCTGTTATACCTCAGTTGATTGTAGAACTAGAGTAGTTAAGTTTCAGTTTCCTAATGAGCTAATTATTGAGTGAAGGAGTAGTTCATCATTGCATAAGGGTCGTTTTATTTCGTACCTTAAGGCCAGAAAGTTAGTTTCCAAGGGGTGCATCTATCACTTAGTCTGAGTTAATGACTCTAGTGTTGAGACACCACTTATTCAGTCAGTTCGAGTAGTGATTAAGTTTCCAAAGGTCTTTCCAGATGATCTTCCCGGAGTCCCTCATGAGAGAGAAATAGACTTCGATATAGATATTCTTCCTGATATGCGTCCTATTTCTATTCCATCATATAGAATGGCTCCAGCTGAGTTGAAAGAGTTAAAAGAGTAGTTGAAATACCTTTTTGAGAAAGTCTTCATTCGACCAAGTGTCTCACCTTGGGGCGCTCTGGTTTTATTTGTGAGGAAGAAAGATAGTTCTCTTAGAATGTGTATAGATTACCGTCAGTTGAACAAGGTTAATATCAAGAATAAGTATCCACTTCCAAGGATTGATGATCGTTTTGATCAACTTCAGGGTGCCACTTGTTTTTCTAAGATAGACCTCAGATCAGGCTATCATCAGTTGAGAGTAAGAGAAAGTGACATCCCTAAGACAGCATTCAGGACCCGCTATGGTCATTATGAGTTCCTAGTCATGTATTTTGGTTTGACTAATGCTCCTGCAAAGTTCATGGAACTTATGAACAGAGTATTTATGCCATATCTGGATATGTTTGTTATCGTGTTCATCAATGACATTCTGATTTATTTGAGGAATGAGGAGGATCATGCTAGTCATCTCGGAGTAGTTCTTCAAACTCTCAAGGATAGAGAGTTATATGCTAAAGTTTCCAAGTGCGAATTTTGGCTTAAGTTTGTAGCATTCTTAGGCTATATTGTTTCTAGTGATGGGATTCGAGTTGACACTCAAAAGATAGAGGTAGTGTAGAATTGGCCTAGAGCCACATCTCCAATTGATATTAGGAGTTTCTTGGGATTGACTGGTAATTATAGGAGGTTTGTCGAGGGGTTTTGACTAAGTTGACTTAGAAGACAACAAAGTTTCAATGGTATGAAGCCTGTGAGAAGAGCTTTCAGGAATTGAAAACTAGGTTGACTACTGCCCTAGTGTTGACCTTACCAGAAGGTATGCAAGGTTTTGTTGTGTATTGTGATGTGTCCAGAGTTGGACTGGATTGTGTACTAATGAAGAATGGCAAGGTTATAAGCTTATGCCTCTAGACAGCTTAAGATTCACGAGAGGAATTACCCAACCATGATCTAGAGTTGGTTGTTGTAGTATTCACTTTGAAAATATGACGTCACTATCTTTATGGTGTTCACGTTAATGTGTTCACCGATCACAAGAGTCTTCAATATGTGTTCAGTCAGAAAGAGCTTAATCTCAGACAGAGGAGGTGGTTGGAGTTACTCAAGGATTATGATATGAGTATTCTCTATCACCCAGATAAGGCTAATGTTGTTGTTGATGCTTTAAGCAGGTTATCTATGGGTAGTACTTCCCATGTTGAGGAAGGCAAGAAAGAGTTAGCAAAATATGTGCACAAACTTGCATGATTAGCAGTCCGATTAATGGAATCCAATGAAGGTGGAATGGTGGTGATGAATGAGGCTGAATCATCACTAGTGTTCGAAGTGAAAGAAAAACAAGATCAAGATCCTATTTTGCTTGAATTGAAGGCAAATGTTCAAAAGCAAAAAGTGATGGCTTTTGAACATGGGGGAGATGGTGTATTGAGGTATCAAGGTAGTTTGTGTGTGCCAAGTGTGGATGAACTTCAAGAGAGGATCATGAAAGAAGCTCATACCTCCAGATAGTCTATCCATCTGGGTTCCATAAAGATGTATCGTGACTTGAGAGAAGTCTATTGGTGGAGTAGTATGAAAAAGAGTATTGTAGAGTTCGTTGCTAAGTGCCTAAATTGCCAACAATTCAAGGTAGAGCACTAGAGGCCCAGTGGTATGGCTCAGAACATAGAACTTCCGAAATGGAAGTGGGAGATGATCAATATGGATTTTATTGGTTTTACTGCGGTCTCGCATACAACATGATTTGATTTGGGTGATTATAGATCGAATGACTAAATCAGCCATTTCTTACCGGCAAAGACTACTTTTTCAGCAGAAGATTATGTCAAGTTATATATTCAAGAGGTAGCCAGACTTCATGGAGTTCTAGTATCCATGATTTCATATAAAGGTGTGCAATTCACCGCACAATTCTAGAAGTCTTTCCAGAAAGGTTTGGGTTCGAATGTAAATTTGAGTACTGTTTTCCATCCTCATACAGATGGTCAAGCAGAGCGCACCATTCAGACTTTAGAGGATATGTTGAAGGCGTGTGTGATCGATTTTAAGGGTATTGGGATGATCACTTACCTCTCATCTAAAAATCAAGACCAAGAAAATAATTCAAGCTAGAGAGACGGAACAAAGATAATAACATACATCACACGACATTCATATTTACAACAACGAGATCTACAATACGCACTTGTTTTAAGGAAATAATCGCAACATTTCTCAGATTAGTTATTCCAATCACTGTTAACCACACTAGATTCTTAGATTTGAGATCAACTACAATTAAAAATTTCAAATGCAACACTGTAAGAACAATTTTCATTCCTAGATCTAGAAATAAAAATACTAACTTTTATCCTTAAATTTTAATAAGCTACAACGAGATCAGGATCTACCTGAAGTCAATATGAAGCAGCATTTTTTTGACGCGCATGAGGGATACATACAGAGAGACCCAAGTATATCTTCCTGCACATAAAATTAGAGAGAGGAAGAAAAAAATAAGAAGAACAGAAATAGACGCTCGAACAAGATTACAAATGTAGGAACTTACCGACGACAATAGAGTAGTTCTCGGCAGCTTGTCGGTGAACCGGGTGACTCTGTAGTGACATTGGAACCATGATACAAACCAAGCATTCGCTCTTTAGTCAAGGAGGATATATGATTTCGGGAAGATTCTAAAGGATTTTTTTTAGACAAGGATTAATTTTTTGTATCCATTGAAATTTTATTTTATTTAAATTTTTATATATAAAAGATGACCCTTTATGGTCTTACTAGGGAACTAACCGCAAGTCGAAATATTGGTAGTAAAATAATTGGAAATGTAGGACCACCCAAACTAAAAGCAATGCAGTAACATCGAAAGATTAAGCTAGACAAAAGCACATAACAAAACATGAAAACATTACACCGTCATTCAAACTATTATACAAGTTTATCTAGGCACTAGCTTAAAACCATATATAATCATACATAAATAAAGAAAACCACCCAACTATGAAAGCAAGTAATGTCCCTAATTCTTGATGAGAAAGATAGAAGCACTCCGTTGAACCTACATGCACGGTAGTTGTCTAGGGGAAATGTAAGGATGATCTTAGTCAATCACAAGTTCATTTGGGGATGGAATATTTGGGTCGATGGGTAGGTCAAGTCGGCCTGATGGGGAGACCACTTGCCATCTGTTTGGAAGAGTTGAAACATAATGTTAGGAGAAACGGGCTAGAGCTCTAATAGGGTTGACTTTAGTTTGTGCAATTCTTTGTGGTGTTGCTGAATTTCTAGGAGGCTCATGTGCTCTAATCACCCTTGATTCAGAAGAACCACTAAAACCCATTGAATTAGAATCAACACAAGTGACCAATGAATCAGGTTCAACCCAAACTGGTTCATCCAAATTTGAATCGTTTTCTTTCTGTTCTTCTTCATCTTCAGTTTTTACTGATGAAAAATAAACATTCTTATTTCCAAATTCTTCGGTTCTTGGAGTTTCATGATTAGGTGAACTAGTGGATTCTCCTCAATACTTTCTCCGTAGAGATGTAACAAACAACAAAAAAAAAAAAAGAACAGACATAAATCAAGAATGGAGGTATGAGAAATCAGAGATGCGAAATTATAAAATATTAGATCAAGGAAAGAAATATCTAGGGTAGGGTTTGATATAGAAAGTGGATCAGCCGATTTTGGGGTATCCAAATATTTTTTAGATATGGGCTATAATGGCCCAATTTTAGGTCTTGCATTTTTGGAGTTTAAACGAATCAAATGATCCATGAGTTCAAATTTAATTTACAAAAAAAAAAAAAGGTATGACAAATCAATGTTTATGAAGGGTTTTTGGTAGATTAAACTTTATAAAAATCAAACTAAATTGAAAGGTAAAAAAAATTTATTTTTTTTAGATTTTAAAGAAAACGGTATTCTTTGAAATAATGAGAAAAACAACAAATACAATTTTTTTTTTTTTTGAGATGGAATCAAGAAAATCATTGTGTCTTTCTTTGAGAAGATTTGAACTTTGAATGAATTAGGATATTTTAGAGGATGAGTTGAATGGTTTTCTTTTTTTCGCATTGGAGTTTTGCTTCACGTGTAGGAAGGTTTTGAATTGGGTGGAAAATATATTAATGCTCTGGGGTGAGGTGAGGAACTTGGGATGTAAATTTGCCAACTAGAAAAGAGAAGAAGTTTAATAGATTGTCTAAATTAGTGTATTATCTAAATTCTAAGATATAATAGTCACTCCACTATAGATAATTATCAATTCGTTTTCTAATAAGAAGGTAACTCCACTTTGATTATATCTCTTTAGAAATCACCTTATTAATATTTGAAAGTGCATACTGCAATATGGATTTTTATTTAGTCCATAAGATCCCTTTACTTTTCCTTTTTTTTTTTTTTTTTAATTTACATTGCAATAATCAATAACTAAACCTAACCCTAACTCGTGATTTAAATTATCCATATTCTCTTGAAAAAATATCATGACGGAAACTTTAATTTTTGCTCTCACCAAAACTTATGTCATACATATACTTATTTGATGTAAATATCGGTGAATATTTTTACCACATGTATCATTTCTTAATTTCTTGTCTTTCTCTCTAGGTAGAATCTCCATTTGATAGAACACAATAAATTCTATCATATAGATGAAACTAGCAAAATCATCCGCGCTTCGCGTGAAAATTTAATATCACAGAATTTATAAAATAATACTTACAATCTATCAGTCATTAAAACTAAAACACTATATTATCTTACATACAAGATTACGTAGTAACAAACATTAATAATGTAAAGGAAAATAATAATTATAACATCTTATCATATATCCTTCAATCGATTATCTTTAATTTTATTTTATAATTTATCCTTTTGCCTCCAGGAAGTGTTACTATTTGATATTTTTGGAAAATTAGATGAACACCAACATGAGATATTAAATTTTCTAATAAATAAATAATATTTATATTTACTTTAAAATACTTATAACAATAACTTTGTAGAAACATAAACAACAAAGTTTAAAACATGTACTAAAAAACAACAATTAATATCATAAGCATAAATTAATGACGGTAACAATAGAATAAAACAGAAAGGAAAAAAATTGAGCCCATTGAATGCACAGTGTCCCCTTAAGAAAATTATTCCCCTCTAATACCCGAGGTTTAATGGAATAGATCCTCTCAGGATGGAACAGTTTTATTCACAATTATATTGATACAAAAACAATGGTGTCAGTGAGTCATTCAACAAGAGCAAAATACTCAAATATTTAATTGTGCAGAAGAAGAAGAAGAAGTTCAGAATTTTTGATGTTTTGAAATGAGAGGAAATCCCTTTATTTATAGACAATAAAGGATAGTGTGAACGAATGTTTATTGTGCCTTATCGAAAATGTCGCAACTCTTTGAAAAAGTTACAACCCTTCAAAAAGGTAAGAACCTTTTATAAAAGTCACAATTTTTCATAAAAGTCGTAACTCGTCACAAAAGTCGCAACTCTTCATAAAAGTAACAACTTTTCATAAAAGTTACATCTTTAATGAAAGGGGATGACTATTTTTGGCTAACTCTTCATAAAAGTTGCACCTTTTCATAAAAGTCACAATTTTTCATAAAAGTCACATCTTTTTATGAAAGGGGAAGACTATTTTTGGAAATAAATAAATTTAAAAGGAAATTCTAGCTTGTGGTGGCGTTACGTAGGCTGACCTAGGATTCTCTTTTATATAAATATATGATTAGTTATTTTTAAAAATACTCTTAGACAAAATTACCCTCCGAACGTAAAGAATTAAAGAAAGCTTAATATTATATCATAATTTTGGTTTTGATAAATAAATGTATCTAAAAAAATATTATTTTTTTCCTGTTTGTTTGTTCATTCATTCTTTTTTTGTCTCTCCTTTTTCCCTTCTTTTTCTATTTCTGTCTTTTCCTCCTTTTGCTTCTTCTATTTTCTTTCTTGGACTAATCTATTTAATGCATTTTTAACAATAAAATTTACCCCCAAAGATCAAAGTATCAAGATTGAAGACAATTATTTGCAAAATCATTCAGGTGATTTTCTCCAGTTCTAAAATGAAGCAAAGACTAACCATTAGGGATATGTTTGTTTTTCGTAACAACTTCTCAACTAAGGGCACAATCACTTAATTAGTATGATCATTCTTTTGATTTTAATTTTTGATTAGTAGCAAGATTTAGTGGAGTATGCATATGTGGTTTTTTTTATGATTTTTCTGTTGAAAGATTTCTATGTTTACCAGGTGTTTGAAAAACTGTCTTAGCTAAAAGAACATCGTACTTCGTTTACATTGTTCAGTAAGATTTTGGATTTTGCCATCTCCCTTAAAAATTCTTGAATATTAAGAACTAGTGAATTTGATCGCGCGAAATACCTCATTAAATTTATAAAATATCTTTTAAAATTATTGAGTGCTAAATTTTATTACAAAGAATCTTAATTTTATTATTAGTACTTTAATTTTATATTTTTTTTTGTAATTTTAAATCATCTCTGAAGATGTTTTTTTGCATCGGTGGAACTATTTTATTTTATTTTTGGTTAAGAAAAAATAGTTTGATTTTTTAGGGTTTAACTTTAAGTGCGAGTGTATATATATATATATATATATATATATATGAGAATAAACTTTTAATTTAAAAAAAAAATATATACTCATATAAGTATGTACATGTATTTAATAAATATAAGTTTTCACAAAAATATGTAATGTTTATTTGTTTTTTATATGTGTATTTGTGTTATGTAATTTAAGGTGGAGTATTCTTTAATATTTACATTTATTTTAGGTAAAAAATTCTTAATTTTATGCATGTTTTTTAGGAGAAAAATAAATTAGAAACATTTTTGTTTTGATATTTTATGCAAGTATACGTATTTTATTTTTATCTCTATCATTTATTGTAGTAACTACATGGGCAAGCCCGTGCATTGCACGAGCCCAACATAATACTTTGGTTATCAAAATTTAAAGTTCTTGGAAAAAGTTGATGAAAAGCGACTGAAAACATTACTATATTATTCCCTTCATTGATTAAGTTATGACAAAATATACAAATTAAAGGTGTTTTATGTACCTTACTCTAGGATACTTACAAACATAAAATTGTAGAAACTAAATATATCTTCTAAAGTTAATACAAGTTTATTTTGTCATATCTGAAAACTCTAGCATGCCTAATGCAGACCTTGGGTTACTTGCTTATTATCTCATCTTTGAAATTCCTGTTCTTTCACCTCAAAGTAAATGCAAATGTCCACACCTGTGAAATTAACAAATTGAATACTTGCAACAAAATGTCAATACAAAAGACAAATAACACTGATATTATAGCAGAAGCTTAAAGATGTTCTCACAACAACTTATAACACTGGAACTACAAGTTAACTTGCACAATAGAGACACTAACACACTCTAAGTAGTAGTTGAAACTTGAGAGGAAATTGCACAATAGAGACACTAACACACTCTAAGTAGTAGTTGAAACTTGAGAGGAAATGGATTACCTGCATAAGATTAAGCAGAAATTGTTTAGTGAGATAGGCTTGTAAAATAGCACATGCACTTAGAAAAAGCAAATGATATCTATTCTCCTGCAACAAAGAGGAATTGTCTAGACAATGATGCACATTTATGCAATATCAAGTTAGAAATGAATATTTCATCCTAATTTATATGGTGGTGTTTGATCGAGCATGAAGTTTAAGAAAGAAAAAAAACTTTTGAAGATTGAGGTCTAAAAATTGTCATTAACATTTATGTGGCGACAAATGATGAAATTTTTTTTATAGAAAGAAAAATAAAGTATTGACTCATATTTTGGGAGGAGGAAGTATATAATTTAACATAGAAAAAGTACATAAACATTTCAATCCTTAACCAATAAAGAAAAAAGGGCAGTAAACATGTTTACCATATTAAAAGAATACACTTAAGATAAAAACTGGGATCTAATGAAGATAACTTGTCGGAACTATAAAATTAGCTGAAGCAGCAAGAAATTTGAATAAAATACCTCAAAAAAAGGGAAGAAGAAAAAATTAATGAAGTCGACGGACCTGGATATCTGAAAAGAGATGCACAACGCCTATTTGTAACCAATCCTGAAATCTTCTCTCCAGACATTTAAAATTTTCTTCAATCTTGTGATCATTTATCCAGATAAAATTTCAACAATTAGCTTAAAAATCATACAGAGATTAACAAACAGCCGCAGCACCAATCGAAAAAACAAAAAAATCACCACGAACTCACCAAAATCTAAACAAACAACATGGATCCGTGCAACAGATAACCGCTACCAGGTCTTCAATCAACAAATCAAGGAGCATGGATCGATTTAGCTCTTGATACCATGTTAATAGAACTACTTTGATTAAAGAACAAGAGGCAAAAGTCATATCTTACAATATATTAGAATAGGAAGACTATATATAAGTAACTAAACCTAACCTAATAGGAATGCATTAACTAAACCTAACTTAATAGGGAATAGGAAAAGCCCAAACATATGGGCTAACAGCACCGGCATAACAATTTAGAACAGAATTACTCAATATTGTAATATGTTTTGATATCCTTCTCTTGTTCCTGATTTAAAAATGAGCAAAAACTGTACATAAGCCTCAAATATCTATGTAGATTCGAGAGAAAACTAAATACATGTCATTTGTTAAATAAAATAATTTTTTTATAATATATTTGTGAAGTTTTCTTTCTTTGAAGGATCCTCCACCTGTTCACATAGAAATTCAATGAATGGTATCATTTAAGAGATCATCGATTTGAATGGTAAAAGTAATTTACTCTGTGACTGATATCTTCTTTAATTTATTTAGTGTCAAACATTTATTGAGATGGCTTGGAACAACACAAAAGGCTTATTTGGAGCAACCCCACCAACACGAACCGTGAATCACCTAAAATGGATAATAAACATATTATTTATTCAAGTAAAAAGCATATTAATATACTTCTTAAGCAAATATACAGAAAGACTTGATAGTGTTATTCCTACTAAATAAAAAATTATGAATGACAAATTTATACCTTTCTTTTATATTTTCTGTGTAAATCTATAGTCAAAAGAAGTTTATACAGAAGATTTGAAACCATGCTCATATTGTACCCTTTCTAACATATAATAGGAGGTCAAGAAAAAAAAGTTAGATTTTTTGTTAGAAGTTATAATTCTTAGAAATATAGGTCCTCTGATTACATGTTTGTCAAGTCTCAACCAGTCAACAATTTAGCCAAACTTCATATTCATAAACACTAATTTGTACAAAATTTGACTTTCAGAGACTACTGACTTAAGAAAAAGTAAAAGCACTAAACATAAATTAAAGAAAATACCCATCAGACCAGATAGCCAACAACATATTATTAAATAGAATAAATTAACCATAGCATCTATCGAAGTCTATAAATATATGACAGTGAAGGTGCAGGGTGATAATTCACAGTAGCATTTGCCTTGTAAGAAGTCTATGAATATGTGATGGTGAAGTTGTAGGTGAATTGTCATAAATGAGACATAAAATCAAGTGTAGCATAGTCGAGATAAACAAACTTTAAAAGTAGGACTATTTTCTTTTTTTCAAGCATTTACAAGCTTCTATGTCAATACCTTAGTGTACTTAAATTTGTAAAAAATGAGAAAAAGAAATTCGGATGTATCATTATGAAGTAAAATTGTCATACCATAAATTCCAAGCTAATATTTGTTGAGAAATTGTACATCTTTCCAATATTTCACCAATAAAGTTTAATACACCTAATACCACAACTGATGTTCACGTTCAGTATGCATAAATTGACCCATATAAGGCAAACTCAATTTCACATCCTAGAATAAACTCAGTAAAACAAAGTAGGAGTTCTTCATACAATCAACTGGTATTCGAACATAATATAATGAAGCAAATCAAAGGCATGAGTTCTTCACCAGAGTTCCATGTAAGAGTTTGTAATAGTCAATTATAACTCTTTAATTTTAGGTTATTTTTACAAAATTGCTCACAAGCGTGTAACGATCAGTTCGAACAAAGTTGTTGACTCTAATATATTGGAACTCATATAGTAGATCTCTCACGTTTCCACTTTGTATATTAATCATCTAAACTCATTTAATAATTTTTACTCTCATAACTATCCATTTCTCTAAAAGTTTAGTAGAAACATAAAATTACTTACTCCAGTCATTAAGTATGGCAATGAAGTTTTATCTTTTCATAACCTTTTACTTACATAGAAAGCCACTTGAACAATAATGTATTTCCACATTATTGCCTGAACATCTAAAATAATAGTGCTTCCTTAAAAGAACTTACGTTGGTCAATTGAGAATTTTAGTAGCTGACTGGCTACATGAACCCTCACCTTGTAATCCCCTTTCCATTTTTTCTTCCCCTACCCCCACTTAGTAAAAAGCCTTTGTCAATCATTTTTTATAAAAGTTCATCAAAATTTTGATGCAACTGCTACAAACAAGTTAATAATAAACACGATGTACCTGCAAATCAGGATAGATGTTCAACAGAACATGTATTGTTGATTCTTTCTTTAAGCTGCAAATGACTGAGAAGGAAGTGGAATAATATATATTAAATAAATTAAAGAAACGTCACAAAATGTATGATATAGAAAACTCGGTAAAAAATAACTGAGATGTATAATACCTATTAACCATGAAAGCAAGTTCTTTCTTTGTTAGTTGATAATAATAGTAGTTTGTAATGACTAGTAAAGTACTCGAGAAATAACCTGCAATCATAAATATGTCCATCTCATGTTGATTAATCTAAAGAATATATATTTCTTCAAATAATCTAAATAAAAGAAACACTTTAAAATAAACTTCATAATCTCAAAACTTCGCTAAATCTTTCCACACTCTCAAATGAGAGTAAAAATGAAATGAATCAGCCTACGACTCTGTAACTACAAAGATAAAATTGAATGAAAGTCCTACCTTCGTTAGAAAAATAAATAAAGCAATTATAAGAAAGGTAAATAAATTAAGGTTAAACTCAGAGTTCACGTTATTCCCATTAAAAAAGGGTCCAAATTTTTTCTTATTGAAACAAAATTTTAGAGCAGTGCATGTCTATTTTACGCAAACAAAGTGCTACTACATGGACAAAGATACAAAAACAACAACATACCCAATGAAACATCTCGAAAAATTACGAATAGAAATAAAAGCAATAATAAAGTGAAGATTCATGTTAATCAACAATTGATATATTAGTTTAAACTACTGTAAGTCTCAGAAGATCTAAGTAATTATTTTGAGAAAAAAATTGTAATGCTAGCATTCAAGTTTTTACGAAGACAACATAAATTTGGGGAAATATAACTTTCAACAACAACAAGCAAAAAAATGGCAAAATACTCACATGCAATAACTTTGATCAACCAATTTCTTATCCCTAAGTCTCTTCACACCTACAAAAACAACATAAATGTGAGGAAGTATAACTTTCAACAATAACAAGCAAAAAAAGGGCAAAATACTCACATGCAATAACTTTGATCAACCAATTTCTTAGCCCTGCGTCTTTTCACACCTATAAACAATCGTTACAACATATTTTAAATCAATGAGAAGAACATATTTAAACAAAATTATTACCACAAATAATTGGTTATACCATTATGAACATCTGAATATAGAATACTCATAAATATTTATTTAGGAGAAGAAAACTGATCAGAAAAAGAAAAAATATAACCATAAAAAAAAATGTCCACCAAGCAACAGTGGAAAACAATTCATTTGAAATTAGAGAACCATCAACTTTGCATAAATTTTTAGTAATAGAATTAAAGTAGAAGGAGCATATAGAAGTGGAAAATATCTATCTTCCCCCTGAACTAAAAGGTAGACGCGTGTACCGAAAATAAAAATTGAAGGGTTCATATTGAATGTTGCTACTTTAAAAGTACTATCTTTATTGCTTGCTGTACAAATATGTATAGCTGTGTTCGCCCATCTAAGTCTCACTTCTAATAAGGAGTAAAAATATGTATAGCTGTGTTCGTCCATCTAAGTCTCACTTCTAATAAGGAGTAATATTTGTTTTTATATGTTTTTACTGCTTTTTTCTTCTTTTTCTCTTTCCTTCCTCTATTCTATTTATGAATAATTCTTGATTGTAAAAAAATAAAAAATTAAAGTACAATATATATTTATCCTTGTTAATTCTTTTACTATCTTTTTTTAAAAATAAATTAAAAATATAAAGAACAAATCTTTAAGGAAAATATAAATGGTTCTTCGTATCATACGAAACATCATTAAAAAAATTGTATTTCAATTTTAATGTACATTTAATCTTTATCAATAGTATCGTTTGAACCTTAGTTAGTAATTAGCATATTATTGACAAAGTTACAATAACTAATTTGTGTATAATGAAGGTATAAACTTGTGAAAATCCAAAAATCATAAAAATTCAAATTTAAGAAATTACATAGAAAGAACACAATGCACATACCTTTCTTATGACCTTAATCACAATAAAATAGATGGAAAGAAATAATGAATCAATGCACAACTTCTTAGCTCTTGTCTAATAGCTAACTATAAACATCCAAGAGTCTTTTTCAGTGAGTTATACTTAAGCATGAATTTGATACTATAATAGTAATATAAGGAAACACTACTTCAAATATGAAATAAAAGGATAATCTTGATGAAGTGTTTCATGAAATAAAAAATTATGAATTTATACTATCAAAAATGGAGGAATCTTTAAAGAATACATAAATAGATCACAGTGCAATAGTATTCTTGAACCTTGGTTAGTAGTTAGCATTTTCTCTCTAAGCTCTGGCGCACATTTTCTCTCTAAGCTCTGGCGTACGTTAGTGTGCACTAACCAGCACTTCACCGGAATGGGGAGGGGACGACCACACAGGGAGACACAGCGAAATTGAGAGGAAGAAATAACTCAGGGTATTGCGAGTAGTTCAAGTGTAGTCACAACTCAAGGTATTGCGAGGATGAAGTTTACAGAACCCCAACAACAAATACCTGAAGGAGCTTCAATCGAAACAGGTAAGGAGAAGGTGACACCGAATAGGGATAAGCAGTGGTCAGAATTAGATAAGGGAAGTGGAAGTGGAGCTAGGCAAGACAAAACTCCGGTGGGAGTCAACGGAATAGTAACACAGGCAACAACATCAGTAACAACTTAGAGGAAGCTTGAGCTAAATGGGGTAGCAACAGCGACACCTTGGGCTAATCTATTTGCTACAAATCGATTGGCAACGAAAGGTATGAACCTCAACTATATTTCCCTAGTAATCATTGATGGAGAGAAAGTAGTGGAAATTCTGGAGGAGGATATGGCTAGAGATAATGAAAAATGGGCTCCTTCAATTGTTGTATATGTGGTAGGCACTGCACCATCAATAGGAGCCATGGAGAGATTCATACTTGAACAAGGTACCTTCACTATTAAACCTGTAATACTATATCATAAGGATGGTAACTTTGTCATGAGATTTGCGAATGAGGGAAAGAGGGATAGGGTACTATGTTCAGGGCCTTACTATCTAATGTGAAGGCCAGTTATAATGAAACCATGGGTGCCTGAATTTAATTTCAAGGAGGATATACTGACCACCATTCCATTGTGGGTTAAACTCCCAAACCTTCCTCTCAACTGTTGGAATGCAGTGGTACTGAGTAAAATTGGAAGCAGCCTGGGGAAACCATTGTATGCAAATGAATGTACATCCCAAGTGAATAGGATTTCATTTGCTAGAATACTAGTTGAAGTGAATATTACAAAACCCTTGCCATAAGTGATTAAGATGCATGATCCGAATGATCCTAAGGGGAAAGTTTTAGAGCAGCAAGTATGGTTTGAGTGGAAGCCTATATTCTGCCAGAAGTGTCTCCAAGTAGGACATTCATGTGTGGAAAAGCCAGATACGCAGGTACAAAAAAAAAGGATTGACTCAAGGTAAGAAAAAAAAATGGGTTCCTGTTAATAATAGAGATAAAGAGCAGAACAATAATATAGGGCAGGATACAGTACAAATGCAGGAAGGGATGATGCAACAACAAGAGGATGGAATGTAAGAGCAGGGGGACTGGCAAGTTGTAAGACACAAGAGTACCATACGAAGAGATAAACAGGTTGCTAATATTAATGATTCAGGGGAGCAGAATTACAATGAAGGTCAATAAAGTGGAGAAGTAGGTAGGGGAAGTAGGGAGGTACTAATAAAACCCCATTTATATTTATGATAGTAACATGGAATGTGAGAGACTTCAACCAAGAGGTGAGGTTGTTTCTTAAAAGGAATAAAGTTAATCTTATAGCAATTTATGAACATAGAGTTAGAGATGAGAGAGCAAGTTTTATCATCAGGAAGAACATGGCTAGATGGAACTGGTGCACAAATGACAGTAATAATGTGAGAGGGGGGATATGGGTGATATGGAATCCAAATGAAGTTACTTTTACAAGAAAGGAAGATGCAGTTCAATATATTCATGGGCTGGTGATGACCAAGCACAATAACATTCAATTTTAGTTCACTGCAGTCTATGGTCTTCACACAATAGCCACTAGACTACCTTTGTGGACAACAATTAAACAACTAAATGACAACATCAATAAACCTTGGTTGATTATGGGGGAATTTAATTCTATTTTAATACAGGGAGATAGACCTGTTGGGAGTCAAGTACAAGATATAGAGATAAGGGATTTTAGGGAATACCTACTGGATTGCAACCTAGCAGAATTACAGATAGGAGGAAGGGAATACACCTGGACAAATGGACATGTGTATAGTCGAATTGATAAGGCAATAGCCAATGCTGCATGGATGGATATAATGCCAACACATGTCATGGCCATGGAACCATTATTTTTAGATCATTCACCATCGGGGTTGATAGTAGAGGACCAAAGGGACACTCAGAAAAGACCATTCAGATTCTACAATTGTTTAGTTAAACACCAAAAATTCAAGTAAGGGGTTCAAGCAGGCTGGCAAATAACAAGAGGTGGTTTGAAAGGAATTTGGAAGAACTTGAAAGTGGTAAGAAGAGAAATACAAAAACTAAACACAAAGGAGTTTAAGGGTGTTGCTAATAGAGTGCAAAGAATCAGGAGGGAGCTTATGCTCATGCAAAACAGCATGAGGGTAGTCACAATGCATCAAAACATGATTGAAGAGGAGAAAAAATTGAGAACAGAATTGATAAAATGGAGTCAAATAGAGGAGAGCATTTACAAGCAGAAGTCATGAGTGCAATGGCTCAAGCTAGGGGATGCTAACACTGCTTATTTTTTTTGCTAGTATGAAGAACAGGAAGGCACATAATCAAATCACAATGCTAATAAAAGAGGATGGCACAACCATTAGAGGAAGGAGTGAAATAAAGCAGGAAGTTGTGGGATTCTACCAAAAGCTTTTAGGGTAGAACACCAGACACATGCCATTTGCTCAACCTGATGTATTCAAAGCTGAATACAGACGTAACAAGATGCAGCAGCTTAAACTTATTCAACCTTTCACTGCAGATGATGTCAAGGCATCACTGGATAGTATTAGGGACTCTAAAGTCCCCGAAGAGGATGGATTCAATGCTTATTTCTTTAAAAAAGCTTGGTCAGACATAGAGGAGGAGGTAACTGCAGCTATCTTACATTTTTTTCAAACAAATAACATGTATGGTCCTGTGAACAAGACTGATGTCACTCTTATTCCTAAAACACAACACCCTACCTCTATCAAGGAGTATAGACCTATATTTTGCTGCACCATCTTGTATAAAATCATTTCGAAAATGCTAACACATAGACGACACACTGTAATGGAAGATCTAGTAGACCTAAGTCATGTTGCTTTTGTACCTGATAGAATGTTGCATAATAATGTGATAATGAGTCATGAATTGGTCAAAGGGTATGGCAGGAAAGGTGTTTCTCCAAGGTGCATGTTTAAAATGGACATGCAGAAGGCATATGATTCCTTGGAATGACACTTTTTAGAGGAGGTTCTAATAGGAATGCAGATTCCATAGAAGTTTGTATGTTGGGTAATGATTTGTGTAAGGACAGTGTCATACTCAATCATGATAAATGGGTGTCTTACTCCAGCATTCCAAGCAAAGAGAGAGGTGAGGCAAGGGGATCCCATGTCACCATATCTTTTTGTTCTTGCTATGGACTATCTCACTAGGCTACTGAAGACTCTGAAAGACAAACCAACTTTCAAATACCATCCTAGATGTCACAACAACACATTGTGCAGTTAAGCTTTGCTGATGATCTCTTGTTGTTTAGTAGAGGTGATATTGCTTCCACCACCTTAATCTATGAATGTTTCCAGCAATTCTTAAAGGTGTCTGGACTGATAGCTAATTAGGCAAGGAGTTGTGTTTATTTTGGAAAAGTGTCAAAGGAAATACAACAAAAAATATTGCAACACACATGTTTTAGTAAAGGAGATCTTCCATTTAGATAACTTGGGGTGCCTTTGAGTTCCAAGAAGTTATCCATGAGTCATTGTCAACCTCTCAGAGACAAAATAATGGGCAAAATCACTACATAGACAATTAAATTTCTATCAGGAAGACTTCAGTTGGTGAATAGTGTCCTCTCAGCCATGCAAGGATTTTGGTCAGAAATATTCCTAATGCCTAAGAAAGTCCTACAAAAAAAATAGAATCCATGTGCAAGAGGTTTCTATGGAATGGTGACAAAGAAGGTGAAGGGAAAGCACTCATTGCCTAGGAGACATTGTGTTGGCCAAAAGCTGCTGGAGGGCTTAACATCACATACATGTATGTATAGAACAAAGCAATTATTCTAAAGCATCTGTGGAATCTTTGCAAGAAGAAAGATAAATTATGGATTGTATGAGTTCATACCTTTTATCTGAAGGGTAGGGATCCATGGGGGGTTGAAATCAAGCAAGCATCATGGATGGTGAAGAAAATACTGAAAGCAGGACAATGGTTAACAGAAAGGGGCCTGCAGGTAACTAAGATCATGGAGGAAACAAACTTCATTAAGAAAATGTATCAGGTACTAAAAGGGGAGTACAATAAGGTAACATGGAGGAGATTGACCTGCAACAATCTTGGTAGTCCTAAATGGGTGTTTGCACTATATGTGGCACATAGAAGGTTGTACACCAAGGATAGACTAAGTAACTGGGAATTATAGAGGATGATGTATGTGCATTATGCAAGGCAGAAGTTGAGACACATCAACATTTGTTTTTCTCCTGTAGTTTCTCAAAACAAATATGGCAAAAGATGCTCAACTGGCTACTCATTACAAGAGGATGTGAAGGTTGGAATGAAGAACTGGAATAGGCCATAGGGTATGCTAAAAGGAAGTCTATTGTGGAAGATGTTTGCAGAATGGCACTGGCAACAACAACAATATACTACATATGGCAGAAGAGGAACCTCAGAATTTTCCAACAAAAGGAAAGGACCACAGGCATGATCAGTAGATTAATTACACAAGAGATCCATATACATCTAGTATGATTCCTAGATTAACAGGGTATATACAAAATCTTAATTTTTACCTCTAGCCTAGATTATAATTAGTTTGTTTTGGGTTTTAGTAGGACTCTGAGAATGGAACATGTCCATATCGAGAATTCTAATCTTGTACAAATTGACATATCTGTTAATAAAGTTACAGTTACCAAAAAAAAATTACTCCCTCTGTTTCAAAAAAGAATAACCTCATTTCCTTTTTAGTTTGTTTAAAAAAGAATGACCTCTTTCCTTTTTTAGTAACATTTTACTTTTAGCTTTCCCCGTGGCATGTTTAAGACCACAAGATTAAGGACAATTTTTGTACATTTGACATAACTTTAATTTAGGACTACAAGATTCAAAAGTCTTCTTTAATTTCTTAAACTCCATGCCAAGTCAAACCAAACCACTTTTTTTGAAATGGAGGGAGTATTAAATTCCAAACTAAAGAAGTTAGATGGAGAGAACACAAACACACACATCGTTCTTTAATTTGGACCTTAATCATAAGAAAATAGATGAAAATAAGAATACAAAATTAGTGCACAATTATTTGAGCTCTTATCCGACACCTCCTTAACAAACTAATCAACATCCAAGAGACTTCTTCATCGTGTTAAGCTAAAGCATGAATTCAATAGTATAATAATATAATACAAAAAAAATGAAATACAAAGAATAATTTTGAGTTAGGATTTCATGAAGCATAAAATTGTGAATTTATATAAAAACAAAATGATGAAATATCATAATGTTTCTTAAATTTTATAATTTAATAGTTGGGGTTATGAATATGAAAACTTAAAAATCATGGAGTTAATGATATTATTAAGAGAGGAAGTTTAATAGATAAAAGTTATGGAGATGATACATTAAAAATAAATAAAGGGAAAAAAAACACATGTGAAGAAGATAAAAGAAATAACTTTATATTATATAAAGATATATATTTCTTACATTGACTACTAAAAATATAACAAAGAAAAGAAATGAAGTGATTTAAGAAAATGATACTATAAATAACATAAACAAAATAAAGGAAAAGAGGTGATTTAAAAAAATGATATAAATAATATAAATGAAGCGTAAAAGAAGAAATTAAGAAATATTATTAAAAAAAAATAGAAGAGTAACATTAATAATGAAACAAAATAAATATGACTACTTTCAGCATTCTGTAAATCTCCATTTTAGGAAAAAATATTAATAGCCTTAATGACGAGAGAATTAAACATGGCAGTTTTAATGTTTTGTAGAATTTTGAAGTAAAATTTTATGTCTTAAAATTTTAAAAATGCCAAAAAACCACAAAAAAAGATAAATAGAATTCAAGCCCTTAGAGAGCGCCACGTTACCGTTTTCATACTTAGCTTTATTATTATATATAGAAATATCATAAAATATCTTAAATTTTATAATTTAATAGTTGGGGGTTATGAATATGAAAACTTAAAAATCATGGAGTTAATGATATTATTAAGAGAGAGAGTTTAATAGATAAAAGTTATGGAGATGATACATTAAAAATAAATAAAGGGAAAAAACACATGTGAAGAAGATAAAAGAAATAACTTTATAATATAGGGAAAAGGGTCTGATATACCTCTCAACTTTGTTATTTAGAACTGATATATCTCTCGTTATGAAAGTGGTTCATATATACCCCTACTTATATACAAATGGCTCACATATACCTTTTTTCTCTAACGGAAATGAAAAAAAATTAATTTTAGTTTAATTTTTTTTAAAAAAAATATAATCCCATATGAGTATATTTAATCCTCCTCAAACATATATATTTTTTTTGACTTTTTTTTTTTGTTTCAATGACTAATTTAGATTTATTATTTTGATGGTCAAATTTATTTATGTTTCACTAAAATTCTTGTAAAACTTATTATAGATGACCAAATTTTTTTCTTCAAATACAAAAATTAAATTACAATATAGACAAATTTTTTTTTTTTTAAATTACAATATAGCCACAAAAAAATAGTTTTATATTTTTTTCTTTACACAAAGGAATGAAAGAAAAAAATAAAATAAGAATAAGAAACTCAAATAATTATAATAAAAGAAGTCAAAAAATAAGTTATGTATGAAAAAAATTAAAATATACCTTGAACTTTGCTAGAAGAATCATATACGCCTAAATAATTTTTAAGAAAATTAAAAGTCAAAAATATAAATTTTAAACTAATTTTTTCACTTCTGTTAAATGGAGGGTATATGTGAGTTCACTTTGTAATGGTAGGGGTATATGTGAGCCGTTTGTATAACGGTAATGGTATATATGAGCCACTTTAATAACGAGAGATATATCAACTCCAAATGGCAAAGTGAAGGGTATATTAGGCCCTTTTCCCTATAATATATAAAGATATAGATTTCTTACATTGACTACTAAAAATATAACAAAAAAAGAAATGAAGTGATTTAAGAAAATGACACTATAAATAACATAAACAAAATAAAGGAAAAGAGGTGATTTAAAAATAGAAAAAATACATCATTACCCTCTTAAAACTATAACACTTTTTTTAGAAAGACATTATAACTTCAAAAGGGTCCTAATACCCCCTTAATTCTTTTTCAGCATGTATTTATTACCCCTTGTGATCCTACGTGGCATCTAGAGTGTATTTCACTAGCCACTAGCGAGTGAGATACAAAATATTACTCCGTCTGTCCCAATTTATGTTAGTCTTAAAAAGAATGACACATTTCTATAATAAGTAACAATTTCACTATAAAATGTTTATTTTACTCTTAATGAAATGATTAACAGTCACACAAATTTCTAACATTCATTTTGGACCACAAGTTTTAAAAATCTTCCTTTCTTTCTTAAACTCCGTACCGAGTCAAACTACCTCACATAAAATGAGACGGAGGTAGTATAATTTTATCTGTTTGAGCATTTATTTAATTAGAAATATTATTTTCTTTTTTTACTCTATTTGATTCATTATATTTTTTTCAATTCGGACCTGTCAACACTGATGATGAAGCTGCAATACTTGTAATTGGCGGCCATAGAAAATTTTTCCGTCTGTTCCAATCTTTTACTATTTCAGCAACATAATTCTTTGCACTTGAAAATATGCTAATTATATTGTTAACAGTTATATAATGAAGCACAAGACCCACAAAAAAATAATCTTCTTTTACCCAGAAGACTAAGTTTTCAAAGTTGACTTCTGTTTTGCTGAGGGAGATCGAAATTGATGATATTATTGGAAAGAGAAAGAAATGAAAGCGGATCGAGTTAGGTGGTAGGGGAAGATCGGAAAGGGCTGGTGAGAGAAGCATTAGAGAGATTGACAGCAATGGCGAACGACGTGAGGGAGAATCGCCGGGGGACATTTTCACAAATACCCCATCTGAATTAGAGAGAGAGTTCCAATCTTTGCAGATAACATCTTAATTTTGAGAAAAAATCAAAGACAATGTACACAAAAAGAAAAATAATCATTGGAGAAAATAGAGGAAATTTTGCTTAGCCATTGATTTGATAGAGTTTTTTATTTTTCACCAATTTTAATCCGCTCAGCAAATGGTTGAGATGGTGTTATAGAGCGGCGGCTGTGTGAGAGAATGGTCGGCGGCGGCGGCGGCGAAGAGGAGGGTTACCTGCGGTTGAACGATTGAAGAAGAAGAAAAAAGACAATTTATTTATTTAAAAAATAAGAAATAACATATATGAAAATAAAAAGAATTAACAGGTGGTAAGTAAAATTGGTGTGTGTATGCACTTTCTTCATTATACTTGGGTTGGTCAAAAAATGAAATACTTTGGACAAATGTAAAGTTTCAGTATCTTTTTTAAAAAAAATGCTATAGTTAAATGGGGTAATGAAGTATTTTTTCTTAAAAAAATTATATAAATAATATAAATAAAGCGTAAGAGAAGAAATTAAGAAATATTATAAAAAAATAAATAGAAGAGTAACATTAATAATGAAACAAAATAAATATGACTACTTTCAACATTCTGTAAAATCTCCATTTTAGGAAAAAATATTAATAGCCTTAATGACGAGAGAAATTAAATATGGCAGTTTAATGTTTTATAGAATTTTGAAGTAAATTTTTATGTCTTTGAAAATTTTAAGAATGCCAAAAAACCACAAAAAAAGATAGATAGAATTCAAGTCCTTATAGAGCGCCACGTCATCGTTTTCATATTGAACTTTATTATTATATATAGAAATATCATAAAGTATCTTAAATTTTATAATTTAATAGTTGAGGGTTATGAATATGAAAACTTAAAAATCATGGAGTTAATGATATTATTAAGAGAGGAAGTTTAATAATTAAAAGTTATGGAGATGATACATTAAAAATAAATAAAGGGAAAAAACACATGTGAAGAAGATAAAAGAAATAACTTTATATTATATAAAGATATAGATTTCTGACATTGACTACTAAAAATATAACAAAAAAAAGAAATGAAGTGATTTAAGAAAATGATACTATAAATAACATAAACAAAATAAAGGAAAAGAGGTGATTTAAAAAAATGATATAAATAATATAAATAAAGCGTAAAAGAAGAAATTAAAAAATATTATAAAAAATAGAAGAGAAACATTAATAATGAAACAAAATAAATATGACTTACTTTCAACATTCTGTAAATCTCCATTTTAGGAAAAAAAAATATTAATAGCCTTAATGACGAGAGAAATTAAATATGGCAGTTTAATGTTTTGTAGAATTTTGAAGTAAAATTTTATGTCTTTTAAAATTTTAAAATGCCAAAAAACCACAAAAAAAAAAAGAGAAATAGAATTCAAATCCTTAGAGAGCGCCACGTCACCGTTTTCATATTTAGCTTTATTATTATATATAGATTGTACCATAAACTTGGGGTATGCCTTAGATAATTTCCAACTTCTTTTTGGGTGAATGCTTTTGCCATTCTCCTTAGATAATTATGGTGGGATATAATGCTTGTATCAGAAAAAGGGACACTTTTAAATCTTCTTAATTTCTGCGGATTGAATTATCTTACACGATCTGTTGCATTATGATTTTATGTTGTGTTTTTTATTAGTAATAATTATGGTTTATTGTTGTTTCATGGTTGATTACTGCATCTATTTCGTTGTAGTCTTCATCATACTGGTGTAAATACCTTCAATGACTTAAAAGTTTTTGTTTTAGAGATATTTAAAGAACTTCTTTAATTCTAATATAAAAATTATGGACTCAACTTTTGAATTATACGATATTGATCTAACACCCCGGATTTAGAAAGTGCAAATTTTTAAAAAGAATTAATTTGAGAATTTTTCAAGTTAGTCTTAAATTGTGAGTTTTGGGTGAACTTCAAACGACCATAACTTTTGGTACAAGATGAGTTAGGTGTCCCATAAGGTATCAAATGAAAGATCGTTGAGTCCTCTTTCCAACGCCACCGAGTTTGCTAAATTTCGAGTTCAGATGAGGGAGATATGCCCGTTTGAGTTCAGCCTGCCCTATTAAGGAAATCCATCCGAATTAAGAAGGGGGTATTTTGGTCGTTTCCTTACCCCACAAGCCTAACTCAGTTTTAGTAATATTTTAGGGGTCTAAACTGATTTGGATTAGTTTTCACAATTCCTAAACACGCTTAAGGTTTTAGAGAGAAGTTCAAGAGGAGAAAAAGGAGAAGTTCAAGCGTTTATTCAGGTTCTTGCGATCTTCGAGGAATTTCGCCAAGGATTTGATCCTTACGAGGTAGGTAAGTTTTCATAGTGTTGGGTTTGTTCTCCCTCACGCCAATCATGTAAACTCTTACCCATGAATTCATTGTTGAAGTTGATTAGTGAGTTCTTGAGAAGTTCTTGAGTTAAATTGATAAATTAGGTGTTTGAAATCCTTGAGGTGAGGGTTTTGCGCAATAATTGAGGTTTTTTTCTTTTTTGTTTTTAAAAAAACCCATATATAATGTCATTGAGAAAGAAATTACATTTGAAGAAGCATGGCTAGGCCATACCTTCTTGAGAGTTTGGTTACACACTCAAACCAAACACATGAGTGCACAACAGATCTAAGCTAAACAAGCACTAGCACAACTAGAGAGGTTCAAGGGGGATCAAAACTCAAAGTATTTTCTTTACGCTTTATGACTCTAAAGGAAGGGCATTCCCATCTATCTATGTTGAGAATCCCTTTCACTATTCTAGGGATGGTGTTGAAGTGAGAGTAGACTTGTACATGAGTAAGTGAGTGACTTAGGGAAGCTAATTTGTCAGCAACTTTATTAGCTTCCCTGAAGCAATGTTGAATAGGAATATCATGTATGCCTACTAGATTCTTTATCTCTTTGACCGTGTCTTCGATTCTCCAAGGGATTGCCTAGATATCGATGGTGCAATTCAGCAGCAATAAAGAGACTACCTCAATAATGATAGAACTGAAACCATTAACTATGCACCATTTCAAACCAAAAAGGAGGGCGACAACTTCAGTTTGGTTGTTGGTTCCATGACCTAGGGGAAAGATGAACGCCATGATGACTCTTCCTTGATAATCCCTAAGTACACCTCCCCCACCACAAGTTCCATTAATGCAGGATCCATTGGTGTTTAATTTAAGAACAGGGGAGGAGGGTTTAATCCACTTGATCACTCTGACGATCTTCTCAGCCATATTTTTATCAAAAATCAAACAAATGTCTTCCCAACTTTCACTTGGGATGCTTTTGAATCTATCTTTGATAAGTTGACAGATGTTGAAAGTGATTAGAATGTTGGATCTATTGATAGAAGGCTTTTCTGAATCATATTTTGAGCAGCACCTGGACCTCCATAGCTCCCATATCACTATAGGTGGCATAATCTTAAGGATATATACAACTATATAATTGTTGGCCTTGAAATTCCCACATTCGATTAAAAAGCTTCTGAGAGTTCTGCTTCTATATTTGATGCCTAACCATCCAGCAAATCTTTGCCACATTGTTTGTGCAAATTCTCCACTATAAAACAGATGTTCAACATTCTCCCTGGTAGGTGTCATACCTGCAATCGTACAACAACTACAATTAGTATCAATTGTGATGCCAAATTTAGAAATCTTATCAACTGTGGAAAGTCTACTGTGAATTGTTCTACATGTGATGAATGGCATCTTATACGACACTTCTTTTTGCCAAATATTAGATTCAAAATGATATTTTGTTCTCTTCTGTCTCAAGAGCTTCCACGCAGAGGAAACAGAAAATTTTCTAGTCTCAGAGTGTCCTGGTAGGGGTATCTTCCTCATTGTGAATAAGCTCAAGAGGAAGGCTATTGATGGAGCTCTTGATAGACAATGGGGTTGGCTCGTTAGACAACTCCAATCCCATTGTCCATCTTTGTATATCCCATTAATCATAATATTTTGGTGAATAAACTCATCCTCAATTGTATGATATAAAAGGCCATGAACTGACCAATTATCATACCAAAAATTGCAATTTCCTCCTTTTATTTTCCATTTGATGAATTCCTTTATGGAATCCTTAATCTTGCATATTGCTTTTAAGCTATGTGATTGACCAGGTTTCCAAGTAACATTGATGGGGTGCTCATTATTGTAGTATTTATATTTCATAAACTGAGCCCATATAGAGTTAGAAGTCCTCAATTTCCACCACTGCTTTGTAATGAAAGCTTTGCAAGTATCCGATAAATTTCTGAAGTTAGACCCCCCTTCCTTATAGGGAAAACAAAGGTTGTAACAAGAGACCCAATGATGTTTCCCACCATTCTCATTTCCAGACCAAAAAAATCTAGCAATGAAAGTTTCAATCAAATCTATTGAATCCTTAGGAGGGTGAGTGGAAACCAAAGTATGAACATTGAGGTACTGGAGGACATGCCTAATAAGAATGGCCTTGCCTCTAGAGCTAAGGAACTTGAGTGCCATCCTCTAATCTTATTCATGACTTTAGCAACCATGCCGGAGAAGAATTCAACTTTCTTCTTTCCGACATAAATGGGGCACCCCAAATATTTTATAGAAAAATGTTCAAACCTCATATTTAAAATTCTTTCCACTCTTCTAATAGATCTTTGAGAGGCATTTTGAGCCAAAGAGAAACTACACTTGTTTCTATTAATAGATTGTCCAGGGACCTTTTCATACATAGTTAAAGTGTTAAGAATAAAATTTAAAGAAGATCGAGAGCCATTACTAAAAACAATAGTATCATTAACAAAGGCCAAATGGCTAACCTTTGGCCCCTGATTGTTCATGTAAAAATCTTTGAACCTATTATTGTGATGAAGAGCATTAAGCATAAGGGACAATAGTTTGGCACAAAGGATGACGAGGGAAGGAGACAAAGGATCTCCCTGTCTGAGACCTCTTCCTGATTTTAAAAAACCATGTCTACTCCCATTAACTAGTATAGTGTACCAGTTATTGGAAATAAACCTATAGATAAGGTCTATCCATGATTCAGCAAAGCCCAATTTCCTTAGCATGAAGCGCAAAAATGGCCAAGAAACTCTGTCATATGCTTTAGTCATATCTAATTTAATCACAACATTCCCATACTGCATTGGTTTTCTAATAACTCTCCCTTTTACAAAGCCACTTTGGTTCTGACTGATAATTTTGGGGAGAATACTATAAAGCCTGGCATTAAGAAGCTTGGCAATGATTTTTCTTAACACATTGCAAAGGCTAATGGGCCTGATGTCAGAAAAAGTTTGAGGGCACTCAATTTTAGGGAGCATGACAACACAAGTATAGGTGAAAAATTTAGACAAAGTAGCACCTTGAAAAAACTAGGTAATGGCCTTATGCATGTCATTAGCAATAATATTCCAAGCACTTTGAAAGAATTTTCCACTGAGACCATTCGGTCCGGGGCACTAGCAGGGTCTATAGAAAATACACTATCTTTCACCTCTTGCATAGTAGGAATAGCAGTAATAGCCTTGTTGTCATCTTCACTCATGACCCTTCTAACCACATTTAGTACATTGTCATCTTCTAGTACATCCTCGACACTGAAGAGATTTTCAAAGTACTTTATAGCGGCATTGGTCACTTCAAAGTTACCCTCCACCCAATTACCTTCAATATCTTTAATTTTGTGGATGGTGAGTTTTTTCCTCCTCTGTTTGATAATTCCATGGATAAAAGCAGTGTTGGCATCGCCTTCATGAAACCATTTGACTCTAGTTTTCTGTCTTAACACCTTATCTTGGAGCGTAATAAATTTGGTGAAATCAACTCTAGCTTTAGAAAGCTTTTCTCTATTCTCCTGGTTGTTAATACTAACAGAATCTTCTTCTAGAGTTCTTATGACAGTTTCAAGATTTTTTGGTTCATCATAGAAATCTCTAAAAGCTTATCTAGACTAATAACTAAGATTATTGCAGACTTTCTTAATCTTCTGATGAAGGACATGCAAAGGATTATCTGATTGTTCATCCTTTCAAGCTTGTTGGACAATAGTTAGTCATCGTGATCAGTCCAAATGTTAAGGAATTTGAAATATTTCACGTGGATGGTATTGTTGTTGTTACAAGTAATAAGCATAAGAGCATGGTCAGAATAGGTCCTTGAAAGGTGAGTGAGAGTGGTGCCCCCATACTCGTCAAACCATTCAGCATTATAGACTAACCTATCTAACCTTTTCCATATTGTATTTGGAGGATCTCTATTATCACTCCAAGTGATCATAGATCCCAGGAAACCTCCATCTTAAAGATTACAATCAGTCAAACACGACACAAAATCCAAACTTTCTTCATATCTAAATGGTCTTCCTCTTGATTTTTCTTCTGGTTTGGTGATGATATTGAAGTCACCGACCACACCCCATGGACCATTTATGTTGTTGGCAGTGGCCCTTAAGTTGTCCCATAGTTCTCTTCTCAAGGTCTCTTCACACTTAGCATACACAATAGTAAGGTAGAAAGAGATAAGTTGGTGAGCTTGAGAAATATGAATAAGAATATGTCGTTCTTTATCTTCCAAAATGTCCAACTGATAGTCATCTCCCCAAAAAATTCATATTTTGTTGGAGATATTATGAGCACAGTGTTGAAAACTAAGCAGTCTTTTGAACTTGTCGATTCTCCTCTCGTTCATCTTAGGTTCCTAGATGAAAAGATAGGGGAGATGATATTGATTTTTAAAGAGATTGAGCCTTTCAATAGCTCCTTGAGAGCCTATACCCCTAATATTCCACGAGAGTGTATTAATCATGGATACCATTGGGTAGAGATCATTTTGATCATTGTCGTAGGAGTTTGAAATTCCGCTATTTGAAGTTTCGCAGTCCATGAATTGAGAAATACCATTACCCCTAGGGGATAAATTGTGTAGTTTGTCACCTTCAATTGGTCTTGTGAAGGGGTATTAGCCACTGATTCATCATGGTTATTATGTAAATTTTCCTCCTATAATACCATCATCTGATTTGGAAGATTCCAGATCCCATGTGTCATTCTCCATCATGATGTCATTTTCACAATCTTTATAAGCAGTATCCTCATCTACATCAAAGATTTGAGAAAGATTGTCAATGTTAGTATTTTTCATTTCAAAAAATACTTTCTTCCTTTTGAGTTCTTCCTGCTCTTTTTTTTTTTTTTTTTAATTTATGTTCCTGTCTCGCATTCTAGTACTTATGAGATCAAGACCAAAAAAAGGTTTGAGATTGTTATCCCACATAAAATTGTCATTAGAAAATTTTCCTTCAGTAGTTAGGATCACCTCCGAAGGGATGGAAATTCTTGAGGAGAACTTCCTTCCTTTTTTGCTAATCTTACTGAGATCCTCTCCTTTCATATTGACTAGAGGACTGTCCTTCACCTCCATGTTAGTATAGATAATTTCCTTCTGTTCTCTGACTCTTCTTACATTACCCTGAAGTTTTTGGAGTTTGGGTTTCTGTTGTTTTTTTCCTTTCTGTCCTTTGGATTGAATGAAGTGATTCCTTATAGAGGAGGGTTAGAATTCAGTACCCTTTTGTTGTTCAGAACTGGAGTTGATATTTGTAGTCTCCATTTTATCCTCGTCAATGTTGTTAGCATGAGTAATAACCACAGTGGTTTGCCCATGTTTCGTCTGCAGCATTTGGGTGCCCTCAGTTTTGTTGGGTATATAGCAAGAGTTAATGGGAAATGGAGGGAAGATGAAAAGAGAGGAACTTGAAAAGTCCTCTTATGCTTTTGTAAAAAGGCATTTTCCCTCATCGGTGGTGGAAAGAAAAATATAAGAGTTTAAATAGAGAAACACTTCTATTAATTGTTAAAAGGGTTGGAAAGAGTGACCCCTTCGCGCCGTCGTCGTTGTCGCTCGCTCAGCTCGGCTTTGGCTTTGGCTTTGAAAAATGATTGATCGAGAGATTATTTTTTGGACGACGTTTGTTTTAATTATTTGTTTATTTATTTATTTAATTCATTAAATTAAATTAAATGGCCAAAACATTTTAATTAATTAGTTAATTAATCAAAACGTTTCGACCCAACTCAGATCCGCGCGTGACCCGTCTTATTTAAATTTCTCACCATTGGAAATGACTGTTCTGAAAGGTTGCAACTTTCAGGAACAACCATGACCGTTTGAAAGGTTGCAAACTTTCATTAATGGTCGTGTGGATTCTGAAAGGTTGCAACCTTTCAGAACCAGTTCCTCTTGGCTATAAATACCAATTATTCTTTAGACTTTTTACTTACGAAAATTTCTGATTTCTTCTTCTTCTTCTGCACTAATATTTTTCGTTACTTTATTGCCTTTGAGTGGCTCGCTGACACCAACGTTTTGGGTATCAATACACTGGTGATTAAGATCATTCTATCCTGGGAGGACATATTCCAAATCAAACCTCGGATACTAGAGGGGAATAATTTCCTTAACGGGACACTGTGCATTCAGTGGGCTTGATCCTTTTCCGTTTTGTCTTTTCCCGATTCTGGTATGTTTTACCAATTTTATTTTTTTGTGAATTAATTTTTGTTCTTCTGTTCTTTACTGGTTCATTGGAAACTTTTGTAACTTCGTGTTTCTGTGAAGTTTCTGGTAATCAATATTACTGTTTTTAAAACACAGATTGGCAACAATCTTAAGGAAATTATTTATTTTATTAGTCTGTGTTTCTGGTGGAGACAAAAACCTACGTGGTTTAATACTCCTATTAAGTTTGTAAATTAAGTTATTTCTTACTGAGTCATTTGTATCAATTTCTGTTTATTACAGATTCTGATTCTAAAATGGAAAATGATAATGTTACGGTGGCTGTTGCTACACCAACCGAACTGTGTACCAATAGAGAAACCAGGAAAATTTTCTGGTGTGAATTTTAAAAGATGACAGTAACGGGTATTTTTCTAGCTTACCACTCTTGGTCTGCAGAAATTTACCAATGAAGTAACTCCAGCGCCTGCTACTGAAATGCTAGACAGAGAAAAATTCATGATTATTGACGCATGGAAACATGCAAACTTCCTATGTAAGGGGTACATTTTGAGTGCTTTAGAGGATGACTTATATAATGTATATAGTGCAATGACAACTTCAAAAGAATTGTGGGATGCACTTGAGAAGAAATATAAGACAGAAGATGCATGCTTGAAAAAATTTGTGGTCGCAAAGTTTTTAGACTATAAAATGTCAGATAGTAAAACTGTTGGATCATAAGTGCAGGAACTTCAACTTATTTTCCATGATCTGATTGTTGAGGATATGGTAGTAAATGAAGCTTTTCAAGTGGTTGCAATGATCGAAAAGTTGCCTCCTTCATGGAACGACTTTAACAATTATCTAAAGCACAAACATAAGGAAATGAAGCTTGAAGATCTTGTGATTCGGCTCAAGATTGAGGAAGATAACAAGACCGCCGAAAAGAGGTCTCGTAAGAGTTCGACAATAATTGGACTTAATATTGTTGAAGAAGCTCCTACTAAAGGCAAGAAGAGAAAAAAGTCCAATGGATAGAAGTCATAACAGGCCAAGAAGAAATTCAAGGGCAACTGTTACAACTGTGGTAAGGATGGTCACAAGTCTTCTGACTGTCGTGCTCCAAGAAAGGACAAAGACAAAGACAAAGGCAAAAGTAAAGCAAACATTGTGGAAGAGATGGAAGATGCAGATGACCTCTGTGCAATGATCTTGGAGTGTAACTTAGTTGGAAATCCCAAGGAGTGGTTTCTTGACTCAGGTGCCACTTGACATATTTGCTCTGCGAAGGAAGCCTTTGCAACGTACACTCCTGCTGAGTTCGATTAAGATTTGTTCATGGGGAACACAACAACAACAAGGATTGCTGGGAAAGTTATGTTAAAGATGACATCCGATATGGTGTTGACTCTGAACAATGTTCTGCACGTTCCTACCATTAGGAAGAATTTAGTTTCTGCTGCACTACTCGTTAAGAATGGGTTTAAATGTGTACTAGTTATTGACAAAACTGTAATAAGTAAGAATGAGATATTCTTAGGAAAGGGCTACCTCACTGAGGGCCTCTTCAAACTGAATGTAATGGTTGTTGACAATATTAATAAGAATTTTGCTTCTGTTTACTTATTGGACTCAAATGATTTATGGCATGCCCGTTTGGGACATGTAAATTACAAAGCCTTGCGGAAATTGATTACTTTACAAGTATTGCCTGATTTCAAATGCAATAAATCGAAATGCGAAATTTGTGTGGAAAGTAGGTTTGTTAAACATCCTTACAAGTCTGTTGACAGGAATTCAAATCCTTTAGACTTAATTCACACAAATATATGCGATATGAAGTCGACACCATCTCGTGGTGGGAAAAAGTATTTTATAACTTTTATTGACGATTGCACTTGATTTTGTTATGTATATTTGCTTAATAGTAAGGATGAAGCAATTGATGCATTTAAGCAATACAAAAATGAAGTGGAAAATCAATTGAATCTAAAGATAAAAATAATTCGGAGTGATAGGGGTGGAGAATACGAATCTCCTTTTGCTGAGATATGGTATTATCCATCAAACTACTGCACCCTATACACCACAGTCAAATGGTTTGGCTAAACGGAAGAATAGAGTATTAAAGGAAATGATGAATGCCTTGATAATCAGTTCTGGTTGACCAAGAAATCTATGGGGGGAAGCCATCCTTACGGCTAACAAGATACTCAATAGGGTACCCGTAGCAAAACACAGTCGATTCCATATGAGTTATGGAAAGGAAGGAAACCCAACTTGAAATATTTCAAAGTGTGGGGATGTCTAGCCAAGTAGAGGTTCCTTTACCCAAGAGGGTGAAAATTGGACCCAAAACAGTGGATTGTGTATTTATTAGATATGCTGTGAACAGTAAGGCCTGTCGATTTTTGGTTCACAAATTTGATAATCCTGAAATTCATGTGAATACGGTAACAGAGTCAGATAACATTGAGTTCTTTGAACACATTTATCCATATAGAACTGAATATGAGTCGACAAGTGAAAGACCTAAACGACCACGGGAAGAATCAATGGAAAATACACTACCTAATGAGGATCCTAGGCGTAGTAATCGCCAATGGAAATCCACTTCTTTCGGACCAAATTTTGTGGCATTCTTGCTTGAAAATGAGCCTCTAACATTTAAAGCATCTATGTCTTCATCAGAGTCAATCTATTGGAAAGAAGCAGTCAATAGTGAGATCGAATCAATTTTAAGTAATCATACTTGGGAATTGACTGATCTTCCTCCAGGAAACAAACCTTTAGGATCAAAGTGGATCTTTAAAAGGAAAATGAAAGCCGATGGGACTATTGAGAAATATAAGGCTAGACTTGTAGTCAAAGGATACAGACAAAAGGAAGGTCTGGACTACTTTGATACATACTCTCCAGTAACAAAGATAACATCAATTAGGATGTTAATAGCACTAGCGGCAGTGCATGATCTTAAAATCCACCAAATGGATGTAAAGACAGCCTTCTTAAATGGAGAGTTGGAGGAAGATATTTACATGGAACAACTTGAAGGGTTTGTGGTTCCTGGTAAAGAAGAGAAAGTGTGCAAACTTGTGAAGTCACTTTATGGGCTCAAGCAAGCACCCAAACAATGGCATTCTAAATTTGACCAAACAATGTTGGCAAATGGATTCAAGATTAATGAATGTGATAAGTGTGTTTACATTAAAAACATTCTAAATTATGAAGACATTGTTTGTCTATATGGTGATGACATGTTAATAATGAGTAAAGATATCGATGATATAAATGCTACTAAGCGCATGCTGTCCAGCAAGTTCGATATGAAGGACTTAGGAGTTGCTGCTTTGATCTTAGGGATCAGGATTCTCAAAACTCCTTTGGGACTAGCATTATCTCAATCTCATTATATTAAAAGAGTATTGGTTAAGTTCAAGTACTTGAATTTCAATGTTGTCAAAACTCCAATTGATTTAAGCTTTACATTTCAAAAGAATGTAGGTGAAAGTAACTCTCAATTGGAATATGCCAGAGTGTTGGGAAGTTTGATGTATATTATGAATTGTACGCAACCAGTTATAACATGTGCTATTAGCAAACTGAGTTAGTTCACTAGTAATCCGAATCAAACTCACTGGATGGCAATGAGACATGTGTTGGGGGTATCTGAAACATACACAACACTATGCTTTGCATTATAATAAATATCCTACTGTGATTGAAAGATATAGTGTTGCAAATTAGATCACCGGGTCAAATGAAGTAAAATCCACAAGTGGTTATGTGTTTATAGCAATCTCTTGGAATTATCGCTCACTCCACAATGGAATCTGAACTTATTTCTTTAGATAAGGCTGGTGAAGAAGCTGAATGGCTTTGGAATTTCTTAGAGGATAATCAATTATGGCCCAAACCTATGGGACCTATTTCCATATATTGTGATAGTCAAGCAATAATAGGTAGGGCAGGGAGCGTCATGTACAATAGAAAGCCTCATCATATACGACTGAGACATAACACCGTAAAACAACTACTCTCTAGTGGAATTATCACAATTGACTATGTGAAGTCAAACGATAATGTGTCAGATCCACTAACGAAAAGCCTAGTGAGAGAGGCAGTTGAAAGATCATCTAAGGGAATAGGTTTACGGCGTAGGACAAGTCAGCATGGCGGTAACTCTATCTAGCAGACTGGAGATCCCAAGAGCTAGATTCAAGGAGAAAAACAAAGTTGTGACTGACGATTCGACATTGTCAATCAACTCAATCCATTCTCATAATGAGGACAATGTTTAGGAACAAGATTACGACTTTAAGGCTTGTTAATCAGTTAATAAAGCTTAAAGTGTTTAATGATTTGCTAAGTTTGGCAGATTTGACCAAATAGTGTATATACGAGATGACACGGTTAGAAATCACCTATGTGAGTGTGAAGTGTAAGCCGCTTCAAAGAGAATTTTATGTCAAAAGCCTATTCTCTATACACTCATGAAACCAGGAGATGTTCATGGCTGAAATGAACACAACCGTAAGAACCATAAATGGTAAAGGGTTAATTGTATGACATATGGTTGTATAGGTATACACCAAAGCTCGACGGTTCAAAGATATCGCATCTATCGATTGACCGAGTATATCTGACATCTATTCACTACGGAAAGTCCAAGGGGAAACCTACTTATCCAGATGCAATTGATCCTTGCTTGTAAAGTACACACTCGTTCGTGCATTCCTTATGTTATAACCATTCCCCATTCATGTGGGGGATTGTTGGGTATATAGCAAGAGTTAATGGGAAACAGAGGGAAGATGAAAAGAGAGGAACTTGAAAAGTTGGGAACTTGACAGGTTGGGAACTTTAAAAGTCCTCTTATGCTTTAGTAAAATGGCATTTTTCCCTCATCGGTGGTAGAAGAAAGCTAGAAGAGTTTAAATAGAGAAACACTTCTATTAATTGTTAAAGGGGTAGGAAAGAGGAACCCCCTCGCACCGTCGTCGTCGTCGCTTGCTCGGCTCGGCTTTGGCTTTTGAAAATGATCGATCGAGAAATTATTTTTTGGAAAAAGTTGTTTTAATTATTTATTTATTTAATTAAATTAAATTAAATGGCCAAAATGTTTCAATTAATTAGTTAATTAACCGAAACGTTCCGACCTGACTCGGATCCATGCGCGACCCCTTTTATTTAAACTTTTCCATTTTATTTAAATTTCCCGCCGTTGGAAATGACTGTTCTGAAAGGTTGCAACTTTCAGGAACATCCATGATCGTTTGAAAGGTTGCGATATTTCATTAATGGTCATGTGGATTCTGAAAGGTTGCAACCTTTCAGAACCAGTTCCTCTTGGCTATAAATACCAATTATTCTTTAGACATTTTACTTACAAAAATTTCTGATTTCTTCTTCTTCTTCTGCACAAATATTTTTTGTGTACTTTACTGTCGTTGAGTGGCTCGCTGACACCAGCGCTTTGGGTATCAATACACTGGTGATTGAGATCATTCTATCCTGGGAGGACATATTCCAAATCAAACCTCGGATACTAGAGGGGAATAATTTCCTTAAGGGGACACTGTGCATTCAGTGGGCTTGATCTTTTTCCATTCTGTCTTTTCCAGATTCTGGTATGTTTTACCGATTTTAATTCTTTGTAAATTAATTTCTATTCTTCTGTTCTTCACTGGTTCATTGAAAACTTTGTTAACTTCATGTTTCTGTAAAGTTTCTGGTAATTAGTATTATTGTTTTTTAAACACAGATTGGCAACAAGTTCCCTTATCTGATTCTCTTGAGGTAACATTGTTCTTAGGAATCTTGGAGCTTTCTTCGATGGTAGTATTATTAACATGTTTGTTTGTTCTTATGATAGTTTTCCATTAAGCTGTTTTAACACTATGGTTGTGCACCATTTGAGGATCGCTGAGATTTTGCTTATATTGCTCAGTTGGCTTGGTGATCACAACTTTCTCCTTTCTAAATCCTTGCCTCTGTTGATGTTCCAATTGCCTGTTATCTTAATGGATATTCTGTCCATTTTTTCACCCTCATTCACATGTTCACTTCTTAGCTCGGGGTGTAATTTTCTGCATTTTTCATCCCTATAACCTTGTATTTTGCAATGAAAACAGAAAGCAGGGATGGTTTCGTATTCAACATTTTGATTAATGATCATCACCTTGCCTTCTTTATTTCTAATTTCAACCAGAATTTCATTAATCAAATGTCTAGTCAAGTCTATCTCTATTCTAACTTTGGCAGTAGCAGGCCTAGTCTTAGAGGTAGTGGCTTTATCCATGATAAGTGGCGTACCAATAGGTTTACATATACGACAAATAACATCCCATTCATAATGATTGAGTATGAATTGAATTGAGTTTAGGAGAGGAAGAAAATATCGAGCAAAATTATGCGTCAGGTCCGCGTCGCGGAGGTGCTCCAGAATTTTAGTACGCAGTCGAGCACCCCCTCTCCGCGTCACGGAGAGGATAGGGAGTGCTCTACCTCAAAAATTATTTTGTGACCAAAAATTTAATTCCATCTCCATGCCGCGCCAGTGTTCTCTAATTTGGGTCTTTGCTCGTTCTTGTTGTTGACACCCAATTTTGACCCTCCACGATATTGAATTAGTTTTCGAGCTTCTTAATTTTCAAACGATTAAGACTAATTAGCTTTATAAAATTCAAATATTTTTCAAAGTTATTTTAAGTAATTTCAATCGGTTTTTACAGTTTTCAAATAGTGTATATTGTTTCTATATATATAGCATATTTTATGAATATTTAAAAATCATCTCAAAAAGATTTTTATTTTAATTAAATATTCAATTAAGTTGGTTTAATTTAAATTATATTTATAATTTTAAGTTTATTTAGTTTATTAGTTTTAAATATTTTATTTCATCAATTTAAGAAGCTTGTTTTATTAATTTACTTTATCTTAAGTTATGGTTATTATTTTAACTTATTTAGTCTATAATTAAGTTAATCATTTCATTTTGTTAAGTTTAAGAAAATCGTTAATTAATCTTATTTAAATCCATCTTATTTAGATTTTAGCCGAATTTGTAAATTAAATTAAATTCGACTATATTTTGAAATTTTGGCTATAATTGCAATTTTTATGGCCAATTTATCAATTCAAAATCTAACCACATTTTAAGTCTACCCTTAAACCCATTTTACCTTCATCTTGAGCAGGATTTGGGCTGATTCTGTCTGCCCATCTTTCAATATTTTTCTAGCCCATTTCTTATCTAAAAGACCCGACCCAACCCCACATTCCAATTCTTATCCTCACAACGACACCCAACATTAACAACAGTTCATCAAAAGGAAATGGCGTAAGTATATTCCATTCCAATTCCAAACAGCAAGAACACAAAAGAGGTGTCGTCTTCATAGCCTAAGCAACACGTCGACAACAACGTTCACAAGCGACGTTAACAATTCCAGTAGCTTCACAGATGTCAACGGTGCATAGCAAAACGACATTAGCAGCAACTGACAACAACATTTTCTCCATTCCAATCCACAGAATACGTTTGCATCCAAAATAGAAAGCAATTCACTGCGTCAAAAGTACGCAACCTGCATCTTCTTCCTCGAACAAGCAGTACGTTCATACAGCATGGGCAACCTACTTTTTAGTCCTGCAATAGTCGTGTCTTGACTTTGCCGCGTGGGATTGAAGCCACGTAGCATTGCAAAGGACGATTGATTTATCAAGACTGTCTACCTCGCCCCTTTCTCTTTCAGAGTTGTTTGAATATGAAGTAAAAATCAGCTTTTCCCTTTATTTTTGGAGGAGATTTTGAAATTGAAAATTGGAGTAGGGCCAATTTCTATCCGTTTCTCATCCTTCCCCCCCTTCCCCCATAAAAACGTGAACCCTAGATTTCTGCCTATAAATAGCTCTTTGTTCTTCATTGTTGAGGGTTGGATTTTTTAGCGAAAATACAGAGAACAGCTTAAGCAAAAAGTAGTTTGAATACTCTCCATAATAGAGAAGTTAACTAGTTTAGGATCTTAGTTTCGTTTCTTTTTGGTGTCATCCATTGCTCTCTCACAAGTTCATTTTAACTAGAGGTAGCTGCTCGAATTCTTTCCAGGTTCCTTGTTTGTTGTTGGTGTACAAGTTTGTGTAGTGGTGAAGTCATCTTCAAGCTTGTCTTGTTCCCGTCCCTGTTCGCTTCACATCAAAAGGTATATGACTCTCAGCTCTTGCATTCATTTATTCTCACTAGAAAATTAGACTTGAGTTTGTTCTGTGTGGACTTCGAGATGTATTTCACGTGAGGTGGTTGAATCAAATAATGTTTTAATCTTCATCTTATATCTCTAGAACTGGCAGTGTATGTTTTCATTCTTAAGTTGATTTACTGTCAGTTCAAGCATGTTTTTCCTTTGTTTACGGTCTTCTTGAGTTTCTTGCTAATTATGCTTGTTTTAACTTTCATTTACCCATTTTTTAATCGCATCGTTTCCGTTTTGTTGTCATTCTGTTGAAGTCGCATTTGTGCCTTCGATATGTGTCTTAGAAGGCATTGAAATGCATTAGGCAGTTGTACATTTGGCTTCTCATGAATATAAGTTGATTTTTGCCGGAGTTTTGTTCTTTAAAAACATGTTTATGAATCTGTTCATATCCATCCAGCTTTGAGGGAATTTCCTTCTGCTTATCCCCTGAGTCATTTGTTACTCACTCCCTTAGCTCAAAAATGTGACTGAAAATTTTTATGGTCTTCTTTTATTTCTAAATATAGCTTGGTTCGTTTTGGTGTTGTTTGATGGACGAAAAATCTGGTTTTCAGTCATTATCATAGTCATCTTTCGTCATTGTATCCATTTTGTAGTAGAATGTTACTTCATAATCTGTGGTTCTTTTTAGTGTCATGTGAGTAAACAACGTGTTTCTTAGCATATCTTTCTGTATGTCTCATGATTTGGTCATTATGCATTTCCGTCTGTTGTTCTAGAATGTTACTTGGTACCTTAAGCTCTTGAGTTTCATGGATTAGTACGATCGAGTTAGCTTGCTTAACTCTGGTTGGATTGAAAATATTTTGGTATAGTTTTGGTAGGTCTTGATGTTTAACATCAGTAACATTGCTTGATGGTTTCTTGTGGCATGACAATACATGTCTCTATCTTTCTTGCCATATTACTTGGTTATATATGCATTTATATGTTTCGATTAAATGTGCTAAAAGATGTACATTCATTCTAAAATGGGTCTCAGTGATTACTTTAATTGCAATATTTTCTTTTGCATTTAATATTGTTCTGATGTGCAATGCTTCTTTGTCCCCTATGTTATGTTGTGTTTTGTTGGGTTTTGTCCCTTCATCATAAAAAGAGAAATTGATTCTTATCCATTTGTCCATTCTGGGAAGTGAGAAGTCAAATACACCATCGAAGCGAAGCTCGGAAGATGCATGGTGAATTCCTCCGAAAGTAGGAGGAAGATAAATACACCATCGAGAGTTTAACCCAAGAATTAGAGAGATTAAGAAACAATTTAAGGGAACTAAACTCATGCATAGAATATTGGAAAGGAGAATTGCAGTCCGAGAATTGGGAAGAAAAAGGCTATTGATATGATGAATATTGGCTAACTATTCAGTACATGCTTCAGCAGGTCATGGGACAAAACAAGAAGAGCAGATTAGAGGCGGGATCGTCGGGGACCTTTTAGTGAACTTCGCCCCTGTGTGGGTTTTTCTTTATGTATTTGCAACTATTTGACATGGGCTTGCTTTAGTAGTATCTTAGTACTACTTTCAAATGACCCTCGCATAGGACTTTCCCGTTATACCTCTTATTTATTCCCAAATTAACCTTGTTTGTTTTCACTTTTTGAACCTCTTCTTTATATGCAAAATTTGTTTTGGGGTAACAAAATGGTTTAATTCTACTCATACAACTTTCAAATATGCTAGGTCTACCCTTGGCACAAAAGGCGCCCCCCTACTTGTTTAGAACGCGCGATAGCGCTTTTGTGCTTTAACTGTTTATGTGATATGTTGCTTTGGATGAGGACATTCTAGCCCATTCCTTTTCGAAAATTTTTTGAAAATCTTAACAAATACAAAAAGCAAGCCACTATCTCAGTATTCGACCAAAAAATTCTTTGAGTCTTGAGTTTCTCAGTCAAAATTAAATTTGACTACCAAATCTTAAAACCTTACTCTATCATCACAGGAAAGGTTAAATTGCAGCTAAGATGGATAGAAACCAGAATGATGAGCTTGAAATAACTGAGGAAGAACTGATGTTGAAACTACACTAGATCAACCAAGAGATCTAAGAGGTCAAAGAAAGGACTATAGAAGTAGAGTTCGCCACTACAGTCGCATTGGCTAAAAGTGTTGCGATGGGCATAGAGATTGCGACCAGAAAGATAAGATTGGCCGTAGTGGACGAAGAGATAGCTAGGACAATAAAGAAGAAAGAAAACACAATACTAGAGATTCAGAGGCTACGCGAAAAATACCTTTTCCTTGATGAAGAGGTTAATGTCACCGTTGCCGAAAACATTAAACCTGAAGTTGTTGAAAGAAAACCTAAGGAAGAAGTTGGTGACACGAGTCCTTTCTTAGGACGATTGAAAGAAGGGGACCAAAAAATCACCCTCCAAGTATATTGTCAAAACCATAGTGTGGGGGAAGAAGTCGTTTCATTTGCTCTCATTTATGAAACTCTTGAGGCCTTAGACATCCTGAATCCCCTCGAGGGGAACATTTCCAAGGTTGAACCTATAGACGCACATAAGACATGTGCTTATCACCAAGACCAAAAAGGGCATACCATAGATGAATGTATGGAGCTGAGGACTGCGATCCATGACTTGATCAACATCGAGAAAATTAGCTATATATGGGGTGCCCACACTATCCTTACTTGTGACCAACCAGTGACTAGTATGCCGGTCATAGAGCATACTTTATTTTGCTGTCACTACTTTACACATTTTGAAGATTCGCGGTGGAGTATCTACTATAAGTTGGTTCGAGGCGGGATCCTGACCCCTACCTAAAAGAAAGCAAGAGTGGTCTCTGCCTTTGGATGTGAAATCTTTGAAGCTTCCCTTATCACGGCACCGGGGATCACAACATTGAAAAGTGCCTCGTATTCTGTTATGATGTGGAGTCACTGATCAACAAAGGAAGGATCCAAGTTAAGTATCCTCTCCGTTATCGTTGAAGGTACAGACAAGAGAAACTTTGGTTGTACGGAAGAAAAAGCCTTGACAAAGGCACAACTTATGTCTTAAAGTTTTATTGTATGTTTTCGGTTTCCTTGTAATCGAGAAACAAATGAAAATCAAAATCATCCTTGTATTCGAACTACGTAGGGCCTAATTTCTGCTTTGGAGATATATAGGCAACCTTTCAGGGCCCGACTCCTATCCTTTTAAAATTTTCTTCTCCCACTTTCATTCCACAAGGAAATGTTAAAATCACATCAACAGATGCCGAGAGATGAAACAAGAAGACCTTAGCTCAACGCAAGTTAACCTTCCTGATTCACTAGCCTCAAAATCAAATGAGCAAATTCTTGCTTATTTAAATCAGTCCCCGTTACTCGTGGGTTAACATGTCCTCAAACAAAATAACTCTTATGTGTTTATATGCCTTCTATGTGATATTTTACATCATGTTGTCATGAATTAAAACTACCAGATTTGCCTTTGAGTTGTTTTTCTTCTACAGGTACTTAAGCTAATCTGTGTCGATAAGCTGGCTGAACATCCTTATTTTACAAGATCAAAAGCTCCCAAAGATTCCTTCCGCAAGAATTCTTGGAAAGGAAAAGCAACAATGGGTGACATATTGACGAGATTGGCCTAACTGAGGTTGTCGTAGCTCTGCCCTCTGTGCTGAACAAAATGAATTGATTATGCAATTGATGCAACAAATTGCAGATTTAAAAGTTGAGATATAGAGGAAACAAGATTTACCGAATCCAGTTTTCGTTGATAATCCTCCAGGAGAGGAAAGGCCTCCACTCCATTTCCCTCCTCCGTATTCAAGTACGGAACACGTCCAAAACCCATCCTCTAACCCCGCTCAAAATCCCCCCATCATTGATCTAACTGTCCCAAATCTCCATCACGCCTCCGCTTCCTACCAAGCGCCACCTTACCCTCAAAATACCAACCTTCAAACCTTCCATCCTCCTCGAAATGCCAACTCACAAGCTTGACCTCCCCCTCAAAACCAAACTGTTAAAAATTCCCAAACCTTCCTCCATCACCAAAATCAACATACTAACCCTCAGACATTCCCCCAAAATTACCAAGCCCCTTAAAATACCCAGAATCCCTCCAATGCTCCACCCTTGCCTCAAACAACTACTTTCCAAATCTCAATCCCAAATGAACCCTATGCCAACTATTCCGAACTTGATCACTATGAGGAACATGAGAGAGAGTGGAGGGCAAAGGAAGAGGTAGCCAAAATGAATATGAAAGAAGAGATCAGAAAAGCCATGAAGGAGATATAGTATATTCTTGAGGTCGCTAGGTTGAGTTAAAAGGATTTGTGTATCCATCCAAATCTGGACCTCCCAAAAGGGTTTAAAGTGCCTAAATTTGACATTTTTGGAGGAACAAGGATCTTTTAGCGCACCTGAGGGCCCACTGTGACCAACTCATGGGAGTTGGAAGGAATGAAGATTTGTTAATGTAGCTCTTTAGCCGAAGCTTGAATGGAGAAGCACTGGAATGGTTTATGTCTCAGGAAACGCAGCAATGACCTAGCTAAAATGCGCTAGCAAAGGATTTTATCAAACAATTCACCTACATTGTAGAGATTGTTCCTGATCATTACTCTTTGGAGAAAATAAAGTAGAAATCGATCGAAAATTATAGGGAATATACATATAGATGGAGAAAGAAAGGAACTAGGGTTCAACCTCCTATGTCTGAGAAAGAGATCGTTGAAGTATTTGTGCGTGTTCAAGAGCCTGAATATTATGATAGGATTATGTTGCTCATTGGAGCGAAATTCACAAAGATAGTCAAGGTTGGTGAGACTATCGAGGATGGACTAAGAACCGGGAACATTGCCCGCGTTGCTGCCTCATCTGGATTTTCAGGATTGTTGAAGAAGAAGAGAGAAGACGTGTCTTCTATTTCCTATTCATCTGAGGGAAAGAAACACTCTAGGAAATCTTCACCGTACAAAGTTCGTTCTTGACCTTCACAGAGTTCATACCTGACTTGTTATGTCCAGGCTTGTTATCAAACCCATCCCCCAAATTACCAAAATGCCCCTCTCCTTAATTACCAAAATACCCCTCCTCCTTTTTACCAAACTCCACCTCCAGTGTACCAAACCCCATCTCCTCACTACCAAAATGCCACCCTAACTGTACAAACGTTAAGGCAAATTACCAAGTTTCTCCCCCAGTTTATCAAACTCACTTCCATATTACCAAAATACCCCTCCGAACTACCAAGCTCCACAACCAAATTATCCAACCAATTCATATCCAAAGTATCAAGCTCCCCATCAAAACGCTCCAAATTATCATCAAATGCTTCCCTCTTAACAAGGCAATTACAATCCTCCTCGTCCGAGATTTGAGAAAAAGCCCGCTAGAAATTTCACTCCGCTCATTAAAAACTGGACAAATTTGTTTGAGTGATTGACTACAGCATGTTTTATTCATCCAGTTGAGCCCAAGCCTGTTGATAATAGCTCCAGATTTTATAGACCTGATCAAAGGTGTGCATATCATTCCAACAGTGTTGGGCATGATACTCAAGACAACATCAATCTAAAGCATAAGATCCAGGACTTGATTTACCAGAAAGTGGTCACTCTCCAGATAGCCGCACCCAATGTAAATAATAATCCTTTGCCAAATCATGGGGGCGTCACTATCAATATATTGGAGATGGAGGATAAATGGTGAGTGAGGGTTGATGATGGTTCTGATCTCAATATTTTTCCACTCTCTGAAGCAGTTAAACTTTGACTTGGGAAAGGTTCACCAGAACCAAGTTAATGTTAGGTCTTTTGATGGAGGACAAAGAGATACGTTGGGAGCAGTGAATTTGGGGATCAGATTGGTGCTGTAGAATTTAATGTGGAATTTCAGGTATTGGATATCAACACCAGTTACAACTTGCTCATGGAAAGACCATGGATTCATATGGCCTGGGCTGTGCTTTCCACCCTTCATCAGTTGATGAAGTTCATCTGGAACGAACATAAGTTGGTTATTTATGGTAAAGGATGCCATACCAATGGGTATGCACAGATCATAGATGAAGTCTCCAGAGATTGTGATTTTTACACGATGGGGCTGGTAAATGCCACCAGTGATGATTTGGCTCCACAGCCCCCGACACCTTATGTCTATAAATGATAGCCACAATTATGATTCGAAGTGGTTTCGAACCAGGTTTTAGATTGGGGAATATTTTCAAGGAATTGTCGAGCCTATTCAAATTTCCACCAGAGGAGCAAAGTTTGGTTTGGGGTATGTCCCTACATATGATGATGAAGCAAAGTTGATGAACAAAAATGCCGATCGAGCGTTAGCAAGGCCGATACCTCACTTGTTCCAGTCATTTCCAGTGCGACATTATGTCAATGATGGTGGTCTTAAGGAAGGAATTTGGGGCCTTTTCGAGGAAGTTGACGCAATCATCGAGGAAGAGACCGAAACCTCAAGCATCCGTGATGCTGAGCCGGAAGAGTAATTGTCAAATAAGGTATGGTATGTTACCATAACTGCCAACCTTTTATTATGTCCCTAAATCAATCAAAATTTCCACTATTAAATTACCAACGAATAATTACATATTGAGTGCATTTTCCAATTCATTCACATGATAAAACAAGTTGTATTTATATTCCTAAATGCAATATATTCACAAAATACTAATTATATAAGTATTCATAAAACTTTGAATATAAAAGAGTATTTATGTCTTTTTCTCACTGTATTCTTGCATATGTTTTTTATTTTTCTATTCATACAGCAATAAAGTTTTAATTACAACAACTAAATAAGGAAAATGTATTGCTTTGTACAATTAGCATATGAATACTTTGAATTCAAATTGGTGTTTCTATTTATAAAACCTAAAGTATTAATATATCAAGGTTACAAATATTTATAAAAACTTAAAGTATTAATACATCAAACAAGGTAAAGTAGTACAATTTTAGCATATGAACACAACAATTTGGGAAATGGATAAACTATTGTTAAACCAAAAATGAATACACCAATATAATATACATATGAATACACTGTTGTTAAATAAGAAAAAATAGAAAAACAATAGAATGTGTAGGTATCAAAGTGTGTAAGTTTTCAGTTGTATAAAAAATTAAAAAAGCCAACAAAATGCAATCTCTTTTTGGTTAAGTTTTTCCTATAATACTTGAGGTTTGGTGTTAACTTAAGTATTTATTTATAAAAAAATAGTATTAATGTATCCAACTATATTTGTATTGCCTAATCAACTTTTCAAATTGGATAGATTACTTAGGTATCCAGATATACTTGTATTCACAAACCACCTTTTCAACTTGTGTTAATATTTCAATTCAATTATCTATGTATATAAGTATTATACTAAGTACAAATTTGACAAACAACAAAATTCTCTCTCTACACTCTGTTAACAACGGTAACCTAACGGCTCCACTGAACTGCGGGTATGCCCCATGCTCCATCTCATAGAGCCACCGGGGGGTCTCTCATCGGTGCGCCAAGACGAGGAGATGGCTCCAGCAGTAGAGGTGACACTCTTCGCAAGGAGATATGCAATTTCGCCATGGAAAGAAAAGTATACAATCAGTATAATTTTCATGAAAAGCAAATTCTTCAATCAAAACCCTATAAAATAAGATGAAAATAGATTTATACAAATAAATTTTTCATAAAAACGAGGAAAAAATCAATTAGAAATACCTAATGAATTTAAATCACAAAAATCACTCCTAGAATCATACAAAAGGATCTTGAATTGGAAGGAATTTTGCGGAAAAAATACAAAAATATCTGTGATATAGGGATATTGATGAATGAAAAGGTATTGATGAGGATATAATTAATTATGAGTGTAATAATAACTTTCCTATTTAATATTTATTTATATTAAATATATAAAAAAACTGATTATTGGTATATAATTAACTTTGCTATTTATTGTATAGTTATATTCATATAACATAAAAAAAAATACTATAGCTATTTATTTTAAATATATATTGATGTTTGTCATATTCTGTAGTTTTTCCTTCTTTTTATGTTAGCCTAGGACAGGTACAAGTGGCTCAAATGGGCCCCAAAGCGAAATTAGGTGCAAGTACTGGCTCAGGCGGACAGAAAATCAGACTTGGGCCCAAATCTCTTTCCTTTTATCATCTATATTTCATAGTTGTTTACTTTTTATTATTTGCTATTAATATTAAGGCTTCAAAATTAAATTCCCCCAAAGAGTAACTATTTTGAGTTAACTATTTAAATTAACAAATACTTATTTTCCACTTGACTTTAGAATATTTATTGTATTTTACTTAAGTAAGTATCCTTATGATATTTACCCTTCTCCTTAAAAACGATTTTAAGTCTTAAGTTGTTATTTCCTCAAACTTAATTAAGTATGCCTATTTTTAAATATTTAGCCAAATAGTTAATTACCGGATAACCGCAAGTAAGCAGATGTATTAGGTGCCTTTAAACCCTTCCTAGACATTAATATGAACCCCGAACCCCCTTTAATATTTTCATTAGATTTTCTGTTTTTAATCTTTTGAAAAAATAGTTTTCTTAATTTTACTTTAAAAATTAAGTGACGACTCTGAAACCCGTTTCTTTTTTTTTTTTTTTAATAAAACACTTGTGATCAACTATCTTAACCTTCCTAAATCATTGAGAAATCCTACATTCGAAAGCGTAATTCATGAATTCACATTTCAAATTCAAGAAAAGATTAAGAGTCAAGTTTGAGAGAGCCTTTCGAGTCTTTTACAAACTTTTAAAACTTGTTTTAAGATTTGAGCACTTAAGTATAAGGATGAGGAGAGTTGAGTTTCATTTTTCAAAATGAATATATGGGAACTAAGTAATCCCAAGAGTAATTTTTTTTACATTTAAAATGAGAGGAAACTTCGATTTCCAAATGAGTTCATGAGGAGTTTTAAACACTATCTCTTTTAAGAAAACCCTTTTGAGTAATAATCTCAAAGTTTGATGATGAGAAAATGTTTTTAAACATATGAGCATGAGTTATATTATTGGGAGTAGTATTGAGCACCGATATGGGGGCGAGTTTAGACAACTCAAAGTTCTCATAAACCATGTATGCTAACATGGGTAAAAAAGGTCATAATTTTTAGATGATTCCTTAATTAATTTTAAAAAATAACTTAGTGGATCCAAGTAGTTGAGGATGTCGTATACTCCGGCAAGGTGTATGACAGTTCTGGCACCGTGGGTGAGACCCTGTATCATCACATAGCTCATAGTGATGGTTATTGGTTAGAGAATCTACCAAATAAGAGTAAAAGAGTTATTATTGTATTTTTAAATACATCTGAGTTATTATTTACTGTTTTAAAAACTTTCTTTATAATGCATCTTTATTGTTGCTTTTTATATTGAACTGAGTTGAGTACTTCTAAGTTTGAGTATCCTTGAGTTGAGCTGAGTTGAGGTGAGGTGAGTATGTTCTTCCTTTTATTATTTCAAGATTATGTATGTGCTTTAGAGTTCCCCTTGCATGCTCCTACATTCCATGTACCGACGCCATTTAGCGTGCATATTTTATGATGTAGATACATGTAATTAGGGTCATTAACAGGCGCTCTGTTGATACCACTTGCAGTTCCAGAGTTTCTTTGGTGAGCCTTCTTGTTTCGGATAGTTCCACATTTACTTTCAGTCATATTAGGATGTTGTGAGTCTTGTCCCAACTTCATCATAGTTGTTAGAGGCTTCATAGATAGACTGTAGTGTTTTGAGGATTCTTTTCATTTACATTTTTAATGTTTAAGACTTGAGTTGTCTCTTTTAGCTTGTTAAATGTTTTATTTAAAATATTCTAAGTTATCTATTTTGATACATTAAGTTAAATCTTTACTTTTGAGGTTCATTTATTGTCGAGTAAGTCTTCCTTTCAGAGTTGAGCCAGGCCAAGGGTTCGCTTGGGGCCAACACTAGTTCTAGAGTGCAGCCACGCCCAGGGTGTAGGCTCGAGTTGTGATAAACTTGGTATGAGAGTACAGAGTTCAAGAGTCCTAGGGTGTCTATGAAGCCGTGTCGGTAGAGTCTTAGTTATGTGTATGAAGCACGCCACATCTATAATTAAGAGGCTACGACATTTAGGAACTATCTCACTTCTTTCATACTCTTTTTGTGCTAGGATGTGGTTGATACATTCAGGATCTGTGAGTTTTTGATGATGAATCCTCCAGACTTCACCAGTTCAAGTGTCACTGAGGATTCGGGAAACTTTGTGGAAGAGTTGTAGAAAGTGTTTGAGGTGATACATGTTACAGATGCTGAGCATGTGGAATTAGTTGTATACCAACTTAAGGGTGTTTCTAGGATTTGGTACGACCAATGGAAGAAGAGTAGAGATGAAGAGGAACCAATTGTGAGTTGGGCTATGTTCGAAAGTGCCTTCATAGGGCGTTTCTTTCCCTGTGAGCTAAGAGAGGCACAAGTAAGAGAATTCCTTACTCTTACACAGGAATCCATGAGTGTGCATGAGTACGACCTCAAGTTCACTGAATTTCCCATTATGCTCTGGAGATGGTTGCAGATATGAGGAGCAGGATGAGCTTGTTTATGTCTGGTTTGTCTCGTCTGTCAAGCAAAGAGGGTGCTGCTATGTTTATAGGGGACATAGACATAGCAAGGCTTATGATCCATGTGCAATAGGTTGAGGAAGATAAGCTGAGAGATAGAGAAGAGTTCCTGAACAAGAAGACTAAGACAATAGGAAATGAGTCCGGGCAGCAGAAAAGTAATGCGAACCGATTTTTCAACAAAAGCTAAATGGACCTTGTAACACCTCAGAACATAGTTAGAATGAACAACAAAAAAAAATTAGTGAACCACGGAGGGGTTCACGGGCCTTGAGAGGAACCACGACCCGTTGACCTGCTCGTGGTTCACCTTCAGCAAGCGTGGTGGACCATGGAGCCCTCCATGAGCTGCGGATCCCTACATGAGCCGCAGAGTGACTCATGAGGTAGAGCCACCAGGGCTCAAGTGTGGAACGACAACCCACTTGATGGTTTGTAGTCCCATGTATGGGACGTGGATGGATCCGTCGTCCTGACCCTATAGACCCCAAGACACTGTGAGGAACCACGATGGCCTTCATAGCCCGTGGTCCTTCACACGGTCCATGAAGTGGATCGTAGATGAGGCCTACCAGACCGAAAGGCAGGGTAGGGCCATGACCACGACCACGACCTAGTTGATGGGCCGTAGTCCTCGTGATGGTCTGTCAGTCCCCTCGTAGTCAACCCTCGTCAGCTTTTAAGTCGAGGTTATTTTGGTCTTTTCACTATCATTGGGCATTTAAACAACGTCGTTTAATACCTAAACTACATCATTTTACTTAGTCTAAGCCTAATAATCTAGTCAGAACCTACCTAAATTCGTATTCTCCTAAAATCATCCAAGTTAGAATGAAAAGAAGAGAAAGAGGCGCCAGTTTCTTTCAAGCACAGACAGTCGTGTTCTTCAGAGTTCAGCCTCAAAATCCAAAGGTTTTCTCCGTAGTTTTCGTCAATAGGTATATGGGATTTCACTAGTGGATTCCTTTCATCCATTAGGTCCCTAGAATTCAGTCAGTTCCTTGATTCTCCATATCTTGTTTAGACCTAGGGTTTTTAAAACCTTGGAGATTTGTTGTGATTTAGCTATTGTAATATCCTTAATCTAAATATCATGTTTTCTTGGAAACATTGCATAATTCCTTGTATAAACTCAGAACCCTAGTTTGTGTAAACTCTATTAGTTCATGAATTATACTTTCTAGGTTAGTTAACAGAAAATCATGCTTTAGATTTCGAATGTCACATTCTCAGTATATAAATGTCGCATTCTCAATTAGCATATCGGTATTTTGAGCTATTTAGTATTTTAGTTACATTTTAGTCATATACATATTCAGTTGGGAGTAGACTTAGCATCGAGTTGGACTAGGGTTCAACGTACCCTCATATATAGTCCCAAAACTATGTGTCTGCGTAGGATTATAAGTCCCATCTGTTAGGCATCAATAGTAGAGATCACGCCAGTCATGCCTTTATACCCCTGGAAAGGTATATTGGGTCCTCTCAATGGGGCGTATACATTGGACTCCACGTTTACTCACGTGGTTTATGTCAGTTAATAATAGCTCCCACAGTCAGACTCTTAATGTATTTGACTAGGTTTTCAACATTTATATCAGTATACGGTTCAATATGTTATCTTCATTATTAGTACTTGGTCATTACATTCAACTTAGCTTTTCAATTATGTTTAAGTATTTATATTCTTGTTCAGGTTATGTCATTGCACAATTATGCTTTGTTCAGCTCGTATATATTTGTTCAGCTTAATATCTATATCCTGCATGCTTAGTTCATTTCAAGTACTGACGTATACTCTGCACTACATCCTTTTATGATGTAGGTTCAGGTACTCTTCATACAGATCACACTTAGATCGATTCTCGATCTGCATTCAGCAGCTTCAGTAGTGAGTCCTTATATTCTGGGACAATAGACATGCTTTCCTTTCAGTCTTTGTTTTTAGTTTTTAGTTTTGTTAGAGTTAGCTGGGGGGGCATGTCCCAGCAACTCAACTTAGTTAGAGGCTTTTCAGACATAGTAGTTGATTCAGCTTGAGTTGTTTAGTGATTGTTTTAGTTATCACTTAAACTCTTATTATATTTTATATATTCATACTCCCTATTTTAGATATCCATTGTTTTAGCTTCCACATAGTATATGTTTTACTCAGTTATTTTCAGTATGCTTGATATATTCCAGACTCAGGGTTAGCTTGGGGTCACTTGTGATCCTAGATCCTATGTTACATCAAGGGGGGTAGCCTCGGGGTGTGATAGGCCTACTCTATCATCTACTAGTGCACATGCACCAAGGAGTAGAAGTGAGTTCAGGAATGACAATTCATAGAGCTTCAGAGCTAGACCTGCTCAGTCTCAAGGTAGTGTGGCACAAGGGGCCAACTGGACTCCTGCATGTACAAAGTGTGGTAGGAACCACCCAGGAGCATGTCGTGATGGCTCTACTAGTTTCTTCAAGATTGGTCAGACAAGTCACTTCATGACAGAGTACTCTAAGAACATGCAGGGTAATGGTAGTGGGGGCAATAATGCCTAATCATCTTCAGTGGCTCTGCCAGACATAGCTGCACTACTTCATGGACAAGCGGAGGAGCAAACCATTTGTATGCTATTACCAGTCGCCAAGAGAAAGATAATTCATCTGATGTTGTCACTGGTATGATCAAAGTCTTTACTTTTGATGTATATGCATTGTTTGATCCAAGTGCGAGTCTATGTTTTATTACTCCGTATATTGCTATGAGATTTGATATCCTTCCTGAGTGACTTCTTGAGCCCTACAGTGTTTCCACACCTGTTTGTGAGTATATTCTAGTTGAGAGAGTTTATCGTGATTGTAGTATTTCTGTCAATCACAAGGGCACTAGGCTGACTTAGTCGAGCTAGATATGGTAGACTTTGATGTTATTCTAGGTATGGACTAGCTTCATGCTTGTTATGCTTAGTTGATTGTAGAACTCGAGTAGTTAAGTTCCAGTTTTCTAATGATCCAGTTATTGAGTGGAGGAGTAATTCAACAGTGCCTAAAGGTCGTTTTTATTTCGTACCTTAAGGGCAGTAAGTTAGTTTCCATGGGGTGCATCTATCACTTAATAGAGTTAATGACTCTAGTGTTGAGACACCATATATTCAGTCAGTTCCAATTGTGAGTGAGTTTTTGGGGGTCTTTCTAGATGATATTCCCGAAGTCCCTCCTGAGAGAGAAATAGACTTCGGTATAGATATTCTTATTGATACTTGACCTATCTCTATCTTGCCATATAGAATGGCTCCCGCTGAGTTTAAAGAGTTAAACGAGTAGTTGAAATACCTTCTTGATAAAGTTTTCATTCGACCAAGTGTCTCACCTTGGGGCGCTCCTATCTTGTTTGTGAGGAAGAAAGATGGTTCTCTTAGGATGTGAATCGACTACTGCCAATTGAACAAGGTTACCATAAAGAATAAGTATCTCTTTTCGAGAGTTGATGATCTTTGCGATGGACTTCAGGGTGCCACTTACTTTTCTAAGATAGACCTCAGATCGGGCTATCATTAGTCAAGAATAAGAGAGAGTGATATTTCAAAGATAACTTTCAGGACTCGTTAAGGTCACTATGAGTTTCTAGTCATTTCTTTTGGTTTGACTAATTCTCATACATCGTTCATGGACCTTATGGATAGAGTGTTTAAGCCTTATCTTGATATGTTCATCATTGTGTTCACTGATGACATTCTAATTTATTCGAGGAATGAGGAGGATCATGCTAGTCATCTCAGAGTAGTTCTTCAAACTCTTAGAGATAGAGATTTGTATGCCAAGTTTTCCAAGTGTGAGTTTTGGGTTGAGTTACTAGCGTTCTTAGGCCACATTTTTTCTGGTGATGTGATTCGAGTTGACACTCAGAAGATTGAGGTAGTGCAGAACTGGCCCAGACCTACATCTCCAACTGATATTAAGAGTTTCTTGGAATTGGTTGCTTATAATAAAAGGTTTGTCGAGGGGTTTTCATCTCCGTTGACAAAGTTGACTTAGAAGACAACAAAGATTCAATGGTCTGAAGCTTGTGAGAAAAGCTTTCAGGAATTGAAAAACACAGTTGACTACTGCCCCAGTGTTGACCTTACCAGAGGGTACACAAGGCTTTGTGGTGTTCATGTTGATGTGTTCACCGATCACAAGAGTCTTATGTATTCAGTTACAAAGGAGGTAGTTGGAGTTACTCAAGGATTACGACGTGAGTATTCTCTATCACCCAGGTAAGACTAATGTTGTTGCTGATGCTTTGAGTAGATTGTCTATGTGCAGCACTTCCCATGTTGAGGAAGGTAAGAAAGAGTTAGCCAAAGACGTGCACAAACTTGCACGATTGGGAGTCTAGTTAATGGATTCCAATGAAGGAGGAGTAGTGATGATGAATGAGGCTGAATCATCACTAGTGTCCGAAGTGAAAGAGAAACAAGACCAAGACCCTGTTTTTCTTGAGTTGAAGTCAAATGTTCATAAGCAGAAAGTGATGGCTTTTGAACAAGGGGGAGATCACTGCAACAAATTCGATTATCATGGACAAATAATTTCGTCATTTATAAATCATATTTCGTCACTTAAAATCTTGAGTGACAAAAAATTTTTGTCAATCAGTCGTGACTAAATGTGTATCGCTAAAAGTATACCCAGACGATTTAGTGCTTTGTCGCTAAAAGCATTATATTAACTACAAAATGAAAAATCATCTCCAAATGCATTAATATTTGTGACAAATTTATTTATTACAAAAAGTATATTTTTTTTGTAGTTAATAGTATGTTTTGTCACTAAAATGTTATTACTATCGACAAAATTATGTCGTCACGAATTATTTAGTTCAATTAGTGACGACATTAATTGTGTCTAAAGTTATATGTATTTCGTAGTTGAACAAATGTAGTTTCATCACTAATGATTATTTTTTATATACAAAAAATTATTTTGTCCTTAAATATATAAATTGGGGATAAATTTATTATTATTAAAAAACTTAATAATTTTGTGGTTAAATCTTTCATTTTGTCACTAAAAGTATTATTTTTACTGACAATATATATTGTCATTATAAATTATCACGATTAGTGACAATTACAATTGTCACAACATAATAAAATAATTCATATTCAATAAAAAAGAAGTATTGGGAAAATACATTTTTTGTCACTAAATTTAGTCAACTTGTAATGAACTAATTTATTTCGTGACAATACATTTGTCTTGAAAAGTTTAATATAGTCGTCGCTAAAAATTACTTTTAATGATAAAATATTTTGTCACTAATTACAAATAAATAATGACATTTAATTATTTTATATTGGTATTATTTATTAAATTAGAGTTGCATAAATTGAAAATTAAACAATAAAACATGGCAGATAAGAATGAAATTCAGCCATGATTAGATAATTAAAAGCAACTAAATTATATTGAGATAATATCTAATTATAAACTCCTTAAATAAAAGTAACATATGTCCAATAACAAGAAAATATAACTAAAATATACTAAATATTAAATAAAAGTAACATATGTCCAATAACAAGAAAATATAACTAAAATATACTAAATATTACCCCTAAACTTAGACAAATAATTAAAAGTTCCTTCCAAAGTAGCAATAATGTGGTAACACATAGCTTGGAATCGATTTTGATTCAATTCTCCCCTTTTATACCTGTGAATAAAGAGAATAAAACAAAATTAAGATTTAATTTGAAGTATTCATACTAAATTTAAAAGTAAAGTCTACAACACAATTTGTCTTTCATATGTTGTAATGCCCAGTTTTATAAGATTATTGGATAGATTGTTCCTAGTATTACAATTAAATTTCTTCCATCTGGGAAGAGTTCTATTCTGTCTCATTTTCAGATACGACAACTACTTTTCTACTAGGACTAATGTGATTGATTGTAAACTATAATATGTAATAATAATAGGATTTACGCTCATGGGGTGGGGGCTGATGTTTACTTTTGATTCATTAGTTTATCCAAATGGACTTTATTTTGTTTTAGTTAATTATCAGTACAAGTGAGGCTTTGCCCTCATGGTTTGTCCTACTTGCAAAGCACAACAGTTCCATTATGGTATAAGCAATCAAGTTTTTTGCATTTCTATGTACAAAGTGAATAATTTGAACAACTTACTCAGCCCTATATATGTTCCTGCAAAGCATTTACTTCAATAAAATTTCCTATTTTAGTCTAAGACTAAGACCCAACCTCTTTACAAACTATATGAACTATTTAAGCTACTAAATTCACTAGTTAATCTCTTGCTCAGTTAATTTACTAAGTCATCTGCTTATAACTACTCGTAATTCAACAGTAAAAAGAATCACCTTCTATCATGCATAACCACAAAGCTCCTGTAGATAGTAGCTAGTACTGGAGGAAGATTCATGCCATGAAAGAAAAAATGTGAAGTTGGTATATTCAATATAGGTACAGGTTGACTAAGGGAGGTGAATACTTAATCACAAGGAGCTATATTGATCTTAGAGGGCACCACAATAGTTCACATATTGTTGAATGCATTTGAAGTGCAATGGCTCAACCTATACATAGATTTATTTTATGGTTAGCTGTCCAAGATAGATTGCTAACTAAGGAAAGGATTATGAAGATGAACATCTTAGTGGAGGAAGTTAATTGTTGTTTATCTAATGCTCAGAAGATGGAGACATCCAAACACTTGTTCAGTGAATGCCCATGGTTCACTCAGGTCAATAGGGGTTTTGAACAATGGACATGCTTTCCTATACAACTGGGGAAGGTGAAGGAAGTAATGTTGAAAATTAAAAGGAAGAAATGGAAGCAGTTTGAGAAACGAGTGATAGCTGCGAGTTGGGGGCAATGATCTACCATACTTGGAGAGCCCGGAACTAAAATTTTTTCAAAGGATTACATATACAAACAACTGAGATACGCACACAAATTAAGAGGGAGATTTTACATAGAATAAACATACTTAGTTCATCAAAGAGAGTTTGCGGATGTAGTGTTTTTTTTTTTTTGCAAAGGCTGAAGTGTAACTAGTTTTGTGTCTTGTTGGAGGCTTGAGATGCAATTGTTGTGTTCAAGGGCTCTTTAGGTGTATGTTTTCGTTTTAGTAATGGTAATGTTTACATGGTTACCAAAAAAAAAAAGATAGACATTATATTTCTTTTGATATCCTATTCACCTCAAGTTGTTGACTACCACATCATCTAATAATGTACTAATTACCTTTGCCTTTACAAAGTAACACACCTCCAAGACAACTCTAAGGATTAATATCAACTTTAACAATAACAACATTCTAAAGAATGAAAACAAAATAATATTATTAAGATATTAATGAATACTATCATGGATAATAAGAGATCTCAAAAGCAACAACCAAGTCTAAACATGAATTGTTTTACTACTAAGAACTCTAACAACAATTTCCAGGACCTTCCTTTGGAGGGTAACAGTAAAGGACACAAGTTTTACCTAGTTAAATGATCTAATATGATTAGACCAAAGTAGCAAGGGGGCTTGGAAATAAGGGATCATTGTGACACTTGCAATATTTGGTTTCAAGGAACTGATTGTCCTAGTATGAGTTGTTTACAACTTCTACATCATATACATGCTGAGGCACCCCCACTTTATAACAATCTTCATTTTCTTGACAACCTATCAAACTAGTTGCCGCATGTTACCAAATTTTGCTATAAAAAGTTAAGTAAAAGCAGACCAAACCATCACTAACTGAACAGATACACTAGCAGAAAGGAGTAAGAGACCGATAAGGATAGCAATTGTTACTCTATAATATTCATATCCTACTCCCATGGTCTTAAAAGCTACAAATTTTTGTAATAAGAAGGAAATCTCCTCTTAATCTCTAGCTACTATCAATGCTTCCCTCTATAATGTAGTATATCATTTTCTAAACTTTTTCCAGTAAAATTAGGAAGCAGCTGAAATTTAAAATATTGGGCATGTTTAATATTGATCTATTTTAGGTAAGGTATTAACTTATACATCATGATATATAAATGAATTGGTATAGAATAAAACTTGTTAAACTCGAAATTTGAGTTAAAAAAATAAAAATAGAAATATACCTTTAGTCAGCCTTCTGATGGAGCACTGCATCATAAAAAAATATGCAAAGTTAGATACCAAATGTTACATATTTATATATTTGATTAAAAAATCAAATAGAAATTATCATATACGTTTTCATTACTTCTAACCTTGATGTCAATGAACGAGCAAAGAGTTGTATCTTCCTAAGCATATCTTCTTGACGTGCTACTACAATTTCAAACTGAGTTTAATGCTTTTATTTGTGACTGTTAGTCTTGAATCTGAGATTGTTGGTCTAGTAACTAAGACTGTTGGTTTTCTACCTCAGTTTCAACTACATTTAATCGTTTCTGTAAGTCATATTGGGCACTAGCAGCTTCTTGTTTTGCCTTTTTGAGATGTACCATAAACAATATCCACAATTTCATCAATAGTCATAGAAGACTCTCCCGAAGTATATATATCTTTCAAATCAATCATGTTGTTCTACATAAAAATATTAATACTATTTAAAGGAGAACACACAACTTCAGAAGAATATTAATCAGACAAATGCGATGTGTATATGAAGTAAAAATATTAATTTTCTTACATAATGAGTCTCAGCCTCCAGAGAAGACCATCCTTTTTCACTCGTGTAATGAGTATGCTTGTAAAGCTCAATTCTATCAGGCGCTACTCCTTCAGGTTTAGTTCCACCCTCTATAATAAGAAAATAATTGAAATACTACTAAATTTTCATTAGTTAAAATAATAAAAAGGGTATAACTTACCATTTCAGCACGAGCCGCTACAAACACTTTTAACCCCATGAAATGATTAGATTTAAGCTTAGTTCTATTGGCCTTGTTTATGTTGCATCGTTTCTACACAAAAAATTAGAAATATTGTAACTGTAATAACATGAAACTAAAGGTATCACATGTCACAAAGCCTATTCCAATTTTCGGGGGTCAACTCTGGCACTTTAATTTTACGAGCATCTTTCTCGGAGTGTGCACTTTCAAATAGACGTTTTAACTTGTAAAGCCACTGTCTGCTTTTATTTTTCAGAATATCCTCACAACATCTTCACGTAATGCTCATCCAAATTAATCTCAAACCTCTCCTAAAAAATCAAATAAGTTTGGAAGACACAAAAAAATAATCAAAATCCCTGTTATATTAGAATAACAATCATCACATTTCCTAGCATAGTAATTAACTTCAATCTCACTGTTTTTTAACTATCTAACCTGCATCTTCTTGATATCATTTATACAATCTCTTAGTTTATCAAAAAGTAATAATAATTACAGTTCATATGTGAGTACTCTAGAGCCTTATGGAGTAAGCTTTTACACTAACAAGGAGAACTTAGAAAAACATTTAAATGGGCTAAAGAGTTGGAGTAGGCACAAGCTAAAGGCAAAAGCTCTGCTGCTTTAGTTTACAGAATGTCCTTGGCCGCATAAGCTTACAATATTTTTATTGAGATGAATAAAATTTTGATGCAGGATGAAAGTACCGATCCACAAGCATCTTCTAGATATCATATACATGATCTCTTACTTTATCAAAAAATAATAATTTTTACAATTCATATGTGAGTACTCTAGATCATATGGAGTAAGATTTTACACTAACAAGGAGTACCTAAAAAACATTTAAATGGGATGAAGAGTTGGAGTAGGCATACGCAAAAGCTCTGCTTCTGTTTTACAGAATGTCCTTGGCAACACAAGCTTAAAATATTGTGATTAAGATGAATAAAATTTTGATCTAGGCTGAAAATACCGATCCGCAAATTTCCATCTTCTTTAGAAACTACTGATCCACAAGCATCTTCTTGATATCATTTATTCGATCTCCTACTTTATCAAAAGATAATAATAATTACCGTTCATATGTGAGTACTCTAGAGCCATATGTAGTAAGACTTTACACTAACAAGGAGTACCTAGAAAAGCATTTAAATGGACTGAAAAGTTGGAGTAGGAACAAGCTAAAGGCAAAAGTTTGTTATTGTAGTTTATAAAATGTCCCTGGCAGCATAAGCTTACAATCATGTTGAAAATATTGATCCAAAAGTTTCTATCTTTTTTAGAGGATCCTTGAGAAATAGTTTAGGAAGAAAGCTTGAAGAGATGAATGTATACCCTTGGTTGTTGTTTTAGTAGCAATTAGTTGAGGTGATGTACTAGTTGTTTGTTTCAGTAGCAATCAGTATGCCCCTAGTTGTTGTTTTTGTAGCAATTAGTTGAGCTCATGCACTAGTTGTTTGTTTTGTAGTTTATTAACGGTTGAAAATACTGACCACAAGTTTCCATCTTCTATAGAGGATCCTTGAGAAATAGTTTAGGAAGGAAGCTTGAAGAGATGAATGTATGCCCCTGGTTGTTGTTTTAGTAGCAATTAGTTGAGTTGATGTACTAGTTGTTTGTTTTCTAGTTTAGTAATTGTTGGTAATAAGATTCTTGTTATTTTAAAGTTAAAATAAAATATGAATCTCATAGAATAAAGTGAAAGAGATCAATGGTGAGCTACCACTAGATATCAACAAAGATAGATATCATCGAAGAGTTTGCCAAAAAGATAGATGGATGAGTTATAGAAGTACCCGGAAAAAGCCTTAGTATAATCACTACCATGTAATAAATTTACTAGAGAAGAGGATCCTTATGTGACATCTAATTAGTGCTGCATCTTTGTCCTCTCTTGTGAGTTCCTTCCACTTGTTTGGAAGCAATAGAAAGTTTCAGGCAATTGTCCCTAACTCATTGGATAGTTTTGCTGATTGATCTGGTTTAGTTGGCCTTCCTTTGCCTACTGGAATTTTTATTTTCATCTTGCTTCCCATAGTCTTCTTCATTTTTTCAAGACCTTTCCCTCTAGTCTTGCCACGACCTTTCTTGATTCTAGTGGAATCATCTGATGAAAAAGAGTCAATTCAAAACACCACCTAAAATCTAAAAAAATAGTACATATGGCAGTAAGGCACAAGATGTATACGGGAACAACAGGAATTTTGCTTTATTTTGTTGTATCTTAAGAGGCAACGAGGTCAAGAAATTTATCAACAAACAAAGAAAATATAGGAGAGCTAATAATGCCTATTTTGATCATTTAAATCATTCGTTGATTTTAAGTTTCATGAATTACATAAAATGATGTTGAATTTTGAAAGTATAAATCACAACACCTATCCATTCAGAAAAAAAGATTCAAATCATACATATTGACATAACAAGTACCTTTAGATACCTATTTTTTATGTCATAACGAGTGACAAAGAGCTGGTAAAAAATGAAACAAGTCTAACTAATACAAGTTATCATGAAGAAATGATCACATAAAATCTTTGGCAACCTTTTTCACTTCTTAGAGTCAATTTTTGTAGCTTATGTAGTATATTGACAAAACAAAGTCAATTGCAACTGCACATACAAATGTTCAATGGCTTTTATGTTAAGAAAAAGACGTGTTATTATGAGTGATATCATGAAGTAGTTCTTTTAAAATGTAAAAATAACTACATCAGTTAAATCCACAAATCCACACATCATCCGAGATTGAATAGCTTTCACTAGAGTGAAAAAAAATCAATTTCATTTATCCTACTACTTCATTTTCCCAACATCATTTTCACCATCCTTAGATATTAAGCTAATGTCCATATCTTTTGTTACCGTTTAACATTAATAGAAGTTTCAATAGGTAAAGTTTTCGATTCCAACATGGCCAATAACTAAATAATTTAATAGTAATCAATATCATAAAACATATTACCTATATTAACAACATGAGTAAGGTTATTTGAGTCATCCACTGATTGAGTATCTTGAGTCGTTTCCCCTATAAGTGTAGTTTGTCTAAAGACACGTTTACCTGATGCCATTGATTTATAGAATTCTACCAAAACACAATCTGTAAATTTAGTATGTTCATAAGATATAAACTCAATTGGTTTAACAAAAATAGTTATACAAAAGCACCAATCATTGACAACTAAAGAAAAATCTATAAAGAACATAAGCTATCAATCTGGAAAGTGTCACACACGTTATTTATTAATAATAGTTTTTCTCTTCTTGTCCAAATATTAATTGAACAATTGAACATTACTAGCAGATTAAAGAACCAGTATAACATATCAAAGATATATTTATGCAGGAAATATCCAAATTTCAAGGCACAAACTTTTGATAAAATTTATATAAGCTAATGTGTTAAGAAAAGGTTGTGGATATGATAAATATTGAGCCTCATGAAGAAATGCCTATTAATTTCAACAATTACTATATGAAGACATATTCTATTGAGGAATGTCATATCCCAAGTAATTCTACATTAATGATAAGAAAAATCATCGAGGCAAGGTAGTTTGTTGTGTCATTACCAAATCTGCAAGAAAGCCTAGTGAAGAGACTAGGCAGTATGGTGTTTATGGGTAAGTTCCTTATCAAGAAAATGTATGTATTCATGATTCCATAGAACCCAAAAGTTCCATGGGAAAGCCTCATAATTCATCTCAATGTTCATCCTCAACATAAGTTCTGTGTTTGGTTGGTCCTGCAAAAAAGATTAGCCATTTTAGAAAGACTACTGAAATTTGAGATATTTGTTTCTCCTTGTATTTTCTGTGACACAACTAAAGAAATCATTGACTACATTTTCTTTGAAAGCAATGTTAACCAAAAGTTGTGATCCAGAATGTTATGCTGGATAGGTGAACTTAGACTAATCGAAAGCTGGCAAGGAGAGGTCACTTGAGCAATAAAATGGAAAAAGAAAAGACTCAAGAAAGTGAAGCAACATCGGCTGCCTATTTTCTATTGTAGTATCACTAATATGGAGGAAAAGAACATGAAAAGATTCTAGGGAGGCCAGTCACTACAAGGAGACTAGGGTGGCAAGAGAAATTGTCGTCCATATCCACACAAAGGGGAGGTTCCTGAAGTCATGGTAGTCTGTTCTAGGTGTGCTCAATCATATGCCTCGAGGTTACCACCATAACAAGCCACAAGAACCAACGGGAGTTCAAATGTTATACCAAATTGCTTAGCTAAAATGTAGTAGGATAGTATTTACATCACTTGTAATAGATAGACAATAATAAAGTTGGTACTTGAAATTGTATTATTATTTTTTGTCAACTGAAACTTATGAGAAACAAGGGGTTAGTCCTGTTTGATTTTGTAGTTCCCACTTTGGTGTGAATAAAATTGTTTCTTAACCAAAAACAAATTGCCCTACATAATATTCATCTTTAAATATTTTGGTTTGGTTCATCTTGATCGAAAGTTCCATTACCCTATCTTAATTCTAAGTGCCAAGTTCCAGAAGTATAATGTGACAAACTTTAAATATTTGTTTTCACAATCCATCCGCTCTTCCCTAGAAATCCGAGGGGAGAACATCAATATACCACAAAACGAAGGAGAAATTATTTCAATAGAAGCTTGAATAGTGTTATACTTCACTAGTGTGTGTCACACACCAATTGTAAGTATGCACACCACTTGAAACCGTAATCTACACAGTAAATTTGAGTATTCTTCTATATGATCTATGAGACAAAAATAAAGCAAGGTCAATGGAGGTGCCACACATAAGCAATGAACAAATCATTCATCATATGATTACTACACATAACAATCTGTTTAATTTTGTTCAAACCTAAAGTAGGAAGACTGAAACATACGTGGTCTTCTTATCCATTTTCAGATATTCTTTCATTTTGCAATGAAACTTCTCAAATATATAGTGGTTATTCTGAAATTCTTTTGGAGCCAAAAACCTAAAAAAAATTAAGCGCCAAAAGATGGTTTCTTTCTCTATTTTTTGGCATTTTGTACTTTCTTTTGTGGGCAAATTTGAAGAAGTGAAGGAAGTTATGCCTCCAATTAACCCATTAACCCATAAACTTAGGAAGTGGAGAAGTTCTCAACCAACCTGAGTTTTGTATATTATTAACATTAATAATTATTTTGATATATTTCAAAAGGGTATAAATGTCCATAACTAAGCATCCAGATGAATCAATTCCAAAATGAGCTTAACTCGTACTTAGTGTCGAAAATGAACTTTTGAAATAAATTAAAAAGTTATAAGCCATTTTTAGAGAAAAAAGGTCGCCTAAGAATGATAATACTCTTGCTGGTCTGTTTGAGTGCATATCAATCATTGTGTTTTTTAGCTAAAATTTGCACAAAAAATTAGCACAACACTAATATGAAGTATGAAATAGATCTGATCGAATTTACAATATCGAACACTAAGTTGTGAATGAAACAATACAAAAGTATAGATCATAATAGATAAAGGAAGTGGATATCATACCTGTAACATTGAGCACATTTGCAAAGCAAGAAGCTTAGCTGCATCAAGAAATTGGAAGCTCATCGGAGGAAGTAGAGACATTGGCTCATCGGAAAGAGCTTAGGGAGCATTATCAGTAGATTAGCTGGGAGCTTCAAGAAGGAGAAGATGAGAGACTCAAAGAAGCTTCCATACATCTATCAAATTTTTGGTGTTTCTTTTTAGAAAAAAAATTACTACTTTCCTAATTAGATAGATAACATTTGTTTGGGCCTGGTCCGTGTCATGACCCGAGCCTATACCCTAGGACACTTGAATTCTATGCTCTGATACAAAGTTTGTCACGACCCGAACCTACACCCTGCACGTGGTCGACACTCCAGAATCATTGCTAGTCCCCAAGCGAACCCTCATCCTAGCTGAGTACAAGTGAAAGACTACCTCAAGCATACATATGCATCAAATTGAAAGAAACATTTAAAAATAGTTTATTGAATCTCCAAACTGAGCTGGATATGTTGAGTATGAAACATAAGTTTTAAATAAACTATCTAAAAACTGAAAGACTCTCTAAAACTGTCTATCTATAAAGCCTCTAATGTATACAAGGATGTGCATTGGGACAAGACTCGCCACTCCTCAAGTGAACTACTGGTAACAACTCATAAAAATTGGAGTCCTCCAGAAGAAGAAATGAGGTTTTACTCAAAAGCTGACGAAATGATCTCAACACATTCTTGCTGAGGATCCTAAGAACTTGTATCTACATCATTAAAAGATGTTGGTCAAATGACATCAATATATTGAATGTACGAGTATGTAATACAGCTGAATAACAAAAAAACTAAATGAAAGGACTACTGTATATATAGATATATGCTCAACTGAATGTAAAGAAATAAAGGAGTAAAATCATTTAAAGCTTTACAAAATACTTTCTCATCCTGAAGTCAACATAATAAGTGACATATAAAAATACACTTTAACTCTATTGGTAGATTCTCTAACCGACAACCATCACTATGTGCTACGTGATGATACAACATCTCGCGCACGCTGCTAGAACTGTCATATACCTTGCCGGGGTATAGAGCATCTCAATTAAGTGGATCCACTAAGCTATGCTTAAAAAGCAATAAGGAATCATCTAAAAAGTATGACCCTTTACCCATGTTGGCATACATGGTTTATGATGACTTTGATTTGTCTGAACTCGTCCCAATATCAGTGTTGAATACTACTCCCAATAATATATACTCATGCTCATATCTTTAATAACTTAACTCTTCCTCTAGTTTGAGATAATTGCTCAAACTACCCTTTTAAAAGAGGTAACTGCTCTTGAAATATCTTTTGAAGTCATAACTTATTTAGAAATCTCAGTTTCTCTTTTATCAATGTAAAAATTGATACCTCTGGGAATACATAGTCCCCTTATACTCTTAATCAATTCATAATTGAAAACTCTTTCTCAAAAACATATCAAATTATATTTTAATATGATCATTGATGACTCGGGAAGTCATACTACATACACATTGATTGTATATCTAGATACCATATTTCTCATACATTGATGACATACTCGATTGTCATACTAATCATGTTTTAGAAACTCTTTTTCTCAAAACTCATCTTTACTTTCTCAAAACTCAGTTTAAGAACTCAAGTATTGGCTTTAAAAAACTTTTCAAAATTTATAAGTCAAATCATAGGGTTCATGTGGAATTATGGACATGAACGACTCAACTCAGGGATCTTAATAGCAATAAGAAAATTAAGTACTCATAACTCAAGACTCAAGAACTCAAGGAATCAAGAAATCAGAACTCAACAATACTACTCATCTAAAAAAAATACTCAATTCATAGGGTTCATGCTGAAATATAGACATGAACGAATCAACTCAAGAATGCTAATGCATAACATATAGAAATTCAATAATTAGGAATAGAATTTCAAAAAGAAACATGAACTCAAGAACTCAAAATCAACTTATCTCAAGAATACTCAAATCTAGGGGTAGAATCATAGGTTTATCTTTTATTGATTTGAAAGTAGATAGAGGGTGTGAGGACGAACTAGTCCAAAACTATGATAGCCTTACATACATGAAAGAACAAGGTTCTTGAAGAATCTTTAAAAAGAACTTGAATAGAAGCCTTGAACCCTAGCTTGAAGGATTAAAATCAAGAAAACCTTTCTTGAGATTTCTTGAATTAGTTTCTTGAAACTCTATGGCCAAAGATTATTATTTTCACTAGTGATTCATAATTGTATGGAGGAATTTGAGTTGGAAAGAATCTTTCTTGAGATTTCTTGAATTAGTTTCTTGAAACTCTATGGCCAAGAATTATGATTTTCACTAGTGATTCATAATTTTATGGAGGAATTTAAGTTGGAAAGAATGAAATTCTTGAAGAAAGACTTATCTTGAAGAAGAATCTTGAAAAAGATTGAAAGAATCTTGAATGAAGTCTTCTACTTTGATTTTTCCTTAGGGTTTTGCCTTAGGGTTTGAGAGATAAGAGAATGATGAATTAAGAGATGAAAATCTGTTTGTTTTGGCTCTTTAATTAGTTAAGAAAATCGTTTAGGGTTTTCTTAGAGGTAAAAAGATAAAAACGACCCATTTTAATGTTTTCCCATCGACTAATTCGTCACTGCATTGTATCAGGTTACTAAAATGGTCATAACTTTTACTCAAAACTGAATTTTTCCAAAATTGGGACGTTGGAAAGAAGATTCAAATACCTTTAATTTGATAGGTTGTGGGCCACATAACTCTTTATATTCTAAGAGATATGGTCGTTTGAAGTTGATCCAAGTAGAATCTTATTTCTAAACTTAATCGGTAAGAAAACTTTCAACTCTACTTTGTACTAGGAGTTTCTAGTGACCTTAATTGATATCCAATATCATTCTCACATTAAAGAATTTTCCTTTACAAATATGGGCAATTTAAGAATCACTCGATACGATCTTATTGACAAATAAAGAATAGCTCGAATCTTATCTTAAAAATTTTCGGTATGGTATAATATCTCCCCTTTGGGATCATTCGTCCTCAAATGACGATTGAACTGAGAATGGAAGGGGTTACTCTTACTATAGTCAAGCCTAACTCACAATCACAAATTACTTAACATAGGGTGGTTATTCTGATCTAAATCACAAGATTTGGGTTCTATACCTTTATAGGGAATCTCATCCCAAGAACACTACTCCTTACCACTACATTCAGCTAACCTTGAGCTCATATCACAAATCACCTAATGTATCACACATTTTCCACATGTTACCAACACCACATTCAAGCCTAGTACTATAGCAACTCCACAGACTGCTACCAACCCACTTTCTAAGAACTTCTTATCCTTTCATCATCTCAACAAACTGAACTTTCATGTACTACCACCAGGAAGCTGACTTAGTACTCATTGTAAAACTTTATCTCCTTCTTCCTCCACATTCATAACCTTATATGGAATAAACACACCATCACTATCACAATAAGAAATACCAATCCTCTCTTCCATCATCACACAACTACTATTAACAACACCACTCTCCAAAACTAAAAGGGATTACTGAAAGGACTTTAGGGTGAAAGATCATAAGCACGATTCATTCGAGAATTCTAATATAAGAATAAGCAGGGCATAACATTATGTTCCTAGCCATTGAGAGTAAATAATGAACTTTTGAGACAGAACATACTATGAGACATGAATACTTATATAAATAGGTTCATATCATGAGGCTGATATCCACAAATTTATGATTAAGCTCGAGGTTAATGGGCTAAAGTCTTTGCCCTTATTCTGGAAACCGAGCATATATGTGAATCTCTCTGAAGTGTATGAGTATATGTCATAGAAAAAATTTTGATATTAGGAATATACACAAGATGTTGTAATAACTTCGCTTGAGGAATATGCAAGATTATGAACGGATTGATATATCTCTAAAAACTCTTTCGGAAGACATCACTATATCATCCTCAACACTTGACTTGGTTTCTTATCTTATCATCTCCCCCTTAGGTCTAAAGTTGACAATTGAAATCTATAGATTTATTCCATTATCTCTAAACTGGTCTACATCGTTACTCTAGTCATCGGGAAAGACTTATCTCATGCCTACTGAACTTTCCATAAGTAGGTACTAAGACTCCTTCTAAGACCTATTTATAAGATGCTTCTATTAACCTCTTCTCATTAGATTATAAGGCCTCTTCATCTAGCTCTTTAAGGGAAAAATAATGCTTACTTCAGCCTACTCCACATTGATAACACAATTATACTATCTAGGCACATATAGAAAGTCATAAACTTGCATAGTACCTTATCTGACTACATACGATCTTGGGTACACCTCTTAATGCTCTTGTTACCCTAATGACTTAGTCACACTTTATTGCTCTCATCTAAAAGTCAGAATCTCACACTTGTGCCACTCATATTCATTGCAGCTAATATCTCATTCCTTACCTACTCCATGTCAAGTCTACCAGATTAGATCTCAAAACTAACAACATCACCCTCATGTTACCATGCTTTTAATTACGACACTCATCTCAAATTCAAACTTAATGTTTATTACTAGTCCCAGATATAAATACAGTTTCTCACATACTATACTAACTTATGAGTACTAGATAAAATTAAGGAACACTCGCCCACTAAGATCTCATGAAAATTAGTCATTCTTTTCCTCTCAGTCTTCATACTTACAATTTACCTTCGCAGTTCCTTTCACAACTTAAGTGCTATTTACCCATTTGCTATACATTATTACCTAATTAGTTCTGTAACCCTCTGAATATTATGGGCTTCTCCTTAAAAATCATAAACCTAGTTTAGAGTTATCACCTCATGAATACTCCTGCTCTTCTAGTCAACACTTACACTTGGTTGTTACTAACACAATGAAACCTCCTCATAAACTCCTTTCTAGTTAAAGTATACTCTTAACTCATCCTAACTCGTAACTATTTGTCTACCTCATATCATGAACTTTATACAAGATTATTATTCCTTAGTCTAATCACAAAGGAAAACTCATCATTAAAAACTTATTGGGTGCATGACTACAACAACATAATTTGCCTCATCATTATGTCCCTTTCTTAGATTACTGAACTTGTGCATGCATTCTTCTAATTTAAGGGCACTTTCACTACTATTGTTCATAATTTCATAGCTCATACTATCTTTTCAGGTGAAAAATACTACCCAAGCTTTGTAAAACATACCATCCTCTTAAAGGTCTTAGATGAATAAGGTTTAGTTAAGAGAGTATGGGAGTACATCTTGCTTTAGCTTGAACACACGAATCATATGAATAAGAGTGCATTCTTTTGAATCTAAACACTTAAACTCACTCACCGACTTCTCTCTAGCCCCTCTATAGTCTGATGACTTTCTCATGATTTTTGGTAAGAGCAAGTCATTGATAAGGATCTGACTTTGCTTTTTAACTACCCTAAGTATGAGCGGTAGTCGAATAAATATGAGAAACACATGAGTTTGAATAAGTTCCTTATGACACACCTATATTGCATGATTTAGAATATGAAAGAAGAGAATCTTTTCCTAAATGTCTGTAGTCCCTTATTTATAGAAGTAGGAACCTCACAACCATAAATAAGATCATACTTGACACGACTTCATAGACACCCTAGGACACTTGAACTATGTGCTCTGATACCAAGTTTTTCACGACCCGAGCCTACACACTGGACGTGACTAGCACTTGAGAACCATTGCTGGTCCACAAGTGAACCCTCATCCTGGCTGACTATAAGCGGAAGACTAACTCAAGCATACATAAGCATCAAATTGAAAGAAACATATAAAAACAGTTCATTGAATCTCAGAACTGAATTGGATATACTCAGTATAAAACACAAGTTTTAAATAAAACATCTGAAAACTAAAAGACTCTCTAAAACTATCTATCTATGAAGCTTCTAATGTATACAAGGATGAGTGTTGGGATAAGACTCGCGACTCCTCAAGAGAACTACTGGTAACAACTCATAAAAATTGGAGTCCTCCAGAAGCAAGGAGGTCTTACTCAAAAGTGGACGAAATAATCTCAACAGACTCTTGCTGAGGATCCTAAGAACTTGTATTTGCATCATTAAAAGATGCAGGTTGAATGACATCAGTACATTGAATGTACGAGTATGTAATATAGCTAAATAATAAATATTTGAAAGAAAGGACTGCAATAGATAACAATGTACTCAAGCTTAATATAAAGAAATAAAGGATTTAAATCATATAAAGGTTACAAAATACTTTCTCGGATTTAAATCATATAAAGGTTTACAAAATACTTTCTCATCTCTGAACTCAACATAATAAGTGATATATAAAAATACACTTTAACTTTATTGGGAGATTCTCTAACCGACAATCATCACTATGAGCTACGAGATGATACAATGTCTCACCCATGCTGCCAAAACGGTCCTATACCTTGCCGGGGTATAGAACACCTCAACTAAGTAGATCAACTAAGCTATGCTTAAAAATCAATAAGAAATCATCTAAAAAGTATGATCCTTTACCCATGTTGGCATACATGATTTATGAGGACTTTGATTTGTCTAAACTTGTCCCCATATTGGTGCTCAATGCTACTACCAATAATATATACTCATGCTCATATGTTTAAAAACATAACTCTTCCTCTGTTTTGAGATAATTGCTCAAACTACCCTCTTAAAAGAGGTAACTACTCTTGAAATATCTTTTGGAGTCATAACTCATTTAGAAATCTCAGTTTCTCTTTTATTAATGTAAAAATTGATACCTTTGGGAATACATAGTCCCCTTATATACTTGAAAACTCTTTCTCAAAAACATATCAAAATCATATTTTAATATGATTATTGATGACTCAAGAAGTCATACTGTATAAACATTGATGGTATATCTATATACCATACTGCTCATACATTGATGGCATACTCGGTTGTCATACTAATCATGCTTTAGAAACTCTTTTCTTAAAACTCATCTTTACTTTCTCAAAACTCAGTTTAATAACTCAAGTGTTGGCTTTAAAATGATTTTCAAAATTTATAACTTAAATCATAGGGTTTATGTGGAATTATGGACATGAGCGACTCAACTCAGGGATCTTATCAAGACCCAAGGGTACACCCTAGATGTAACATGGCATACTGGACCCCGAGAGACCCCATACAAGCCACTTAGCATTCATAGCATAAGAAATAGAACATAACAGATAAAACAACATTTCAAGTCCAATAATTTTTATAAAAGTAAAATGGAAGTCTAAAACACTTGTCTCATTAGCTATCTAATACAATAGAATGAAATTCGGTAGCCCATACATCGTATTCAAAACTGAAAATAAGAAAGAAACTCAAAACACTGAAAATCCATCCGCGAAGCATGAGGACTTACCAAGCTCAGAAATCTCGCAATCAGGCACTAGCCACAAAATTGAGGACCCTGACAATCGGACCCTACATTTGGGGAAATGTAGGAAAGAGTATGCATTAGTACAAAACAATGTACGAAAACAATGTACGAAGTATGATAGCTATGCATAAAACATTTAAATCATGCTAAAAAGGGACATTTTTATAAGTATGCAATGATCAAGCTAAAACATGTATCTTGAGAGCTAGAAACCATAAGTCATAAACCATGATCAATGCAAGTGAACATCATCTTAAAACATACTTACGACACTTCCTCAAAGTAACCTTGGTTTATCATAACTTTACTTATTTGTGGAGAATAGCCTTAATAACCATATAAGACCATGTGAGCTATCAACATGGAATCCAGTGCTACCCCACACCGAAAAGGGATGTCCTACTTTCCAAAGAAGGACCATGAACTTCTAGCTGTTGTGGATCCACTAGCTAATCTAATACAATCATCCTACGGGGAATATAGGCAAGGGATAAGAGAAGAGCCTCCATCTCAATATCCTCTCGATGCTTAAGCATAATTCCCACAGAGTAGTCAATTTGTTAACTTGTTTTTATTTATGGAAAAGCGCATCATCTTGCTAATCAAAGCTAAGTCATTATCCATGGAAAGGTACAATTAAGTGACCGATCCAAGCTAAAGTCATACATCCATTGAGAGATATCATTCCATAAAAAATCCAGGCTAGGTCTCGCTAGAATAGCTCCTAAAATCTTTGATTCATAGTTTAGTTGAGAAAAAACTTTCAACCATAAGAATCCTTTATGTTAGAATGTCCTTTCACAAATCGTGCTTTGATGTGTTTATGAGAAGTCCTTTCAACAACATAACAAAAATCATTAGCAATGAAATTTTACTCTCAAAGAATCCTTAAAACATTTATTTAAATCTTTTAAGAACACACTTAATTCATAATCTCCTCTTTCATGATTCAAAACCCACATCACATCATCATAATTGAAAAACAAGGGATTTACACGGGTTCATGGGGAAATCATCATAAAATCATAGTATTTCATCAATTCATGCATAAGAGTTCATATTTCAATCATTTAAATCAATAATCAAGAGAACCCATGGCAATTGAAGAAAACCCTAACTCAATTGGGGATTTCTAACTTTGAAAATTGGAGAAATTGGGAAATCCATAAATGGAGGGAATCCATGGATGAAAACTATCATACCTTAAAACCAATTGCTTATCTTAAATGGAGGAATGTAGACTTGACTTGCAAACCCTAGGTTGAATCCCTCTTCTTCAAGCTTTCTAGAGAGATAAATATTTTGGAGAAGAGACTTGTTCATCTTTTAGGTATTTGACAGAATGATTTCTATTGGGAAATTTGGGGGTTAAAAATGCTTATATAGGGGTCTTAATGAAGGGTAAAACAACATAGTATTAGGCTAGATTAATTAGGAAAAGACCCAAATGCCCCTAAAATAACTGTTGAACCTTCCATCGACGGACCAACACTGACGGACTATGGTCTAACCAACTGTCCGTCCTTCACGACCGTCGTTGGTCATCAGAAAGTTGGAAATTTGGGGCCTAACCTACGAACCCCAACCACGAACCGTGGTCAGATCGATGGTCCGTTGGTTAGGCCGTAGTTCATGGACTTTGAGGATCTTGGGCTGACCAGTCCATGGACCACACTACGGTTCGTGGTACTATCCACGAGCCGTGGTTGGCCTCCGTGGCTGGCACATGTAACTTTTTGAAATTTGCTAATCTTGCCCCTTATCGATTCCAAGGTGTTACTTATCTCCCCCTTGGGATCATTCATCCTCGAATGAGATTCTAGACATCACTTAGAAGAAAAGGACTCTAAAATAGTAACCCATAATGCATGCATACAACTTCATCATAATGCACACAAATAAGGATGAATATCGACTCCAAGCTAGGACATACTTAAAACATCTGTCACTCCCTAAGGCTACCCCCTTGACGTAAACACGGGACCTAGGATCACAAGTGACCCCAAGTTAACCCTAAGCTGGCATATCATAAGCATACAAACATTTTTTGAAATAAAAGATACTGTGTAGAAGCTTAAAACATGAGATAAGCTGAAATGGTAGGGAATACCCAATACTAGTCTAAATATAAATACTGGATGAGGATTAATAACATTGGAATATAACTCAAAAAAACAAAAACCTGAATCTAACTATGTCTGAATAAAAGCCTCTAACTGAATAGAGATGATGGGACATGCCCCCAGCTAACTCTAGCAAAACTGAAACTAAAATAAAAGACTAAATGTAAAAGAACATGTCTATCTTCCTCGAAGAATGAGGACTCACCACTGATGCTGCTGAATACAGATCAGAAACTGATCTACACGTGATCGGAATGCTGAAGACCTGAACCTATATCACGAAAATATGTAGCGCAGAGTATGCGTCAGTACATGAAAGGTAGTGAGCTGCAGGATAGGATAAAGCTGAACAAACATATAACTGAACAAAGTATACTAAGCAATGATATAATCTGAAAATGATAAAGATATTGAGATATACTGAATATGAACAAAACTGAATTCAATGACCAAGTACATAACATGCTGAGACTGAATACTAATATATAAATTACAAACCAAGTCAAATACACCAGAGCCTGACTGTGGGAGCTACTAATAACCGACATAAAATCACGTGAGCTAAACGTGGAGTCTGGTGTATACACCCCATCGAGAAGACCCAATATATCTTGCCAGGAGTATAGAGGCATGATTGATGTGATCACTAAAGGTGATGCCCACAGAGGGGACTTATAAATCTACGGGGGCATGTAGTTCTGGGACTTTGAGGGTATGTTGAACCCTAGTCCAACTTGGTCTAAGCCTACTCCCAACTAGAAATGTGTATAATCAGCATAACTGAAATATTAGATAGCTCAAATTTCTGACATGCAAATCTGAGAGTGCGACATTCAAATACTGATAATGAAACATTCTTAACTAGAGTATGTATATCTAAATAAACTGACCTAGCAAGTGTAATTTATGAACTAAACGAGTCTACACCACTTGGGTTCTTAATTTCATGCAAGGATTAAGCAACATGGTTACAAAAACATAATAATCTAATTAGGATTACTCTAACAGGTAAATCACAACAATTATCTAAGTTCTAGAAATCCTAGGTCCCAACATGATATAAAGAATCAAGAATCTGACTGTATTCTAGGGACCTAGTGGTTGAAAGGAATCCACCAGTGAAATCCCACGTACCTGGTGACGAATTTCATTGAGAAATCTTTTGATTTTAGGGTTGGAGCTGAAGAAAACTTGCTGCGCTCTTGGAGTGGGTTTTGGTCGATTGCTTCTTCCCCTTTTCGTTCTAATTGGATGAATTTTAGAGAATAAAGGTTTTGGTTATGTTCTGACGGATAATTGGCTTAAAATAATAAAAATGACATAGTTTAGGGGTTAAACGACGTTGTTTAGGTGTCCAATGCATAGGGAAAAAAGACCAAATGACCCCTGACTTAAAAAATCTGTCGGGGCCAACGACGGGCCTGACTGACGGACTGTGGATGGACTTTCGGTCTGTCCTGGTCAGCTATTGTTCGACTTCAGAGGATGGGTTTCGGGAGGTATGAACCATGGACCTGGACAACGAACGGTGGTCCCACCTACGACCGTAGGTCCTGGCGTGGTTCTGGACTCAACTGAATTTTTCTAGGGTTCTAGGGAGGGAGTTGCAGGTGACCAACCACGGCCCCTACCTACGGTCCATAGGTGGCCTCTATTGGTGGCACCTACAACTTCTGAATATCTACAGTTTGTCTCCTTTAGAATCTGGGGTGTTACATTATCTCTCCCTTGGGAACATTTATCCTCAAATGAAGACTAAACTAGTTGGGTATGGACGAAAAGAGCTGTAATCGCTACCACTAGATACTGGAAACTTAAATCTGACTTAACTAGGTTTCAAGAACATGCAAATATGCTGAAAATGCAAGAACACTGAAGGAACATGAAAATAAGACTGAATTTACACAAGTGTAACTGAAAGACTAGATATGAACTATTACCTCAAGTTGGAATGGAATTCAGGAGGAAAGAGATGAGGATACTTGGCCTTCGTGGTTGCTTCTGCTTTCCATGTAGCTCCCTTTACGAACTGACTCCTCCATAAAATCTTAACTGAAGCGACTTTTTTGTTTCTCAACCTTCGAACCTAACGATCAAGAATTTCAACTGGCACCTCTTCATAAGTGAGACTATCCTTCACAACCACACTTTATAATGGTACTATAGATGCTGGATTAACCACACACTTCTTCAACAAGGAAATGTGAAAGATTGGATGGACTGCTGCTAATTCTGCTAGCAACTCTAACTCATAAGCCACTTTACCAACCTTTTTCAAGATCCTGTAAGGGCCTACATATCTAGGACCGAGCTTTACTTTCTTGCCAAATCTCATTACCCGCTTCATAGGTTATACTTTTAGAGAAACCTAATCATCAATTTGGAACTCCAAGTCCTTTCTCTTTACATCTACATAGGACTTCTGGTGACTCTGGGATGTTTTAAGCCTATCTTTGATGAGCTGATTTTTTTCCATAGCATCATCAACCGAATCTGGCCCAATCAGGGCTGCTTCACCTACTTCAAACCAACCAACTGGGGATCTACATCTATGCCTATACAATGCCTCATAAGGGGCCATTTTAATACTAGAATAGTAACTGTTATTACAGGTTAACTCTATGAGAGGTAGGTGATCATCCTAACTGCCCTTAAATCAATCACGCAAGCTCTCAACATGTCCTCCAAGGTCTGAATAGTATGCTCTACCTGACCATCTGTCTGTGGATGAAGTGATGTGCTAAGATTTACTTGAGTACCAAGACCTTTCTGAAATGACTTCCAAAAATGAGAGGTAAACTGAGGACCTCTATCCGAGATGATAGACAAAGGAACCACATGCAACCTGACTATCTCATTAATGTAAAGCTTGGCGTAGTCCTCCACTGAGTTTGTAGTCTTGACAGCAAAGAAATGAGCAGACTTAGTAACTCTGTCTACTATTACCCAAATGGAGTCATGCTGTTTGGGAGTACGAAGTAAACCCGTAATGAAGTCCATGTTTATCACTTCCCACTTCTATGTAGGAATATTAATCTCCTGAGTCATAGATCCTAGATTTTTATGTTCTACCTTTACCTATTGACAATTAGGGCACTTAGCCACAAAGTCTGCTATATCCCTTTTCATGCCATTCCTCCAAAAGACTTTCCACAGATCACGGTACATGTTAGTGGCACCTGGATGAATAAAATACCTGGAATTATGGGCTTTTGTAAGGATCTGCTGTCTCAACTCATCCACCATGGGAACACATAAACGACCCTGGTAGCAAAGCACACTATCTCCCCCTTGGGAGAAAACCTTAACTTTCTACTAATGAACTGCACCCTTCAATTGAAGCAATATATGATCACTGTCTTGTTTTTCCTTAACCTCCGCTACCAATGAAGATTCTTCCCCATTCCAAACTATCACACCATCATTTGATATGTTCATCAGGCAAACTCCTAAGCGAGTAAGCCGGTGAACATCTTTTTCTAATTCCTTCCTCTCTTCCTCAAAATATGCTACACTACCCATAGATAGTCTGGTAAGAGCATCAGCTACTACATTGTCCTTACCAGGATGGTAAAACACATTCACGTCATAGTCCTTGAGGAATTCAAGCCATCTCCTTTGGCGAAGATTTAACTCTTTCTGGGTGAACACATACTGAAGGCTTTTATGGTCTGTGAACATATCTACGTGAACACCATACAAGTAATGTCTCCAAATCTTTAGGGAAAATACTATAGCTGTAATCTCAAGGTCATGAGTCGGATAGTTCTTCTCATGCACCTTATGCTATCAAGAAGCATAAGCTATAACCTTACCTCACTGCTTCAACACATAACCCAGGATGACTCTAGATACATCATAATAGATCACATAACCGTCTGAACCATCTGGTGGAGTCCAAATAGGAGCTGTAGTCAACCTAACTTTTAGTTGTGAGAAACTCTTCTCACACTCATCTGACCACTGAAACTTGACCTTCTTCTGAGTCAACTTAGTCAACAGAGAAGCTATGGATGAAAATCCTTCCATGAACCTTTTGTAATAACCAGCCAAAACCAAGAAACTTTTGATATCTGTAGGAGAGGTGGGTCTGGGACATTGCTTCACTGCCTCTACTTTTTGAGAATCCACTCGGATCCCTTCGCTAGACACTATATGACCAAGGAAAGTAACTGATTGTAACCCAAACTTGCATTTGCTGAACTTAGCGAATAACTAGCGATCTTTGAGAGTTTGTAGGACAACCCTCAAATGGGTCGCATGTTATTCGTCATTCCTGTAGTAAATGAGGTTATCACTAATAAAGATGATAACGAACAAGTTTAAATACTACTTGAACACCCTGTTCATTAAATCCATGATGAAAGCTGCAGGAGCATTGGTTAGTCCAAATGACATAACTACAAATTCATAATGACCATACTGAGTTCTGAAGGCTGTTCTCGGGATATCACTATCTCGAACCCTAAGCTGATGATAGCCAGATCTGAGGTCTGTTTTCAAAAAATGACTAGCACCCTGAAGTTGGTCGAACAAGTCATCAATCCTAGGGATAGGGTACTTATTCTTGATTGTGACTTTGTTCAACTGCCGATAGTCAATGTACATCCTGAGGGACCTATCTTACCTTTTCACGAACAATACTAGAGCACCCCATGGGGAAATACTAGGTCTAATGAAGCCCTTATCTAGAAGGTCTTTCAACTGCTCTTTCAATTCCTTAAGGTCTGCTGGATCCATCCTGTAAGAAGGAATAGAAATAGGCTAGGTATCTAGAAGGAGATAAATTCTGAAGTCGATTTCCCTTTCAGGAGGCACTCCGGGAAGATCTTCTGGAAATAGTTTAGGAAACTCATTTACTACTGGGACTGACTTAAGAGCTGGGGTTTCAGAGCTTAAATCTGTAACTCGAACTAAGTGATAGAGATACCCTTTAGAGATCATCTTTCTGGCCTTAAGGTAAAAGATAAATCGACCCATAGGTACTGAGCTACTACCATTCCATTCTAAGACTAGCTCGTCTGGAAACTGGAAACAAACGATCCTAGTTCTACAATCAACTGTGGCATAACAAGAATGTAACCAATCTATGTCTAGAATGATATCAAAGTCTACTATTTCTAAATTTATAAGATTTGCTGAGGTGACTTTCTGAGAGACTTTGACAAGGCAATTTCTATATACCCATCTAGCTATAATTGGGTCACCAAGTGTAGTAGAGACTGAGAAGGGTTCTGAATGAGTTTCTGGACTAACATCGAAGTTCACTGCTATATATGGAGTTACAAAGGAACGAGTAGCCCTTGGATCTAACAAAGCATAGACCTCTAAATGAAAGAATCATAACGTACCAATAATCACATCAGGAGAATCTTCCTGATCCTGGTAAGCCTGGAGAGCATACAACCTGTTCTGGCGTTGACCGCTACCTGTACCAGATGAAGTACCCTGCTGAGTTGGGAGACCTGCTGGTACTGTTGAAGCTATAGACTGGGCCCTTTTAGTGTTACCCCCTATCCCTGTTTAGAAGAAGGCCAACCTCTCAACCTGTGACCAGTCTGACCACAACCAAAACATCCTTCCTTGCCTGCAAGACACTCGCTCAGATGGTTCTTACCACACTTTGGACAAGTTGGATAGGTCATGTTACTTGAAACACTCCCTTGAGACTTAGAGCCTGATGCCCTACCTTTCTGATCCTATCAAAACCTGGGGGATGGAGCACTAGCTGATGAAGGTGCTGGAGCTGAAGACATTGGCTTAAATTGCGAGCGATTTCCACCACCTGATTTCTGCTGAGAGTACTCATAGTTCCATGTTATGGCCTTTTTGTTGTCCTTAACTACTTCTCTAAGCTTAGCTCCCTCAACCTGCTGAGTATGAGTCATGAGACTAGAGATACTCATATCCTCCAATAACATAGCATTTCTGTACTTTGTTTTCACCAAGTCAGATACCCTAAATAGGAATTACTCATTTGTGCCTAGGGATTAGCAACCATATGTGGAGCATACCTGGAGAGCTGGGTGAACTTAAGTCCGTTCTCTTGGACTGACATAGAACCTTGTCTCAAATTCATGAATTCCTAAGCCTTTGCCTCCCTCAACTCTCTTGGGAAGAACCTGTCCAGAAAAGCTCCGGTAAAACACTCCCAAGTCACATGAGCTACATTCTCACCACTATTTTCTATATATTGCGTGAACCATATGTGAGCCAGATCCTTAAGTTGGTAGGACGCCAACTCTACCCTATCATTCCAAGTCACCTGCATCACTCCAAAGATTTTCTTGACCTCATCAATGAAGTTCTGGGGGTCTTCACAAACTTGCGACCCTATAAACTCAGGCGGATTCCTCCGAATAAAATCTCAGACCCTAGATACCAATGATCCACCATTACCATTAGTAGGAACTGGAACCTACTGATTGTTCTAGTTGGCCACACTCTAAGCCAAAAGTTGGATAGCATTTCGAAACTCTACATTCGAAACCTCATGGTCTGGGACTGGAGAAACTGCATTAGCGTTGCAGGCATTAGCATTCCTTGCGTAAGCTCTACAAGGAGGAATGATTTGAAATGCATAATGTCAAGTTAGAAAGGAGATCACACCCACACACAATAATAATAAAAAGAAAGCGATGTTTTTCCTAAAACACTTCGTAGCCTCCCTCTCATAGGTGTGGCACGTTTCACACTCATGAAAGGCACTCTACTTAGTGAGGCTTTTCAGATATCCTAGGACTCTTAAACCTAATGCTCTGATACCAAGTTTGTTACACCCCGAGTCTACCTCCTTGATATAAACACGAGACCTAGTATCATGAGTGACCCCAAGCTTACCCTGAGCTGGCATATCATAAGCATATAAACATTTTCTAAAATAAGAGATACTGTCAGGAAGCTTAAAACATGAGATAAACTGAAATGGTTAGGAAAACCCAATACTAGTCTGAATGTAAATACTAGATGAGAGTTAATAACACTGGACAATAAATCAAAAAAACTAAAGACTGAATCTAACTATGCCTGTATAAAAGCCTCTAACTAACTAGAGTTTCTGGGACATGCCCCTAACAAAATCTAGCAAAACTAAAACTAAAATGAAAGACTAAATATAAAATAACATGTCTATCATCCTCAAAGAATGAGGACTTACCACAGATGCTGCTGAACATAGATTGGGAACCAATCTACACATGATCTGAATGCTGAGGACCTGAACCTATATCACGAAAAGATGTAGCATAGAGTATGAGTCAGTACTTGAAAGGTATTGAGCATGCATGATGGGATAAAGCTGAACAAACATATAACTAAACAAAGCATACTGAGCAATGATATAATCTGAACATGATAAAGATACCGAGATATACTGAATATGAACTAAACTGACAGCAATGACCAAATACATAACATTTTGAGACTGAATACTGATATATAACAGAAAGACCTGGTTAAATACACTAAACCCTGACTGTGGGAGCTACTAATAACCGACATAAAACCATGTGAGCTAAATGTGGAGTCCGATGTATACGCCCCATCGAGAGGACCTAATATACCTTGCCATGGATATAGAGGCATGACTGGCGTGATCACTAAAATTGATGCCCACAGAGGGGACTTATAAACCTATGGGGGCACGTAGTTCTGGTACTATGAGGGTATGTTGAATTCTAGTCCAAGTCAATCTAAGCCTACTCCCAATTGGAAATGTGCATAATCAACATGACTGAAATACTGCATAGCTCAAAGTTCTGACATGGAAATCTGAGAATGCGCCATTTAAATACTGATAATGAAATATTCTTAACTGGAGTATGTATATATGTGTAAACTGACCTAGCAAGTGTAATTTATGAACTAAACGAATTTACACCACTAGGGTTCTAAATTTCAAGCAAGGATTAAGCAACATTGTTACGAAAGCATAATGATCTGAGTAGGATTACTCTAACATCTAAATCATAACAATTATCTAAGAAACCCTAGGTCTAAACATGATATAAAGAATCAAGAATCTGAATGAATTCTAAGGACCTAGTGGATGAAAGGAATCCACCAGTGAAATTCAACAAACGTGGTAACGAATTTCATGGAGAAATCTTTTGATTTCGGGGTTGGAACTGAAGAAATCTTGCTGCGTTCTTGGAGAGGGTTTTGATCGACTGCTTCTTCCTATTTTCTTTCTAATTGGATGAATTTTTGAGAATAAAGGTTTTGGTTATGTTCTGACTAGGCTAATAGGCTTAAATTTATTAAAAAGATGTAGTTTAGGGGTTAAACAACATAGTTTAGGGGTCCAACGTATAGGGGAAAGTACCAAACGACCCCTGACTTAAAAGTTGTCGGGGCCAACGACGGGCTTGATTGACAGACCATGGATGAACCTATGGTCCGTTCTGTTCAGTTGTCGTTCGGCTTCAGAGGATAGGTTCTGGGGGGGTCTAAAGCATGGACCTGGACCACGGACCGTGGTCCCACCTACGGTCCGTAAGTCTTTGCGTGGTTCTGGACTCAACTAATTTTTTTTTAGGGTTCTGAGGAGGGAGTTGCAGGTGGCCAACCATAGACCCCACCTATGGTTCGTAGGTGGCCTCCATTGGTGGCACCTGCAACTTTTGAAAATCTGCAGTTTGTCTCTTTTAGAATCTGGGGTGTTACAACATCATAAGGAAGATGGGAACTAGTAACCCAACATGAATGCAAATCTCATAATGCACATATTCGAGGAGGAAAATATCAACTCCAAGCTATAGCATGCTCTCATCATCATATCATGAAGTCTACATGCAACTCATACTCAAATACACATGAACATATAGAAATCAATCAAATTGACTCATTTTCTCAAAACCTACACTTTTCATGAACATGCATAATTAAGGAAATCTTGGGAATGTCTAAAACGCACCCTCAACTGAATGATTCCTCCACAAAATTTTCAAGAAAGAAACTTCTTTGTTTCTCAACTTCTTAACTTTCTGATCTAAAATCTCAACCGGAACATCTTCATAAGAAATATTTTCCTTAATTCCCAAACCTTCTAAGGGAACTATAAATGTCGGATCTCCAACACATTTCTTCAACATAGAGATATGGAAAACGGGATGTATCGAGGCCAACTCATTAGGCAATTCAAATTCATAAGCAACCTTACCAACACACTTCAAAATTTGATATGGGCCTATATATCGGGGACTAAGCTTTCCTTTCTTACTAAACCTCATTACAACCTTCATGGGTGAAATTTTCAAGTAAACCCAATCATGAACATCAAACTCAAGATCTCTCTTTCTAACATCAACATATTACTTTTGTTGACTTTAGGTTGTTCTCAACCTTTATCTAATAAGTCAGACTTTCTCCATAGCCTCAAGAACTGACTTGGGCCCTATCAAGGCAACTTCACCCACCTCAAACCAACCTATTGGAGATCTACACCTCCTACCATACAATGACTCAAATGGAGCCACACTAATACTTGAGTGATAGCTATTGTTATAGGCAAACTCAATCAAAGGCAAGTGGTCATCCCAATTACCCTTAAATCAATCACACAAGCTCTCAAAATATCTTCCAAAGTTCTAATAGTACGCCCCGCTTGCCCATCGGTTTGTGGATGAAAGGTCGTGTTAAGCTTAACACGAGTACTAAGACCCTTCTGGAAAGATATTCAAAATTAAGAACTGAATTGGGTACCTCGATCAAAAATAATGGACAAGGGCACTCCATGCAACCTTACCATTTTCCTCAAGTACAACTTAGCATAATCCTCCACTGAACAGGAAACCTTAAGGGGAATAAAATAAGCCGATTATGTCATTCGATCTACTATAACCCTGTTTGAGTCACGTTATTGCCGGGTACGAGGCAAACCAACAATGAAGTCCATATTCAAATATTTTCACTTCCAAGTACGAATACTAATGTCTTAGGACAAACCTCCCGGTTTCTGCTGCTCAACTTTCACTTGTTAACAATTAGGACACTTAGCCACAAATCCCGCAATATCCTTTTTCATCCTATTTCACCAACAGATCTCCCGCAAGTTACAATAAATCTTGGTGGCTCCCGGGTGAATGGAATACCAAGAACTATTGGCTTCTGACAAGATCAATTCCCTCAAGTCATCAACATTAGGAACACACAAATGGCCTTGATATCTAAGTACACCATCACCCCCTTGGGAGAAAGCCTCTACGAACTTTTTAAGCACCGCTTCTTTCAATTCAACCAAAGTTGGATCAAGACCTTGCTTGGCTTTCACATCCGCCACAAAACCATTGTGAACCATAACACCACCCTTGGTAGTGTCCACCAACTGAACACCCAACCAGGCCAACCTATGAACATATTGAACCAGCTCTTTCTTATCTTTTTCAATATGAGCAACATTACCCATAGACAATCGACTAAGAGCTTTCGCCACCACATTAGCTTTACCAGGGTGATAGAGAATAGTCATATCATAATCTTTGAATAATTCAAGCCAACTTCTTTGGCAAAGATTTAGATCCTTCTGATTAAACACATATTGCAAAATCTTGTGGTTGGTAAATACATCTACATGCACACCATACAAATAATGCCTCCAAGTCTTTAAGGCAAAAACAACCGCCGCTAGTTCAAGATTATGAGTAGGATAATTCTTCTCGTGATTCTTAAGTTGCCTTGAGGAATAGGCAATAACTTTCCCATTTTGCATGAGCACACACCCTAGCCCAATTCTCGAGGTATCACAATAAATGACAAAACCATCGATCCCTTTCGGTAAAGTCAACACCGAAGCAGAGGTAAGTCTATCCTTCAATCCCTGAAAATTCTTCTCACAAGCTTCGAACCATATGAACTTAGCCCTCTTTTGAGTCAATGCTGTCAGTGGAGAGGCAATTGAAAAGAATGCCTCAATAAACCTTTTGTAGTAACCTGCTAAGCCCAAGAAATTTCTAATATCCAAAGGGGATAGAGGTCTAGGCCAACTCTTGACCGCATCTGTCTTCTTAGGATCTAACTAAATTCCCTTTCTTGAAACAATATGACCAACAAAAGCTACAGACCTTAGCCAAAACTCGCATTTTCTAAACTTAGCATAGAGTTGTTGGTCCTTGAGAATTTGTAGCACAATCCTCAAATGATCAATATGCTCATTCTCACTTCTCGAATAGATCAATATATCATCAATGAACACGATAAAAAACATTTCAACGTATTGTCTAAACACCCTATTCATCAAATCTATAAATTTCGCTGGAGAATTAGTTAAACCAAAGGACATCACCAAAAACTCATAATGACCATATCAAGTCCGAAAAGGCTTCTTCAGAATGTCATCTTCCTTCACCCTCAATTGGTGATAACCCGACCGTAGATTAATCTTAGAAAAGTAACTTGCCCCTTTAAGTTAGTCAAACAAATCATCTATCCTTGGAAGAGGATACTTATTCTTAATGGTCACCTTGTTCAACTGACAATAGTCAATACACATACGAAGAGAACGATCCTTCTTCCTAACAAACAAAACTGGAGCACCCTATGGAAAGATATTTGGTCGGATGAAACCTTATCCAACAAATCTTTCAATTGATCTTTCAACTCGTTTAGCTCTGCCGGAGCCATACGGTAAGGAGGAATAAAAATAGGTTATGTATCTGGGAGAAGGTCACTACCGAAGTCTATTTCCCTTTCGGGAGGAATATCGGGTAAATCATATGGGAACACTTCCAAAAACTCATTAACAACGGGGACCGACTCAAGAGTAGGGGTTTCAGAATTTGCATCCCTCACGCTAACTAGATGTTAAATGCAACCCTTAGCAATCATCTTTCAAGCTTTAAGACAAGAGACAAATTGAACCTTAGGCATATAATTTCTTCCTTTCCATTCTAAGACAGGCTCATTCAGGAACTGAAACTTGACTACACGAGTTCTACAATTAATAGAAGCATAACATGAGTGCAACCAATCCATACCAAGGATAACATCAAAATTTAGCATATCGAGCTCTGCCAAGTCAACAAGAGTAACTCTATGGGACAAGGAAGCAGAACATTTTCTATAGACCCTCTTAGCCACAATAGAATCACCAACAGGAGTAGAGATAGAAAAATGATCTAAACACATCCAGAATAACATCAAACCTCATAGCGACATATGGCGTCACAAAAGACAAGGTAGCACCGGGATAAACTAAAGTAAAAAGATCAAGTTAAAAGACTTTTAACATACCATTAACCACATCGGGAGAACGCTCTTGTTCACCACGAGTCTGAAATGCATAAAATCAGTTTTGCTTGGGAGTATTGGAACCCGAACCACTAGGAGGAGCTTTCTTACCTTCTCTTCCTTTAGCCGTAAGCATTGGGCAATTCCTCATCTTATGACCACTCTTACCACAATAGTAACAACCATCTGTGCCGGCTAAGTACTTACCCTTGTGCTTCCTTCCACACCTAGCACAATTAGGCAACAAGAACGCACTACTATTTCCTCCTTGAGGCTTAGGTTTAGACACCCTATCTTTTTTGAACTTAGGAGGAGCATTGGAGGAAGCTTGACCGGAAAACCTTTGTCGAAATCTAGAACGACCATGTCCATCAGACCTTGCATGAGAGAAATTACCTTCACCGATTTTAGCCCTCATTGTCTCCCTAGACCTTTCCGTAAGTTTCTCCTCTTCAATCTATTCAGCATGAACCATGAGACAAGAAATCTCCATGTCATTAATGATCATGGAGGTACAACATTCTTTAACCACCATTTTGGATACACCCAAAATGAACTTACTCATCCTTGCTCTAGAATCGACAATCATAGTGGAAGCATATTTAGATAGTTGTGTGAACTTCAAAGCATATTCTTTCACACTCATATTTCCTTGATGAAGGTTGATAAACTCAATCACCTTTGCTTCCCTCATCTCAAGGGGAAAGAACCTATCCAGAAAAGCTGTGTTAAGCTTCTCCCAATCAAGAGGACCCGCATCTTTTAGTCTCCATTCTTTCCATTGATTGAACCAAATGTGAGCAACACCTTTTATTTGATAAGCTCCCAACTCAACCTTTCCAATCGGCATCACTCCCATGATCATCAATACCTTGTAGACATCATCAATGAACTCTTGAGGATCTTCCTCAACCTTAGAACCATGAAACTCCGGAGGATTCATCCTGGTGAATTCCCTCACTTTAGATGTCATTGTACCCACATTTGGGTTCATGGGAACTACAACCTCCCTATTGGCTTGGGCTGTCACTGCTTGATACAATACTTAAAAAGCAGCCCTAAACTCCGTATTAGTCACTTACTCGGCCAAAGGATCGACCAGAGCTTGGGGATGAGCTTCTTGTTCTGTATTCTCCCTCACATTCCTTCTAGCATAAGCTTTTCGAGTAGCCATATCCTGTAGAGCATTGGATAAGGATTATGAGAGTGACCATATAGAATTAAACTCTATCGCATGACTTTACAGTAATGAAAGAAGTGGAGTTTCCTAATCATCTTATAGCTTCACATTCATAAATATGGCGTGCTTCACACTCATGAATAAGACTCTACTAGACATGACTTACGAGACATCCTAGGGCCATTCTAAACCTTGTACTGTGATTACCAAGTTTGTCATGACCTAGGGGTACACCCTAGATGTAACATGGAGTATAGGACCCCGAGAGACCCCATACAAGCCACTTAGCATTCATAACATAAGAAATAGAACATAAGAGATAAAACAACATTTCAAGTCCAAAAGTTTTTATAAAAGTAAAATGAAAGTCTAAAACACTTGTCTTATTAGCCTTCTAATACAATAGAATAAAATTGGGCCTAGACCATACATCGTATTCAAAACTGAAAATAAGAAAGAAACTCAAAATACTAAAAATCCATCCTTGAAGTATGAGGACTCACCAAGCTCAGAAATCTCGCAATCAACCACTAGCCACGAAACTGAGGACCCTGACTGTCAAACCCTACTTTTGGGGAAATATAGGCAAGAGTATGCGTTGATACAAAACAATGTACCAAGTATGATAGCTATGCATTAAACATTTAAATCATGCTAAAAAGGGACATTTTCATAAGTATAATGATCAAGCAAAAACATGTATCTTGAGAGTTAGAAACCATAAGTCATAAAACCATGATCAATGCAAGTAAACATCATGTTAAAACATACTTATGATACTTCCTTAAAGTAACCCTGGTTCATCATAACTTTACTTGTTTATGAGGAATAGCCATAAACAACATATAAAACCATGTGAGCTATCAACATGGAATCTAATGTCTACCCCACACCAAAAAGGTGTGTCTTACTTGCCAAAGAAGGACCATGAACTTCTAGTTATTGTGAATCCACTAGCTAATGTCTATCTAAGACAATCATCCTATGGGGGCACATAGGTAAGGGATAAGATATTGCTTCTAGAAACCCGACCTCTACTACGGGAGAGCCTTCATCTCAATATCCTCTCGGTGCTAAGCATAATTCCTACGGAGCGGTCAATTTCTTACCTTTGTCTTATTATCCATGGAAGGGCACCTCATGTTGCCAATCCAAGCTAAGTCATTATCCATGGAAAGGTACAATTAAGTGACCGATGTAAGCTAAAGTCATACATCCATGGAGAGGTATCATTTAATAACCAATCCAAGATAGGTCTTATTAGAATAGCTCCTAAAATCTTTGATTCATAGTTTAGTTGAGAAAACCTTTCAACCTTAAGAATCCTTTATGTGAGAATGTCATTTCACAAATCATGCTTTAATGTGTTTATGAGAAATCCTTTCAACAACACAACAATCATCAGAATTAATACTTTACTCTCAAAGCATCCTTAAAATATTTATTTAGATCTCATAAGAACATACTTAATTCATAATCTCCTCTTTCATGATTCAAAACCCACATCACATCATCATAATTGGAAAACAAGGGATTTACATGGGTTCATGGGGAAATCATCATAAAATCATAGTATTTCATCAATTCATGCATAAGAGATCATAATTCAATCATTTAAATCAATAATCAAGAGAACCCATGGCAATTGAAGAAAACCCTCACTCAATTGGGGATTTCTAACTTTGAAAATAGGAGAATTTGGGAACTCCAAGAATGGAAGTAATCCATAGATGAAAACTATCATACCTCAAAGCCAATTGCTTATCTTCAATGGAGGAATTGACTTGACTTGCAAACCTTAGGTTGAATCCTTCTTCTTCAAGTTTTCTATAGAGAGATATATTTTGGAGAGGAGACTTGTTCTTCTTTTAGGAATTTGAGAGAATGTTTTCTATTGGGGAAATTTTTGGGGTTAAAAACGCTTATATAGGGGTCTTAGTTAAGGGTAAAACGACATAATATTAGGCTAGATTAATTAGGAAAAGACCCAAATGCCCCTAAAATAACTGCCGACCCTACCATCGATGAACCACAACTGACAGACAGTGGTCCGACCAACGATCCATCCTGCACGGCTGTTGTTGGTCGTTAGAAAGTTGAAACTTTGGGGTATGACCGACGGACCCCTAACCACGGACCGTGGTCTGACCGACGGTCTGTTGGTCAGGCTGTGGTTCATGGCCACTAAGGATCCTAGGGTGACTAGTCCACGGACCACACTACCGTCCTTGGTCCTATCCACAGGCCGTGGTTGGCCTCTGTGGCTGGCACCTCCAACTTCCTAAAATTTTCCAATCTTACGCTTTCTCGAATCCGAGGTGTTACAAATCTTAATAGCAATAAGGAAACTCAGTACTCAAAACTCAAGACTCAAGAACTCAAGCACTTAAGGACTCAAGAACTCAAGAACTCAGAACTCAACGATACTACTCATCTAAAAAATACTTAATTCATAGGGTTCATGCTGAAATATAGACATGAACGAATCAACTCAAGAATCTTAATGCATAATATATAGCAATTCAATAATTAGGAATACAATTTCAAAAAGAAATATGAACTCAAGAACTCAAAATCAACTTATCTCAAGAATAGACAAATCTAGGGGTAGCATCCTAGATTTATCTTTTACTTATTTGAAAGTAGATGTAGCGCATGAGGACGAACTAGTCCAACACTAAGATAGCCTTACATACCTGAAAGAACAAGGTTCTTGAAGAATCTTGAAAAAGAACTTGAAGAGAAGCCTTGAACCCTAGCTTGAAGGAGAAAAATCAAGAAAACCTTTTTTGAGATTTCTTGAATTAGTTTCTTGAAACTCTATGGCCAATAATTATTATTTTTACTATTGATTCATAATTGTATGGAGGAATTTGAGTAGGAAAGAATGAGAGAAAGACTAACTTGAAGAAGAATCTTGAAAAAGATTGAAAGAATCTTGAATGAAGTCTTCTACTTTGATTTTTCCTTAGGGTTTTGCCTTAGGGTTCGAGAAAGAAGAGAATGATGAATTAAGAGATGAAATTCTCATTGTTTTGGGTCTTTAATTAGTCAAGAAAATCGTTTAGGGTTTTCTTAGAGGTAAAAAGACAAAAATGGCCACTTTTAATGTTTTCCCATCGGCAAATTCGTCACTGCACTGTATCAAGTTACTAAAATGGTCATAACATTTTACTCAAAACTTGGATTGTTGCGAAATTGGTGATGTTGGAAAGAAGATTCAAATAACTTTAATTTGATAGTTTATGGGCCACGTAACTCTTTATATTCTAAGAGATATGATTGTTTGAAGTTGACCCAAGTAGAATCTTACATCAAAACTTAATCGGTAATGAAACTTTTCAAACTCTACTTTGTACTAGGAGTTTCTAGTGACCTTAATTGATATCTAATATTATTCTCACACTAAAGAATTTATCTTTACAAATATGGGTAATTTAAGAATCACCCGATATGATCTTATTCACAAATACAGAATAGCTCGACTCTTATCTTAAAAATTTTCAGGATGTTACAGTCCGGGTTTGGGCCAGATCATTTGCTTCACAAATAAATAAGGTTTCAAGCCATTTTGACTTTAAAATGTAGGAGAAGTTCACTAATTACCAATGTTTGGTGTATGTATTTCCTTTTGTAAGTCTTCTGTATAATAGTAATTTATTTTGATTTTGGTAATTAGTGTTCTGACTTCTGATTTTGGAATTTGTTTTTTTGATAATTGTTTTTTATTTTGTTGCGGTTTATTTAATTGATGTTTGTTACACATTGTTTCATTATGTATGATATGTATCATATTGTATTATTTTAATGAATACGGCATTTGGATTGTATTATTTTTCGTCATTACATAATGTCACATATCAACAATTTGAATGATAACCCTACAAGAAAAATAGGGTACGGGGTAGAGCTTCTAAAGTTAGGGTGAAGAATAAAATAGGATATATAAGTAAAGGCAAAATGAAAAAAATATATTAAGGTAACGACGCGATCACGCCAAATTGGGTGTTAACACAAAATGGGAGTACTTTTCGTCAAGAAACTATTATTCGTAATCCCTTAAAAGGGTGGTATTTTGATGAGTTAAGGTCAATCAAATGTGATCAATAGTTATAAATAAATGTTTCCATATGAAAACAATGTAGAATAAGTAAGGTATAATGTAATCACTAGTATGGTATGGAATTCAAGTAAAATTATATATTATATTAGTTGTGATGACAAGTTTGTTCGTAGCTAATGCATAGCAATTTAACCAAACAAATAGGTCAAATTGTATAACTACGTACAAATTAATTATAAGAGGATTAAGTTTGTGAGAATTGGTTAATTAAGTCAACTATTATCTTGCTTCTCAAGTACTTTTCATGACTGTTTAGTTTAGTTGCAAGGATTCTAATAGGTTACCATCCATCTATATTCAAAATAAAATTTAGAATTTTGGATTAAATATGTTTCATGTTTTAAGGGATGCCATCTACCTTTAACATGTTTGATATTTTCTTCAGCAAGGTGGGAATTTCAAATTGTTCAAAACTTTCAAATAGTAGTATGATGGTTCTTTCTTCAATCTTTGGTGATGCAATAGAGCGCCTATATTATAGAGCTTCTGATGTTGTACATTTGTTGTTGTTAACTTTGACACTTGCATGAATTACACCAATCATCTCTCGAACATCAATGATAGTATTTTTTTTTCCATCACTAACGCCATGATTTTTTATCTTTAAAATGAATTTTTTTTATATGGACCGGGGTAACGGAAGATGTGGTGAAAGTTGCAATAGTTGGGATCAATGATCTTTTTGGCTTCATCTGATCACTTTGATTTAGGAAGCTCAATGACCTTGAGCTATTGTCAAATTATTATATGCTTTGTTTTTTTTAAATACTCAATATTTGGTGTATTCTTAGCACTTTCTCAACAAAGGTATATTCTTTTTATATTAATTTCTTTGACCTTTGTTTTGCTCTTAATAATTTTTGTTTTCTTTTGTTCTTTGTTGTTCATTGCTTGTGTTTTCAATCTTGAGGCTTTGTTTTATATTATCTAACTTATTTTGCTTGGTCATTTTTTTGGAATTCTCTGATCTAGTCAATCTCTTTATTCCCTTCTCTATTATGTAAAAAATAATTGTACTAATTAGCATAAAATACATGTACAATGCACGTGTCTGAGAACTAGTATGAAAAAAATCATATGACTTGCCAAAATAATAAAGCTAGTATCGATTTTGAATTTATAATGTACTCTAAATTGACATTACAATAGGAATATTTAATATTCACAAAATTAAAAAAAAAAATAGCAACAACCCAAAAAAAGTTTATTAATGACATCTTCAAAAGGATTTAAAAGACCAAAATAAAGTGAATTGACTAAATTCGAATTTTATGTGTAATAAAAAGATCTAAAAGACCAAAATAAACTAAAATAACAAAAGTCAGATGTAATCAATAAAAATTATTTTTAAATTAAATAATAAATCGATTTGAAATTATAAATACCTAATTTTTTTATGTGTCCATATCATAAATGAATAAACAAATTTTAAATGTGATTAGCATTTTGTTTCCACATAACAGTAGTTACAATTAGGTTCTTATTAAAACTTTGATACCATAATTTTTTTTTAAAAAATATTTTAATCTTTTATGAAAGAAAAAAGGCTACCCCTTTCATTAATAGGAAAAGGCTCAAATATGCCAACGAACTTTCAGAAAAGACTCATTTATACATCTGTTAAAAGTTTGACTCATCTATGCCATTACCATTTAAGAAAAAGCTCATTTATGCCATTATTTTTTAACAGTGATTTTGTACAACTACAACTATTTTTTACACGTGACCAATTATAATTCGGCCATGTCATTATTTGTTTTATAAAAAAAATCAAAATTCTAAATAAAAATTGAATCAAAATAACCCACCCAAGTAAAGACCCACCCAAATTTTAAAAAATCCCTATAACCCATCAGTAACCCAATTCTTTCATTCACTTTTAACCAAAATTAACCAAAAATATTTAATCATGCTTTTGTAGTTCACATTGGATGCAACACTTAACAATTTTACTATCTCACCATGATACAACTATTTACAACACATATGCTCAAGAATGACTCTTTTAGTATATTTTCGGGCTAATGCAACCTTAAAAAAACACACCAAATAAGACATACCCAAACATGTGCCATGAATGCCTTTACCAATTTGTATTTAGTATTGCCTTTCACTCTTACAATCACCGTGATTGCACGTTACAGTTTAGAAAAAGGCCTATTTTTCAAACATTTCACTCACTCTCAAAGATGAAGTTCTTACTTCTCATAACATGCCATAAGCTTGCCCTTAGTGTATTTTTATTTTCACCATGTATTTCTCAAGGAATCAAGAGGACTTCTATTTGGTTGTAATGTCGACTTAGGGTAAGGGAGGGAATATTTAGGATACATTTTAGTGACTACACCTCCCTTATGCACATGTCATTGCTTTACCAGAAAACATCATACCTAAATTTTCTTTACCCCTAGTACACACTTCATGAATATTTTCCCTTTTAGTAGCTCCAGCTTTGTCCTTTATTTTTTCTGTTCTCTTTTTTTTTTCTCTGCGTTTGCACTAGCCACCCCAACTCAAGGCTTTAAGGTTCGAGTGAGGTACACAATATCCTTGATAGGACCAAGGACAATGCTTTAAGCATACTTCTGAAATAGCCACCCTCGCCTTGAGTTTTTGAGCTCAATTAAGGTGCACATTATCCACTCGGGACCTGGGCTAAAACAGAGTTTTCACACTTTTCTTTTTCCACGAATCAAGTATTTCCACCCTCTTTCAACTTCTACCAATGTTTCAACTTTTCTTCTCAACATAGTGCATTAAGGATTACATTAGGATCAAAGACTTTGGTATCAATAGAAAGGGATTTAACTCAATCATGCGGCTTAATAAAAAAAATCAAGGCTAAGGTTCAATGGGGCTTCATTAGGGATAATTCATTAGGAGGCACTCAAAAGAGTCAAGAATTGGCTTTTTCAACGAAATGCCTCAATCGCCTTCCCTAAGTCATATAAGCTACTCATTCAACACACATGGGGCAAGTTCTAGATATCAATCAAAGCAAGAAACCAACAATCACTCACCACACATGGCATCACGACACATTTAAGGAATTTCTAGCATGCTCAGCTAAATTGCATTATGATGATTTCACTCAATTAAGCCCACTTAGATTCATTCAGAGTCAAAACAACGAACATATGTTTGTTTCAAGGTCACCTCTTCAAGGTTGCATAAACAATTGTGACTACCCATGATGTCTGGCAAACTTTCTAAGACAAGGTTTCAAAATGCCACAAGTTGGTTTCCCAATTCTCTACTCCTAGTGACTAATTTTCCTTTAATACGGTCGTCATCCATCCATCGTTTGGAACTATCACTCCTGTGACAACTCTAAGACTCAACAGAAAAACAAAATTAGTCCTAGTCGAATCAATGGGACTATCCTTAAGAAAAGTATCGAAAACAAAAGTTGAGGAACCCAAAATAAAAATAACATAAAAAAAAAGACTCGATAAAGCAGTAAAGATATTTACAAGTAGAGAGTCATCTCCCACCCCACACTTTAAAGCTTGCACTATCCTTAGTTCGCACAAATAAAACAAATTATAGAGTTAGAGACACTCCCTTGGGCCTCTAGTCCTCGTCGTCCTCATCACGACCATCCACAACGCCAGTGGCACCATCAATTACCATCAATGCAGTAGCATCATCATCAACAACATCCTCATTATCCTCTTCATCCATTGCTTTTTGTGCAGTGGCCTTATCATCATCAAGAGGCTCCTAAAACGTCGGACATATCCTGCACATGTAGGCTGCACTCTCCATCAGCGGGTAGCACTTTGCCAAGTTCACCATCTCATCATTAGTAATCAGGTGGCCGCCGATCCTAAGTTGCAACTCTGTCATGCCAAACATGCAAGCCATCCAACTATCATCTCTAGCTTTTCGTTCCTAAGCCGATAAGGAAGGTCTATGGGACTTGTCAAGAGCCTTTGTACGCATATCATCAACCATATCACAAATCAAGTATGGGCCATAGCAACAGTCATATCTAGCTCCTTCTCATCAATACCCTCAGCTTGTAGAAATCAGGTTATCAACCCTTCATAGCAAAACCTCCACCTCTTCTTGTTGAGGAATTTCAACATATTTTTCCTTAACACCGTGCCAAATTTAATGGGCATACCTTTCATCAACATATAAACCAACACTACCCTATCTCTAGTCACATCTGATGTGTGCTTAGCCAGTAAGAAGACACTACACATGATTTTAAGCCAAACTCGTGCCACTTGGTTCAAATTGGTATCCTTACTCCAGTCCCACCTAGCCGTGGACTCTACCCAACACAAAGTATGTCAGATATTTTAGTTACATTTCAGTTAGATACATATTCAGTTGGGAGTAGATTTAACACTGAGTTGGACTAGGATTTAACGTACCCTCATAGTCCCAAAACTACGTGCCCCTGTAGGATTATAAGTTCCCTCTATTGGGCATCATATTTAGTGATCACGCCAATCATGCCTTTATACCCCTAGGTATATTGGGTCCTCTCGATGGGGTAATACATCAGACTCCATGTTTAGCTCACGTGGTTTAGGTTGGTTAATAGTAGCTTCTATAGTCAAATTCTTAGTGTATTTGACCAGGTTTTCAACATTTATATCAGTTTACAATTCAACATGTTATCTTCATAACTAGCACTTGGTCATTGCATTCAGTTCAGTTCTTTTCAGTTATACTACAGTACATATCTATATCTTGTGTTAGATTCTATCATTACTCAATTATGCTTTGTTTAGCTCAGATATGTTTGTTCAGTTTAGTATATATATCCTGCATGCTCAATACATTCCAAGTACTGATGCATACTCTGCGCTACATGCTTTCATAATGTAGGTTCAGGTACTCAGCATCTAGATCACGCATAGATCTATTCTCTGACCGCATTCAACAACTTTCGTGGTGAGTCCTCATATTTCGAGAACAATACACATGCTTTCATTTTATTCTTTACTTTCAATTTTTCAGTTTTGTTAGAGTTAGCTGGGGCATGTCCCAACAACTCAACTCAGTTAGAGGCTTTTCAGACATAGTAGTAGATTTAGCTTTAGTTGTTAAGTGGTTGTTTCAGTTATCACTAGAATCTTAGTAGGTTTTATATATTCAAACTATTTGGGTTTCTTCCCACTTTCAGTTATCCATTGTTGTAGCTTCCGCATAGTACATGTTTTATTCAGTAACTCTTATAGTATGCTTATGATATGTCAGGAACAAGGTTATCTTGGGGTCACTCATGATCTTAGGTCCCGTGTTACGTCAAGGGGTAGTCTCGGGGCATGACATGCTAAGATAGTACCTAAGTCACATTATGATGCTAAAACCATGTTACAAGGTTTGGGATTAGGATACATTTTGATTCATGCTTGCAAAAATGATTGTGTGTTGTACTGGGTTGAACATAAAGATAGACAAGAGTGTCCACATCATGGTACTTCGAGGTGGAAAATTGATAATGGAAAAGATAATAAGATTCCTCATAAAGTCTTGCGGTATTTTCCATTAAAGCCTAGACTTCAGCGATTATTTATTTCTAGTAAAACAAGTGTGGGCATGCGGTGGCACAAAGAAAAACATCATGATGAGGAAATGTGTTAAGACATCCTGTTGATTCTGAAGCATGGAAAGAGTTTGACAAAAATCAACTATGGTTTGGACAAGAATCTCGTAATATTAAACTTGGTCTTGCAATTGATGGTTTTAACCCATTCAGTAACATGAGCACATCATATAGTATATGGCCTGATATTCTCGCTCTTCATAATCTCCCTCCTTGGAAATGCTTTAAGGACCCATTCATGATGATGTCACTACTTATTCCCAGTCCTTAAGCACGAGGAAAGGAATTGATATTTATTTGCGTCCTTTGATTGATGAGCTGAAAGAGTTACGGAGTGATGGTGTAGAGACATTTGATGCGTCAACTAGGAAGTGCTTCAAGATGCAAGATGCTATTTTATGGACTATAAATGACTTTCCAACTTATGGTAAGTTCTTAAATTATTGTTTTTCTTGGTTGAAAAGGGGTTTATTTATTTAAATATAATAATATGCATCCGTACAAGACCGGTGGCCTGAAGCATTACAATCAAACAGAGTACTTGTTAAGTTACCAACAAAATTCAAAATATCCGATATTAAAATAGGCATTTCATGCTTAGCAAAAGTTGCTCCATTATTGTCAGCAACAACAAAATTAATATGTAAGAAATGCAATTGTAATAGTAAAATAGTAATGGTAAACGTATTGCATTATCTCGATATTGATCCATTCAGTGCAGTACATAATCTTATTTTTTTAAGGTTCTATGTTATAGTTTAGGTTTTAAACTACTACTGGCATATATTATCTTTATATGAATTAGGTAATTTATTTGGATGGAGGACTAAGGGATACATGGCATGTCCTACTTGCAATAAGGATGCATCTTCAAAAAAGGTAAGAACTAAAATTTGTTACGTGCATCACCGTCGGTATCTTGAACCTAGTCACTCGTGGAGAAGAAGAAGCAAGAAATTTCATGGGAAGAAAGAAAAAAGATCGAAACCAAAAGAGCTATCAGGAGATGATGTCTTACAACAATTGGATTTACTCAATACTTATAGAGCAGGAAAACACTCAAATAATAAGAAAAAGAAACGTCTTCTTGAAGAGTTGAATTAGGTTAGGAGAAGTATTTTATTAGAGTTACCATACTGGAAGGGCTTGAAGTTGCGGCATAATTTAGATGTTATGCACATAAAAAAAAAATTTTGTGAGAGTATTTTGGGGACACTATTGGATATTGATGGGAAAACTAAGGACACATATAAAGTAAGACTAGATCTTAAGGATATGAACATAAGAAAAGAACTATGGTTGCAACATGATGGTTCTAGTTATAAAATGCCAGTTGATTGTTATAGTACGTCAAAAAAGAGAATATTTTTTGGGCATTTTAAAAATATGTTACGTTTCCTGATGATTATGCTACAAATATCTCAGGGTGTGTAAGTGTAGATGATGGTAAGATCACTAAACTCAAAAGTCATAACTATCATGTTTTGTTACAACGAGTGTTGCCAATTGTTCTTCGTGAATTTGTAAATAAGGATGTCTCTTTAGCATTAACTGAGTTAGGCAGTTTCTTTCAATGATTATGTTGTAAGACATTAAGAAGAGATGACTTAGAACAACTTGAAATGGATATAATTATTATATTATGTAAGCTTGAGATGATCTTTCCACCTACTTTTTTTTGATGTTATGATACATTTGCCTGTGCATTTGCCGCGAGAGGCCATGTATGGGGGACCAGTACAAAATTGTTGGATGTACAAAATTGAGAAGTTTTTGTGCATGCTTAAGCTTTATGTACGAAACAAGGCACGACCAAAAGGTTCTATTGCAGAAGGGTATATTATTGATAAGTATTTGACATTTTGCTCTATTTATCTTACTGATATTGAGACAAGATTTAACCATGAAGACCAAAATGATGATGGATTTAGTAAAAATGGTGAACTTGTTCTGGACATATTTGCAAAGAGTTTTTGGCCATATAGAGATGGAAAATATGATATCATACCAAACAAAGATTTTGATATAGCTCGTTGGTATGTGTTGAATAATTGCGAAGAAGCAGAACATTTTCTTTAGTAAGTACTTTTTCTATTTCATTGATGTTGACATTTTATTATTTTAAATTATTTCTATATAATTTTTTATTATATGCATGGAGCATAAAGAAGAGTTGTTGAACTAAGTTGTTGTGAATATAGATGAGAAACACAAAGAATAACTTCCTTTATGGTTCAAAAGAAAAGTAAGTGATTTTCAGAGAATAATCATGTTGTTTTTTTAAATTTTTTTTTCTTCTTTAGTAATTGAACACAATAAGTTTTTCTCGTAGATTATGCAGTTATATACTAAGGAAAAGTCAAATATCTATCAAGAAATTATATCCTTTGGCAATGGGACCTGATTTGCATGGAAGAACACATACTAGTTGTATTGTAAATGGTGTTAAGTATCATATTCAACGATGCGATGAATTATGTAAAAGTCAAAATTATTATATAGTTGTTGTAGGCTATCATGAAAATGAGGTGATTGACTTTTATAATATTATAATTGACATCCTTGAGTTAGAGTATGTTGAGGAAAATCGAGTTTTCTTATTCAAATGCAAGTGGTTTGATCTTCACAAGAAAACAGGGATGCAAAAAGATAATTTTTTTAAGAGCATTTGTGTTAAAAAATTTCGGTATGAACGTGATTCTTTTGTACTAGCTACTCAAGCAAAGCAAGTATTTTACATGGAAGACCCAAAATTGGGAGAGAATTTCCAAATTGTGCTCAAATTTCAAGATAGACACTTGTATGATGTGCCAGAGAAAGAAACTTTGGAGACTGAAAGTGATGAGTTAGATATTACAAATGATGAAGTGTATCAAGATATGTCATTGGAAAGTAATTCAATTGTCTGTGATACAGTGGATATGTTGAGTCAACTACATAGAGATGATGTTGATTCAGTTATCTTGGATGCAAATGTAATTGAATTAGAGGCTCAAAAAGAACATGAAGTTCATTATAACGAAGAAAATTCTGACCAAGAGAATGAAACAGTGATAGAGTACATTAGTGATCATGAGGAGAATGAAGGTAATAATGGCATTAATGACAATGAAGCTAATACAACAAGTGATGGTGATGATATTGGCTTGTGATGTAACCTCATAATAGTAAGGCAATTACATGTTAATAGCTCTTCTGCATTATGTATATCATGTTTGAAAACTGTCAAAGTAGCGGTCTTATCACTACAATGAAAATCATTTTTAGTGAAAATTATTTGTCGGTACTTGAAGGTAATAGCCAATAAAGGTCAAGTATCTTATCAAGTACTTAAAATTTTTTATTTTTATCTTTCCTTCATAATTTATTTCGTTCCCTACTTTTCTTTTATGCATTCAAAGGATAATTCCTTTTTTCCTCAAATCAGTATTTTACTTTAGAGACGCCCCCCTCTAGATCACTAACCGCTTTTGTTTTTTATATTTTCGTGTAAGGATTCATATCTTCAAACTAAATGTATATGAAGGGGATGAAATTGCTAGTTTGCCTCTCTTTTTTTAGCTACTTATTTCTAATATAGTGAATCAATTAACAATTCTAGTGCTATTACCTTGTTTAAGATGGTTTTACTGTGTTTAGCTTTTAGTTTCGGGGCTTCCTCATGGATAAACATGTTTTTTTTCTGCATGCATTGCCTTTGATTATCAACTTCTTTTGACAAATTGCATATGTTATTACATGCTTTATGTTGGAATCTTTATATCGACTCTTGGATTTCAATTACTCATTTGGAGTTTTATCTTCTTTTTTTTTTGTTGATATCGTTATATTACTGATATCTTAGTTTTAGTGTTGTTTTTACCTAAACTTGTTCTAAAGTGATTCAATATGATTGAGATTATTTTTGAAATTTCATTTGGTTTGAAAATATTTACTAAGCTATCTCAATTATGGTAGTTTGACCCTCTGGAGTTGAATCAAAAGCTATTTCTCAGTGATATTTTTTGTAGAAATTTAGTCATATATATATATATATACACATTTTCACCAAATCACTTACCAAATCATGTACCACAATTGGTAACGATCACTTACCAAATCACTTACCAAATTACATAGCAAAACATAACTACACCAAAGTATGCAACTCAACATTTCTTTAAACATGTTATGTATACCAAATCAGGTAAATTAATAAACCAGTTTGGTGTAAGAAAATATTTAAGACAACACTAACCAAATCACACACCAAAAAACTTACCAAATCACACATCAAAACATTTACCGAATCACATACCACAATTTCACACTATCACACTATCAATTACACCATATAATTTACACCAAATCACATACCACAATTTCATTGGTTTTATTCAGCCTATCAAACACTACATAATAAACTTGATATGAAATTTGGTGTTTAAAAAAATATCATAAACAAGATCAATTAAACAAAATCATCTACACCATCTTTAAGCATTATAACCAACATAATAATTTTTTAATTCTGATAGCTATACTATGTACACAAATATATTTTTGAAATTGATATTTACACTGGGTCAAAAAAGTACTAATTACACCAAATCACACACCATACATATTTGAGAATTAAGGCATATAATTCGTTAGCACACCAATCAGACAAACAAATACACCAATACACATACCAGAATTTTAAATTGAAGTTGGTCTTTGTATTTGCTCTAAAAAGTAACAATAACACCATAGCACACACCAAAACAAATTATTGATTTATGTGGTTAAAATAACACATGCAACATACCAATTAAACCAGATCACATATAATAAGAAATTTTCGAATTAGTTATTTATATATGCATAGTAACTTACGCTGGTGTAGCAAACAATTAAACATAAGGTTATACCAAAAAAAATTCAATGAATCAGCTGTTTAATAACCACCAAAGTTGATTTTTTATACCACCAAAAAATATCAATTGCAGAAAAAATATATTATTTAAACCTAATAATATACCAAAAACCTAATATCATACCAAATATGACAACTAATATTTAATGTTTATTCAACAATATAATAAAATCCATCCAATCGATTACACCATCCACTACTATTAACAAAATCATACAAATTTTATATTGCACCACATAAACGTACAATATAAACCAACGATTAATATTAAAAAAAAAAATTAAACACAGATGGTGAGAAAAATCAAATATATTAAGAATCAATCATTTTTTATTCAAATACCTGATGAGTCCCATCGCCCATTGTATTGTATTAGAATTGAAAATTTGTTGGTATCCATTTTCAATAGTCGATCATAGTAGATATGAAGTTTTATTTTTGATAGAAACCTCTCTTCATGGGAGAGAATATTTAACAAATCTGAGTAAATCAGGGAAGGTAAAATAATTGGAGAAAATTAAGGGATATATGTTAGACGTGGCTCGTATTTCTGTGTTTTTTTTTTTTTTTTTTAAATATTCTAGATTTGTAAAAAGTCTATTGCTATATAAGTGGAAAAAAAGTGTTGTTATATAGTAGTAATTAAGGTACTTAAGTTGTAGACTTAAGTTTTTTACCACAAATGAGAGAAATTGGTTGGTGGAAGAATATTGAAAAACTCAAAACTTATGAGTTAATTAAGTTTGAAGCTTGACTAAATATTGCTAATTTTAACATGAAATATCTTCGGGAACAATTGAAAAAGAAAGTTGCATCTAACACTTCATAAATAGATCACTATTTTTTTAAATTTTATTATTGGTTCAACTTTTTTTTTTTTTTTAAAAAAAATTAATTTTATATTGATGATGCTACTTCATGTACTCTACAATGATATTTATTATGAAATAATATTTTTTCCATTAATAACAATATATTTTTTCTCTTTCATGATTGACCATCTATTCTTGAAAAGTCTAATGTTAAATTTAACTTTTTTTATTTATATAATTTAGGTATACGTGTAAAAAAAAAAAAATTATCTGTGAGTGATGGTAAGAATTAAACCTATAACGTTTCTTATTTTTATATCACAAAAAAGTGTAAAAACACAATAAATTAAGAAAGTACTTATAAAACAAAATATAAGAAAATAAGATATCAAACATATAAGAGAAAAAATATATTAATATTAATAGAAATAATATTTCATAATAAATATCATTGAAGAGTACCTATAATAGCTAGCATATCAATATAAAATTATAAAATAAATAAAAATCAAAAGCAGAACAAATAATAAAATTTCAAAAGTTAATGTAGAAATGAATCTACTTATGAAGTATTAGATGCAACTTTATTTTCCAATTGTTTCAGACGATATTTCATGTTAAAATCAACAACGTTTAGCCAAGCTTCAAATTGAGTTAACTCATCAGTTTTGAGTTTTTCAATATCCTCCCACCAACCAATTTCTCTCATCTCTTTGACTTGGTCAAGTATAATGGTTTCCTTGCTTGCAACATTTTCTCTAATTTTAAAGTCTGCTAGTTTATCTTTGATTTCATTCACGTTGTTTCAAACACATGTCGCAGCAAATTTTGTAGTGTCGCTTAATTCTATATTTGAATTCAAAAATTGTTGAGCGAGTGCTTCAACAGTTGGATGGAAAAATGAACAAGGCTTATTCGTTGGAGAAGAAAGAACTATTTCTATGTCAACATCGTGTTGTTGAACGATTTCACCAGTCAATTTGTATAAACTCAATGGACGTTTTGAAAATGTGGCATACCGAGCGGCTTCATTTTCTATTTTTTTCATGGAAATTTTTTGACGTCCGACAGTCTTCTTACTGTCCATTACTAGAATAAACTAAGCTTTGTTGATGAAGTAATTTCAAGAAATGTACTTATAAAAGATGGATTATCATGATATTTATACACATAAGTTCTTTCCCAAATAGAAATAAATTAAATTCCTTGCCATATTATACATGGAAAGTATCCTGAATAAAAATTTAACTATAAAAATAAATTTATCAAATACTTAAAAATGTTATGCACTCGATAAAATTAGTGAAATTTGAAATTTTGAGTTATAAAGGGAAATATTTTAATATACTTACTTAATTATCAAATATAAATATAATCTGAAGAAACATTAGTACATATAAAAAAATAAAAATAAAAATAAATTTCTTACCTTATTATACATGGAAAGTAGCATGAATAAAATATAACTATAAAAAGAAATTTATCAAATACTTAAAAATGAAATGCACTCAATTAAAAGTTGGTGAAATTTGAAATTTTGAGTTAAAAAGGGAAATATTTTAATATACTTACTTCATTATCAAATCTAAATATAGTTTGAAGAAATATTAGTTACATACAAAAAAAAGTCAAAAAAATTAAATTTCCAACCTTATTATATATGGAAGTAGAATGAATAAAATATATCAATAAAAATAAATTTATCAAATACTTAAAAATGATATGCATAGAATAAACTTGGTGAAATTTGAAATTTCAAGTTAAAAAGGAACATATTTACCATATCTTATTTATCAAATATAAATATAATTTGAAGAAACATTAGTTACATAAAAAATCAAATTATTTAGGAGGTGTAAGACACAAGTACTCTCCAGAACTATATTCAAAATCACAATAACATATCTAAATTTAAGTAGGATCCTATAACCTCCACATCCACCCTACCAAACTAATTTATTCTATGTTTTCATGCTCCTGCTGGCGTGGAGTCAAGACCCAATTACAGTATCAATAGTGATATACATGTGTTGTAGAATGTATAAATATTTTATTTATTTTCAATTTATTTTTATTTTTTCTTTTATCTTTATTTAAAAAAAAACATTTCTTTTTTTCTTTGTTTTGTATTTAAATTAAATTAGTACATATATATTTTTTAAAAAAATTGCCTTATATTTAAACTTCTTCTATTCATTGCTTTTTTTCTTTTTTCTCTAGTGATTTTTTTTTTGTCTTTTTTTTTTTTTTTTTTTAAATTTAATTTCAAATGTCTTATACATGAAATAAATGTATTATATTAAAATAAGAGAAGGAAATCGAATAAAATAATTCAAGAGTTTATTTGTGCCTTATAAATCTCAATTGCACCTAATAAATTAATCAAAAACTTTTCTTGAAAATGAAAATATATTAATGTGCGTACTGAAAATTCTTACAGAATATTTATAATTATCAAGTCGATCAGATTCTGCACTTGCACTAAAGGATATGTATTAAATGTGTTTATTGAAATTCATTAAGTTCAAGTAGACATTAGTCAATATTGTATGAATAGATAGAAATTACATATATATAATCATTTTTTGAACTTCATAACATCACAAAAAATTGCATGCATTAACATTGATAAATTAAATTAGCTAATATCATGATTGGAATAATATTATAGGTGAAACTTACTCCATACATATACTAAATTACTTATACACGTATACTAAATTAATCCATGCATATACTAAATTCCTTACATTATAACTTATATATGTACACATCTCAGTGAATTAATTAGGACGAATGAAGTATTTTTAATTTATTTAATAATAAAGAGAATGGAAGATCCGACGTCACTTCAACTTATCTTTTGATTATTCGAAGTCACTTTAACTTATATATATAAATCAAATTTTTATATCGCCCAAAACCATACTTGATATTTTTGGGTTAAATAAATAACTTTTATAGGGTTGGTCTTGATACGTTATTCCTATAAGAAAATTCTTACAAAAATAACCACCATTCTTTTGATGTAGAAAAAAACCTATTACCCCCATAACATCACCGGCCAATTCCATGGTTATCACCAACAATGCTTGGCTGCCTCTTCCCAGTGGGGAGTCACCACCGCCTATAATACCCTCTTACTTGAATTCTTTAACCCCCCAAAATACCTAAGCCTAACCCTATTTCTATCGAGGATATTAAGTATGTTCATGATGAATCAATAGTGATTTAGATAGAGGAAGAAGTGAATAACATGATAACACAAGAAGATCATCATTTTTCCGTCATAAGAAAGTTCTATTGTTGGCTTGAATTAAATGAAATTCCCAAAATCCTCCCCATACAATGTGAAATAAAAGCAAAATGTAAGATTTAATTTTTGTGTTATAGACATGTGTTAATACATCTCACCACCATGGAAAACTATTACACGTGATGTAAAAATTTGCTTACTTTTCTTCAAGCAAAGGATGGTTGTTATCATATAAGATCCCATAAATGGAAACCCTGATTCAATTCGGAAGAGGAAACTACTACTGCACTTGCTTGGATATTCTTTCATATATTATCTTCCCATTTTCTGTCAAAGAATCCTTATTTACGATGAACAAGGCAGTTGGTAAGCCCATACATATAGATATGGCCACCAAAAACAAATCTAGATCTAGTTGTACCAAAGTAAAAGTTCAAGTTGATTTGTTGAGAGACTTCCTCAAGAGGTTCAATATTATGATCAAGAAAGTTAGTATTAAATAAGTAATCTCAACTTGGATAAAAATTAGGTATGATTATATGTCTAAGCATTGCAAGACATGCAAACTTCAAGGATACAAGGAGATAGAGTGTTTTGTACTACATCCTAAGTTGAGAGCAGAGAAAGTGGATGAAGAGAACCAAATTAAAGATCGTCACCGTGAGGAAGGAGAAATAGTTTTATCAAGTGACAAAGTTGTATGAATTCCTAATCAACTATTAGAAAACAACGTAGAATCAGAAGCAAAGAAGACAGGAATTTCTTTTCATGAAAGGGGTAGACATCAGAGAAAGCAATCAAAACAAATTTGGAATGCAATGAAGGATAAAAATGTTTTTACTCCCAACAAAGGAAAACGACCTCAAATTTAGAAGTTGGGTGATAAGGGAACATGGGTACAATACAAACCATTAACTCCTTTGCAACCTTGGAGGATAGAGAGAACAATATTCAGCTAATGGGTGAGGACCAACTAATTGAAGGTCAATTGTAGATAATCTAGAACCTCTAACTGAAGAGGAGATTGACAATACTTCATAGGGTGTGGCAGATGTATCAAGAGTTGATAAAAAATCAAGGTCCACTCCAAAGGACACAAAACAAGAAATAGAGAAAAAGTGCACCAAGAATATATAGCAAAAAAATAAAAATGCAGCACTAGACATTAAAAATTGTGATGTAAATACAGTTCTTCAACTCAACATTGACACATCGAAGTTTGCATGTGCTCATGAGCATGAGACATATATATAATTACATAGGAGGAAATAATTAACAATATACATCAGATCGAAAAAGAGGTTGATCATTTACCAAGATAGGTAGACCTACTTAAAGAAAATAACTCAAAGAAGAAAAGAGGGAAAACAACCATTGAGTGTGCAACTCCTATGAAACCTTTATCACAGAGGTTTTCCTCAGAGAAAACTCTAAAATGATGAATAATATACTATTTTGAAATATTAGGTTAGTCAATACTCAATAAACTTTTAAGAGATTGACTAATCTTAATAGAAAAAACATTGATAACTATAGGAGGGCCCTAAGCCATCATACTTATAGCTAATTGTTCTAGTAAGACTTAGTAATTTTCTTGAGAAGAACTTTGCATCCATATTTTGGTAGATACAATACAACAAGTTACTGTAAGAGTAGTATATAGAAATTGGAGGAATTTTTTTGTTCACACTTGTCTATGCAATTTGTAATCAAGAGATAGAGAACTTTGCAAATTGTATAATTGAATGTGCTTTGAGAAATCAAGGAAGGGAAAAACATTGAGGATAAGGCTAATGCAATAAAGAAAGCACTTGCTCACTATGTATCAGTTGGTTTAACTCACATTTCGCTGGAAATACTCTCTAGTGCTTCTTAAGGTCCCAACTAAGGTGTGGGAAGTTCCTTGGAACATTGTTATGATAGTGGAAAATATGTCGCATAGTACAACTATGTAAAGTTCAAACCCAACATGTATATAGAAAAAGAAAATAAACTAGCTGACTACATAGCTAATTTAGCTCTTGCAAATCATGTCAGACTAGAATTTAATTCTTACAAATGGTTGAGTGGTGATCCAAAAAAATACTCAATATAGTCAAGCACCAAATCTCTAATCTAATAATCAGGACCAAGAAAATAATTCAAGCTAGAGAGACGGAAACATAGAAAATAACATACATCACATGACATTCATATTTGCAGCAAGAGGATCTATAGACACCACATTTTTTAAGTAAACAATCACAATATTTTTAAGTTATCAACTATTTCAACCACTATTAACTCACATTAGATTCTCATATTTGAGATCAACTACTACTGAAAATTTCAGACGCAACATTTCAAGAACAATTTTTATTTCTAGATCTAGAAATAATAATGACCAGCTTTTATCCTTAAATTTTAATAATCTATAACGAGATTAGAATCTACCTGAAGCCAAGGTTAAGCAACATTTTTTGGAGCACATGAGGGATACATACAGAGAGACCCTGGTACATCTTGCTGCACATAAAACTAGAGAGAGGAAGAAAAAATGAGAAGAACATAAATAGAAGCTCGAACAAGATTACATATATAGAAATTTACCGATGACAATTGAGCAGTTCTCGGTGAACCAGGCGACTCTCCAGTCACCTTGGAGCCGAGATACAAATCAAACATTTGCTCTTCCATCATGAAGAGTAGAAGATGTTCGGAAGATTCCCTAGGGTTATTTTTAGACAAGGATTTATTTTTTGTACCTATTGAAATTTTATTTTATTTTTACTATGCTTTCAATTTTAGACTGTCATATGTACTCTTTAAATTATCATATATAAAAAAGACATCTTATGGCCTTATTAGTTTTTTTTTTTTTTTTTTAAAAATAATCTTAGATAAAATTGCCCTCCAAACCTAAATAATTAAATGAAGCTTAATATTATCTCATAATTTGTGTTTTGATAAATAAATGTATCTAAAAAAATGTTATTTTTTTCCTATTTGTTTGTTCATTCATTTATTCTTTTTTCCCCTCTTTTTCTCGTTTTCCCCTTCTTTTTATATTTTTATCTTTTCCTTCTTCTTCTTATTTCTTTCTTGGGCTAATCTATTTTATACATTTTGTAGTTTTAAAAAAATAAAATTTATCCCCAAAGATCTAATGAAATAGGGATTACTTGATTGTACACAGGAAATTAGTTAGGGCTAGTTAATGGATTTAGGCAAGTTGTTAAGTCGGTTAAGAATAAACAGTGTACATATATAGCTGTTCCATTGCAATGAGCCAGTTAAGCATTTTCTTCATTTTGTTGAAATAAGATCCCTTCCTCTCTTCTTTCTAAATGTCTCTGTAAAGTTTAACAGTGTTAGACTGAACAATTGCATGTAATTCAACATGGTATCATAGCTTCACACCCACAATTGTGAGGTTTATTGTAGTTGATTGTGCGATTTCAAGCTTCGCCGAGCTTCGTCAATGGCGACAAATAAGTTTGATCATAATCATGCATTGTTCATGCACCATTCCGACACCACTGGTGCTTTCATTATTCTAATGCACCTAACGGAATCTGACAATTACTCTATATGGAGCAGGGCTATGCGAATTCAATTGCTTGGGAAGAACAAGCTAGGAATTGTCGATGATAGCTGGAAAAAGGAGGATTTAGTGACTGAGTTAGGGCATCAATGGGAATGGTGCAACGTAGTTGTTCAAGAATGGATAATGAGTTCTATGACTCAGGATTTACGCACAGGCATAGTTTATGCGACAAGTGCAAGAACAGTTTGGGAAGATCTCCAGGAGTAATGATTGTATTTCTACGTATTTCTATAAGATACGGAATTTATGGGATGAATTTGCTAGCATTGTACCACCTCCCTGTCACTGCCCTAATTCTAAGGAGTTTTCTATGCATTTGGAAAAACAAAAGTTGATGAAATTTCTAATGGGTTTAAATGAAAACTACGACCAGTCACGTAGTCAATTTTTAATGGTTGATCCCACTCCTAATATCAACAAGGCATATGCCATGCTTGTTGAAAGGGAGAGTCAGATATCTATGACATCTTCCTCCATAAGTGGTAAGGGTACATATCTGGCTACTCTCATGGAAGGGAAGGGGATGCACACTGATTTTGGTGTTCATGTAGCAGGAAAGGCAATGCCTCATAGATACAATAGAGGGACTGCTCCATAAAATTACAATAAGGGTTCTACATCACAATCCACTTCACAGTACTATAATAAGGGGAAGAAAAATTGGGATCAAAAGTGTGATTACTGCAAATTGCAAGGACATGTGGAGGTTGATTGTTTCAGACTTGATGGATATTGTCACGTCCCGAAGCTACCTCCAGGAAGCGGACATGGGCCTTAGGATCATGAGTGACCCCAAGCTATCCCTGCTGGCATATCATAAGCATACTAAATAAACTGATGTAAAGAAATGCTGTGCGGAAGCTAAATTATCATGTAAACTGAAATGATGGGGGAAAACCCATATACTATCTGAATAAATGAAAAATGAGAGTTCAACAACAACTAAAAAGTCAAATTCAAACACTAAAGCTAAAACTAACTATGTCTGAAAATGACTTCTAACTGACTAGAAGTGTTGGGACATGCCCCAGCTAAATTTAGCAAAAACTGAAACTAAAACTAAAAGCAAAGGAATATAATCATGTCACTCGTCCTCTAAGAATGAGGACTCACCACTGATGCTGCTGAACTGAAGATTGGGAACTGATTTATGTGTGATCTGAAATCTGAGAACCTGAACCTATATCAAGGGAAGATGTAGCGCAGAGTATGCGTCAATAGTTGAAAGTTACTGAGCATGTAGGATAGAATAAAGTTGAACAATAAAATTAACTGAACCAAAGCATATATTTGAGCAATGATAAAATATAAGCACAATACTATACTAAGAATACTGAACATGAACTAATTGAATGCAATGACCAAGTTTATAACAAGCTGAGGCTGAAATCTAACTATGGTTGATAACATGGTCAATGCAATAGAATCTGACTGAACTGTGGGAGTTATTAATAACCGACATAAAACCACATGAGCTAAATGTGGTGTTCGATGTATAGGCCTTATTGAGAGGACCCAATAGACCCTGTAAGAGGTATAGAGGCATGACTAGCGTGATCACTAAAATGATGCCCACAGAGGGGACTTAAAACCTACGGGGCACGTAGTTCTGGGACTTGAGGGTGATTGAACTTAGTCCACTTGGTATTAAGCTTCTCCTAATTGATTATGTAATTAACATTTTATAGCTGAATTTTTGTAATACTGGATAGCTCAAATTACTGATATGCAAACTGAAAATGCAACATTAATATACTGATAATGATACATTCGAAAACTAAGGCATGTATATATAACTGAAATAACTGACCTAACATGTGTAATTCATGAACTAGAATAACTACATAACTAGGGTTTGAAATTTATGAAATAATCTACATAAAACGATACTGAATTCATGACAATCTGATTTGGATCATTCTAGCAGCTCAAACCTAACAATTTCTAACATTCAAGAAACCCTAGATTTAGATAATACTGAGGGAATTAAGATTCTAACTGAATTCTAGGGACTTAGTAGATTAAAGGAATCCACTAGTAAAATTCCACATACATGGTTACGAATAAAACGGAGAAACCTTTCGATTTTGGGCTGGAACTAATGAAAACCTTGTTGCATTTTGGAACTAGGGCTGGTCGACTTATTCTCCTCTATTTCTCTAGCTTGATTGATTATTTTGAGAAAGAATTGACTAAGGTAGAGTCTAATTAGTTTACTAGGCTAAAATTGAACAAAACTACGTAGTTTAAGGGTTAAATGATGTAGTTTAGGGATCCAACGCTTAGGGAAAAGACCAAACGACCCTTGACTTAAAAGCTGTCAGGGCCATCGTTTGGAGACTGGGAGCTCGAATTTAGGGATCTGACCTACAGCCCTGGACCATGAATCATGGTCTGACCTACGGATCGTAGGTCCTGGCGTGGGTCTACCCTTACCCAATTTTTCTAAGGGTTTTGAGGAAAGGTCGCAGGTGGTGAGCCACAGACCACCAAAATGGATCATGGGTCACCCTACGGTCCGTGGGTGGTGCCCGTCGGTGCCATATGCAACTTCTAAAATCTGCATTTTGGTGTGCTTTCAGATACGGGGTGGTACATTATATCGCCCTTAGGAACATTCGTCCTCGAATGAAGACTAAACTAGCTGAATAGGAAGGGAAAGAGCTGCAAACCCTACCACTAAGTACTAGAGACTGATTTATGACTGAACTAAGTTCCAAGACCGTTCAAATATGATGAAAATGCAAGTACAAATTGAAGGAACATGATACTAAGACTGTAGCTGAAGAGGAACTATTACCTCAAGCTGGAATGGAATCAAAAGGAAAGAGATGAGGATACTTGGCCTTCATGGCTGTTTCTGCTTCCCAAGTAGCTCCCTCTACGGACTGACTCCTCCACAAAACCTTAACTGAAGCGACTTCTTTGTTTCTAAACCTTCGAGCCTGACGATCAAGGATTTCAACTAGTACTTCTTCATAAGTGAGACTATCCTTCACAACCACACTTTCTAAGGGTACAATAGATGCTAGATCACCCACACATTTCTTCAACAATGAAATGTGAAAAACGGGATTCACTGCTGCTAGTTCTGCTGGCAACTCTAACTCATAATCTACTTTACCAACTCCTTTTAATATCTTGTAAGGGCCTACATATCTAGGACTGGGCTTCCCTTTCTTGCCTCAACATGTCCTCTAAGGTCTAAATGTTACGCTCTGCCCGACCATCCATTTGTGGATGAAATGTTGTGCTAAGATTAACCTGATATGAGAGGTAAATTGAGGACCTTAATTTGAAATGATAGACTAAGGAACCCCATGTAACTTGACTATCTCATTAATGTAAATCTTGGTGTAGTCCTCCATCGAATCTGTAGTGTTAACAGCTAAAAAATGTGCAGACTTAGTAACTCTATCAACTATCACCCAAATGGAGTCATGCTATCTACGAGTACGAGGTAAACCTATAATGAAGTCCATGTTGATCACTTCCCACTTCCAAGTAGGAATGTTGATCTCTTGAGTCATACCTCCTATTTTCTGATGTTCTACCTTGACTTGCTGGCAATTAGGGCACTTAGACACGAAAGCCGCTATATCCCTTTTCATACCATTCCACCAAAAGACTTCTTGCAGATCACGGTACATCATAGTGGTGCCTAGGTAAATATCTGGATCTATCGGCTTCTGCAAGAATCTACTGTCTCAACTCACCCACCTTAGGAACACGTAATCGACCCTGATAGTGAAGCAACCATCTCCCCCTTGGGAGAAAACCTCAACTCTTTGCTGATTGTCTGCACCCTTTAGTTAAAGCAATATCAGATCAGTATTTTGCTTTTCCTTAACTTCCGCTACTAATGAAGATTTTGACCCATTTTGAACTGTTATACTACCATCTGATATACTCATAAGACGAACTCCTAAGTGAGCAAGTCTGTGAACTTTCTTTGCTAGTTCCTTTCTTTCTTCCTCAACATGTGCTACACTACCCATAAATAGTCTACTAAGAGCATCTGCTACTACATTTGCCTTACCAGGATGCTCATGCACACTCATATCATAACCCTTGAGGAATTCAAGCCATCTTTTCTGGAAAAGATTTAGTTCTTTCTAGGTGAACAATTACTGAAGGCTCTTATGGTTTGTGAACACATCTACGTGAACACCATACAAGTAATGTCTCTAAATTTTAAGTACAAATATCACTGCTGCAAGCTCGAGGTCATGAGTTGGATAGTTCTTCTCATGAACCTGAAGCTATCTAGAAGCATAAGCTATAAACTTACCTCACTGTATTTACACACAACCTAGGCCGACTCTGGATGCATCACAATAGATAACATAACCATCTGAACCCTCTGGTAGAGTCAAAACAAGTGCTATAGTCAACCTAGTTTTTAGTTCCGCGAAGCTCTTCTCACAGTCATCTAACCATTGACACTTAACCTTTTTCTGAGTCAACTTAGTCGATGGAGAAGTTATGGATGAAAATCCTTCCACGAACCTTCTGTAACAGCCAGCCAAACCCAAGAAACTTCTGATATTTGTAGGAGAGGTAGGTCTGGGCCATTGTTTCACTACTTCGATTTTTTGAGAATCCACTCGAATCCCTTTGCTAGTGACAATATGCCCAAGAAAAGCAACACACTGCAACCAAAACTCACACTTACTGAACTTAGTGAATAACTGGCGATCCTTAAGAGTTTGCAGGATAACTCTCAGATGATTCACATATTCTTCCTCATTCCTAGAGTAAATGAGGATATCATCAATAAAGACGATAACAAATAAGTCCAAATATTGCTTGAACACTCTATTAATCAAATCCATAAAAGTTGCAGGAGCATTGGTTAGTACAATTGACATAACTACAAATTCATAATGACCATACCAAGTTCTGAAGGCAATTTTTGGGAAGTCACTATCTTTGACTCTTAACTGATGATAATTGGATTTGAGGTCTATCTTTGAGAAATGACTAGCACCTGAAGTTGGTCAAACAAGTTACCGATCCTGGGGATAGGGTACTTATTCTTGATTGTGACTTTTTTCAACTTTCGATAGTCAATGAACATCCTGAGAGAACCATCTTTATTTTTCACGAACAACACTGGTGCACCCCATGGGGAAATACTGGGTTTGATGAAGCCCTTATCTAGAAGGTCTTTCAACTGTTCTTTCAATTCCTTTAGCTCAAATGGAGCCATTATATAAGGAGGAATAAAAATCGGATGGGTATCTGAAAGGAGATTAATTCCAAAGTCGATTTCCCTTTTGGAAGGAACTCTGGGAAAATCTTTTGGAAACACTTCTGGGAACTCATTAACTACTGGGACTAACTCAAGGGTTGGGGTTTCAGAGCTTGAATCCTTAAATTGAACTAGATGATAGAGATAACCCATAGAGATCATCTTTCTGGCCTTAAGGTAAGAAATGAATCAACCCATAGGTGTTAAGCTACTACCCTTCCATTCTAGCATTGGTTTGTCTGAAACTGAAAACGAATGATCCTAGTTCTATAATCGACTGAGGTGTAACAACAATGTAACCAATCCATGCCTAGAATGATATAAAAGCCTACCATTTCTAACTCTACCTATAAGATCTGCTAGGGTGACTTTCTGGGAGACTGTGATAGGGCAATTTCTGTATACCCGTCTAGCTATAACTAGGTCACCGACTGGAGTAGAGACTGAGAAGGGTTCTGAGAGAGTTTCTGGACTGACACCAAAGTTTACTGCTATATAGGATTTATAAAGGAAAGAGTAGCCTCTGGATCTAACAAAGCATAAACATCTAAGTTAAAGACATGTAACATACCATTGACTACATTTGAAGAATCTTCCTGATCCTGATGAGCCTGACGAGCATACAACCTTTTTTGGCACTATCCGCCACATGTACCAGATGAGTTACCCTGCTAAGTCGGGCGACCTACTGGTGCTGCTAAAGTTGTAAACTAAGGTCTACCACTATTAACTCCCTGACCCTATTTAGTAGAAGGACAATCATTCAACCCGTGACCAGTCTGACCACACCTAAAACATCCTTCCTTTTCTACAAGACACTAACCCAGATGGTTCTTACCATACTTTGGACAAGTTGGGTAGGTTCTGGTGCCTGGAATACTACCTTGAGACTTAGAGCCTGATGTCTTACCTTTCTGATCTTATTGAAACGTGGAAGATAGAACACTAGCTAATGAATGTGTTGGAGCTGAAGACTTTTGCTGAAAATACGAGTGATTTCCACCACCCTATTTCTGTTGAGAGTACTCATAGCCACCTGTTTTAGCCTTCTTAATATCCTTAGCCTGTTCCCTAAGATTATCATCCTCAACCTATTGAGCATGAGTCATGGGCCGAGAGATGTTCATATTTTCCAGCAACATAGCATTCCTACACTCTATTTTCACTAGATCGGATACTCTATATAGAAACTTGTTCATTTGAGCCCTGGAATTGACAACCATGTAAGGAGCACACTTGGAGATTTGGGTGAACTTGAGCCCATACGCTTGGAATGTAATGTTACCTTGCCTCAAATTCATGAACTCCTGAGCTTTTGCCTCTCTTAACTCTCTTAGGAAAAACTTGTCCAGAAAGGTCTCACTAAAGCATTCCCAAGTGATAGGAGCTGCATATGTACCCCTGTTCTCTTTCCATTGAGTATACCAGATATGAGCTACATCCTTAAGCTTATAGGATGCCAATTCTACCCTATCATTACCTATCACATGCATCACTCCAAAGATCTTCTTGACCTCATCTATGACGTTTTAGGGATCCTCACCAATCTGTGATCCTACGAACTCTAGAGATTCATTCTAACAAAATTGCAAAGTCTGGCTGCCACTTATCCACCATTAGCATTTGCAGGAACTGGAACCTATTGGTTATTTTGGTTAGTCACACTCTGAGCCAAAAGTTGAATAGTATTTGAAAACTTAGTATCTAGGACTGAAGGAGCTGCGTTAGCATTGCGTGCATTCACATTCCTTCCAGAAGCTCTACAAGGAGGCATGATCTAAAAGCACATAATGTCGAGTTATAAATGAGGAGTTTGATCATACCTTACACACGATAAGAGTAACAAGAAATTGAAGTTTTCCTAGAACACTTCGTAGCCTCCCTCTCATTAGATGTGGTGCACTTCACACCCATGAAAAGGACTCTACTTAGTGTGGCTTTTATGACATCCTAGGACACTTAAACCTAAGGCTCTGATACCAAGTTTGTCACACCTCGAAGCTACCCCCAGGACGTGGACACATGACCAAGGATCACGAGTGACCTCAAGCTAACCCTGCTGGCATATCATAAGCATACTAAATAAACTGATGTAAATAAATATTGTGTGGAAGATAAATCATCATGTAAACTAAAATGATGGGGAATACCCATATACTATCTGAATAAATAAAAAGTGAGAGTTCAACAACAACTGAAAAGTGAAACTCAAATACTAAAGCTAAAACTAACTATGTCTGAAAATAGCCTCTAACTGACTAGAAGTGATGGGACATGGCCCATCTAAATCTACCCAAAACTGAAACTAAAACTAAAAGAAAAGGAAGATAATTATGTCGCTTGTCCTCGAAGAATGATGACTTACCACTAATGCTACTAAACTGAAGATCGGGAACCGATCTATGAGTGATCTAGAATCTGAGAACCTAGACATACATCACAAAAAGATGTAGCACTGAGTATGCATCAGTACTTGAAAGGTACTGAGCATGCATGATAGAATAAAGCTGAACAATAATCATAACTAAACCAAAGCATATATCTGAGCAATGATAAGAGATAAGCACAATACTATACTGAGAATACTGAACATGAACTAACTGAATATAATGACCAAGATCATAACATACTGAGGCTGAAATCTGATTGTGACTAATAACATGGTCAATGCAATAAAATTTGACTGAAATATGGGAGCTACTAATAACCGACATAAAACCATATGAGCTACATATGGAGTCTGATGTATATGCCCCATCGAGACGACCCAACATACCCTGCCAGAGCTATAGAGGCATGACTAGCGTGTTCACTAAAATGATGCCCATAAAGGGGACTTACAACCTAAGGGGCATGTAGTTTTGGGACTTGAGGTGACTGACCCTAGTCCAGTCGGTATTACGCTTCTCCCAATTGATTATGTAATAAACATTTTATGACTTAATTTTGGTAATACTGGATAACTCAAATAGTGACATGCAAACTGAGAATACAACATTAATATACTAATAATGATACATTCGAAAACTGAGGCATGCATATATATAACTAAAATAACTGATCTAGCATGTGTGGTTCATAAACTAGAAGAACTACATAACCAGGGTTTTGACTTTATGAAAGAATCTACACAAAACGATACTGAATTCATGACAATCTGATTTGTATCATTCTAACAACTCAAACCCAACAATTTCTAACAATCAAGAAACCCTAGGTCTAGATAATATGTAGGGGATTAAGATTCTGACTGAATTCTAGGGACCTAATGGATGAAAGGAATCCACTAGTGAAATCCCTCATACCTGATTACGAATTCCACGAAGAAACCTTTCAATTTTAGGCTAGAACTGATGAAAACCTTGTTGCATTTTGGAACTAGGGCTGTTGACTTCTTCTCCTCTATTTCTCTAGTTTGATAGATTATTTTGAGAAAGAATTGACTAGGGTAGGTTCTAATTATTTTACTAGGCTAAAACTAACCAAAACTATGTAGTTTAGGGGTCCAATGCCTAGGGAAAAGACCAAAGGACCTCTGACTTAAAAGCTGTTGGGCCAACGACGGACTGTGGCAGGACCGACGGTTCGTGCTGGTGAAATGTCATTTGAAGACTGGGAGCTGGAATTTGGGGGTCTGACCTACGGTCTTGGACCTCAGACTGTGGTCTGACCTACAGTTCGTAGGTCCTGGCATGGGTCCACCCTTAGTCAATTTTTCTGAGGGTTCTGGGAAAGGGTCGCAGGTGGTGAACCACGAACCACCTGAATGGACCATGGGTCACCCTACGGTCCGTGGGTGGTGCTTGTCGGTGCCATCTGTGACTTTTGAAATATGCATTTTGGTCTGCTTTCGAATACGGGGTGTTACAGATATCAACCTAATTGGAAGTCCATGAAGAAGGGAGTTGGAAACAATGCTTACAATGTTTAGGATGTAGGTGTGAGAGATAAGTCCATGGACCATTTAGTTCCTAATGATCTCCCAAGAGAACCTCAAATGAATATTGATAAGCATGGACATATCATGCAGATGCTTGATGGAAATGTTTCTACTGCTAATGTAATGCCTTACATGGTAGGTATGGTCCAAACCCCTATGTTTAAAAGTGCAAATTTGAAGTGGATCATAGATAGTGGAGCAACTAATCACATGATCTCTAGTCTAGATGTATTGCATGATGTATATATTGTTAAGACTTAACAAAATAGAAAAGTGTATTTACCAAATGGAGGTGTGACCGTGGTAACTCGTACTGATAGTTGTTAATTCACAGACATAGGAGAACTACATGATGTCTTATTTGTACTAGAGTTTCACTATAACCTTTTGACTATATCAAATGTAACGAAGGAACTCAATTTTTTTGTGTCATTCTACCCTGGATTTTGTTTATTCCAAGACCTTTCAACTAGGAAACTGAAGGGGATTGGTAAAGAGGATGATGACTTTTACTTTCTGGTTTAGTTACAAAACTTCTCTAACTCTAGAGTTCATGACATTGGTAAAAGATTTGCTTCCTATTATGACAAGAAACACATTATGCTATGGCATAGAAGACTAGCACATGCGTCAACAGGATCTATAAAAAATTTGTTAGGGTACACTCTTGATGATTGTTAAACAGTTTTGAGCAACTGTGAAATATTTCCTCTTGTCAAATATACTGGACTTCCTTTTCATAATAGTAGTACTAGATCTACTGAGGTGTTTACTTTGTTGCATTTAGATGTATGGGCTCCCTATAATACTCAAACTTTTGATGGCAATAAGTTTTTACTTACTATTGTTGATGATTTGTCCAGAACTACATGGGAAATTCAAAAGTGATTTGTTGCTGAGTCTTAAACAATTTTTTTTTAAATGGTTGCTAGTCAGTTTAATACCACAGTTAAAGGAGTAAGGACATATAATGGAGGGGGAGTTTATTAATAGTTCTCCATAGGACTTTTTTTTTTAAAAAGATTTGGGGATTATTCATTATAGGACTTGGCTCACACACCTTAACAAAATAGGGTTGCTGAGAGGAAGCACAGACATATTCTGGAAGTTGCTAGAGTATTACGGTTTCAAGGACATATTCCTCTTCAGGTTAGGGGACACTGTGTACTTACTGCAGCTTATATAATCAGACTGTCTTTTCATAGTCTAGAGGGAAAATCACCTTATGAGTTATTCTTTGGAAAGAAGCCCTGCATTACCCATCTAAGAACACTTGGTTTCCTTTGCTTTGCCAGTACACTGCCTAAGAATGATAAATTTGCTCTAAGAGCAATCAAATCAGTGTTTATGGGATACTCCAATGTTACCAAAGGTTATGTTTGCTATGATCTACAACAACAAAAGTTTATTATTAACAAAGATGTGCTGTTTAATGAGGAACTATATCCTTTCCAATATTTTCCCAAAGAGACTGAGCCTTTCTCCCACGTATCTCTTCCTTTTTTGATCCCTCTCTGTATGATGAATGTATTACTGATGATTCTGAACCATCTCCTGATTTGCCACCCCTTTCACCTAAAAGTTCCCCTCAAAGTTTGGTTCCTATTTCTACTGTTCCAGTTCCAGTTCCTCCTATTATTTCATAGTCTCTCAACCTCTTAGGTTGTCTTCTAGGCTCTCTAAACAACCCCTTTGGATGTCAGAATATGTTTCCAATCCTTCTGCTATCAATGTTCTATATCCACTTGCAGGTTCTATCTCCTATGATCAACTGTCTCTCACTTATCAAAAATATTAGCAGGCTTTTTTCTACTATTATTGAACCAACCTCCTATAAGGAGGTTATTCTAGATGACAAATAGTTGGAAGCTATGCAAGATGAACTGCAGGCTCTCCAAGATAATCATACTTGGGATTTGTTTCCTCTTCCAAATGGCAAAGTTCCTATTGGATGCAGGTGGGTATATAATGCCAAGCTAAAGGCAAATGGTAATGTTGAGAGGTTTAAAGCTAGAATTATTACAAAGGGCTAAACTCAAAAGGAGGGGCTTAATTTTCATGAAACTTCTTCCCATTGGTTAAAATAGCAGGACTGTTTTTTCATTAGCTGCCCAAAGCCATTGGCGTGTACATCACTTGGATGTTTATTATGCCCTAACTGCAAGGTGACCTTCATGATGAAGTCTACATATAATTACCAGAGGGTTTTTCAAGTCAGAGGGAGTCTAGGGTTGTATGCAGACTTGTCAAATCCATCTATGGGATTAAACAAGCAAGCGGACAGTGGAACTTGAAGCTAAGTGAAGCATTATTATATTTTGGTTTTATTCAGAGTAGTTTAGACCATTCATTCATTATTAAAAGGACATGTTCAGACATGGTAGTGATTTTAGTACATGTTGATGACATGTTAGTGACATGAAGCATTTTGACTCTTATAGAGCATACAAAAATTGTCCTGCACAAGGCATTCAAAATCAAAGATCTTGGTGAGTTAAAATTATTTCTTGGTATGGAATTTAGTAGATCAGCAAAAGGTATTCTGATGAATCTAAGAAAGTATGCCTTGGAGATTATTTCAGACTTGGGGTTAGGAGGTGCTAAGCCTGCTTGGACCCCACTCGAAGCCAATATGAAACCGACAACTCAAGAATTAGATTATGTCACAGGAGAGAAGGATGATGAACCTTTTGAAGATAGAGAATTGTATCAAAGTTTGGTAGGGAAGATGTTGTATTTGACCATGATAAAGCAGATATTGCTTACTCAGTTCAAACACTCAGCCAGTTCTTGCAACAACTAATGAAATCACACCGGGAAACAATTGTGAGAGTGATGAGTTACATTAAAAGAGAACCATGACTTGGAATTTCATTAAGTAACAAAAGCTCAAACAAGCTAAGTGTTTATTGTGATACAGACTATGCAACATGCCTAAATAAAAGAAGATCAGTATGATAGAAGCAAATATTTTTGAGGAATTTCAAGATACTCTTCCTATTGAAGTAGATGTCTCTCCTAGGCTTCTAAAAAGTGCAAGAAGAGGGAATAATAAAGGAAATGGGAATAATAATCCGTCAATCAGAGTTTAGCCCATGTGGTGTAAATCAATTTATAAGGGATGAAAGATTTAATATGAAGCAGATGCTTCACAATTTTCATAAATTCTCCTTTATTGGTTTACTAGAGCCTTTTTAAGAATTCAAGGCACATTAAAAAATATACAAGAAGATTGAAGATGTTACTAGGAATATATACTTGCAATGACAAAACCTGGTTTATTTAATATAGATTCAAATTTTGATTCTATAATGATCAAAGATTCTGAATTAACTTATTTTACTATTGTAGAATAACAATCATGCACATAATTTCTTTGTCACTTTAGTATATTCAAAATGCAGTGCAAAAGAAAGAATAATGCTTTGGGAAGATATATATCAACTGGTAGAAGGAATGGACAACCCCTAGTTAATTGGGGTATTCCAGGGTACTTCTAAATTCGGAGGAGAAAATTAGAGGTTTACCGGTGCTTGACTCTGACCATAAACATTTTGAAAATTGCATTTCTTCCTGTGACTTAGAAAAATTACAATTCAAAGGAAGCCCATCTACATGATGGAATGATAGAGTTGAGAATAATTGCATATTTGAAAGGTAGGATAGAGAGCTCACTGATTAGGGGCTGCAAGGATAGTTTGATCACATGGAGGTGGAACATTTAGTAAGAACTAATTGAGATCATGGTGCTATGTTCTTAACTCTTGAAGCAAGGGGGGGGGGAGGAGGCACAAAATCCCTTTAGATTTCATAATTCTAGACTGAGAATGAGTCTTTCATTGATGTAGTTAGACATAATTAAAAGATTTATCTAACACGTCAATGTCGAGAAAGGCTAGAATGGGTCAAGTGGTAAACTCACAAGCCCAAAAAGTGGACCATGGAACCTTTTATGGAGCCCAGACGGGCCGTGAAAGGGACCACGGTTCGTTAAAGGGCTCATGGTAGGTTTCTAGAACCTACCCCATCCAGGCTTCACTTTGGTTGACACCTAGATGGTTCGTAATGAGGTTGACAGGCCGTCAAAGTGGTTTTCAAGTGGGTCAAGTTAGTAGGGGTCCTCCCCTACCCACTGGTCATGGTCTACGAGCGTCAAAATAGCCCGTAAAGCCCCACACATCCCATGAAGCAGTCTGTGAAGAGTTTTCATTATAATAAGAGTTCAGGGTCAACTTTAAACAATCATATCATTTAGCATAAAAAGAATTAGGTGGCCCATGACCTATCAAATTAAAGATCTCTGAGTCGTCTTTCCAATTCCACCGAGTTTGCATAATTCAGAGCTTAGAGTAAAAACCTATGCTTGAAATAGTGAAGCCCTCTCATGTAGAAATTCATCACGAACTATATGATGGGCCGTGGTGCTCATGACGACCCATTTTTGCTTTCCAGTGAGCCAATTTGGTGGTTTTTAAGTCAGAGGTTGTTGGGTCTTTTGCCAATTGTTTTAACTCAATACTATGTTGTTTTTCCTTCTACCCAAATCCCTATATAATGATTTTAAACCCCCAAATTACCCAAACCGAATTCATTCTCTTAAATTTCCTAAAGTTGATCAAGCTCCTTCTCTCAAATATTTCTCTCTCTAGAAGTGGAAGAAGAAAGCTAGGGTTTTAAGATCAAGCCTCCTAATCTTCCATTGCTTTAAAGCTTTTGGCATCAAGTATTATTGGTTTAATCCATGGAAGCCTTTCATCCATGGAGTTCCCAAATACTCCAATTTACAAAGTTAGAATTCCCCAATTGAGTTAGAGTTTTCTTCCATGTCATGGGTTCCTTTCAATGTTGATTTATTTGACTGATTTATGAACAAAATGCATGAATTGAAGTAATTGCATGTTTTTAAGTTGATTTCCCATGAACCCATGCATAACTCATGTTTTCTAAGCTATGTTTATATAATGTGGGTCTTGAACTATGAAAGATGAATTTTTTAAAATATGCATGTTTTCTCTTTATAACATTGATGTAAATGAATTTGAAGATGCATTAATGCTGAAGACATGATGAAGCTTATGAATTATTGAAATGAAAGCATGTTCAGGAAAGTATTTTTATGACTCAATAAAGCTTATCGATGAGATTGTCTATATGTTCTATGATGCTTGGCCACATGGCATGAATGTCATCTAGATTTGCCCTCAATGCTTTTCATACTATTTTCCTAAATTAGGTCTCAATTAGTATGGTATTCGTATATGCCATCAATGATTACATACCAAGATTTCAAAACTATTTACATTAGTATTAGGGGCATCTCTAGCATGATGTAAATGACTATGGGCCTTAAAAGCTATTATGAAAAGATCATAGATGGTGAAAGGTTTTCTCACACATGGTGTAAGGATCTATCCTATGATAAAGCCTGTGGCAACTACCCATGTCTCTTAATTATAAGATAAGTCAAGACTTAATAACTATTCAATGGGATTTATGCTTAGCACCGAGGGGATATTGAGTTGGAAGCTCCTTTGTGTTGAGGCCAGGTTTCTAGTAGAAATCTCCTTATCCCTTACCTATGTTCCCCTATAGGATGATGGTATAGATAGAAATTACATCCATTTTAGCTCAGATTCATGGTTCTACCTTGGCAAGTAGGACAACCCTTTTCGGTGTGGGAGACACCGGGGGATCATGTTATAGCTCACATGGTCTTTATGTTGGATAAGTATAATTCTCACAATAATAATGAACTAAGGTTACTTCAATAAGTATCTCACATGTGTTCAAAGACGGTTTTACTTGCATTGATCATGATTTTGTTTTATGTTTTCTAACCCTCTTATCTTATGTTATAACTTGGTTTTCACATATTCTGTCCTTTTTATCATGATTTCATATTTTTAGGCATGTCTATCATACTTAGTGCATTTTTGTACTAAAGCATACTCTTGCCTTTCCCTAGATGTAGGGTCTACCGATTTCGATTCGCACCTCCATGGCTAGGATCTCTTAGTAGTTGAAGATTGAAGATTGGTTAGGCCTCATGTTTTGAGGACCAAGCCTTTGTTTCATTATGTCTTTTTATTTTAGCTTTGAAATTGATATATGGGTTACATCCCGAGTTATCTTTTGTACTAGATGGCTTGAGACAATGTTAGACTTCTGCTTCATTTTATATGATTCTATGATTACAATGATTTTTTAAAATCTATTGATTTTTATTATATTGTATGATGTATATTAAGTGGCTTATATGAGGTCTCTCGGGGTTTTGTACGCCGTGTGATGTCTAGGATGTACCCTTGGGTCGTGAAGAACTTGATATCAGAGCATAAGGTTTAGAAAGGTCATAGGAAGTCTCATGAACCATGTCGAGTAGAGTCTTGTTCATAAATGTGAAGCATGCCACATTTATGAGTTAGAGGCTATAAGATGTGTAGGAAGTTTCGCTTCTTTCATTATTCTAAATTCGTGTGATAGAGTGTAACTCTAGGTGTCCTTCTCTCTTAACCCCTATTTATGCTTTTTAGAATATGCCTCAACGAAGGAATCCCGTGAGAAGGAATAGAAATGTTCGTGAAAATATGACACAAGAGGTTCTCCAAGTGCCAATCGACCCTTTAGCCAAGCAAGTGACTAATGATGAGTTTTGAGCTGCATTTCATGTATTGGCCCAAGCTATGATCGCTCAAGCAAATAAAGAGGTTATGGCTCCTGCGAACCCAAGGGTAGTTACGGCGGCAACAAGGGTGAGGGACTTTATTAGATTGAATCCTCTGAAATTTCATAGGTCTAACGTTAAGGACGATCCTCAAGAGTTCATTGATGAGGTGTATAAGGTGTTGATGATCATGGGAGTGACGCTAGTAGAAAAGGTGGAACTCGCGGCTTATCAACTTAAGCGTGTTGCTCAAGTTTGGTTCAATAAATGGAAAGAAGGTGGTAGATGAGGGTCCTCTTGATTGGGAGAAATTTAAGGTAGCTTTTCTTGATAGGTTCTTTCCCTTTGAGATGAGAGAGGCAAAAGTAATTGAATTCATTAACCTTCGCCAAGGGGATAAGAGTGCGAAGGAGTATGCTTTGAAATTCACACAGTTGTGTAAATATGCTCCAACTATGGTTGCTGATCCAAGGGCAAGGATGAGTAAGTTATGTTGGATGCTTCCAACTTAGTGGTCAAAGAATGCCTAACAACTATGATAGTTAAGGAGTTGGATGTCTCTCATTTGGTGTGTCATGCATAACAAATAGAAAAAGGAAAGCTTAAGGAGAAAACTAGGGATTCAAAGAAGGCAAGAAGGGATGATATTGAGTCTTCACATTCAAGGTTTGATGGAGGAAATCGTTCTCAAGGTAAGGATGGTAGTGAGAAAATGTGGCCTGAGTGTAGGGAGTGCGGGAGAAGACATGACGGTAAATGTCTAGCTGGTTCTAATGCGTGCTTTGGTTGTGGTAAGATGGATCATAAGATAAGGAATTTTCCTTTAATTGTTAGAAATGAGGGAGATACCCGTCGACGGGCTCAACCCTACCCTTCTTTCGGTCCTAGTGGTGGTTGGAAACAAGATAGGTTCTATGCTCTTCAGAATCATCAAGATCATGAGGGTTCCTCAGATGCGGTAGTTGGTAAGTGAAAGTCTTTTAGCTTGTCGTTATGCATTTCTTGATATTGAGTGTTTCATTGGATGTGATAAGACTCCATGTATGGAAATTGTGTTTGGAGTAGTCCTTGAAAATCCTTGTGGAAACTTCTTAAGTGTTTATTTTTATCAATGGTTTAGTGGTTGTTAAGACGTTGGTGTTATGTTTGGGCTGAGGGAGATGGATTTGAAGGGACTAGTGGGGTTTTGTCCCAAGGGGGAGATAGTGTGCTTCATTGTTGGTACGTGAGTAGAACTATGTTGATTTGGAAGAGTTCCTCTTTATGTTTTGATGAGTAAAAGTTCGAAGGTGATGGGATGTCTTAGTACCCTATCTCTTCCCTTTATCTTTGAGTCTAGCTTGAGGCCTTGGCCCTCATGATTCACTCTTTAGGATTCGAGTGTCTTAGTCATCTTCATGTTTTCTCATGCTTGCATGCTCATGGAAAATTTGATTTTCAAAAATATGATTCAGTATAATTAATTGATTTCTTCATGTAGGGTCCGACGATTCCGATTCGCACCTCTATGGCTAGGATCTCTTAGTAGTTAAAGATTGAAGATTGGTGAGGCCTCATGTTTCGAGGACCAAGCCTTTATTTCATTATGTCTTTTCATTTTAGCTTTGAATTTGATGTACCGGTTACGTCTCAAGTTCTCTTTTGTATTAGATGGCTTAAGACATTGTTAGACTTTCTCTTCGTTTTATAAAACTCTATATTTGCAATGCTTTTTTTAAATCTATTAATTTCTATTATCTTTTATGCTGTATGCTAAGTGGCATATATGGGGCCTCTCAGGGTATTTTACACTATGTCACGTCTAGGGTGTACCCTTGGGTTGTGAAAATTTGGGAGTACTATTGAGCACCGAGTTGGGTAAGGATTTAGGTAACCCAAACCCCATAACTGACAACTAACATAGGATAGGATCGTGTTGTTACTTTAGACGACTCCTCATAAAGCTCTAGTAAGGGCCTAGATGTTGGATCCATTGGTCCAGTTAATTCTTTACCCTGATAAAGTATTTGATAGCTCTTGAAACTTGGACAAGACGTTGTATCATCACGAGACTCATAGTGATGATTGGCGGTTAGAGAAACTCTCCAGAAAATTAAAGTATACTATTTTAGCATTTGATAATATTGTATATATCTAAGTTGTAAAGCTTTGTTGTTTTCAATGCCTTGGAATGCTTTACTTTATAGTTATCCAATTTTTAGTGTTTCTCCAAGTTGTTCCTCGGTTATGTATGTTAAATCTTACTAGTGTTTCATTTAAATATTTTACATAATGCACATTCAATTTCCTAATGCCATTCGGTGCTGCATCTTTTAAAGATGCAGATAAATCAACTCAGGATTGACAACAGACGCTCATTGAGATCATTTCCATCAGCTTTTGGTGAGACCTCCTTGCTTTCATAAGGCTCTAGTTCAGTTATTTATCTCATTAATTAGTAGAAACTCTAATTTGTTATTCAAGTAGTTGTGGGTCTTACCTTGACATCTATCCTAGTTCAGTAGAGGCTTCATAGACATGTTAGCAAGTAGTTAAGTCTTGATCTTAAGATATTTTAAACATTATTATTATGATAATTCATACTTATATTTCAGAATTTTCATAAAGCATGTTCAGAGGTGTGAATGTTTATCACTTTTGAAGCTTCCGCATAAGTGTTTAGCCTTTCGTTCAGTAGTAAGCCAGGCCAAGGTTTAACTTGGGACCAATAATAGTTTTCGACTGTTGGTCACACCAAGGGTATAGGCTCGAGGACTGAATAGGTTGATGAAGTGAAGTTTTCATTTGTTCAACCAAACGGGTGGAGGATTAAAAAATCTAAACATAACCTCACAAAAATTGAAACTAGTTATCTTTTTGTGGATTTGTGTTTTGGTGGTGGCATTAATTTTTTTTTTGGATTTCAATCCATAGAGTTCAGATCTATAAATGACAAACTAATTTTACCTACGGTTTCTTTTGCATCATCCAAATCCTAAGCTTACAAAATCAAGAAGATTGATCTTTGCAGTGAACATATTCATGGATAATAATATATGCAAGAAAGTTAACTTATGAGACTAGATCTAAGTATTTCAAGACAGTGAAGATGAAGGTTTAGTAATGATAGAAATACTTAGCTTGGAAGATGAAGCTGAAACAACATCGCCTCATGAAACTTATATCTACGACTTGTTCAATGTGAAATTCTTTATTTATTTGAGGTAGCATAACGTTGTGGATGAGTTGGATTGGCTGAAGATGACGATGATTGTCGCCACCACCTTTTCATCTTCCTCTGATGACATTTTTAGGGATGTGTTATTTATCAACAACTTCACACTTCTCGATATTTCCTTTTCTCTTTAGCTTTTCTTTTATTTTGTTTTGTTTATTTCCTTTAATGGGCCAGGTAAATTTTATTGGGCTAGGCTATGTACAAAACTGATTTTGAAATAAAAGAGGCTTTAAGCCTCAAACCTTTGTTTTAAAAAAAGGTGAAATTTCAGAACAATAATATTTTAACATTTAATAGGACTCTTTAGCATCACTTTCAATATTTATTAAAATGTCATTATTTTTGTTTGTTATAGGGTTGATTTATATTTTTTTTTTCTTTGGTTTAACTTAATAGAATACAACTAAGAAATAACAAATTAGAGAAAATCGGGGAAGAGAATCTTTCAAATTAGGTAAATAGTGCTTAAAATATATCATTACTTACTCTATAGATTAGGAGACTAAAATAGGCGAAAAATTCTCTCGTCTTCCTGATCCTCCAGTAGCAACTTTCTATTCTCCATTGTTGATTCTCATTATTCATAGAAGACAAGACAAATGATCAAGGTTTTTGCCAAAAAAAAAGAAAACGATACAAATAGATAAGCAAACAAATTGGCGCTGGCAGCAAGCTATTGAATTGATACTGAACAGCACTAAGGCTGTTGGATGTGTCGCTGTGGTCTAAAATCCATCTTTGTGGATATTTCTTTGAAAGTTTTATTCTGAATTCAAATTGTTTTGGATACAACAATTCAAAGAGTTATTTTGAACACAATTTGAGTTTGATACAACAATTAAAAGATCAAAATTTGTATGTTTATCTGTTTTGAATTTGTATGCTTGTTTGGTTGTATGCTTTTTGATACATAATTTGTATTTCTTACCTATTGTGAATACACATGTCCACATAAATACAATTTAGATAATGTGATACAAATTGTATATTCAAGCTAATACACTTTATAGTACAATTATGTTCTAAATACATTTTTTACTTTGTAATCTATTTGGGTTACAAACAATGAATGATTAAATAATTTTATTTTTTTGTATGTTGGAATCTTGGAATACAAAATAATTTGGAATTATATTTAGTTGACGTTCAATAAATTAGACATTGGATATAATATATTTTTGGAATACATAACAAACAAGAAATACAATTTTTTGGAATCAATTTCTAAATTGAATGTACTTGAATTTCTATGTAGGAAGTTTTGAATACACATTAGCATTTAAAAACAATTTATATGACGTGATACAAATTTTATATTCGATCTAATAAAATTTAGAATAAAATTAACTTCAAAATACATTTTAAATCTGTAATTTGTTTGAGATACATAGTGAATGATTTAATGGTTTTGATTTTTTTTTTATGTTGGATGCTTGGAATACAAAATAATTTGGAATTCTATTTAGTTGATGTTATATAAATTAGACATTGAATATAATATATTTTTGGAATACATAACAGATAAGAAATATATTTTTGGTCATGGAGTACATTGTTTTTTTGAAATACAAATTTTGATTGTTACTATGATTGTAAATTTGTATATTTTGATGACTAGAATACAAATTTTGTTGAAATTTTAAGAATGAATGTACATTTTTGAAAAATATACAAACCAATGTAGTATTCTTTCTGAAAAATATGTTTCTTAATTAACTACTAAATAAATACAAATGCCATAATACAAACCCAATCATGAAAACCATAATACTAACAAATACTCACATCATACATATTAGAATGAATTTAATTTAAGAAAGGATACAAGATAAAAAAAAATACAATTACATTGTGAATGAAATAAATGGATACAAATATGGTTCTTAAAGAACTAACGATCAATTGGGCATACATATTGGAATGAATACAAACTAATAAAGAAATATAAGTTTCATTATATGAAATACAACATGAAAACAAGAATAAATACAAATACAAGTTTGATGTTCAGGAAGTTGTTCTTCCTCAATTTGATCTTCATCAAGTTTTTCAACTTCGCTGCTCGTAGACAATAGTACCTATACTTTTTATTTTCTTGATGATGTTTCTATTTCGAATATTGAGAAGATTTTACATGTGGATTGGGTCATGTAGATTCTTAGATCTGCTCTCTTCAACCATTTTAATCACAAAGCCTACATTTTCGAATAATCCTTGAGTAATGCATAAATCAAAAGGGGGAAAATACCCAAAAAAATTATGATTAACTGGGATGCCTCTTGTAATCCTCTTTGAATCAGACATTATAGCGAAAATCAACTTTCCCTAACCTAAAACCCTAAATAAAAATGTCGAAATTACTAAATACAAAACAATATATATAAAAGCAAAAAAATGTATTTGATATATGAATGTTAATAGTGATTACTACTATATCTCCAATACAAAAACAAATCACAAAAAAATCAAATAAAATGGTTAAATTGTGATAAATCAGAAATATCCAATATCCCGAAAATCTCAAAAGATACTTGATGATAACATATTTACCTGTATCAGTGGGTGCAAATATTTTGAATGATTTCTCATATTTCTTTTTAACAAAGGATGAATTTCGAAGAGAGATACCATGGAGTCTAGTTAAACAAGGAAAACTTTAGGCTATTTGAAGTGAGAGAATATGGGTAAAAATCTTGAGAGAGAGAAAAGTCCGTAACAGAGTCAAATCAAGCCAAACATGGGCCCAAGTTGAGAAATAAAAGGAAGGGAAAGAAATTATATTAGGATACACTTTATTTGCTATATAATTAACATATTGATATTTTGAATAATTTTTTAAAGTGTAATTGCATTTGACAAATATGTTAGGGATTTTGATTAGTTAGCTAATTTAATCTTTCCTTAAAAAAAGTTATTGGTTGATATTGTCATACTTTTTATATCAAGGGAGAAGAAAGAATAAGGGAAATCATCAATTAATTAGAAGGGTAGGAATGATAACATGTGTAGATCAAGTTTCAAGTCTGGCATTGTTGACATATTCAAAGACCAAGCACTTCTCCTCTTTCCTATAGTAAAAAGTTATAATAGGAAACAAGTTCTTATGGTTCGATCAACCTAAGCTAGCAAAAATTTTATTCAAATTAAACCCCAAACCATACATTTGTATATCCGTTCTCTTAATTTGACATTGGTTCAGAGTCAAGTTAGCTAAGCATAATCATACAAAAATAGTCTTCACAGTGGGTAATCTAGAACTTTTGACTCTACATGCTACATAGCCAAAAATTACGCATGGATCACGTGAAGATCAAAATTTCAAAATCATCAATTTTCAAGGAAATTATGTGTCTCCACAAAATATTTAAAAAATAATCAAATCTATAACGTCCCAAAAATTTCTTAGTTAAGACTCTTGTCATTCTTTATGGTGCATAAGATTTGTACTGAGTGGTTCTAAATTTTCTTAGATGTTAAGGTCGCTAAAATTCCTTGGCATAAAGTTGAGTTGAAAACTTTCCTTCCAATTGAGTTTGGGTCAACATCAAACAACCATATCTTTTAGCACATACAAAATTAGGTGTCCCATGAGCTATCAAATCGAAGGTCTCTCAGTCTTCTTTCCAACGCCACCAAGTTTGCTGAATTCCGAACTCCAAGTAAAAAGTTATTCTTGTTTGAGTGAATCCTCTCCATTTAAGGCTTTCCATTCGTTTTAGGAAAGGGTATTTTGGTCTTTTCCTTTTCCCCACTTGTCTTAATATGATTTTCCTGACCTAATTAAGGGTCTAATCAGAATCTTATTACCCATTCACGTTCAAAATCACTTAGGGTTTTAGAGCGAGGTTACAAGAGGAGAAAGTTAGGTTTTCAAGTGTTCTTCAAGATTCGCTTATTTTCACCAAGAACCTGGTTCTTTCTAGGTATGTGAGGTTTGCCATAGTGATAGTTCTTCCATTAATTCATCCATGAAATCATTTATGTAAAGATTCTTGAGTAGTTCTTGAGTTTTAGCCTCATTGTTTATCAATGGAGGTTTTGAGTTCTTGAGGTGAGGATCTTGCTAATAAGTGGTGTTTCTTGATAGAATTTGAGTGAGATTTCAATGAATTTGTGTTAGGTTTATTATCAAAAGAGAGTTTGGAAGAAATCAATAGATTCTAGATGAGTTAGGACACAAAATTTTACAAGAAAATTCATCAGTTTTCTGGGTCTGGGCTGGGGCAATGCACCACCATAACACCAGGAGGGTTGGCGCCTTGCGCTAGCAGTGCATCCCAAAGCATCCCCAGCACTTTTGGGAGTGGAGCGGCGCCCCACTGCTACGCCATGGTCATTAGGCCCTTCCCTCCTCCGTTCTTCGACTTGTATGTGTTCCTTTGAATCGTGTGTTTCCTTGATATTAAATCTTAAAGTATTCATTAATCATTAAAAGATCCTACATATCCTAAGAATATCTCTTAAATTACATTTCAAATTAAAGAGAGATTAAGATGAAAGTTCAAGAGAATTCTTTGAGTAAAATTTGAGAATTCTTTTGAAATTAACCATAATTTTGAACTAAGCCTTAAAGAAGTAAGTATGAGAATGAGAAGAGTTGTACTCATGAGTTCTATATTGTCATTGAGATCCTTGAATTGACTTGTTCATGTCTATAATTCCACATGAACTCTATGAATTTAGAATTCTTGAGGGGAGTAGTATCATTGAGTTTTGAGTTTCGAGTTCTTGAGTCCTTGTGTTCTTGAGTTCTTGAGTTATGAGTACTGAGGTTCTGTATTGCTATTAAGATCCATGAATTTAGTCGCTCATGTCAATAATTCTACATCAACCCTATGAATTGAGTTATAAATCTTAAGAAGCTTTTTAAAGCCAACACTTGAGTTTTAAACTGAGTTTTTGAGGAAGTAAAGATGAGTTTTGAGAAAAGAGTTTCTAAAACATGATTAGTATGACAATCAAGTATGCCATCAATGTTTAAGAAGTATGGTATTTAGATATGCCACCAATGTTTATGCAGTATGACTTCCCGAGTCATCAATGATCATATTAAATTATGATTTTGATATATTTTGAGATAAAATTTTCAAGTATGAATTTAGTAAGAGTATAAGGGAACTAAGTATTCCCAAGGTATCAATTTTTACATTGATAAAAGAGAAACTTTGATTTCTAAATGATTTTATGAGTTCAAAGATATTTCAGAGAAGTTACCTCTTTTAAGAGAATAGTTTGAGAAATTATCTCAAACCAGAGAAAGGGTATGTTTTTAATAATTGATCATGAGTATATATTATTAGGAGTAGCATAGAGCACCAATATGGGGATGAGTTCAGACAACTCACATTCCTCATAAACCATGTATGCCAACATGGGTACATGATCATACTTTTTAGATGAATCCTAAAGGCCTTCGGGCTGAGCTTAGTGAATCCACTTAGTTGAGGTGTTCTGTATCCCGACAAGGTATAGGACAATTCTAGCAGCGTGAACGAGACGTTGTATCATCACGTAGCTCATAGTGATGGTTGCTGGTTAGAGAATCTCCCAAATAAGAGTAAAGAGTATTTTATTGTATTTTTATACATCATTGAGTTTTATCTCCTGTTTTATAATGTTCTTAAATATTGCATCTATTATGGTTGTTGTGTATTGAGTTGAGTTGAGGTGAGTATTTCTTCCAGCCTTGTTAGTTCAGTTATTTATTGCTTTCAGTCATTCAAGCCAGATATTTGTTTACTCTAACCTTATCACATACTATTACATTCAATGTACTAATGTCATTCGACCTGTATCATTTCATGATGCCGATACAGGTGTTCAGGATCATCAACAGGCATTTTGTTAGGTTCATTTGGCATTCTAGTCAGCTTTGGTGAGCCTTCTTATATTCAAGAGGACATCACCTTTACCTTATAGTTAATAGCTTTGAGATGTCGTGGGTCTTGTCCTGATATCCTTCTTTAATAGTAGAGGCTTCATAGATAGATAGAGTTGAGGATTTTTTCAATATTTACTTTCTTTAAGTTTTTTACAAACTACAAGTAATCTCAATGAGTATTGCTCAGTTTGAATTATTGAAGTTGAGTATGCGAGTTTAATGAATTTAATTTAGTTTTAAGCGTATGTATGTTTGAGTTAGTCTTCTGCTTGTAGTTAGCCAGGATGAGGGTTTGCTTGTGGGCCAACAATGGTTCTCGAATGCCGGCCAAATCTAGGGTGTAGGTCAGGTCATGAAAAACTTGTTATCAGAGCACAGAGTTCAAGTGTCCTAGGGTATCTATGAAGCCGTGTCAGTAGAATATTATTTATGACTCTGAGGGCCCCACTTCTTTAAATGAGGGACTATTGACATTTCAGAATTGTTTCCCTTCTTTCATACTAAATCATGAAATATAGCTATGTCATATGGAACTTATTCAAACTCGTACGTTTCTCATATTCATTCAACTACCGCTCATACTTAAGGTAGTTTAAAAGCAAAGCTAGATCATTATCGATGAGTTACTCTCGTAAAAGAAATCTTGAGAAAGTCATGAGACTGTAAAGGGGCTTGATAGAAGCCCATGAGTGAGTTAAGTGTTGAGTTTTAAAATAATGCATTCTTATTCATATAAATCATGCTTTCTAGCTAAAAGCGAGATATATTCCCAGAATCTTTTCCCTAAACCTTGTTTCAATTGAGACCCCTATGAGGAAGTGTGTTTTAGAGCTTGGGTAGTAAGTGCACTTGAAAAGATGGAATGAGTTAGCAGTAGTAGTAAAAGTTTCCAGAGTTAGAATAATGCATGTAGAGGTATAGTAATCTAAGAAGGGAGCTAGATATGAGGTAAATTAGATTGTTGCAGTCATGCACTAGTAAGTTATTAATAAGTATCTTTTCATTTATGAGTAGACTAAGGAATAATAATTTTTTATAGAGTTCATGATAAGAGGTAGAGAATTAGTTACTAGTCAGGATGAGTTAGAGTATACTTTAACCAAAAGAGAGCTTATGCTAATGTAACATTGTGTTAGTAAAGGCCAAGTATATGTGTTGAATAAAAGAGTGAAGTATTCATGAGGTGATAGATCTAAGCTAGGTTTATGATTCTAAGAGGAAGCCCATAATATTCAAGGGGTTACAGAACAAATTAGGAAATGATGTATATCGAATAGGTAAATAGTAATTAAGTTGTGAAAGGAAGTGTAATGGTAAATTGTAAGTATGAAGACTGAGAGATAAAGATTGAATACTTGTCATGAGGTTTTAGTGGGCGAGTGTTTCTTAATTTATTTCTGGTAGTTTTAAGTTAGTATAGTAAGTGAGCAATCATAATGATATTTGGGTGTAGTAATAAATATTAAGCTTGAATTTGAGATGAGTGTCATGATCAAAAGAATAGCAACATGAGGGTGATAATGTTAGTCTTGGGATCTGATCTGGTAGACCTGACATAGAGTAGGTGAGGAATTGAGATGTTAGCTGCAATAAATATGAGTAGTACAAGTGAGAGGTCCTAACTTTTAGATAAGGGCAGTTAAGTGTGGCTAAGTCATAAGAGTAACAAGAGTATTAAGAGGTGTACCCGAGATTGTATGTAATCATATGAGGTTCCAACTAAGTTAACGATTTCCCATTTGTGCCTAGATAGTATATTTGAGCTGTCAATGTGGAGTAGGCTAATGTAAGAATTATTTATTTCCCTAAAGAATTTGGTAGAAAGGATTTTATATAGTCAATGACGAGCCTCTTAAATATATTTTAAAGCTTCCTTCAGCTAGGTTGATATGAACATAAAAGGATGTTCTTGGTAGGCCGAGGGGGAGAAGTCAGATTATTAAACAGTTAGATTAAGTTTCCTTATGAGCCAAAGAGTGGAGGTTAAGATAAGTATCCTAGAAACAGGTCTTAGAATAAATCTTAGTACCTACATATGGAGAATTTAGTATCCATGAGATAAGCCTTTCCTGAGTTGCAAATGTAGACAAGTTTAGAGATAATGAAATAGATCCATAGTTTTGAAGCGTCTACTTCAAACCTAAGTGGGAGAAGATAAGATGAAAAATAAAGTCAAGTGTTGAGAATGAGATAGTTATGTCTTCAGAAAGAGTTAATGAGGTACATCAATCCATTCATACTCTAGGGTATTCCTCAGAGTTCAGTAATTACAACATCATGATGATGTTTCTTATATGAGAATTGTGTTCATCACCTATGATCATACACTTCAGAGAGATTCACATCTATGACTAGTTTTTCAAATGAGGGGAAAAGACTTTAGCCTATTAATCTCAATCTTAATCCATAAAGTTATGAATATCAACCTCATGATATAAACCTACTCATATAAGCATTAATGTCTCATAGTATGTTCAGTCTCGCAAATTGATGACTTACTCTCAATGGCTAACAACATAATGTTATGCCATGCATATTCTTATATCACACATCTCGAATGAACCGTGCTTATGATCTTTCACCCTAAAGTTCTTTGAGTAATCTTTTTTAGTGTGAGAGGGGTGTTGTTGATAGTAGGTGTGTCATGATAGAGAAGAGGATTGCTATTTTATTATTGTGATAGTGGTGGTGTGTTTATTCCATCTAAGGTTATGAATGTGAAGGAATAAGAAGATAAGGTTTTACGATGAGTACTAACTCAGCTTCATGGTTGTATTGCATGAAAGTTTAGTTGATAGAGATGATGAGAGTATGAGAAATTCTTTAAAAGCAGGTTAGTAAGAGTCTATGGAGTGGTTCAGGATCTAAGCTTGAATGTGGTGTTGTTAACATATGGACAATGCGTGAAACATTAGGTGTTTCTTGATATCAGATCAAGGTTAGCTGAATGTAGCGGTAAGGATTAGTGTTCTTGTGATGGGATTTCCTATAGAGGTATAGAACCCGAATCTTATGATTTAGATAAGAATAATAACCCTATGTTAAGTACTTTGTGATTTTGAGTTAGGCTTGACTATAGTAAGAGTAATCCCGTCATTCGAGGATGAATGATACCATGGGGGAGATATTGTATCATCCTAGAAATTTCTTCGTTAATACTCGAGTCATTCTTTGTGGTTCATAAGATTTGTACCGAGTGGTTCTAAATTTTCTTAGATGTTAAGGTCACAAAAATTCCCTAGCATAAAGTTGAGTTGAAAACTTTCCTTCCAATTGAGTTTCACTATAAGATTTTTCTTGGGTCGACATCAAACAACCATATATTTTAGCACATACATAATTAGGTGGCCCATGAGCTTTCAAATCAAAGGTATCCGAGTCCTCTTTCCAACACCACCAAGTTTGCTAAATTCCAAACTACGAGTAAAATGCTATGCCCATTTGAATGAATCCTCTCCATTTAAGACTATCCATCCATTTAAGGAAAGGGTATTTTGATCTTTTCCTTTCCCCACCTGTATTAGCACATTTTTGCTTACCCAATTAAGTGTATAATTAGAATCTTATCACCCATTCACGTTCAAAAACACTTAGGGTTTTTCGAGTGAGGTTTCAAGAGGAGAAAAGCGAGATTTTAAAGCGTTCTTCAAGATTCGTTGATTTTCACCAAGAACATGTTTCTTTCAAGGTATGTAAGGTTTACCATAGTGATGGACTTGTTCATCAATCACCTAGTTCTTCCATTAATTCTTCTATGAAATCGTTTATGTAAAAATTCTTGAGTAGTACTTGAGTCTTAGCCCCATTCATTATTAATAGAGGTTTTGAGTTCTTGAGGTGAGGGACTTGCAAATGAGTGGTGTTTTTTGATAGAATTTGAGTGATATTTCAATGAATTTGTGTTAGGTTTATGAATCAAAGAGAGTTTTGAAGAAACCAATCACGTCAAGATGAGTTAGGACCCAAAATTTAACAAGAAAATTCGTTGGTTTTCTGGGTCTGGGCTGGGGTAATGCGCCCCCATAGCGCCAACAGTGTGCCCCTAAGCAGCCCCAACACTTTTGGGGCTGGCGTAGCTCACCACTACTATGCCAAGGTCGTCAGGCCCTTCCCCCCCCCCCCCCCCATTCTTCATCCCGTATGTGTTCCTTTGAATCGTCTCATCGTTCTTTCATTGATATTAGATCTTAAAGTCTTCATTAATCATTGAAAGATTCTACATATCATAATCATATATCTTAAAGTACATTTCAAATTAAAGAGACATGAAGAGGAAAGTTCAAGAGGATCCTTCGCATTTAATTTGAGAATTCTTTTGAAATCAACCATAGTTTTGAACTAAGTCTTGAGGAAGTAAGTATGAGAATGAGAAGAGTTGTACTCGTGAGTTATATATTGTCATTGAGATCTTTGAGTTAAGTCATTTATGTCCATAATTCCGCATGAACTCTATAAATTGAGTATCCTTGAGAGGAGTAGTATCGCTGAGTTCTTAGTTTTGAGTTCTTGAGTCCTTGAGTTCTTTAGTATTGAGTTTCCATATTGCTATTAAGATCTCTGAATTGAGTTGTTCATATCCATAATTCCGCATGAACCCTTTGAATTAAGTTATAAATCGTGAGAAGCTATTTAAAGCCAACACTTGAGTTTTAAAGAAAGTGAAAGTCTTATTACACTTTGTCTCAAAACCATCTAATACAACTTTGAATACTCTTGGGTCACAACCCATACAATAGTCTCAAAACATTAAAATAAAAGACATAAAGGAAATAGTGGCTTTGTCCTCGAAGCTATGAGGACTCACCAAATCTTCAACTCCTTGCTCCTTAGAAACCTATCCTCAAGAATGGAACTCAAATCACCAAACCCTACATTTGATGAGAATGTATGCAAGAGTATGCGTTAGTACAAAAGTACCAAATATGATAGCTAGCATAACATCCTAAGAGCATAACATAAGGGTTAGTCATCATAAGACATAATCCATAAAAATAAGAAATACTTCATGAAACATAAACTATAAACATAAGAGACAATATCATAATAATAAGTAAAGTCTCCAACATAAGCATCATATAAGCATTATTCCACCCTTGGTCCTTCATATCATAAGAGAACCATTTCAAGTAACCTCAAAGCATACTTGTGCAAGGCATGGATAAGACCCCATAATCCCATCCAAGCTAAGTATCCCTTTTGGTCATCATAAACATAGTCCATATACATAGTCAAGTCTTAGAATTTCATAGGTAGCTTCAAGTCATACTTGTACAATGTATGAGTAAGACCCCATAATCCCACTCGCACTAAGTACCACCATCGGCCATCATACATACTTACTATCTTTGATCTCATCCTTACCTTACTTCTAATAACTGAGGGAATCTCTCATCTTTAGTCAATCATAACATAACAAAGAAGGCAACTATAGCACAATCCTATCTAAACATATATCATATAAGAGAACACTTTCTTAGGAAACCTTAAGTTATACTTGTACAATGCATGAATAAGACCACATAATCCTACCCATGATAAGTACCACTTTTAGGTCCTCATACTCATACTTCTTGATTTGGAAACTAGTCCCTATTTTTAAGGCATTGGAACCCTAGGAGATACTTCTTTAAGCACATCTTAACCATTCTTCTTTACTTTTGAACACTATGAAATATTTACTTAACTATGTCTAAGTTCATTAGGTTTGAACACTTGGAGATGCTTCTTTAAGCCTTTCTTAGTTCTTTATTAACTTGGAATAGTTGGAGATACTTCCTTGAAATATGTCTTAGTTCCATAATAATCTTGTACTAATTAGGAAAATAGCCTTAACCGACATGGGATCACATGAGCTTTCACATGATTCCCTCCAATGTTACCCACACCGAGAAGGGTTGGTCTACTTGCCTAGTGTAGAACCGGTTTGTTAGCTTAGTTGGACCCACTAGCTAACATCCCTACAAGGCACGCAGTTATGGGATACAAAGATTCTAGTAGGAAACCTAGACTCAACTTGTGAGGGACTCCATTTCATGAGATATACTTTGGGAAATTCAGACTCTACTTGTGAGAGTTCCCATCTTAGAAAGCTTCCATCTCAATTCAATATTCACTCGGTGCTAGGGATACATCCCACAAGATAGCTTATTAAGTTCTTACTTAATTCATGACTCTTGGAGGGATGTCCTTGACAACCAATCCATGATTCTAGTGATTCTATAACTTTATGCATTTAAACACTCTTAATTCAACGTATTATCTTTACTCTCAAAGCCCTAACAATCAATACTCATGACTACTAGCCATATGGCACGACCCGAGTCTAGGCCCTGAATGCGACACGGCGTACTTGACCCTGAAGGGGGTCTCATACAAGCCTCTTAACATTCATAACATTGGATATATAAAAATAGTACGGAATTAAAACTTTGTATTCAAAACCATATGATTCAAAACATTCAAATACTCATTAAAATCTTTCAAAAGACACAGCGGAATTCTAAGTCTCACTTGGCCATCTTAGACAAAATATCAAAACATGAGTAGGGACACAACCCTTTACAATTAAAGAACTAGAATTGTCTATTACATGAAAACAAAAATAAACTTCAAAAGACGCTTGTCCTCGATCTATGAGGACGTACCACTCTAGCCTTGGAGGAATAGCAATCCAAGCACTTCAATTTAGCTAGAATCAATCACTTGTCGGAACCTACACTTGTAGTATAATAAGAGAAATATGGGTTAGTACACAAAAATGTACCAAGTATGATGACCATGCAAAAACATGCTTTAAAAGGGACATTTTGGTTGGAAACCATGCATTATGCCACTTTTTAGAAATATCACGTACAATAGTATAAGAGATATACAATATAAGTATGATCATCATACAAGTCATAATACCACATTTAGACAATATCATAATGTAAACCATTACATTCACCTTAGACCTTCACCATAAGTAACCCTTATGCTATACCTTGTGCAATCCATGGATAGCATCCCATATCACCATCCACACCAAGGCACCACATTAAGGTCACCAAAAGTGAACTTACCATTCCTTCCTTTTCACCTTTACACAATATCTATACTTAAGAGACATAATATTTCATAAGACATGACAAGGGAAATTAACTCATAATATAACCCAAGTCTAGCATGCATCATCACATTCAACATTTAAGAGTCAACATTTTCCAATAACTTCGTTTAAAGGACTTTCATACAGTAGTCATTAGGACTTAGAGAACTCACTATGACCCTATCAAAGCCTACTCGTGCAATGTATAGATGGCATCCCATACTACCACCTACACTTCATAGAACCTCTCAAGAAACCATAACGCACATCTGACATGATGGAAATAAGCGTTTAACCGACCTAGACCATTCAAGCTAGACATGGAATCCTGTTTCATATAGCCCCACACCGTAAATAGGTATTCCACTTGCCTAAGGTAGAACGGTAACATTAACTCAGACGAAATCCGCTAGCCAATATCCTATGTGGGCACATAGTTATGGGATAGGAAGATTTTCCTTGGAATTCTAACCTAACATTGGGGGAGTTTCCATCTCACCATATCCACTCGGTGTTTAGTCTACATTCCCATAGATTATTTCATTCACATTACATTAGTGTACTAGGGAAGAATGCCATTGGCCTATCAACCCAAGTTACATCATTACAGAAGGAAGGAATGCTATAAGCCTATCGATCCATGGTACATTCAAGGATAGCTCTAGAGTCCTCATGAAAAGAATGCCATAAGCCTATCAATTCATGGTACATTGACTCATTAAGAAAGGAATGCCACTAGCATATCGATTCTAGAGTCTTCGTTACATTCGATCATTTATATAAAAGAATGCCTTAAGCCTATCAATTAATATCCATCAAGTCAAGACACATTTAATACTCATATATGAATGGAATGCCATAGCCTATCGATTCATATTCATCAAGTCAAGACACATTCATTATACAAGAAAGGATGCCTAAGCCTACTAATTCAAGACATACTATATATAGAAGACAACACTTCACATTACATCATCATCATACATGAGTGTCAAATTGAGAATTAGCCTTTCAATAATAACACAAATACCTTCAAGACATGATCACCTTAATTTCATTGAATTCACATTCATATAGTTAGTAAGTAAGCACCTCCACTTTCCAAGTAGATCAACAAGTCAAACACATTCTACTACAATATGAACATTTAGTCATAACTTGCCTTCAATTGCATAAATCTCAAATCATCAACACACCAACAATTTACCATAATTAAAGCATATATAATGATACAATTAAATGACCCAAAGCAATTGAGTCATATTCGAATCATAAGCTTTCATAATCAACAAACCCACTTCATAAAAGCACAATTTAGGAATTGAGAGAAATCATGGGTCCATGGAGTATTTTCATCATAAATAATCAATTAACCATCAAGACAATCATTATATGACATTAGAAACCATTTGAAATTGTTTGAAGAAAGAACCTATGAGATTGAGTAAAACCCTAGGTTTTTCATGAACTTGAAAACTTTGAAAAACTTCTTTGAAATTGACTCTAGGGTGAAAGCTAACCCTAGATGAAGGATCACCATACCTTAACTAAGATTTTCCAAGAACTATGATGAAGAAAATGCCTTGAATGCAAACCCTAGCTTTCACTTCTTCTTCTTCATTGAGTTAGAGATAGAAATATTGAGAGGAAGAACTTTGGGGTTTTGATTTGGGTGGTTTGAATTATGGAGTAAATGAAGTGTTAAAAGACTTAAAACTATATATATTTATGATATAAACCATTTAAAATTATCCCCACATAATAAAACATTAAAACAAAATTATCTAAGAACCCCTAACTTGGGTTGCCCCGTCAGGGACCAAGTCCACTTCTACAGTCCGTGAAAGGGGACCACGGCCCATGGTGGTGCCCGTGGTCCTCTTAGGAAGTGTCTCCTTTGCCTTGCCAACCCCCAAGATGCCAAGGCATCTTCACGGCCACTTTTATGGTCCGTGGTCAAGACCACTGACTATGGAGTGGTCCGTGAAGTATGGGTAGTAGCTTGGCCAAAGTGCCTTGCCTCCCATGCCACCAAGTGACCTTCACGGCTACTTCTAAGGACCGTGGTCAAAGCCACTAACCGTGAAGTGGTCCATGGAGTTGGGACAATGCTTGGCCAAGGTTGGGCTGGCTTGGCACTTTCCCTTGCAACCCTTAACCAACATTAACAAGGGAATTTCAACTACGGAGTCTATCACATACCTTGATGTTGACTCACTAAACTCCATCAAACAAGGCTCAGGACAACATTACACAACATGAAACCTCATTACAAACTCAACATAAAGTCGTTAGGCTCTAGTTTCACTTATTCATTTTATGGGTCGTTATATTATCCCCCACTTAGGAACATTCGTCCTCAAATGACACTTTAAACACTTTAAGGGATAACGACTCAAGACTAGCAGCCCAACAATAATAACACATCAATATTGATGCATAATCATAGGAGGAAATATCAACTCCACATCAACAAGCTCAATGCATATACTAGAAAGTAGGAACTACTTCTACAAACTCATTATGCACAAAAACATCAACAATTCTCATTTTGTTAGAGGAACTTCATTCTCCAACTCATATCATGCTCATTACAACATCATAAGGCAATTTATGCAACATTTTTCAAGATCACATTTAAACATGCTCAACAAGGCAACTCATGAAGCATTTAAGCCACTCATTATAAATGCACATCATTTTTAGGAACAAAAATCCACAAAAACTAATTTTCTCATATAAACATAAATTTCATCAAAGCATGCGTAACATAAGGAGACCATGGAAACTCATAACTACTCATGACTCCAAAACATGGAACAAGCTACTAGGAACTCTTGGTCTCAAGCTTGATTAGGAATAGAAGAAAGTGACAAGGATATCAAAACTCACCACAACCTACTATTTAACATACCATCCCCTACTTAGGAGAAGCCCAACTAAGGTTAACATGAACAACAACATAGGAACTTCAACAAGAAATTCATGACTATAAGGAGCTATCACTTACTAGTACCTTCATATGGATTAGCTCCTTTGCCCTCATTGGCTTGAAGTACATAGAAATGGTTATTGTTTGGAGCATGAGGATCTGGGTCAACATAAAAAGCTTGTTGGGCCTCCCTTCCACTAGCTGTAAGAGTAGGACAATTCCTCACTTAGTGATCATGCTTTCCACAACCATAGCACCCACTAGTACTGGCTAGGCACTTCCCATGATGCCTCTTCCCACAAGTGGTGCAAAGAGGTTTAGAAAATGAAGGTCCACCACCTTTCTCCTCAATAACCTTAGGAGCACTAGAAGAATCTTGGTTAGGAGCTCTCTTCTTGAACCTAGGTTGCCCTTGCTCATCAGACCTACCCCTTTTCAACTCCCTACCCTTCCTCTTAAGTTTGGAATACTCAATAGATTAAGCATACACCATAAGTTTAGAAATGTCCATATCATTATGGAGCATCGCCGTACAACACTTTTCCTCAACTAAGTCGGATATACCCATGACATACCTACTCATCTCATCCCTAGGGTTAGACACTAAGGATGGAGTATACTTAGACAAGAGGGTAAATTTCAAGGAGTACTATTCCACACTCATGCTTCCTTGCTTAAGATTGATCAACTTCTCAACCTTACACTCCCCCTTCTCATGGGGAAAGTACCTACCAAGGAATGCTCCCTTAAACTCCTCCCATTCTATAGGACCCACTTCTAAAGGCCTATTGCTTTTCCATTGAGTGAACCACACTTGGGCAACCTCTTTCAATTGATAGGAAGCCAATTCTACCTTCTCCCTAGAAGCTACCTCCAGAGCATTGACTATCTTGTATACTTCATCCAATAATTCTTGGGGATCCTCTCCCACTCTAGAACAAAGAAATATCGGAGGATTCATCCTCACAAAGTCTCTCAACCTTGAGGCTATGGTACTCTCATTTGCATTCACCATAGGCCCCATATCTCAATAAGCTTGAGCCATCATGGGTTGATCTAGGGTTAGAAAAGCCGCCCTAATCTCTTCATTGTGCAAGGCCAGGGGATCCACTGGAACTTGATTCTCTTGAGGCACTTGGTCACCTTGAAGACCTTGGGGAGGAACTCCCTCATTCAGAATCTCCTCTTCTGCCCTTCTTGGGTTCGCCCTTGTATTCATATCTTATAAACATAGGAGAAGGATTAGGAAAAGGACATCTATAAAGCTAAACTCTAAGGAACGACTTCAAGAATATGAAAGAAGTGTAACTTTCTAATGTCCTATAGCCTTTCGCTCATAGATGTGTCGTGACTCACACCAATGAACAAGACTATACTAGACGTGGCTTGTGAGACATCAACCCTAAGAACCATTTCCAAAATCTTATGCTTAGATACCAAGTTTGTCACGACCCAAGTCTAGGCCTTGGATACGACCCGACATACTTGACCCTGAAGGGGTCTTCTACAAGCCTCTTAGCATTCATAACATTCAATACATAGAAATATTATGGAATTAAAGCTTTGTATTCAAAACCATACGATTCGAAACATTTAAATACTCATTAAAATCTTTCAAAAGACACAGCGGAAGTCTAAGTCTCACATGGCCATCTTAGACAAAATCTCAAAACATAAGTAGGGACACGACCCTTTACAATCAAAGAACTAGAATTGTCTATTACATGAAAACAAAAATTAACTTTAAAAGGCATTTGTCCTCGATCTATGAGGACATACCACTCTAGCCTTGGAGGAATAGCAATCCAAGCACTTCAATCTAGCTAGAAGCAATCACTTGCCGGAACCTACACTTGTAGTAAAATAAGAGACATATGGGTTAGCACACAAAAATATACCAAGTATGATGACCATGGAAAAACATGCTTTAAAAGGAACATTTTGGTTGGAAACCATGCATTATGCCACTTTTTAGAAATATCATGTACAATAGCATAAGAGACATGCAATACAAGTATGATCATCATACAAGTCATAATACCACAATTAGACAATATCATCATGTAAATCATTACCTTCACCTTAGAACTTCACCATAAATAACCCTCATGCTATACCTTTTGTAGTTCATGGATAGCATTCCATACCACCATCCACACCAAGGCACCATAGTAAGGTCACCGAAACTGAACTTACCATTCGTTTCTTTTCACCTTTACATAATATCCATACATAAGAGACATAAAATTTCATATGACATGAAAAGGGAAAATAACTCGTAATATAACCCAAGTCTAGCATGCATCATCACATTCAACAGTTAAGAGTCAACATTCTCTAATAACTTCATTTAAATGACTTTCATACATTAGTCATTAGGACCTAGAGAACTCACTATGACCCTATCAAAGCCTACTCGTGCAATGTATAAATGGCATCCCATACTACCACCTACACTTTATAAAACCTCTCAAAAAACCATAATGCACATCTCACATGATGGGAATAAGCGTTTAACCAATATAGACCATGCAAGCTAGACATGGAATCTGGTGTCATATAGCCCCACACCATAAATAGGTGTTCCACTAGCCTAAGGTAGAACGATAACATTAGCTGGGATGAAATCCGCTAGCCAATATCCTATATGGGCACATAGTTATGGGATAGGAAGATGTTCCTTGGAACTCTAACCTAACATCGGGAGAGTTTCCATCTCACCATATCAACTCAACGCTTAGCCTACATTCCCATAGATTATTTCATTCACTTTACATTAGTCTACTGGGGAAGAATGCCATTGACCTATCAACCCAATTTACATTATTACACAAGGAATGAATGCTAGAAGTCTATCGATCCATGGTACATTCAAGGATAGCTCTAGAGTTCTCATGAAAAGAATGCCATAAGCCTATCGATTCATGGTAAATTGACTCATTAAGAAAGGAATGCCACTAGCCTATCGATTATTGAGTTGTCATTACATTAGATGATTTATGAAAAAAATGCCTTAAGCCTATGAATTCATATCCATCAAGTCAAGACACTTTCAATACTCATATATGAAGGGAATGCCATAGCCTATCGATTCATATTAATCAAGTCAAGACACATTCAATATACAAGAAAGGATGCTTAAGCCTACCAATTCAAGATATACAATATATAGAAGACAACACTTCACATTACATCATCATCATACATGAGTGTCAAATTGAGAATTAGCCTTTCAATAATAACACAAATACCTTCAAGATATGATCAACTTGACTTCATTGAATTAACATTCGTATACTTAGTAAGTAAACACCTCCACCTTTTAAGTGGATCAACAGGTCTAACACATTCTACTATAACATGAACATTTATTCATAACTTGCCTTCAAGGCCATAAATCTCAAATCATCAACACACCACCAATTTACCACAATTAAGGCATAGATAATGATACAATTCAATAACCCAAATCAATTTAGACATATTCGAATCATAAACTTTCATAATTAACAAACCCACTTCATAAAAGCACAATTTAGGAATTGAGAGAAATCATGGGTCTATGGAGTATTTTCATCATAAATCATCAATTAAACTTCAATACAATCATTATATGACATTAGAAATTGGTTGAAGAAAGAACCTATGAGATTGAGTAAAACCCTAGGTTTTTCATGAACTTGAAAACTTTGAAAAACTTCTTCAAATTGACTCTAGGGTGAAAGCTAACCCTAAATGAATGATCACCATACCTTAACTAAGATTTTCCAAGAAATATGATGAAGAAAACGCCTTGAATGCAAACCCTAGATTTCATTTCTTCTTCTTCCTTGAGTTTGAGATAGAAATATTGAGAGGAAGAACTTTGGGGTTTTGATTTGGGTGGTTTGAATAATGGAGTAAATAAAGTGTTAAAAAACTTAAAACTATATATATTTATGATATAAACCATTTAAAATTATCCCCACATAATAAAACATTAAAACAAAATTATCTAAGGACCCCTAACTTGGGTTGCCCCGTCAGGGACCAAGTCCACTTCTACAGTCTGTGAAAGGGGACCACGACCCGTCAGGGACCAAGCCCTAAGATGCCAAGGCATCTTCATGGCCACTTCTACGGGCCGTGGTCAAGACCACTGACCATGGAGTGGTCCGTGATGTTTGGGCAGTAGCTTGGCTAAAGTGCCTTGTCTCCCATTCCACCAAGTGACCTTCACGGCCACTTCTACGGACCGTGGTCAATGCCACTGACCGTGAAGTGGTCGGTGGACTTGGGACTGTGCTTGGCCAAGGTTGGGCAAGCCTAGGCCTTTGGCTTAGGCCTTGCCTTTATTGGCTTGGCACTTTCCCTTGAAACCCTTAACCAACATTAACAATGGACTTTCAACTACGCAATCTATCACGTACCTTGACGTTGACTCACTAAACTCCATCAAACAAGCCTCGGGACAACATTACACAACATGAAACCTCATTACAAACTCAATATAAAGTCGTTAGGCTCTAGTTTCACTTATTAATTTTACGAGTCGTTATACCTTATGCTCAAAGTTTTACTTCTTACTAATATCATTCATACCTAGATTTTAAGGCATTCTGATCACATTCTTCATTATCTAGTGATGCTAGTGATAAATCATCATAATGGTTCAACTTCAAGCTTTACTAGTCATGATCCATCATATATCCTATAATCTAATTCAATTCATGTTTACAAGCTTTCATTTATGAACAATTACTATACGAGTCATCAATTCTAGAAGATTATCTAGGAATCCTTAATTTTACCTTTAATGGCATAAACCCACAAGATATCAATTTCATCAATTAAATTAGGGTTAACCATGGAAAACATATAATATCTTCATAATAACACAATTCAATGCTAAATAAATCATAAACAAGTATTATCCACTCAATTGGAATCATACTCAACACTACCCGTAATATATGGAGAAACCCTAGCTTGAATTAGGAGTTTACCTTCACAATTTAAGGAAATTTAGGGGCTCCATGGATGGAAGAATCCAAGGTTGAATAAGATGTAATACCTTGGTTATAAAGCCCTCACAATGCTTGCAAAAATGGAGGATTTTGACCTATATTGCTTATCTTCTTTTTTCTTCTTCTTTGCTTCCTAGAGAGATTGAATTTCTTGGAGGGAATTGGGTATCTTTGTGAATTGAAATAATGATTTTGGAATCGTATAATTAAGAGTCTATTAGCTTTATATAGGTGGTCTAATTACTAATAAAATTACCCTACTTAATTACTAACTAATTCCATAATATTCCCTTAAGTCCCCAACTTAAAACAACTTGAAGCCAACACTGCCCAACCCAGAGACCCCGACCCACAGGCCGTGCTAGTCAATCGTGGGTGATGTCCTGGGGGTATACATTAGTGTCTTGACCCACGACCCCTTCTCACTGGGTGTGGGTCTACCAACGGAGCGTGAGTCCCATCCGTAAGTGGCCCCCTTTTTGGGCAGATTTTAGGGACTGTTTTGGGTCCCCCTCAAGGAACCTTGGTTGGTCCTTGGGGGGTCATACCTTGATGCCCTAACCCTAAAATTTTCACTCTAAGTACCAGAAGTCATATCTACCAACTCTAATCCCTACATAAAGCTTTAGAACCCTTACGTTAGGCTCTAGTTAAGTCTACAAATTTCTGGAATGTTACAATATCTCCCCCTTGGGATCATTCTTCCTCGAATGACGATTCTAAATACTTCTTAAAGGAAATGACTCTAGACTAGCAGCCCACATGCATGCAACTCATCTAAATAATGCAAAATTCAGAGGAGGAAACATCAACTCCATCTAAACATGATCAATGCAACACAAGGAAATAGGAACTACATCTAATGACCCATTATGCATGAAATTCTATATTTACTCATATTCAAGGAGGAAGTACCATCTCCTAGCTAAAACATGCTCAACATCCATTCATGAAGCCTATATACAATTTACTTTCAGAAAACATTTATTCAATGAGGAATCTTTCAACTCCAACTAAGGCATGCTCATATACTTATCTCAAGAAGTCAAATAGGTAACTCTACTCAATGCACTACAACATGAGGAAAACAATGCAGATAAGTCATTTCTATCAAGACCTAAACTTTTCATGATCATGCATATAAAGAAATCACAACCACACATAAACGCACAATGGCCTTTCTATCTAGGCACACCATCTCCCCATTGGGAGTAAGACTATACAAACACTTTTAAACATTATTCATTTTAAAGACAACTTCATAGTCTAACATATCAAATCACAAAAGACCAAATAATACCGACATCTAATAAAGCATGAAAAACATACCAGTAGTAACATTAGGAGGTCACTTTTGATCATTTTTAGCTTGGAGGACATAGAACCTACCTATTTTCAGAACTCTCATCCCGACCACTAATGACAACTTTGTTATCATCTCTTTCCTTAACCTTAAGAACCGGGCAATCTCTCATTTTGTGCCCACTCTTTCCACACCCATAACAACCCTCCGTGCTGGCTAGGCACTTACCATCGTGATTACTCCTACACTTAGTGCAAGTAGGCTTACATAGTGGAGACCCACTACCTTTCTCATGGTAAAACCTAGGGGTGTTGGAAGAATCTTGACTGGAATACCTTGGTTTAGACTTAGGTCTACCTTGTCCATCGGACTTAGCATTGGAGAAGTTCCCATCACCAGTCCTAGCCCTTTTTGCCTCCCTATTCATTCTTTTGAGTATTGACTCCTTAATTTGTTGAGCATACATTGTAAGCCTAGAGGTATCCATGTCATGAAGGAGCATTGCCCTACGACTTTCTTCTACAACCAAGTCGGACACACCCGTCAGGAACCTACTCATCCTATCTCTCAAATCCTCTACAATAAATGGAGTATACTTGGATAGTAGGGCTAAATTTCAAGGCATACTCCCTAACACTCATGCTACCTTGTCTATGGTTAATAAACTCTTCCACCTTAGCCTCCCTCAAATCTCGGGGAAAAAACCTATTAAGAAATACTTCTTTGAACCCTTCCCACTCTATTGGGCCTACTTCTACCAGCCTATTGTCTTTCCATTGTTCATACAATATTTGTGCTACATCTCTCAACTGATAAGCGACTAACTCCGCTTTCTCTACCGAAGTTAATCCTATGATAGCAAGCACCTTATACACCAAATCTATAAAACCTTGAGGATTTTCCTCCACTTTGGTGCCATAAAACTTCGGAGGGATCATCCTCAAAAACTCTCTCACCCTTAATGCCTCGAAATTCACATTATCCCTCTATTGACTTGAGACGTCACGGATTGAGCCAATAATTTCATAGTATACCTAAACTCCGCATGAGTCACATTCTCTCCTATATGGTCAATTGGAGCTTGAGGAAGAGCTTAGTGTGGAACTTGGAGAGGAACCTTTTGATCCGCATTGGTTTTCTCATCTTTCCTAGCATTTTCCCTTGTATTAGCCATACCCTGAAAATCAACGGGCATAGATTAGAAGAAGGACTTACCAGAGCCAAACTCTATGGCACGCCTTAGAGAATGAAGAAATGAAATTTCCTAAATATCCAGTAGCCTCCTATTCATAAATGTGGCGCGCTTCACATTTATGAATAAGACTCTACTAGACGTGGTTTGAGACAATCCTAGAACCATTCTAAACCTTGTGCTTAGATACCAAGTTTGTCACGATCCAGGGTACACCCTAGATGTAACATGGCATACTTGACCCCGAAGGGTTTCTCATACAAACCCTTAGCATATCATAACATAAGATAATAGAAAAGTACATAACTTTATCCATACAATCGAAGTCTTTCATAAAAGCAAGCGAAAGTCTTACTATATTTTGTCTCAAAACCATCTAATATAACTTTGAATACTCTCGAGTCACAGCCCATATAATTATCGTAAAACATGAAAATAAAAGACATAAAGGAAATAGTGGCTCTTTCCTCGAAGCTATGACGACTCACAAAATCTTCAACTCCTTGCTCCTTAAAAACCTTTCCCCATGAATGGAACTCAAACCACCGAACCCTACATTTGATGAGAATGTAGGCAAGAGTATGTGTTAGTACAAAAGTACTAAATATGATAGCTAGCATAATATCATAAGAACATAACATAAGTATTAGTCAACATAAGACATAATCCATAAACATAAGAAATACGTCATGAAACATAAACTATAAACATAAGAGACAATATCATAATCATAAGTAAAGTCTCCAACAAAAGCATCATATAAGCATTATTCCACCCTTGGTCATTCATATCATAAGAGAACTATTTCAAGTAACCTCAAGGCATACTTGTGCAAGGCATGGATAAGACCATATAATCCCATCCAAGATAAGTATCCCTTTTGGTCATCATGAACATAGTCCATATACACAGCCAAGTCTTAGACTTTCATAAGTAGCTACAAGTCATACTTGTGCAATGTATGAGTAAGACCCCATAATCCCACTCACACTAAGTACCACCTTAGGCCATCATACATACCTACTATCTTTGATCTCATCCTTAACTTACTTCTCATAACCAAGGGAATCTCTCACCTTTAGTCAATCATAACATAACAAGGATGGCAACTATAGCACAATCCTATCTAAACATACATCATATAAGAGAACACTTTCTTAGGCAACCTTAAGTTATACTTGTGCAATGCATGAATAAGACCCCATAATCCTACCTATGCTAAGTACCACTTTTAGGTCTTCATACTCACACTTCTTGATTTGGAAACTAGCCCCTCTTTTTAAGACATTGGAACCCTAGGAGATACTTCTTTAAGTACATCTTAACCCCTCTTCTTTACTTTGAATAGTATGAAATACTTACTCAAGCATGTCTAAGTTCATTAGGATTGAACACTTGGAGATAATTCTTTAAGAATGTCTTACTTCTTTATTAACTTGAAACACTTCGAGATACTTCCTTGATATGTCTTAGTCCCATAATAATCTTGTATTAACTTGGAAAATTTCCTTAACTGACATTGGACCACGTGAGCTTTCACATGACCCTCTCCAATGTTACCCACACCGAGAAGGGTTGGGCTACTTGCCTAGGGTAAAACCGGTTTGTTAGCTTAGTTGGACCCACTAACTAACTTCCCTATGAGGCACATAGTTATGGGATATGGAGATTCTACTAGGAAACCCGGACTGAACTTGTGAGGGACTCCATCTAATAAGATGTACTTTGGGAAACTCAAACTTTACTAATGAGAGTTCCCATCTTGGAAGCCGGACTCAACTAGGTAAAAGCTTCCATCTCAATTCAATATCTACTCGGTGCTAGGCATACATCCCACAAGATAGCTTATTAAGTTCTTACTTAATTCATGACTATTGGAGGGATGTCCTTCACAACCAATCCATGATTCTAGTGATTCTATCACTTTATGCATTTAAATACTCTTAATTTAACATATTAGATTTACTCTCAAAGTGGTAACAATCAATTCTCATGACTACTAGCCTTAATCTCAAATCTTTACTTCTTACCAATATCATTCATACCTAGATGTCAAGGCATTCTTATCACATTCTTCATTATCTAGTGTTTCTAGTGATAAATCATCATAAAGGTTCAACTTCAAGCATTACTAGTCATGATTCATCATATATACTATAATCCAATTCAATTCATGTTTAGAAGCTTTCATTCATGAACAATTACTATACAAGTCATCAATTCTAGAAGATCATCTATGAATCCTCAATTTCACCTTTCATGGCATAAACCCACAAGATATAAACAAGTATTATCCACTCAATTGGGATCATACTCAACACTAGGAAGAAACCCTAGCTAGAATTGGGGGTTTATCTTCACATTTGAGGGAAATCTAGAGGGCTCCATGGATGGAAGAATCCAAGGATGAATAACATATCATACCTTTATTATAAATCCCTCATAATGCTTGCAAAAATGGAGGATTTTGACCTAGATTGCTTCTCTACTTCTTTTTTGCTTCGTAGAGAGAGAATTTCTTAAAGGGAATTGGGTCTCTTTGTGAATTGAAAATAAAGGTTTTGGAATCATCTAATTAAGGGTATATTAACTTTATATAGGTGGTATAATTAGTAATAAAACAACCTTATTTAATAATTAACTAATTCTAGAATATTTCCTAAGTCCCCAACTTAAAACAACTTGAAGCCAACAATGCCCAACCCACGAGACCCCGACCCAGGGGCCGTGCCGGTAAATCGTGGGTAGTGGCCTGGGGGTGTACTTCAGGGGTCTTGACCCACGACCCCTTCCCACGGGGAATGGGTCCACCAACGGGGCATGAATCACATCCGTAGGTGGCCCCTTTTTGGGCAGATTTTAGGGATTGTTTTGGGTCCCTCTCAAGGACTCTTGGTTGGTCCTTGGGGGGTTGTACCTTGACTCCCTAACCCTAAAACCTTCACTCTAAATATGGGAAGTCATATTTACCAACTCTAATCCCTACGTAAAGCTCTAGAACCCTTATGTTAGGCTCTTGTTAAGTCTACAAATTTGAATGTTACACTAATTATTTCCAAAGGTATCCATTTTTATATTGATAAAAGAGAAACTTTTATTTCTAAATGAGTTTATGAGTTCAAACATATTTCAGAGAAGCTACCTCTTTTAAGAGGATAGTTTGAGCAATTATCTATAACCAGAGGAAGTGTATGTTTTAAAACATTGAGTGTGAGTATATATTATTGTGAGTGGTATTGAGCACCGATATGGGGATGAGTTTAGACAACTCACATTCCTCATAAACCATGTATGCCAACATGGGTACATGATCATATTTTTTTATATGAATCCTAAGTGCCTTCAGGCATAACTTAGTGGATACACTTAATTGAGGTGTTCTATACCCCGACTGAAAGTCAAGAGGTGGGGGGGTGAATTAAAATTCCTTCGATCGACGTCGTGGAAGGGGAAGTTGACTCATTTGCAAGTTAGTATCACAATATAAAATAAGGTAATGGTAGAAGTAAATCGACACAAGATATTTTATACAGGTTTGAAACACCAGTGTGGTGCCTATGTGCAGTGCCTTTGGGTTTCAAGGGTTTCCTTAAGAGCAAATGAGAACTTGAGGAATTACAAACAGTTCTAGTTAAGTTCCTTGTCTGATATGCAAATCATATCTTCTATTTTTGACACAACCTCTACCTATATAACCTAAACTCAAATATTTCTTTTCTATTCTTTTTTATTTGTATATTTTTGAGAATACAATACTTTTATGAAAGATAATAGAAGAAAATCGTACAAGTTCAAGGGAGGTGTGTGATCTTCTATGACACTAAGGCTGGCTTAAATAGGTGAGGTTCCTTTGCTCTTCTTTAGGTTAACCCAATGGAGTTTCACTCGATCAAGAATTTGTTTGGGATTCCATGTTTTGAGGCAGATTTGGGAGATAAGTGATCATGTCCATATCAGATATGTTCATGATATCATTCCTTTTCTGGTGAAGCGTCTTCGTTGGTTGTGTGATGTCCTTCATTTTCTGGTGAGATGTTCTCCTTTGATTGCTTTGCTTCTTCCTTGAATCATGCGGTCTTAATATCAGAGGATTTAACTTTGTCCTTGATTGTTGGAGAATTGTCAATCAATGTAGATCTTGGAATAATATTGCCAATTAATCTATATCTTGGAGTATCATTGCTTGCTTGTATCCTTGTTTTCATTCTTTTGCTCATTGTGAATCCTAATGGATTTGTTTATATAGTTGTATTCGATTTCATCCAATTCTGCAATGTAAAGGAAGCTTATAACTATTGATCAAAATCTATGAGTGCTTATGAAGCTAAAAATCTCCCTCTTTTTGATAATGACATAAGTTGCACAAAAATTATGTAGTGTTATACTAAAAGATTATAGTGGGAACTTCCTTGAAGCTCCCCCTGCCTAAGACTCCCTTCCTGAGACTGCTCCTCTTGTCTAGATGTCTCCTATCACCTGTACATGTTATTTCTGTGGAACCCTTATTTCCCCCTTTTACATAATAAAAACAATAACAGATAAAAGGGGAAAAATGCATAAAAAACCAAAAGAAATGCAATTTGGAGGTACAAGGTCCACCTCTAAAGGTACAAAAACAAAAGGTTATAGGGACACATCCCTATTGAAACATAGTCTTAAAATAAAAGTAAAAACACCCAATTCAGCAATCACCAAGAAAGTACTTCAGAGTGTTGAGCACATTCATACAAAAATTGTTATAAGAGCACTCAAAATTTTTAGAAAAAGATGAGTAAGAGGTACGAATAGCTATGACAAGGTCAGTATTGGAAGAGCTGACTCTAGATTTGAGAGAGTTGACTTGCTTGATCAATTTATGCACAGTAGAGATACCTTCTTGCTTCAGATTAGTCATAGTCAGGTGCGATTTTCCAACATCTGTACTGGTTTCTCTATTGAGACAAAGGAGCTTATCAGTGGTGGTCAAGAGATTCTCTAGTACTTTCTCTAGAGCTGTTTATCGTGGCTTAATCTCTTTAGAGTTCTTCATCAGGATAGCAGCAGAGTCAATATAGATCCTTATGGGTTTGAGAGACTCTGTCCTGGTCTTCGCATATTCCTTCTTAAGCCAAGTGGTACCAACGAGTACATATCCCATACTCGAGAAAGTATGGGTGTCATAAGTTGCAATTATTTCAAGTGGCTTGAAGGATGAAAGATTGAAAACTCGATCTATCAGAATGTGAGAAATGAGAAGTTCATAAAGCAGACTTGTAGTTCCATTTGGGTCCTCTGCACTTTCAAGCATGTACTCTTTGAACCAGGCAACCCAGTTGATCTTATACTTTTTCAGTAGGCAATAGAGAACAAACACATCACAGGTAATGATATTGCTAAGAGATACCTTTTTAGGAATGAGAGTGGTCGCAAAAATGTGAGCAAGAATACTATTTTCAAAGTACCAGGACATAGGTCCGAAGTCAGTAATGTCGAAGCCGGGTTCAACCACATTTGTCTTAGCACCTTCCACGTATACTTCTTAGTCATTTGGCCAAGTGCCATTCATGTAGGGAATATCCTTAGAGAATTTAGTGCCAAAACGTCTTCCAATAAATGATCATTCACAATTATTCGACTTCCTATCACAAGGGTATCAAATTTTCCACTATCGTTAGATTCACGGTGGTTTGCATAGAACAGACGAACAACATCCTGATATAATTCATTCCCACACAGACTAAAAAACAAAGAAAATTTATAAGCTTTGAGAAAGTACCTACTACGCAGTGAGAGTCTTTCAGTTGACTGAGATTTATGACTCGTCCTGGAACAATGGGTCTATTCTGAAAAGCATCAAATTTGTTCTTTTATTCTACTCCCTAGAAGTTTTACATATCCTCATCAGAAAAAGATCCATAAGTCGATGAGCGAGATTTCTTGGCATCCTTCTTCATAGAGGAAGAAGGTAGTTTCTTAGAAAAAGGGCAAGACGAAATAGTAGCATCCTCAGAAGAGTCTTAGGAGAGAGAGTTGGTACCGCTGCCAAAGAGATCAGAAGTGTTTCTGAAACCATAATTGAGTGAGGCCATGGATCTTGTTTGAGTCATTTTGATAGAGGAGAGATTAAGAAGAATTTAGGAGAAGAGGAAGAAAAGAGGGTTTGTTAAATAGGATAGAGAAGCCGGAAGATAAAGGGTTTTGAGGTGACTTAAAAGGACTGAAGATGGAAGTTTTTACGGAAGAAGGCAAGAGAAAGAGCTGAGCATTAATAATCATAAAAATTTAGTAATTAAGACAAGTAAATAATAATAAACTAACTTTTATAACTAGTAATATCGAGACAATTTCGAAGGAAACAAAATCTTTCCTCAAGGAGGGGTTTTGTAAAAATATTAGCATATTCATTTTCGGAATTAAAAAAATTCTAACACAATCCCCATTTTCAACATGATCATGAATAAAATGATGTTTGATGTGTATATGCTTAGCCCTAGAGTGATGCACAATATATTTAGACAAATTAATAGCACTAGTATTATCACAAAAGATGGGCACAGATTCATAAGACAAATCATAGTCAAGTAATTGATGCAGCATCCACAATAATTTAGTACCACAACTTACCACGGCTAAATATTCAGATTTCATGGTAGACAATGCGACATAGGTTTTTTTTTTGCTATGCCAGGAGCTCAATGATTATGCTAAAATTGGGCATGTTCCACTGGTACATTTTTGATCATTTTTATCACCTGCAAAATTAGTATCTAAGTAACCAAATAAATCAAAATGAGATGAGTGAGGGTACCATAATCCAAATTCGGTGGTTCCAATCAAGTAGCGAATAATCTGCTTTACTGCAGTGAGATGTGATTCCTTCGAAGCAGATTGAAATCTTGTACACTTGCATACACTGTACATAATGTCGGGTCGACTAGCGGTGAGATAGAGTAGTGAACCAACCATTCCTCGATACATTTTCTCATCCATATCTTCCCCTGGTTCATCTGTTTCAAGGCATGTGGAGGGGCTCATTGGAGTTCCAAAAGCTTTTCCCTTTTCAAGGTCAAACTTTTTGATTAGTTCCTTGGTGTATTTTACTTGGTTGATGAAAGTTCCATTAGTTGACTGCTAGATTTGTAGTCCAAGGAAAAAGGTGGGCTCTCCCATCAGGCTCATTTCAAATTCTCCTTTCATAAGGTTTGCAAAATCCTTAGATAACGAAGGGTTAGAGCTGCCAAAGATAATATCAACATAAATTTGAACTAAGAGAATATATATACCGGATCTTTGAATGAAAAGAGCTTTGTCAATTTTCCCTCTTTGAAACTTATATTGAAGTAAAAAGGTACTTAGCCTCTCATACCAGGCCTTGGGAGCCTGTTTGAGACCATAAAGTGCTTTGGAAAGTTTGTAAACAAAATCGGGACAAGAGGGATTTTCAAACCCAGGGGGCTGTTTGACAAACACTTCTTCCTTTATGAAACCATTTAGGTAAGTTCTCTTTACTCCATTTGAAAAAGTTTAAAACCTTTGAAGGATACATATGCAAGTAAGATTCGAATAGATTCTAACCTTGCTACGGGAGCAAAAGTTTCATCGTAGTCAATACCTTCCTGTTGGGAATATCCTTGAGCCACCAGTCTTGTTTTGTTGTGAATGTGTTTTGCATCTTCATTTAGCTTATTTCAAAAAACCCACTTGGTTCCAATTATGGAACAATTTTTCAATTATTCAATGAGTGTCCATACCCGGTTTCTTTCAAACTAGGCGAGTTCTTCTTACATTGCTTGTCTCTAGGATTCATCTTCCATTTCCTCATTTATACGTTTTGGTTCAAGTTCAGATATGAGTGCTACAAATGCTTGTTTTCTCAATGAAGGTCTGGTTTGTATTGAGTCGGTTGGTTTTGCCATAATGAAATTGTTAGGATAGAAGACATTATGTCTCCATTATCTAGGAATGCTTGTTATTTCGATTGGACTAGTGACATTGATTCTAGAGTAGTTGACTATTCAATTGTAATTTTGCAGAGGTGTTTGAGACATTGTTAGTGCTCAAAACAAGAATAATTTCATCATCTGTGGATTCTATATCCTGCATCCTTGGGTTAGTATCATAGAAAACGATATGAACATATTCTTCAACACTTAAAGTTCATTTATTAAAAACTCGGAAAGCACAAGTGACAAGTTCATAACCTAAGAATATACCTTCATCACTTCTTGGATCAAACTTACCCAGATCTGTCTTACCATTGTTGTGAATGAAGCATTTGCATCCGAAGGGATGAAAATAGCTAATGTTTGTCTTCTTACCTCTTCATAGTTCATATGGTGTTTTCTTTAATATCGATCTAATGAGGCATCTGTTCAAGATATGACATGCAGTGCTTACAACTTCTGCCAAGAAGTGATCAGGAAAATTTCGATCAAGAAGCATGGTTCTAGCTGTGTCTTGTAAAGAAAGATTTTTCCTTTCTTCTACACCAGTTTGCTGAGGTGATCTAGGGGATGAGAAATTTTGAGTGAAGCCATTTTTATCAAAAAATTCCTCAAAAACTTTATTTTTGAATTCTCTACCATGGTCGCTATGAATTGTGGAGATGAAACACTATGCTTCTCTTTGTACTTTTCTACAAAACACTTCAAAGTTAGAAAAAGCTTTATTTTTATGAGATAAGAATATTACCCAAGTGAATCTTGAAAAGTCATCAATGATGACGAAAGCATATTTCTTGCCACCAATGCTAGCAGTTTAAGTGGGACCAAAAAGGTCCATGTGAATAAGTTGGAAAGGTTTAGTGGTACTTACAATATCCTTGATCTTGAATGAAGAGGGATTTTGCTTAACAAGTTGACATGCGTCACATATATGATCTTTTTTGAATTTTAATTTTGGAAGTCCAATGACTAGATCAAGCTTGGATAGTTTTTCTAGGGCATGCATGCTTGCGTGACCTAGTTTATGTGCCATGACCAAGAATCATTTGATACTGCAGTAAGACATGTAAGTGTTGGTAAGTCCACGTTGTGTAGAACAAATATGTTATCAACACGATCTCCAACGATTGTGATGTCCTTAGTTGCATGTGTGATGGTGGAAGTTGTAACATTGAATGAGACTTTGAATCTAACATGACATAGCTGACTGATGCTGAGGAGATTATGTTTAAATTCTTCAACCGGATATACTTTGGATAGATCACATGAAGAGCTAAAAGTAATTGATCCAACTTCTAATACTTATTTTGCATTGTCACTGAATCATACATCTTTGCCATTGATTTTGTTGAGAGTTGATTAACGTTTCAAAGACACTTCTTCCAATTCTAAGTGCGAACGATCATTAGTTAGTATATAACCCAACTAAATGAGTTGGGGTCGATCCCACAGAGAGTAGCTTCTCCTTCGAATTCCATTATGAAGGTATGACAACAACCTCTTCAACTGAGCACTTACTACATCTTTTTGGTTTATACTCCAAATTTCAAATTATAATTATTAATCTAATTCAACACTTTACACGAAAAGATCAAATAATGAGGTAAAACTTAGGGAATTGACCAACCAATTGTTGAGTTCACTTTAGTGGATGAACATTGATGCTCACAATAGGATAAATTGTCATGGGTAGGTAGGACCATATGTAAAGCAATTTTCTCTCAAACAATTGCCGTATCTTTGTCGAATTCTCTCGAACTTCAAAACTAGACGAAAGATGCCTAGCCCTTGTCCTCATCAAATCCACTCTCTCGAGCTAGATACAAAGGATAGATTCCATGTTTCACTTTCTCAAGCTGAAATCATGGCGACCCACTAGTAAGGATGCTAAACTTGCTACTTTAGTTTTGTACTTCTCTCTCGAGCAAGCACAAAACAGTAAACTAGCGATAATAATCATGCAAGATAACCTCAAAACACAGTAGCAATTCAGACTCACTTCAAGTTAACACCATTATTCACAAATCAATGATACCACTTAGTACAACTCAACAATTGGTCTCGTAGTCAAAACCCCAAGAAGAGGGGTTTAGCTAATCATAGCGAAAAGATGAAAATCAACGTCCATCAGGTCTTCCATAACTAGGTCAAATGAAAATTGAAAGTTAAAATCAACTAAGAATCTCTTTTATTACAAAATCTCCAAGAAAATCTTACTAAAAATAACTGAGAAATCACTTCTAGTAGTGGTATTTTTCTCAATCTATTGTTTCTCTCATTTCTGAATACTTTCTCTCTCTAGAAAAATTCAATTTAAACAAGTTTGAAGTGTCACTATTTAAGACCAATCAGTGAGGTAAGTCGGTCTTCGCCGAACGTCGATGACTCACCGATTGTCCTTACTCTCACCTTCATTTTTCGCTTCTTGTTGGTTTAGCCACTGTAATTTTAGGCGATCTAGGTTGAGATCGCTAGATTATTCTGCAAGTCACCCATTCTCCTTTCATCTTGCCCATCAGCACTTGTTTGAATCTCCATCAACATTTTTGGCGATCTAGTCATCCCTCACCGAATGGATCGATGACACACCGCATAGACATGCTACTCACCGAAGTTATCTCCATTTTAGCTCAAGGATTCTATAACTTTAGGCAGTAAAGTGGAAACTTGGCGATTCACCGAGTGACCTCGGCAATTACCAAGCATTCATTTCTTTATTCCTTTAGCTTGCTTTGTTCCTTTATGCACATTACTGTCCATGCTTTGTTCCTCAATCCAAATACCTAAAAACCCAAGGATTTACATCAATTATTGGTACAAAATATGCATTTGAGGACACTAAATCTATTAAAATAAAACTCCAAATGAGTCCAAATCGTGGACTCATCAACACCCCCCACTTAAACTTTTTCTTGTCCCTAAGTTAAACTCAAGTTTAGCAGCTCAAAAGGATGTCTCAAATAGTGCTACACAAGACTCAATCCTGAATGCACACAGAAAAACTCAATTTACTCATGCAAGGATCAATTATACACTTAAAGATTCAAGTATTGACTCACCATTACCAAAGAATTTCAAGCTCACAATATTTCTTCAAATGCAAGTTCAAGCTCAACAAAGGTGTTCAAATGCCCTCACACAAAGGATGATTCCATATCCACACATAATGGTTCAACAATTTAAAGCTCCGGAATCAAATGCAACACTCACACTCACAAAGATGAACACAATGCATGATTTCACTTATAGGTTTGCCCTTATTTTCCAGCCAACAATTGTTTCAGCTCACTCAAGATCAAAAAGGTCTTTTAAAGGCTTGTATAGGGGTAGAATATAAAGGTATGGTCATATAGGCTCAGTGACTTCTATCCTCATGAAATGTGGTATGAACAACACTTTCATTTCTTCCCTTCATAATTCTCATTTATGCTTATAGGTAGCCCCATTATTCACTTTCCATGGAATGCCAGACACCCCATTTTCTTTGCACTTTCACAAACTTTATTTCGACCTGTTTCATCTCTTTCATTCTTTTCTTCTTCTTTTCTTTTTTTTTTTTTTTTGTGTGGAGGGGTTCCATCTTTCTCAAGACCATTGGTAAAAGGGAACTTCTTTGCACATCTTGATTTACCTTCTCATATCACCACACCCACAACATAGGCTTTTGGCCTAAGTTGGCTATTCAGACAGACCACAAATCGTAAGGATTATGGGTATTTGTTAAATAAAGGTTACAATTTGCATCAAGTTTCTTCCAAGAAAAGGATAAGGCTCAAAGGGTGTTCAAACAAGGATCACACACTCACATGGTTGGCCACAAAAGAGGTATAATGTCAAATTGTTTCACACTCTTCAAAGTTGCCTAAGATCATATCATGAGATTTCATCACTTAGTCAACTGGACCAACAGGGCAAATTCTAGGTGTCCTCGCACATGGTTCACGGTAAGCTCATCACACAAGGAATTAACACCAATGTCACACAAGACTCCACACTTTTGGTAGTGTGCAATGTTCATCACAAGAGACTCATTTGATTACCGGCTGGTCACAACAAGATGCAAAAGGTTAACATATTGTCTATGCAACTTCATTTGGTCTCATCGTAGCTGCACATTTATTTTTGTTTGATTATGAGCACTATTCAAGTCATCGGTATTGATCAAGACCAATACTCAAATTTTCAAGAGAACAACTACAATGAAACACAATCTAGAGGGTCCAAGAACACATAGGAATTCAGAGGGCCAAGTGTCCACCCCCACCAAAAGCTTTCAACATTGTCCCCAATGTGATTAGAGAATGGACCTTGTCGCTAAAAGAGCAAAAAGAAAAATAAAACAATAAAAGAAAACCAGAAAGTAAAGATAAAATTCTAGTATGTAAACATGTAGAGCGAGGTAACAAGGAATCTACATTAAGCCCCAGTAGGTGAAATAATAAATCGGTCATGGAATGATTTGGCGATGTGCCCAAGGAGCGACATTCCACCTTTATTTCCAGTGTGTGCCCCCTCATGATGGGAAAGTCGGCGGAGATACAGAAGGTCATCGAACTGATCGGCGACTCACATAGTGGGCTTAGAACATCATCGAACAATCACGGAGTTACACTGCCAGTGCTGAGGTAGAAAAGGCAAGAAAAGTCTGGTCGCCTAAGCACACGGTGATTCGCCGAGTGCCATAGGTATCTCACCGAATATTCCAGAATCGCAGCCCCTTCTTTTCTATCCATAAGGTAGGCTAGGTCGTAGTCACCGCACGATTTTGGCAATTCACCGATAACATCTCTCTCTCGCAAATTATCCTTCACCTACAAAATCAACACACATTATTTAAAACATTAATACTTGGTTTGCCTCCCAAGAAGCGCCTTATTTAATGTCGTGGCACGACATGGAAATGCTCTCAAGCATCTTCCAAGTACACCACCTTAATCAGAGAGATCTCTTGGCATTCGCCAAAATATAACTTCAAGCGTTGCCCATTCACCTTAAATTCAGGTCCTTCTTGACCTTCAACCTCAATGACACCATTTGTGAACACTCGCGTCACTCTTAACAGTCCCAACCATTTAGACTTTAGCTTTCCCGAAAAGAGTCTAAGTCGAGAGTTGTATAGTAACACCTAATCTCCCACTCTAAACTCCATCCTAAGGATTTTAGCATCATGTCATTTCTTTATCTTTTCCTTGTAAAGGGCTGAGCTTTCGTAAGCCTTGAACCTGAATTCGTCCAACTCATTCAACTGCTTTATTCTCTCCTTTCAGGACTTTGTCCAGTCCAAACTTAGTGCTTTTAATGCCCACAATGCTTTGTGTTCCAATTCAAATGTAGATGGCAAGACTTACCAAAAACTAGTTGATACGGAGACATATCGACTGGTGTTTTGTAGGCAGTGTGATACCCCCATAGTGCGTCATCGAGCTTTTGAGACCAATCAGTCTTATTAACATTCACCGTCTTGGCTAAGATGCTCTTGATCTCTTGGTTTGACACTTCAACTTGGCCGTTTATTTGGGGGTGGTACGGAGTTGCTACTTTGTGTTTCACTCCATACTTACTCAATGTGGCTGAGAACCACTTATTGCAAAAGTGGGATCCACCATCACTAATGATAGCCCGAGGAGTACCAAATATTGGAAATATGCAACGCTTTAGGAATCGAATCACATTTTTCCCTTCATTGTTCGGAAGTGCAACAGCTTTCACCCATTTAGAGACATAATCTACAGCCAACAAGATATACTTATTACCAAATGAACTCACAAATGTACCCATGAAATCTATTCCCCAAACATTAAATAGTTCAACTTCTAAAATGGGTGTAAGGGGTAAGTCGTGTCGTTTGGACACTCTACCTTGATTTTGACAATGGATGCACTTCTTAAGAAATTCATGTGCATCTTTGAAAAGAGATGGCCAATAGTAGCCACTTTGGAGAACCTTAGCAGCTGTATGTACACCACTATGATGACCCCAACTGGTGAAGCATGACAAGCATGATGAATTTCTATGGCTTCTTCTTCTGGAACACACCTTCTAAAGATATGATCTGCACACTCTTTGAACAAGTATGGTTCATCTAGAAAGTACTTTTTAACATCAAACATGAACCTCTTTTGTTGGTAGAAGTTCAGTTCTTCCAACATTTGTCCACACACTACGTAATTGGCAAAATCAGCATACCAAGGAGGTTATTTGAGAGTTACCGTGAACACTTGTTCATCGGGAAAAGAATCATTGATGTTAATCTCTAGCTTGTTATTCTCCTTGCTTTCTAATCTTGATAAGTGGTCGGCCACCTGATTCTCATACCCTTTCCTATCTTTGACCTCAAAGTCGAATTCTTGCAAAAGTAGCACCCACCTTATCAATCTTGGCATGGCATTGTTCTTTGCCATCAGTTAACATAGTGCAACATGATCAGTGTGAATAATCACTTTGGTACCTACCAAGTATGCTTGGAATTTCTAAAATGCATAGACTACCGCAAGCAATTCTTGTTCAGTAACAGTGTAGTTATGTTGAGCACTGTTTAGATTCTTGCTGCATAGTAAATTGGGTGAAATAGTTTGTTGCGTTTTAACCCTAGCAACACACCCAATGTCATTCCACTTGCATCACACATTACTTCAAAAGGTTCTGACCAATCAGGGCTAATAATGACTGGGGTGGATACCAATTTCTCTTTCACACGCCTGAAAGCCACCATAGAAGCGTCCTCAAATTGAAATTTTACCTCTTTCTCTAGGAGTTTGCATAGAGGATGTGCAATCTTTGAGAATTCTTTGATGAACCTCTGGTAAAAATCCGCATGTCCCAAAAAACTATGAACCCCCTTTACTGAAATTGGTGGTGGTAATTTCTCAATCACTTCGGTCTTTGCTTTATCGACCTCCAGCCCCTTTTGCGACATTTTGTGACCAAGTACTATACCTTCTTTAACCATGAAGTGACATTTTCCCCAATTGAGGACCAAGTTTATCTCCACACATCTTTGGAGAACTTGTCCCAAGTGCTCTAAATATGCCTCAAAGATGTCACCCTTAACAGAAAAGTCATACATAAATACCTCCACTGAATCCTCCACCATGTCCGCAAAAATAGATAGTATGCATCACTGAAATGTAGACGGAGGATTACATAAACCAAACGAAATATGTTTGAAGTATGAGGTACCATATGGGACCGTAAAGGTTGTTTTCTCTTGGTCCTACAGAGTAATGGAGATTTTGTTATAACCAGAGTATCCATCCAAAAAGCAATACCAACCTCTCTCGGAGAGTCGATCAAGCATTTGATCCATAAAAGGCATAGGAAAGTGATCCTTTTTAGTCCACGAATTTAGCTTTTGGTAATCCATACATACTCTCCACCCAGTCATCGATCTCGCTTTTTTCATTTGGAACTACCATGATGGCTCCCTTTTTCGGTACACATTGCACCAGACTTACCCATTTGCTATCTGCAATAGGGTTGATCACCCCTACGTCCAACCACTTTATTATCTCCTTTTTCACCACTTATTGCATCAGTGGGTTCAATCTCCGCTGATGTTCAACACTTGGCTTACAATCACTATCAAGCTGAATTTTATCACTGCAGATACCTAGAGAAACGCCCACTATATCAGCGATAGTCCACCTTATAGCTTTGATATGCCTTCTAAACACTTCAAGGAGTAATTTTATCTGCCACTCAAGAAAATTAGCTGCAATGATCACTGGTAAAGTGTTATTTTCCCCCAAGAAAACATATTGGAGATGTGAGAGAAGTACTTTCAATTATAGATTTGGTGATAAATCTATTGATGTCTTTGTGAGAGGACTTTCTCGATTCTTTAAATCAATGTCCATTTCACCGTGGTCTTTGAATACCCCCCCAAACCTGATAGAGCTTCTACTACCTCTTCATACCCTTGAATTGCAAACTCATCATAGTTAGCAAGCACGACTTCAAGTGGTTCACTCATATACATCAAATGGCTCACACTAGCCACCACCTCATCAATAACATCAATATTGGAGATAACTTGAATATCACTTGGGTGTTTCATTGATTTACACACATTAAAGGTTACTTTATCTTTGTTCACCCGGAACTTCAATTCTCCTCTCTCAATATCCACCAACGCTCTTTCGATTTCCAAGAATGGTCTTCCCAAAATAATGAGAATTTCGGCATCTATTTCACAATCGAGAATGACAAAATTAGACAGGAAGATGAATCGATCAACCTTTACCAAGATGTCGTAGAGTATCCCTACGGGATGTTTAATTGATCGGTCATCCATCAAGAGTCTAATTGTTGTGGGTTTTGGTTCTCCCAAACCGAGTTATTTATAGATTGCATATGGCATTAGGTTGATGCTTGCTCCCAAATAGCATAGGGCTTTAGGAAATTGTAGCATGTCGATGGTGCAAGGGACGGTGAATGCTCTAGGATCTTCTTTCTTTTTGATCAACTCCTTAGTCATAATTGAACTACAACTATGGGAGACTTCAATTGTTTCAAAATCCAAACTCCTCTTCTTTGTGACTAACTCCTTTATAAATTTGGCGTACCCCAACATTTCCAACAATGGTTCCACTAGCGGAAGATTAATAGATAATGTCTTGAACAACGACAAAAACTTCTTGAACTTCTCATCCTCATTCTTCTTCTTTAGACGTTGAGAAAATGGAGGAGCTATCTTGGGTAAAGGTTGCACAGCTTTTGGATTTTTATTGTGTTTCTCTATATCCTTTTGTGGTCCCTTGGAAATGCTTTGATGGATAGGTGTCTCTTCTTCATGCATTTGAGGTTCTTCATGTCTTTTCACATCGCCTATTGCTACCTTTCCCCTTCGAGTAACCACAACCATCTCTCTATCATCATCTTTCATCATCATTTTTGGTTTTAGTTAAGCTACAAGTGAATTCAATTAACCTTCAAGTATCTTGATTGCATCTGCATGAACGTTCACTTTATTGTTCAATGATGAAAAGTCAGCTTTTATCCCTTTCAACAAGTCATCCAAACCTTCGACTTTATCAAGGATGCGTGATAGCAAATCATTCACCCTCGGACTATTTGTACTCCCTCTCGATTTAGGACTTTCACTTGCGTAAGTGTAGTTCTCTTCATGATCTTCCTCCCTGTTTCAATAGTCGTTGTGCTCTACCCAATCTTGATAATATCTTCTTTTCTCTTTTCCCCTGTGATAGCTCCAACCTTGATTCCCACCCCACTGTAGATAGCATAAGTGAAAACCGTCCTCATACTTCTTGGAGTTCCAACCTTGATTCTTCCCCAGCCTTGAGTAGCCAGAGAAAGAACCTCCTTAACTCTAAACACTCCACATGTCCCCTTCATATGCTCTTGTAGAAATTCCATTTGGGTCAACATCTTCTTGATGTTTTCATCCCTCTCCCTCTCTTTATCATGTTGTTCTTGTGTCAATATGAAACAAAACGGAGAGGCTTGATCTTCTTGGGTGTACCACGCTTGATTTATTTTAGTCATGTCATCAAGAAGAAATGAAGCCACCTCAAATGATTGCAACATTATTCCCCCTCGTACCAATTGATCAACCACCCCTTTATTAACTGCATCAAGACTTTGGTAAAAATATTGGAGTAGCAATTCATTTGGTAACCCATGATTTGGGAATTTAAGTAGGAGTTTCTTGAACCTCACCAATGTTTCATGGATGTGTTCCCCCTCCCATCGCTTGAAACCTTGAATATCGTCTCTAAGATTCATCATCCTTGATGGAGGAAAGAACCTTGTATTGAATGCTATAATCAACTCCTCCCATGATGTGATGGAGTTGTTTAGTAACTCGGCCAACCACTTTCTAGCCTCCCCCGTCAAAGAAAGTGGAAATAACCGAAGTCGTATCGACTCTTATGACACATTCTTGAATGACAATGGGCTGCACACCCCTGTAAAAATTCTTACATGCTCGTGTTGGTCTTCTTGCTCTAGCCCTTCATAGAGTCCTCTCATTTAGAGGAGATGAAGATTCGTGCTAGTGACTTTAAATATTGCATTCCCATCAGCTTGTGGTATACATATTGGACCCGTTTCACCTATATGAGATGGGTTGTAAACACTAGTGATATCATTGATACTGTCCCGATGACCTGCCTTGCTACCATTCACCTCTACCTCACTAATTTTTACTTCTATATAGCCCAACCAACACTACACAATGCAGCTTATGCAAATTCAACTACAACGAAACAATCCACAAATGAAATCTACAATCAAAGAATTCTAAGTAACACTATTCCCCAACAACGATGCCATTTTGATTAACGTTTCAAACACGCTTAATCCAATTCTAAGTGCCAACAATCGGTAGTCAGTACATAACCCAACTAAATGAGTTAGGGTCGATCCCGCAAAGAGTAGTTTTTCCTTCAAATTCTGTTACCAAGGTATGACAACAATCTCTTCAATTGAGCACTTACTATACCCTTTTGGTTTAAACTCCGAATTTCATATTATAATTATCAATCTAATTCAACACTTTACACGAAAAGATCAAATAATGAGGTAAAACTTGGGGAATTGACCAACCAATTGTTGAATTCACTTTAGTGGATGAACATTAATGCTCACAATGGGATAAATTGTCATGGGTAGGTAGGACTATAGATAAAGCAATTTTCTCTCGAACAATTACCTTATCTTTGTTGAATTCTCTTGAACTTCAACACTAGATGTTAGATGCCCAACCCTTGTCCTCATCAAATCCACTCTCTCGAGCTAGATACAATGGATAGATTCCATTTTTCAGTTTACCAAGCTGAAATCCTGGTGACCCACTACTAAGGATGCTAAAATTGCGACTTTAGCTTTGTATTTCTCTCTCGAGCAAGCATAAAACACTAAACTAGCGATAATAATCATGGAAGATAACCTCAAAGCATAGTACCAATTTAGACCCACTTGAAGTTAACACCATTATTCACAAATCAATGACACCCACTTAGTACAACTCAACAATTGGTCTCATAGTCAAAACCCCAAGAATAGGGTTTTAGCTAATCACAGGGGAAAGATGAAAATCAATGTCCATCAGGTCTTCCATAACGGGGTCAAATGAAAATTGAAAATTAAAATCAACTAAGAATCTCTTCTATTACAAAATCTCCAAGAAAATCTTGCTAAAAATAGATGAGATATTGCCTCTAGCAGTGGTCTTTTTCTCAATATATCGTTCTTCTCATTTCTGAATACCTTCTATCTCTAGCAAAATTTAATTTAAATAAGTCTAATGTGTCACTATTTAAGACCAATCGATGAGGTAAGTCGGGTTTCATTGAACGTTTGTGACTCATCGATTGTCCTTTCTCTCACCTGCATTTTTTGCTTCTTCTTGGTTTAGCCACTGTAAATTTAGGCGATCTTGGTCGAGATCGTTGGATGATTCTGCGAGTCGCCCATTCTCCTTTCAGCTCGCTCATCCGCACTTTTTCGAATCTCAATCAACAGTTTTGGCAATCTAGTCATCCCTCGCTGAATGGAATGCCGTACGCCAAAGTTTTCTCCATTTTAGCTCCAGCATTCTATAACTTTAGGTGGTAGAATGGCAACTTGGCGATTCACCGAGTGACCTCGGCGATTACCAGGCTTTCATTTCTTCCTTCCTTTAGCTTGCATTGTTCCTTTTTGCACATTCGTGTCCATGCTTTGTTCCTCAATCCAAATACTTGAAAAACCAAGGATTTACATTAGTTATTGGTACAAAATATGCATTTGAGGACACTAAATCTATTAAAATAAATCCCTAAATGAGTCCAAATCGTGGATTCACCAAGAGTTTTAAAGTTTTCAATCTTTCCGCACATGTGTCTGGAGCAACCGTTGTCTATTACCCGCATCCCCTTTTCTGTAGGTTCATTTGCTCTTCTCCTATAAAATAAATAGATTAATTTCTTTTGGGTACCCAAGTATTTTTGGGTCCTTGAGGGTTAGAGTTAGCGACTTTTGGTCTCCATATCCATTTTCGAGAAGAAAATTTCCTACAGTTAAAGGATTTATAAGCAATGTCACCACAAGTGTAACAAGATAAGCTGATAGAGGATTCAGCATAATGAAAAGGGGAGAAAGATCTTTTAGATCCAATGGAGCCATGGTTAGGGGAATTTTCGAAGAAGTTAGATCTGTTTGATCAAACAGAGCTATGCCTAGGAGATTTTCTGATGCTATTCAGCTGCATATTTAATTCTTCTAGTTCCTCTTCTAGTAAGTTGACTTCAATTTGACTTCCTTCTAAAAGAATTTTCCACTCCTTATTTTCTTGAGATATTTTTTTATATTCGTCGATTACTTTCTGCAATTCGTCAGTAACCATATCCAAATAGTTTTGTAATTTAATGCATTTTGAACAATTGAAAATTCTTACCTTACTTGTTTTACCTAGTGCCGTGAAACACAATTTTCATCATGATCATCTTCGGATGATTCTCCTTGGCTCCAAGCTCCAAGACTTTTTGCATCTTCATTTTTGTGACTTCTTCTCCTTTTTCGTTTTAGACAATTCTGTTTGATGTGTCCTGGTTTTCCACAGTAATAGCATCTATCATCATTTATTTGATATTCATTGCTCTTATATTCTAATTGAAACTTTTGCCTTATTTGTTTGAGCATTTGTCTAACTCCTCTGTTTACAAGAGCCATTCCTTCACTTTGATATTTATCAGCTTCTTCCTCCACTTCAGTTGCTCCTGTAGTAAAGGTGACAGTTTTCTTTTTGTCATCTTTGTTGTATCTATTGATATGATTCTGCTCATATGCCATCAGGTATCCACAAAGTTCATCATAAGTCATTTCTTGTAGATCTTCATCTTCAAGAATAGCAGCTTTAGTCTCCCAAGACTTGCGAAGACTTCTGATGAGTTTCCTGACTTGTAATCCATTAGAGTATACCATTCTGAGAGATTTGAGTTCACAGATAATCTTACTGAACCTTGAGAATATATCTTCCACATTCTCATTTTCAGCCATTTTGAATAACTCATTTCGTTGACTAGTGAACTGATACGAGCTTCTTTAGCTTTGTTGGCTCCTTCATATGTTACGTCAAGTTTATACCATTGAATGCGTAATATAATAAACTTATAGCTCTAGCATTAGTTTGAATTACCTCTTGTTATTCCTTCGTGACTTCATAGAATTCTGGATCGAAAGGTTTATCAGTAGCGTCTTTTCCAGTGAGTGTGGGAATAGGCTTGGGACCATTCTTTATTATAATCCAAGCTTGTAGATCATTTGAAGTCATGAAGATTCTGATCTTGTTTTTCCAGCGAGAGTAATGCTGACCACTAAAGTAGGGTGGACGGTTTGAGGAATGTCCGTATTGAAGTAGAGTGCTGAGAATCTGATAGTTTACCATGGATCTTTGTTTATGTGTGGTTAAACACTTTTATCTGTGCAATTGAAATTCAAGAGTGGGGGGGGGGGTGAAGTAAAATTCCTTCAGTCGACTTCATATCACAATATAAAATAAGGTAATGGCAATAAGTAAATCGACACAAGATATTTTATAATGGTTTGGAACACCGGTGTGGTGCCTACAACCAGTCCCCTTGGGTTTCAAGGGTTTCTTTAAGAGCAATCTAGAACTTGAGGTATTACAAAGAGTTCTGACTAAGTTCCCTGTCTGATATGCAAATTTGATCTTCTATTTTTGACATAATCTCTACATGTATAACCTACATTCAAATATTTCTTTTTCTTTTTTAATTGTATACTTTCGAGAATACAATGCTTTTATGAAAGAGAACATAAGACAATCATACAAGTTCAAGTGAAGTGTGTGATCTTCTATGACAGTGTTTGGCTTAAACAGGTGAGGTTCCTTTGCTCTTCTTTAAGAAAAACCCAAGGGAGTTTCAATCAATCAAGGATTTGTTAGGGATTCCTTGATTAAGGTAGATTTGGGAGATCAGTGATCATGTAAATATCATATATGTTCATGATATCAATCCTTCTCTGGTGAAGTGTCTTTGTTGGTTGTGTGATGTCCTTCTTTTTCTTCAGAGATGTTCTCTTTTGATTGCGTTGCTTCTTCCTTGAATCATGTGGTCTTAATATCAGAGGATCTCGCTTTGTCCTCTATTGTTGCAGATTTTTCAATCAATGCAGATCTTGGAATATTGCCTATCAATCTAGATCTTGGAGTATCATTGCTTGCTTGTATTCTTCTTTTGATTCTTTTGCTCACTGTGAATCATGATGGATTCGTTTATGTAGTTGTATTCGATTTTGTCCAGGTCTGAAATGGAAAGGAAGCTTATTGTTATTGATCCAAATCTATGAGTGCTTATGATGCTACCACTGACAAGGTATAGGACAATTCTGGCAGCGTGGGCGAGACATTATATCATCACATAGCTCATAGTGATGGTTGTAGGTTGGAGAATCTCCCAAATAAGAGCAAAGAGTATTTTATTTTATTTTTATACAACACTGAGTTTTATCTCTTGTTTTATAATGTTTTTAAATATTGCATCTATCATGGTTGCTTTATATTGAGTTGAGTATTTCTTCCAGCTTTGTTAGTTCAGTTAGTTATTGCTTTCAGTCATTCAAGCCAAATATTTGTTTACTGTAACCTTATCGCATACTCATATATTCAATGTACCGATGTCATTCGACCATCATCATTTCATGATATAGATATAGCTGATTAGGATCATCAACATGCATTTTGTTGAGATCATTTGGCATTCCCGTCAGCTTTGGTGAGCCTTCTTATATTACGGAGGACTTCACCTTTACCTTACAGTTAGTAGTTTTGAGATATTATGGGTCTTCTCCCAATATCCTTCTGTAATAGTATAGGCTTTATATATAGATAGAGTTGAGGAGTTTTCAGTATTTACTTTCTTTGAGTTGTTTTATAAACTATAAGTATTCTCATTGAGTATTGTTTAGATTGACTTTTTAAAGTTGATCATGTGAGTTTAATGGATTTAATTCAGTTTTGAGCTTATCTATGCTAAGTTAGTCTTTCGCCTGTAGTCAGCTAGGATGAGGGTTCGCTTGGGGGCCATCAATGGTTCTTGAGTGCTGGCCACGTACAGGGTGTGGGCTCGGGTGGTGACAAAATCATATGATTAAGATAATAATACACACTAACTATAGGAAAATCGAAAGCACCAATGCTAAGAAAAATCCAATAATCCAATAAGGCCACAATGAACTTTAAGTGGAATATCCACTAATATCATTCTCTTGACGGTGTGTATAAATAGTACTTAACCCATTATAATTCGGGTTTGACCCGTATAATATTTGTACCCCTTCAATATAATCTCTTTACAACTCCCCTTTCCTCACTCCTTCTTAAAGTGTCGGAAAACCACCGCTTATTTTTCAGAAAAATGATCCAAACCCTATAAATGCCTGATTTCATGAACTGCAACCAATTCAAGATCCGCAATCCTTTCTTTCAGATACTCGCTGTTAACCACCCAATTTTCTTCGTTGTCTAAGTGGATAAATTCAATAGGCGGTGCAAAAGCGCGAGCATAAATCTTCATGGGCCCATCAAACGGGTTACCATCTCCATGTCTTGGAAAAAAAATTGATCCTCGAATATGTGCTAAGCTATAAGAATCAGTCTCCTTGAAAGTTAACGGCATTACTTTCGAACATTTATCAAATGCCCTCCTAAAAGCCAGCTTAACAGAATCTATCAACTGATTATTCGGTATAAAATGCATGCTTTAATTTACTCTTACTCAAAGGCCAACGTGGCTGGCCTTCAAAAAATAATAAATGGGCTACAGTATCATTCGTTGGAGACTTGTCGGAGTTCATATGAGTATTGCCATTTACTATATCTTGATTTCCGTATCTTTGTTTTACCATATGTTGAAGTGAGTATGTTGAATTCTCCGGTGATGTTAAGATTAAAGTTTAATTGATAAGTGTTGAGAGCTAAAAAAAGAAGTTGATCAAATTCATCTGTGAAATTGTTGCTCAAAGAATTATCAATATACCCAAAATGTTGAAAATATTGTTTGGCTTTCGCTAATCCTTTAATTTTTTGGCCAATGCAACAACCTAAGTACTTGTTGAAATAGTTTGAGGTAGAACTATAAGGAATTAAATAATGAGGAATTTTTAAAAACATTACTGTAAAAATGAGCAAAGCAAGAGCAGATGAAGCAACAATAATTAAAGCAACAATATTAGTGAGGGAGAATAAGAAAATTCTCATTTTGAGATTGCAAAATGACTAGGAATCAATTTTGTTGATGTGCTCGATTCGAAGATTGTCGTTACATATATCTATGAATTTTTATCTTTTTGTTGTTCTAGAAGGCAAGAAATGTCGGCTTGATAATGAAACAATGAAATTGTTTTTTCTTGACAACTTTGTAAAATTAGTTAGAATGGTTCTTCTAGAGTTCCTTTTTTTAAAATAAATTAACTGTCTAGTATCTAAAATTTACTGATTCTTTTTCTCCATCAAGATTCGTATTGCTTAAATATACTGAAAAGGTAATACACTTCATATCAAAGTCAATTTTGAGTGAGTTTTTTCCAAACTTATCATGTTGGTCATTCTAGACCTTTGGGTGTTGGGTGTCATGTTACTCCAATTAGGCCTTTCCAGGCAATATCTCTCGGTAATAGTTGTTATGGGTGTGGCGAGATAGGCCAATATGTTAGAGATTGTCACAAGGCCCAAGTGCAGTTTTCTAGGGGTTGTTGTAAATCTGGCAAAGGTAACATGGCAAATCATCGTTTTCTTCACGCTGGGCTTTGCTCTATAGAGGTTGCTATTACTGTTGAATATTGGGCCACTGGTCTATAGAGTGCCCATGTGGGAGTTTTCTCCAAGTATTGCAGAGATCTGATTGTCCCCAGTCTAGGGTAGTAAAACTTAGTTGTCCGTGTGGGGTGCGTTTTCATCAGCCTACATCTTAACCCCATCATGGGACCATGATGAGAGGTATTCATCTTGATCAGTCTTATGGGTTATCAACTCCTTCGATTAGAGATGATGCCGTGGGTGTTGCTATTACTAGATCAGGTGTTCATGTTGAGGTCGGACACAGTACGTTCTATGCTTCTTCAGGTCGGTCAGAGGCCAAGGCTTGAGGTATCCCTTCTTTGGATCCAATTTTGTGGTTTATCTTATGGTTCTTCTTTTACGTGATTTGGGGTTTTCTTGCCCATTTGGGTTTATTTGGCTTATCATCTATTAATGGCTTTTTATGACAACTTAATTTGACTATTGTGAATGTGTGTTTCCCTTGTAGTTGGTTTCTTTTAGCAGAAGTGTAGTATTTGTACCAAATGGTACTCAGCAGGCACCAATTGGCAGAGCTCAAAAGATAGCACAAGCATACACAACAAGTATTAAGAAAATCTAGTACAAGTAACTAAATAGGACATGCTAAAGTAGATAGGAAATAAAGAATAGAAATAAGAAACAGGGGGTAAGAAGTCAAGTCATGAACGTATATGGATCGCAAGCTAACAACCTAATCAAAGCAACTAAGATACCAAGTCAACTACCTAGTGTAAGGAGGACCCACAACAAAAATTCTAAAGTCAAAACCTACCAGGTAACAATAAAATATTAGTAGAGAAAAAAATATAGTCAAACAATAACCTTACGGGACCCCGATAAGATTGACAGGTACAAACAGAAAACATAACCCAACCAACCCCCATAAACTGGAGGGTACAAAAAAAAATCAAGTATACTGGTGATATGTAATGCATATGAATATAGGGTGAACAGCAGAACCATCGCTAACCGTACAAATCTTTGACAAAATGTAACAGCCTGAAACTGCATAGCATCATCTCTAGAATGGCAATAACGACCTCGAACTGTCAACATCACCCTCAGACTGGAGATAACAGCCTCGAACTGTGAGCATCGGCCTCAAATCAGAAGTAACAACCTCAAACCATGAGTAACCAATAATGGGGATGCCACCCAGTCAGTAAACTCTCAAGGCGCCAGAAAGATCAAAAGTATCCAGGAAAGGACGTCAATGCGTCGACTAGTCAAGTAAAAACTGAGCACATCCTAGATTTCTCTAATATCTCAAGCAGAAAAAGGACCACATTCTTGATACATCGTAATCTCAAAAATCAGTAAGTTAAGAGATCCAAGTGGTATAACTCCCGTCAAAACAAGTTTAGAATAAAAACCGAGTAAAATAGCATATCATCATGAACGGTAAATATACCAATGCATTGGATGGAATCGTACCACAAAATCTATGAAAATGAGAAAAACTTGCAATGCATGTCCTCAAACAAGGCACTCAAAATCAAATAATTATACATCGAATGAAATCACCCTACCAAAGTAGAGAGTACTATCTTTGGATCCAACTGGTCCTCATACACAGCCTCAGGCCGAACAACATAATCATAAGCTCAATAAGGATACAACATACCTACTGCTAATCAACAAGCAAATGGATCAAGAAGAGATTTCAAATCAATAAAGGGTGAGCAAACTCAAGGGACGACTCCCTACCTCGATCACACCCCTCCAGTCCTAGACTGAGCATAGCTAGAACCAACCCACAACTATGATGAGCCACCAAGGTAAAAAGCATCAACCCAAGAAGAATGCCTAGAAACAAGCCCAGAGGGAGCAAATCATAACTACGAGGCGATACAACACAAACTAAAGCAACTAATATCCAACCTAGTGTAAGGTAACCAAGAATAAATCCTAACAAGGATAATCAAGATCATCTACTCCAAAAGTGAAGCCACAATCTAAATTAAGGATCCCAACACAAATAATAAGCCCAAGGTTCCTACGGAATCAAGAAATAATGAAATAAGAAGAGAAATACCCAATAAATACCATCCAAAACTACAATAAATCTATACTAGGCATTATCTAAGAAGCTCAATCAAAAAAGTAGACTGAAGTCTACCTCAAAGCTAAACACAAGCGATATGAATCCCCCACATGTGAGCTATGTGCATTCGAAACGCCTCCCAACACCGGCAAACTATCAAATTATCAATCACAACGTCATTAAAGAGGTTTCGACACTAAAATTGCAATAATTAAAAATGGAACAAATATTGAGTCAAAATGAGAATAACAGACCTACATCAGGAATTATGAAATTGACTCCACCAAAAGGTCCTAAATGCCTTAATAAGCTTGTGTTCCAAAACTAAACCCAATCCAAGGCCTAATAACAGCAAACACAACACATGCAAAGAATTCACAAATGAAGTACCAAAAAAAAGAAGGACAACTGCTTCGAGCTCAACTTCACCTCAAACGGGGGTTCACTAACAAAGTCTGATAAATCCACCACGTAGGTGAAACCTCCGCGATCGTACTAGACTTTTAATCACCTCAATCGGTGTTGAAACAAAGGATAAATCACTGTTTGAAAATAAGAACTGAAGCTGCAATCTGGTGGCTAGAAGGCTATATCTAGTTGCCAAAAGTCCAATTTCTTATTGCTAAAAGCCTGCACCAAATATCAACATTTCAGCTGATTTGCTCCAACTTGAAATTCCCCAACGGGGTGTCTGGGATTCATTCGAAACCGCATGCACGCACAAGAAATATTCTACCCTATCAAATTCGACATTTCGAACACAATAGAACTATCAAAACTTCCATCTGATGTCATTTCAATGAAAAGTGCATCCCACAACAAAGTTGCATTTTAAGCTAAAAACTACATGAAGGCTCAAAATGAGATCGGAAGCCTAGAAAACCACACGAAAGGTCATTCTAGACAAAACTCGACATCCTGGAGCTAACCGCCTTGATAAAATTCTCATCCGAGAATGTTTACCAAGAATGCTGACCAAAGTCAACCCTTTGCTTAAGCTTTAAAGTTAAAACGCTTAACGACACAAACTCACACTAAAAGTCTCAGGGCCTGCACCAACTATGCCGCTATCCTAAAATAAACCTTTCAGAGCTGATGAGACCGTCATAACTGAATTATGAGACTGTCTTCCTGATCTTTTGACTAAGGCCAATCATTCTAGTCTAAAAGGCTCCAAAATATGAAAACCTGCACAAAGTCCAAACGAATTACTTGACGACTAAACTGTCAGTCCCAGCAAGTCATAAATGACTTGTGATCACTAAAGGAAAGCTCTACATGCTAAAAGGATTGGAAAATGACCTTGAGGGTCATTACATAGTTTTAGTTGATTCGAAGATTTTAAAGCTTTCCAAGGCATTTGCACCAACAAATGTAATCACTACATTTATAATGCCTGTTGCGATATGTTTTTTGGCCTTTCAACTCATCCAATAGAACCTACAAAATTTGAAAGTGCAATGAAAGAGGGCATAAAGAGATCAGTAAAGCTAGGAATATACTAATAAAGTGAAGGGATGAAAAGGCATAACATTACAGAATACATGTATAAAGTTATAATTTTGGGCATCGGAATCCACTCTCAGTAGCAAAGTCGGATAGAAGTAACTAAACAATTTATCAAATAAAGATTCATATCCTGGTACGAGCGAAGAGAGTACTTCCAAAGTCATGTGCTTGATACTAAGTGGTCCAATGTATTTTTGAAGATTTTTTGAATTAGATATTACTTCCTTCATAGACAATGAGAAGTGATATTCAACACAAATTGTCAATCCTGAAAGGAAATTGAATACATAACTTGTTCACTCAAAAATTATTGAAAGAATACTAACTATGGAAGTACTAACTGCCTGAGCACTTAACAACATGCATGCAACCATTAACAATTACACATAAAATAACAAATAGAGAAGAAAGATAATAGAAAGATATAACGAGTAAATACCAAAAAATTTAGTGCATACTTTCAATTCACTTGTGTCAAAGGACGGCGTGATATTTCTGCCCAAATTTTTAGCAAACGTTATCAACTCAACTGTGCTATTAGTTGTTCGAGCATTCTTCAATCCAATCTCAACTTCCATTTGCCTTGAACCAACTACATGACACAATCTTGGGACTTTTTCCATATTTAGTAGCTCGAATGACTGTAAATTGGGAGTATCAATGATAGCTTCATCAAAGTCAGGCATGTCACTTAAGGTCAAATTATCTAGTTTATGACTCAAAAGATTAATCTTTTTCATATTTTTGGATAAACAAACATATAAAGATTTTAGATACGGGAATTCTGAGGAAATATATTCAGGAAATCCTCTGGGAATGTATTGAGAATCAAAATTCAAGATTTGTAGCTTAGTACAACAACGTAAATGACGAATTAAACAAGTAAAACTCAGTCAAAGTTTGAGCTTTTATTTCTACTTTTTCTAGATGTCTATTATCATAATTCACATGAACCTTTTCTAAGTTGATTTTGATGAGGCACTTGTTGGGATGTATACTATTAAACATATGTTTAGATATAATATTTTAATAGAATAAAATTTATTCAGTTCTAATAAAACATTTAATAGATCATATATTTGTTTATGGTGTATTTTACTAATATAGGAGATGATTTAGTGTATAAAATTTTTGCTTATACATAGAGGATTAAATCATCGGTTCTTTTAAGCATGAAGTTTTTTTTTCACAATCTTAGATGGAAATTGGACATGTTATCGATACGATTGTAGCACAAGATTCTATATAATTATCTTGATTATGGGAATAGTGTAGTTCCAATTTCTTGTACTACTGCATTTTGTATGTTTTAAACGCAACCGAGACGAGATAGTTGATTTAGATTGATCGAGAAAAGCATATTCTCTAAACTTTTAAATGCAATTATATTCTTAATTCTCATAGAACTTTTATGATCTATATATATTAATTATTGTTTTGATTTATTAAAAGGTGAGATTCTGAGATGGGTCAATATGTCTGGTAGATTTGGTGATAATAATATATATTAGTTAAATATTAAGTTAGTTGATGGAATCCATGTCTTGATATAGAGATCGCTGATATGCCTTTGTGAGAATTTTATATATTTTTATCGTGACAAACCTTTCAAGTGGATTTATGAATCTGACACATGAAATAAGTTAAGTGGTGGTCTAAAGGAAAGTAATCATTGAATTAAATTCATTAGTAATTTAACTAATTGATTAGTATTTGTAATCTTAACATGGGGAATTACATAATTGTTTAATGGGGAATTTCAAAATATTAATAGAGGAGTGCAATTACAAATTTCTAGTGGAATAATTTGTAATTTATTATTGTAAGAATAATTGAAATTAATTATTTTAATTATTTCCGTAATAGGAAGCCTCAGTAATTAATTATGTGGTCCCTATTGCGCCCATATTTAACTAGAACTCAGAATCCTATTTTTAAAGGGTAAAATGGAGACATGCCTCAGTTTTCTTTTAAAAAGAAAACTACCGTATATTTTCGGTTGAAGAAAAACAACATATATGTTGATTCTGCTCTTTGGATCGGGAAAAAATCTATATAAATAGGGATTCCTCTAATGCTAGAAAGGATAAGTTTTCTATATGATACCTACCCACCCATGTATTGAGAGAGTTCGGATGTGAACTTGGGATCACTGTAGAAGACCATGGAATAACTTGTTGATTTACTTGAAGGTCTATCTAACTTGTGGATTCACTTGGAGATATCTGCTGACGCTTCAAGAGGTAATTCTTGAATTAAATTTCAGCAACTTTATGTATTCTAGTATGATTATATGTGTTCGAGCAAAAACGCATTTGTTATCTATTATTCATGTAAGCATTATGATTCTAGTATGCTTCCGTTGTGCATATAGTTTTCCAATAATTGGCATCAAGAGCCTTGCTTGCATCTAAATAGATAACCAAGAAAATGGAAAAAAAATATGTATACTGATTATGTATGATTACTTTGTTTCTCTGAATTCATTTTTACGGATGAGAAACATGATTAGCATAAAAGAAGAAATATTGATTTTGGTTTGCGTCGGGCCATTACCATGGTAGAGAACATGTTACAAAGTTGGTTAATTTCTTTTTATTTTCAAATTTACTATATCAATCTTGAATTGTGTTGATCTGATTTGCATTAAATAGATGAAGCCACCCATGTATTTTCAAATAATTGAATATAGTACGATTAAAAGGAATATAATTGTAACAACTCGGTTTTAGAAAGAATTAAATTAGAAAGAGCTAAATTGAGATTCGTAAAAGTTACTATTCTAGTTTGAGTTCTAGGTCAACTTCAAACGACCCTAACTTTCACCACAGGATGAGTTAGGTGGCCCATTAGGTATTAAATTGAATGTCATTGAGTCCTTTTTTCCAACGCCATCGAGTTTTCTAAATTCTGAGTTTGGATGAGGAAGATAAGCCCATTTGAGTACAACATGTCTAGTTAAGGAAATACATCCATTTTAAGGAGGGGTATTTTGGACTTTTCCTTACCCCACTAGGCCTGCACGTTTTTTTCACCCTTTTAGGGGTCTAAACTGATTGGAATCAGTTTTACTCATTCTAAATGAGCTCTCGAAAAAGAAGAACTTTCAACATTCTTGCAAGCTTTGAGGATTTTCGCCAAGAACATAGTTCTTACAAGGAATGTAATCTTTCATAGTATTGGGTTTGCTCTCCCTCGTGCCAATCATGTAAAATTTTACCCATGAATTCATTCTTGAAGTTTATTATTGAGTTCTTGAGTTTAATTGATAATAGAGGCCATTGAGTCCTTTAGGTGAGGGTTTTTTTGAATAAGTTGAGTTACTTGATTGAGTTTGTGTGGGTTTCATAGAAGATGTTCTAGGTTTGTAAAATTTCATGAAATTGGACCATGCATTGAAGTGGGTATGAGTTGAATCGAATTTTGGGAGAGGAAGAAAAGATCGAACAAAAATAAGCACCCAGGTCTGCGTCGCGAATACTTTTTAAAATTTATGCTTGCAAATAGTCACCCCTCTCCGTGATTCAGAGACGATACATAGTCCTCTGCCTCAAAAATTATTTCACAACAAAAAAATTAATTCATCCTCTGCATTGCGCCAGTGTTCCCAAATTTGTGTCTTCTCTCGTTTCTTATTATTCACTATCTAAACATTCATAAATCACTGAGAGATCTTATATCCTAATCATAACTCTTAAATTTTCATTTCCAATTAAAGTAAAGATTAAGAGTAAAGTTTGAGAAACCTTTCCGAGTCATTTTGAGAAGTCTTTTTACAATTATTTATAAATTGTCTTTAAGACTTGAGTAATTGAGTATGAGTATGAGGAGAGTTGTTGCATATTTCAAAATGAGTATGATGGGACTAAGTATTCCAAGTATGTAATACGTTTTACATTTAAAATTAAAGAAACACTGATTTCTAAATGGGATATGAAGAGTTTTAAGCATCATCTCTTTTAAGAGAAATCTTTTAAGTAATCATCTCAAATTGAGGAGGAGTTATGTTTTCTTTAAAACATATGAGCATGAGTTACATATATATATATATATATATATATATATATATATATATATATATTGAGAGTAGTATTGAGCACCGATATGGGGATGAGTTCAGTCAACTCATAAACCATGTATGCTAACATGGGTAAAGGATAATACTTTTTAGATGATTCCTAATAGTTTTTAAGCATAGCTTAGTGGATCCACTTAGTTGAGGATGTCTTATACTCTGGCAAGGTATAGGACAATTTTAGCAGTGTGGGCGAGATGATATCATCACATAACTCATAGTGATGGTTTTCAGTTAGAGAATTTCCCTAATAAGAGTAAAGAGTTTACTATTATATTTTTATATTCATTGAGTTATTATCCAATGTTTTAAAAGCTTTCTTTATATTGCATCTTTATTGTTTGTTTTATATCGAATTGAGTTGAGTATCCTTGAGTTGAGTTGGGTTGAGTTGAGATGAGGTGAGTATGTTCTTTCTTTTTATCACTTCAAGCTAATGTCTATGCTTTAGAGTTCCATTTTCATGCTTGTACATTCAATATGCTGACCACATTTGGTCTACATCTTTCATGATATGGATACATGTTTTCAGGGTCATCAACAGTCACTCCGTTGATACAACTTGCAGTTCTAGATTTGCTTTTGTGAGCATCCTTGATTCCGGGGAATTCCACATTTATCTTTCAGTCTTGTTAAGATGTCATGTGTCTTGTCCTGATGTCTATCATAGTATTTAGAGGCTTCATAGGCAGTACTTTTTTGAGGAGTCTTTTCTATTTCCATTGTTAATGTTTAAGACTTGAGTTGCCTTCTTTTGGCTAGTTAAATATTTCCTAACATTCTGAGTTTATTTTTTTTTAAAGAAAAATGAGTAAATCTTTAGTTTTGAGTTAATATATTGTTGAGTAAGTCTTCCGCTGAGTATTAAGCCAAGCCAAGGATTCTCTTAGGGACCATCAATGGTTCTTGAGTGCCGACCACGTCCATGGTGTAGCCTCGGGGCCTGGCAAACTTGGTATCAGAGCCTAGAGTTCAAGAGTCCTAGGGTGTCTATGAAGTCGTGTTGTAGAGTCCTGGTTATCAGTGTGAAGTGCGCGACATGTATAATTAGGAGGCTAAAACATTTAGGAAATATCTCATTTCTTTCATACTTTTATGGTGCGATAGAGTTCAACTCTATAAAAGTTATTTTCTAATTCGTGCTTGCATGTATTTTTCAGATCATGCCTCCATGAAGAGCTGTTCAAGGTCGTCCTACTACAAGGAATGAAGATCCTAAGGATCAAGGGGTACCCAATGTACAAGAAATGCAATCCCAAGGAGAGGTCACTAATGTTGAGTTTTGAGATGCTATCTGAATGTTGGTCAAGTTGTGACCAACCAAGATGGGCAACAAAGAGAGATTTGTCAAGATGTGATTGATATATCCAGGATTCGTGAATTCTTGAGGCTGAATCCTCCAAACTTTACAGGGTCAAGGTCACTGAAGATCCAGTAAACTTTGTAGAGGAAATTTAGAATGTATTTAAGGTGATGCATGTTGCCGATGCTGAGCGTGTAAAGTTATCTTCATACCAACATAAAGGTGTTTCTAGGATCAAGTACGACGAATGGAAGTAGAGTAGAACTGATGGGGCACTCATTGTGACCTGGGCTATGTTTGAAAGTGCCTTCATGGGGCATTTCTTTCCCTGTGAGCTGAGAGAGGCAAAGGTAAGAGAATTTCTCACTCTTAAGCATGAATCCATTAATGTGCATGAGTACAGCCTTAAGTTCACTCAATTGTCCTGTTATGCTTCGGAGATGGTTGCTGATATTAGGAGCAGGATGGGCTAGTTTGTGTCTGGGTTGTCTCACTTGTCGAGTAAAGAGGGTAAGGTAGCTATGTTGATAGGGGATATGGACATAGCAAGGCTTATGATCCATGTTGAACAGGTTGAGGAAGACAAGTTGAGAGATATGGAAGAGTTCCTGTCATGCCCCAAGCCTAAACCCAGGACGTAACTGACACTGGAAAACCATTGATAGTTTCCAAGCAAACCCTTGGCCTGACTCATTACACAACGGAAGACTTACTTAAGAAAAATGGAAACTCATGATCTAAAAATAACTTTAAAAAAACATAATTGAAACGCAACTCCAAAAATTATCTGAAAATAGTTTAATAAGTATTAGTTAAATGTCTCATGGACTCAAAACATTAAAACAACAAAGGAAATAATGATAGAATCCTAGACCTTTAAACTATCCATGAAGCCTCTACTATTACAGAAGGATTATCAGGATAAGACCCTCGACATCCTAACAACTGAAGATAAAAGTGGAACCCTCCGGAAGCAAAGAGACTCACCAAAGCTAACTGGAACTGTAAGTGGTCTCAACGGAGTGCCTGTTGATGACCTTGAATACATGTATCTGCATCATAAAAAATGTAGGCCAAACAGTGTCAGTACATAGAATGTACGAGCATGTAAGGGGAATTCTAAAGCATAAACATAAGCTAGAATGGATAGAAAAGAAACATACTTACCTCTCATCAAAATCACTTAAATCAACTCAAGGATAAGATACTCAACTCAAAGGTAAGATACTCAACTCGAATATACTTGACTCAAGATAATCAACTCAAAGATACTCAACTCAAGATACTTAAAGATAAAGGAACAATAAAAGATGCAATATATGGAATGCTTTTAAAATAGTAGATAATAACTTAATTTTATGTAAAAATATAATAATAACTCTTATTTAGGAGATTCTCTAACCGAAAACCATCACTATGAACTATGTGATGATACATCATCTCGCTCACACTGCCAGAACTGTCATATACCTTGCGGAGTATAAGACATCTTCAACTAAGTGGATCCACTAAGCTATGCTAAAAAAGCAATAAGGAATGATCTAAAAAGTACAACTCTTTACCCATCTTAGCATGCATGGTTAATGGGGGCTGTGAGTTGTTTGAACTATCCCCCATATCAGTGATCAATACTACTCCCAATAATATATACTCACGCTCATATGTTTAAAAAAACATTTCCTCATCCTCAACTTTGAGATTATTACTCAAAAGGTTCTCTTAAAAGAGATACTGCTCAAAACTCCTCATGAACTATTTTGAAATCGAAGTTTCTTCTCATTTTATATGTTAAAACATTTACTCTTGGGAATAATTAGTTTCCATATATTGATTTTAAAAAATGAAAGTCAACTCTCCTCATCCTCATACTCACTTACTCGAGTCTTGAAACAAGTTTTAAAAGTTTGTAAAAAACTTCTCAAAGTGACTCAAATAACTCCCTCAAACTTTAATCTTTAACTCTATCTTGAATTTGAATTATAAATTCAAGAGTTATGATTCATGATATAAGGGATCTCTTAATGATTAGATGTGATTTAGAATAGTAAAAATCAGGAAGGGAGTGAAGGTACACTTTAAAAGAACTAAGACAGGACGAGCGACAGAAAAGGGGCGGGACAAGCGATCCTGGCGCATTGAGTGGCATAGGGAGCCATCCCTAAAACTATAGTGACAACTTTTAGGCGCACTATTGGCGTAGCACGCCAGCTCCCTACCCAGAAAATCTAATGAAATTTCTCTTCTCAATTTTTTGGCCCTAATTCACCTAGAATCGAATAGTTTCTTCCAACTCTCTTAGATTCATTTACCAAAATTAATTACATGAAAATCTACTCAAAAAATCTCAAGAACAATGCTCCTTAACAAGATACTCACCTCAAGAACTCAACCAACCATCATAGTTGAAGAATGAAGAACAACACCTTAAGAATTTCATCAAGAACCTCTATATACTCAATCTCATGGATGAATTTGAATGTGGAAACTCATGATTGGCGTGTGGGTGAACGAACCCAACACAATGAAAACTTACATACCTCTTAAGGATCAAATCCTTGGTGAAATCCCTTGAAGATCGCAACAGTCTTTTACGCTTATAGATTTTCTCCCTTTTTCTCCTCTTGAACTCCTCTAAAAACCCCTAAGCACGTTTAAGAAAAAATAAAACAAACCAATCAGTTTATACCCCTAAATGGTCAACAAAAATGAGCTAGGCTTGTGGGATAAGGAAAACACCAAAATACCCCTTATTAATTCGGGTAAATTTCCTTAACCATACAGGCTAAACTAAAACAGGCATATATCTCTCATCTAAACTCGAATTTTAGCAAACTCAGCATCATTGGAAAGAGGACTTAGATATATTTCATGTGATATCTTATGTGTCTCCTTACTCATCCTATAGTAAAATTTATGGTTGTTTGAAGTTGACCCATAACTTAAAAGAACTTATGAATGACTTGAATGAATTCTCTTTAGTTCATTTTGAAACTCAAGGTGCTACATCTAGTGACCTTAACACTTAAGAACATTTAAATTCCTCGGTAAAATCTTACTCACAATGAAAAATGGTTCTAGTCTTACCTAAAAAATTTTCTGAGGTGTTTCATTATCTCCCCCTTGGGATCATTTGTCCTCGAATGATGGCTGGACTAGGTATGGAATGGGGTTACTATTACCATATCCTTTGACTCATGAACATTCGTACTAACACAGGCTGAACTGATTCATGCCAAGAGTTTTGACTTCCTATAGCACCTATGTTAAGAACAATGTTGTTGTGGACATAGTCACTCTCTCTCTGAAGTTACCTTATTTGAAACAAAGAAAGTATGGACATGAAGTAACAATAGGAATACCATTCCTGGGGTAATTTGACTGCTAGTTGTTAAGCTTAGAAACACTCCTCAACTATGTTGTTCTTTCCTTATTACTATACCTCATTAGCTGTAACTTATAACTCCTACAAGCATACATGACTACTCTTACCAAGGTCTGAGTCTAATGGTGTGCTCCTACTATATTCAAGCTGAACTATAAATCCTAAGGTTTGGGTTCTATACCTCGGTAGGAAATATCATCCCAAAAATATTACACTTTACCACCACATTCAACCAACATCGGGCTCCTATCAAGAACCACCTAATGTTTAACAAAACCACATTCAAACTTAGTACCTCTAACAACTTCATGGACTCCTACTAACCAGCTCCTTAAGAAGTTCTCATTCTTTAATCATCTTTGCCATACCAACTAGAATTTCCTGCATTACTACTTGGAACCAACTAAGGGCTCTCATTTAACTATTGCTCATAGTAAAATCTCTTCCTCCTCATTTGACACCTTAGATAAAACTATCACACCATCATTATCACGATAAGATCATTAACCTTCTCCTTCTAACATCACTCCACTACTAAAAGGACCTCTAAAAAGATATCTCACATACTCTTTTGAACTCATTATTATCTTATTCTCAATGGTTGACTTGATTTCTCATCTTATCATATTCCCCTTAGGTCTAAAGACTACACTTGAAAGCTATGGACCTATTCCATCATCTCTGAACTGATCTACATATCCCTTTACTATAATACTCGAGTAAAATTTATCTCATGAATACAGTACTCTCCATGAGCAAGTACTAAGACCTCTTTCTAAGATGTTTCTCTTGACCTCTTTTCATTGGCTCCTAAGGCTACTTCATCTAACTCTTTAGGAAAATTACACTTGCACCAGCATATCCCATATTGCCAGCTCAACTATACAACCTAGGCACACATAAGAAAATTGTAACCTCAATTGGGACTTCATTTGGCCACATACCATCTCGGGTGTACCTCTTACTGCACTACCTTCATTCCTCTCCTCTATGGGTCATAATACCACATTTTCATTCCAAGGCACCATGTTGATCCCTTCACCTATTTCAGGTCAAACCTACTAGATCAGATCTTAAAACTAACACCATCACCCTCATGTTTCCATCTTTTGATCACGACACTCATCTCAAATTCAAGCTTAGTATCTAGTACTAAACATATATATCAATATGACTACTCATACCTAATACTACTGGCGACTGCCAGAAAAGTCAAGAAACACTCACCCACTAAGATCTCATGACGAGTAGTCTATCTTTAGCTGTACGTCTACCTACATATAGTTTACCTTCACCTTCCATTTCACAACTTAAATACTATTTACTCACTTACTGTGCACTACCTCTCAAATAATTCTATCATTTTCTAAATACCATGGGGTTCCCCCTTCAAAATTCATAAGCCTAGCTTGGGTCTATCAACTCATGAATACTCTGCTCTCTGATTCCACACATATATTTAGTCTTCTCTAACATGATGTCACATCAATATCAACTCTATTACGGTTAAAAGTATACTCTATCTCATCCTGACTAGTAACTATTCCTCTTCCTTTTATCAAGAACTCTCTATAACATTATTATTCCTTATTCTGCTCATAAAGGAACTCATCACTTATAACAGACTGGGTACATGATCGTAATAACATAATCTACCTTATCACTATATCCCTTTCATAGATTTCTATACCTCTGCATGCTTTTCTCTAACTTAAGGGCACTCTTTACTACTACTGCTCATAATCTAGTAATTCATACTATATTTTAGGATGAAAATATTACCCAAGCTCTAAAACAAACTTTATCATAAGGGTCTCACCTTAATATGGTTTAGGGAAGAAAGTACAACTCATGTTTAGCTCATACGCACGGTTCATATGAATGTGAGTGCATTCTTTCGAACTCAATAGATAACTCACTTATACGCTCCTCTCAAGCCCCTCTACAGTCTCATGACTTCCTCTAGATTTTTGCTAAGCGCAACTCATGGATAACGAACTGACTTAGCTTTTCAACAACCTCTAGTATGAGGGGTAGTCGAATGAATTTGAAAAATACACGAGTATAAATAAATCACTGTGACATAGCTCTATTTCACGATTAAGAGTATGAAAGAAAGGAGACTTTTCTTAAATGTCTTTAGTCCCTCGTTTATTGGAGAGGGGCCCTCATAACCATAAACAAGACCCTATAGACATGGCTTCAAAGACACCCTAGGACACTTGAACCCTGTGCTCTGATACCAAGTTTTCATGCCCCGAGCCAACATCCTGGACATAACTGGCACTCGAAAACCATTGATGGTTCCCAAGAGAACATTAGCCTGACTCACTACTCAATTGAAGACTTTCTCAAGCAAAATAGAAACTCATGATGCAAAAATAACTTTGAAAAAACATAATTGAAACTCAACTCCAATAATTCTCTGAAAATAATCTATTAAGTATTAGTTAAATGCCTCATGGACTCAAATAATTACCACAACAAAGGAAATAATGATAAACTACTCGACCCTTAAACTATCTAGGAAGCCTCTACTATTATAGAAGGATTATCGGGATAAGACCCTCGACATCCTAACAACTGAAGATAAAAGTGGAACCCTTCGGAAACAAGGAGGCTCACCAAAGCTAGCTAGAACTGCAAGTGGTCTCAACAGAGCGCCTGTTGATGACCCTGAATACCTATATCTACATCATAGAAGATGCAGGCCAAATGGCGTCAGTAGATGGAATGTATGAGCATGTAAGGGGAATTATAAAGCATAAACATAGGCTTGAACTAATAGAAAAAAACATACTTACCTCTCCTGAATGCAAGTAAGGGGACAGAGCGCCTGTTGATGACCCTGAATACCTATATCTACCTCATAAAAGACGCAGGCCAAATGACGTCAGTAGATGGAATGTATAAGCATGTAAGGGGAATTATAAAGCATAAACATAAGCTTGAACTGATAGAAAAAAAAACATACTTACCTCTCCTCAAAGTCACATAACTCAACTCAAACTCCCCTCAAGGATAGGGTACTCAACTCAAGGATAAGATACTCAACTTGAAGGTAAGATACTCAACTCAAAGATACTCGACTCAAGATACTCAACTCAAGATATTCAACTCCAAATACTCAATTCAAGATACTCAAGGATAAAGAAACAATAAAAGATGCAATATATGGAAAGCTTTTAAAATTGTATATAATAACTCAATTGTATGTAAAAATATAATAATCACTCTTATTTTGAAGATTCTCTAACTGACAGCCATCACTTTGATCTATCTGCTGATATAACATCTCACCCACGCTGCCAAAATTGTTGTATACATTGCAAGGGTATAAGACATCCTCAACTAAGTGGATCCACTAAGCCATAATAAAAAGTAATAACGAATCATCTAAAAAGATTGACCCTTTACCTATATTGGCATACATGGTTTATGGGGGCTGTGAGTTGTTTGAACTCTCTCCCATATTGGTGCTCAATACTACTTCCAATAATATATACTCATGGCTCATATGTTTAGAAAAACATTTTCTCATCTTCAAGTTTGAGATTATTACTCTAAAGGATCTCTTAAAAGGGATAGTGCTCAAAACTCCTCATGAACTCACTTGGAAATCGATGTTTGCTCTCATTTTATATGTAAAAAAAAATTACTCTTGGGAATACTTAGTTTCCATATATTCATTTTGAAAAATAAAACTTAACTCTTGGGAATACTTACTCGAGTCTTGAAACAAGTTTTAAAAGTTTGCAAAAGATTTCTCAAATTGACTCAAATAACTCCCTTGAACTTTACTGTTAACTCTATCTTGAATTTTAATTATGAATTCAAGAGTTATGATTAATGATATAAGGGATCTCTCGATGATTAAATGTGATTTAGAATAGTAAAAATTAGGAATGGAGTGAAGATACACTTTAAAAGAACTCAGTTGGGGTAAACGACGGAAAAGGGACGAGGCAAGTGACCCTGGCTCATTGAATAGAGCAGGGTGCCAACCCCTAAAACTACATAGCCAACTTTCAAGTACGCCAGCCCTTTACCTAGAAAACCTGACGAATTTCTCTTCTCAACTTTTTGGCCCTAATTCACCAATAATCAAATGGTTTCTTCCAAACTCTCATAGATTCATTTAACCAACTTACTTACATGAAAACATACTTGAAAATTCTCGAGAACAATGCTCATTAACAAGATACTAGCCGCAAGAACTCAACCAACTGTCATCATTCCAGAATGAAGAAAAACACCTCATGAATTTCATCAAAAACCTCTATATACTCAATCTCGTGGATGGATTTGAAAGTAGAAACTCATGATTGGCGTGCGGGTGAATGAACCCAACACTATGAAAAATTACATACCTCTTAAGGATCAAATCCTTGGCGAAATCCCTCGAAGATTGCACGAATCTTGAACGCTTGAAGCTTTTCTCCCTTTTTCTCCTCTTTAACTCCTCTAAAAAACCCTAAGCGCCTTTAGGAATAACTAGCTAATAGGTTAAGGAAAAGATCAATAAGCCCCTTATTAATTCGGGTAAATTTTCTTAATTGGACAGGCTGAACTCAAACAGGCATATATCGCTCATTTGAACTCAAACTTTAGCATACTCACTGGCATTGGAAAAAGGTCTCAGAGATCTTTCATTTGATATTTTATGGGTCTCATAACTCATCCTGTGTTAAAAGTTACGATTTTTTTAAGTTGACGCAAAACTTAAAAGAACTTACAAATGAATTGAATGAATTCTCTTTATTTCTTTTTGGAACTGAAGATGCTACATCTAGTGACCTTAACACTTAAGAAAATTTAAATTCCTGGTAAATTCCTACTCACAAAGAAGAATGGTTCGAGTTTTAGGTCAAAAAATTTATAGGATGTTACAGTTCCGTAGCAAGAAGCTAAGACAACAGGTAATGAGTCCAGGCAGCAAAAGGCTAGTAATGGGAACCTGTCATCTTTTCAACAAAAGCCAACTAGACCTACTCCATCATCTTCTAGTACACTTTCACCAAAGAACATATGTTATTTTAGGAATTATAATTTGTAGAAGTTTAAAGCTCGACCTGCTCATTCTCAAGGTAGGGTGACACAAGGGGCAAACTGGACTCCTAAATGTGCTAAATATGGTAGGAACCACCCAGGTTCGTGTTATGATGGGTCCATTGGCTATGTCAAATGTGGTCCTATAAGTCACTTCATGAGAGAGTGTCCTAAGAAAAGGTAAGGTAATGGTAATGGAGGCAATAAAGCCCAATCTTCTTTAGTAGCTCCAGTAGACAAAGCTTCCCCTAGAGGAGCTACTTGAGGAACAGATGGAGGAGCAAACCATCTGTATACTATCACCAATCGCCAAGAGCAAGAAAATTCACCTGATGTTGTTACGGGTATGATCAAAATCTTTACTTTTGATGTATATGCATTATTTGATCCAGGTGCGAGCCTATCTTTTATGACTCCATATATAACTATGAGTTTTGATATTCTTCCCGAGCAACTTCTTGAGCCTTTTAATATTTCCACATCTGTTGGTGTGTCTATTCTAGCTTAGAAAGTTTATCATGATTGTACAATCTCTATCAATCACAAGGACACCATGGCTGACTTAGTCAAGTTAGACATGGTGGACTTTGATGTTATTCTAGGTGTGGACTAGCTTCATCCTTATTATGCCTCAGTTGATTGTAGAACCTGAGTAGTTAAGTTTCAGTTTCCTAATTAGCTAGTTATAGAGTGGAGGAGTAGTTCAGCAGTGCCTAAGGGTCGTTTTACTTCATACCTTAAGGCCAAAAAGTTAGTTTACAGTGGGTGCATCTATCACTTAGTCCGACTTAATGACTCTAGTGTTGAGACACTGCCTATTTAGTCAGTTCCATTTGTGAGTGAGTTTTGAGATATTTTTCCAGACAATCTTCCTGGAGTCTCTCTTGAGAGAGAAATAGAATTCGACATAGATATTCTTCCTGATACTTGACCTATCTCTATTCTGCCATATAGGATGGCTCCAGCTGAGTTGAAAGAGTTAAAAGAGCAGTTCAAAGACCTTCTTGATAGAGGTTTTATTCGATCTAGTGTCTCACCTTAGGGAGCTCCGGTCTTATTTGTGAGGAAGAAAGATGGTTCTCTTAATATATGTATTGATTAGCTCCAATTGAACAAATTTACCATAAAGAATAAGTATCCACTTTCGAGAATTAATGATCTTTTGATCAACTTCAGGGTGCCACTTTCTTTTGTATGATAGACTTTCAATCTGGCTATCATCAGTTTAGAGTAAGAGCAGGTGACGTTCCGAAGACAACATTCAGGACCCACTATGGTCATTATAAGTTTCTGGTTATGTTTTTTGGCTTAACAAATGCTCCTACAATGTTCATGGACCTTATGAACAGAGTGTTTAAGCAATATCTGGACATGCTTTGTATCATGTTTATTGATGACATTTTGATTTATTCAAGGAATGAGGAAGATCATGCTAGTCATCTAATAGTAGTTCTCCAAAGGCTAAGAGATAGAGAGTTGTATGCTAAATTTTCCAAGTGTGAGTTTTGGCTTGATTCCGTGGTGTTGGCCACATTGTTTCTGGTGAAGGGATTTGAGTTGACACTCAAAAGATTGAAGCATTTTAGAACTGGCCAAGACCCACATCTCCAACTGATATTAGGAGTTTTTTGGGGTTGGTTGGTTACTATAGGAGGTTTGTCAAAGGGTTTTCATCAATTTGGTCCATATTGACCAAGCTGACTCAGAAACCAGCAATGTTTCAATGGTCTGAAGCTTGTGAGAAAAGCCTTCAGGAATTGAAAGCCGGATTAACTATTACCCCAGTGTTGACCCTATTGAAAGGTACATAAAACTTTGTTATATATTGTGATGCATCCAGAGTTGGACTTGGGTGTGTATTGATGAAAAATGGCATCACTATCTATATCGAGTTCATGCAGATATGTTCACCAATCACAAGAGTCTTCAGTATATTTTCAGTGAGAAAGAGCTTAGTCTCAGTTAGAGGAGGTGGTTGGAGTTACTCAAAGATTATGACATGAGTATTCTCTATCACCTAGGTTAGGCTAACGTTGTTATAGATGCTTTGAGCAGGTTATCTATGGGCAGTACTGCTCATGTCGAGGAGGGCAAGAAGGAATTAGACAAAGATGTGCACAGACTTGCGCGATGGGGAGTCTGGTTATTGGAAGAAGTAGTGGTGATGAATGGGGCTAAATAATCACTAGTGTCTGAAGTGAAAGAGAAACAAAACTAGGACCCTGTTTTTCTTTAATTGAAGGCAAATGTTCATATGCAAAAAGTAATGGCTTTTGAACAAGGGGGAGATGGTATGTTGAGATATCAAGGTAGATTGTGTGTACCAAAGGTGAATGAACTCCAAGAGAGGATCATGGAGAAAGCTCATATCTCTATATATTCAATCCATCTTGGTTCCACAAAGATGTATCGTAACTTGAGGGAAGTATATTAGTGGAGAAGTATGAAGAGTTGTATTGCAGAGTTCGTCTCTAAGTGCCTAAATAGCCAACAAGTCAAGGTAGAGCACCAAATGCCCAGTGGTGTAGCTCAGAACATAGATCTTCCATAATAGAAGTGGGAGATGATCAATATGGATTTCACTACTGGGTTAACGCGGTCTCGCATGCAGCATGATTCGATCTGGGTGATTCTAGATCGGATGACTAAATCAGCCCATTTCTTACCTGTAAAGACTACCTTTTCAGCAGAAGATTATATCAGATTATATATTCAAGAGATAGTTAGACTTCATAGAGTTTTTGTGTCCATCATTTTAGATAGAGGTGTACAATTCAATGCACAATTTTGTAAGTCTTTCTAGAAAGGTTTGGGTTCGAAGGTAAATTTGAGTACTACTTTCCATCCTTAGACTAATGGTCAAGTAGAGCATATAATTCGGACTTTAGAGGATATGCTAAGGTCTTGTGTGATCGATTTCAAGGGTAATTGGAATGATCACTTACCTCTAATAGAGTTTGCTGACAACAAGAGTTATCGCTCTAACATCTAGATGGCTCCCTATGAGGCTCTTTATGGGAGAAGATGTAGATCTCCTATTAAATGGTTTGAGGTTGGTGAACCTGGGTTGATAGGACCAGACATGGTTCATCAAGCTATGTGAAGGTCATTCAAGAGAGGTTGAAGATAGTGCAAAGTCATCATAAATCATATAAAGACCTTAGGAGAAGAGAGTTGGAGTTTCAGGTGGATGATTGGGTTTACTTGAAGGTTTCACCCATGAATGGTGTTATGATGTTTGGTAAGAAGGGTAAACTCAGTTCGCGGTATATTGGTCCTTACAGGATATCAAAGAGGATTGGTAACGTAACTTATGAATTGCACCTACCGTCAGAGTTAGCAGCAGTCCATTTAGTATTCCACATTTCAATGTTGAAAAAGTGTATGGACGATCCTTCTCTTATTATACATACTGAGAATATTGGTATTAAGAAGAACCTATCTTATGAGGAGATACCCATTGAGACAACTTGATCATCAGGTTCGCAAGTTAAGAACCAAGGTTGTTGTATCAGTCAAAGTCTTATGGAGGAACCAATTTGTTGAGAAAGCTACTTGGGTGGCTGAGGAGAATATGAAGAAGACATACCCACATCTCTTTTCTCCTGGAGAAATTCCAAACTAAGGTATTAACTCTTTTCTTGGTACTCTTTAAGTTGATATGCTAAGTTATGTAAATTGCATGTTGGGTGTTTGAGTTAGGTGTTAGAGATTTCCACCCTCCGTTGTACTTAGAGTGATCTTATTCGAAGATGAATGTTACCAAGGGGGAGATATTGTAACACCTCAGTTTTAAAAAGAACTAAATTACAAAGAGCTAAATTAAGATTTGTACAAGTAACTATTATAGTTTGAGTTCTGGGTAAACTTCAAACAACCATAACATTCAGCACAAGATGAGTTAGGTGGCCCATGAGATATCAAATGTAAGGTCGTTGAGTCCTCTTTCCAACGCCACTGAGTTTTCTAAATTCCGAGTTAGAATGAGGGAGATATTTCCATTTGAGTACAACCTATCTAGTTAAGGAAATTCAGCCATTTTAAGGAGGGGTATTTTGGTCTTTTCCTTACCCTACTAGGTATGCACGTTCTTTTTTACCCTTTCAGGGTCTAAAGTTATTGGGATCAGTTTTAGCCATTCCAAAAGAGCTTAGGATTTTTTTAAAGAGAAGTTTAAGAGGAGAAAAATAAGAACGTTCAAGATTCTTGCAAGCTTTGATGATTTTCGCCAAGAACATAGTTCTTACAAGGTATGTAAACTTTCATATTATTGGGTTTGTTCGCCCTCACGCCAATCATGTAAAATTTTACCCATGAATTCATTTTTGAACTTAATTATTGAGTTCTTGAGTTTAATTAATGATAATAGAGGTCCTTGAGTCCTTTAGGTTATGGTTTTTGTGAATAAGTTGAGTCTCTTGATTGAGTTTGTATGGGTTTCATTGAAGATGTTCTGGTTTTGTGAAATTTCGTGAAATGTGACCATGGAATTGAAGTGGGTATGAGTTGAATCGAGTTTGGGAGAGGAAGAAATGATCAGGCAAAAATAAGAGCTCAGGTCTACATCATGGATACGTTTTAAAATTTCAACTTTTCGATAGTCACCCCCTCTTCGCATCGCGGAGAGGATATGGAGTCCTCTGCCTCAAAAATGATTCTGCGACCAAAAATTTATTTCATCCTCCGCGTCATGTCAGTGTTCCCAAATTTGAGTCTTCACTCGTTTCATATTATTAACTATCTAAAACTTCATAAATCATTGAGATACTCTTATATCCTATCATAACTTTTAACTCTTCGTTTCAAATTAAAGTAAAGATTACGAATAAAGTTTGAGAAACCTTTTCAAGTCATTTTGAGAAGTCTTTTTACAATTACTTATAAATTGTCTTTAAGACTTGAGTAATTGAGTATGAGTTTGAGGAGAGTTGAGTTGCATTTTTCAAAATGAGTATGAGAGGACTAAGTATTCCCAAGTATGACTTTTTATATCTAAAATGAGAGAAACACCTATTTCTAAATGAGTTATGAGGAGTTTTGAGTATCATTTCTTTTAAGAGAAATCTTTTGAGTGTATATCTGAAATTAAGGAGGAGTTATATTTTCTTTAAAACATATGAGCATGAATTATATATATATTAGTAGAAGTAGTATTGAGCACCAATATGGGGATGAGTTCAGACAACTTCAAATCCTCATAAACCGTGTATGTCAATATGGGTAAAGGATCATACTTTTAGATGATTCCTAATTTATTTTAAGCATATCTTAGTGGATCCACTAAGTTGAGGATGTCTTCTACTCCAGCAAGGTATACGATAGTTCTGGTAGCGAGGGTAAGAAGTTGCATCATCACATAACTCATAGTAATGGATGTAAGTTAGAGAATATCACAAATAAGAGTAAAGAGTTTATTATTGTCTTTTTATATACATTGATTTATTAGCCACTATTTTAAAAGCTTTCTTTATAGTGCAACTTTATTGTTGCTTTTATATCGAATTGAGTTGAGTATCCTTGAGTTGAGTTGAGTTTAGTTGAGGTGAGATGAGGTGAGTATTTTCTTTCTGTTTATCAGTTCAAGCTTATGTCTGTACATAAGAGTTCTCCTTGCATGCTTGTACATTCAATGTACTGATGCCATTTGGCTTGCATCTTTCACGATGCAGATACAAGTATTAAGGTCATCAATAGGCGCTCCGTTGATACCACTTGCAATTCCAGATTTTCTTTGGTGACCCTCCTTGCATCGAGAGAATTCCAAATTTACCTTTCAGTCTTGTTATTGTCACGCCCCGAAGCCCAGGACGTGGCCACGGGACCTAGGATTACGAGTGACCCCAAGCTAACCCTGTTGGCATATCATAAGTATACTAAATAAACTGATGTAAAAGAAATACTGCGTGGAAGCTAAATCATCATGTAAACTTAAATGATAGGGAATACCCATATACTATCTGAATAAATGAAAAATGAGAGTTCAATTACAACTGAAAGTCAAACTCAAACACTAAAGCTGAAACTAACTATGTGTGAAAATAGCCTCTAACTAACTAGAAGTGCTGGGACATGCCCCAGCTAAGTCTAGCAAAAACTGAAACTAAAACTACTAGCATAGGATAATCATGTCACTCGTCCTCGAAGAATGGGGACTCAACACTGATATTGTTGAACTAAAGATTGGGAACCAATTTATGCGTGATCTGGAATCTGAGAACCTAAACCTACATCACAAAAAGATGTAGCGCATAGTATGCGTCAGTATTTGAAAGGTACTGAGCATGCATAGAATAAAGGTGAACAATAATCATAACTGAACCAAAGCATCTATCTGAGCAATGATAAAAGATAAGCACAATACTATACTAAGAATATTGAACATGAACTAATTGAATTTAATAAACAAGTTTATAACATGTTGAGGATGAAATCTAAATGTGATTGATAACATGGTAAATGCAATAGAATCTGACTGAACTGTGGGAGCGACTAATAACCAATATAAAACCATATGAGCTAAATGTGGTGTCCAATGTATACGCCCCATCGAGAGGACCCAATATACCCTACCAAGGGTATAGAGGAATGATTGGCATGATCATTAAAAGGATGCCCACATAGGGGACTTACAACATACGGGGCACGTAGTTCTGGGACTTAAGTTTGAATGACCCTATTCCACTCGGTATTAAGATTCTCCAAATTGATTGTGTGATTAACATTTATGACTGAATTTCTGTAATACTGGATAGCTCAAAATACTGACATGCAAACTGACAATTCAATATTAATATACTAATAATAATATATTTGGAAACTGAGGCATGTATATATATAACTGAAATAACTGACCTAGCATGTGCAATTCATGAACTAGAAGAACTACATAACTAGGGTTCTAAATTTATGAAAGAATCTACACAAAATGATATTAAATTCATGACAATCTGATTTGGATCATTCTAACAGTTGAAACCCAACAATTTCTAACATTCAAGAAACCCTAGATCTAGAAAATATTGAGGGAATCAAGATTCTGACTGAAATCTAGGGACATAATAGGTGAAAGGAACCCACTAGTGAAATCCCACATACCTGGTGATGAATTCCACAGAGAAATCTTTTTATTTTGGGGCTGGAACTGAAGAAAAGCTTGCTGTGTTCGGAAAGGGTTGGTCAACTTCTTCTCCTCTATTTCTCCAGTTCAATTGATTATTTTGAGAAAGAATTTACTAGGGTAGGTTCTAAGTAGTTTACTAGGCTAAAACTAACAAAAACTACGTAGTTTAGGGGTCCAATGCCTAGGGAAAAGATCAAACGACCGCTAACTTAAAAGCTGCCGGGGCCACCGATGGTCCGTGCTAGTCAACCATCATTTGGCGACTGGGTGCTGGAATTTGGGGTTATGACCTACGGCCCCTGGACCACGGACCGTGATCTAACCTACGGTCCATATGTCCTAGCGTGGGTTTGCCCTTAGCTAATTTTTTTGAGGGTTTTGGTGAAGGAGCACAGGTGGTGAACCACGGGCCACTAGAACGGACAGTGGGTCACCCTACGGTCCATGGGTGGTGCCCTTCAGTTCCACCTGCAACTTTTGAAATCTGTATTTTGGTCTACTTTCGAATACGAGGTGTTACATTATCTCCCACTTGGAAACATTCGTCCTTGAATGAAGACTAAACTAGTTGAATAGGAAGGGAAAGAGCTGCAAACCCTACCACTAAGTACTAGAGACTAATATTTGATTGAACTAAGTTCCAAGAACATGCAAATATGCTGAAAATGGAAGTACAAACTAAAGGAACATGATACAATGACTGAAGCTATGCATGAATGGCTGAAAAACTGAAAAGGAACTGTTACCTAAAGCTGGAATGGAATCGTAAGGAAGAGATGAGGTTACTTGGCCTTCATGGCTGCTTCTGCTTCCCAAGTAGCTCCCTCTACTAACTGACTCCTCCACAAAACCTTAACAGAAGCGACTTCTTTGTTTCTTAACCTTCGAACCTGACGATCAAGGATTTCAACTGGTACCTCTTCATAAGTGAGACTATCCTTCACAACCACACTTTCTAAGGGTACAATAGATGCTGGATCACCCACACATTTCTTCAACAACAAAATGTGAAAAATCAGATGCACTGCTGTTAGTTCTGTTGGCAACTCTTACTCATAAGCCACTTTACCAACTCTTTTCAAATCTTGTAAGGGCATATATATCTAGGACTGAGCTTCCCTTTCTTGCCAAAGCTCATCACCCTCTTCATTGGTGACACTTTCAGGAAAACCCAATCATCAACTTGGACCTCTAATTCCCTTCTCCTTACATCTGCATAGGACTTCTACAATCGACTGATGCATAACAGGAATGTAACCAATCCATGCCTAGAATGACATCAAAGTCTACCATTTCTAACTCTATAAGATCTGTTGATGTGACTTTTTGGGAAAATGTGACAGGGCAATTTCTGTATACCCGTCTAGCTATAACTGGGTCACCGACTGGAGTAGAGACTTAGAAGGGTCTTAAGAGAGTTTCTGGACTGACACCAAAGTTTACTGCTATATAGGGAGTTACAAAGGAAAGAGTAGCCCCTGTATCTAACAAAGCATAAACATCTATGTTAAAGACTCGTAATGTACCAGTGACTACATCAGGAGAATCTTCCTGATCCTGGCGAGCCTAAAGAGCAAACAACCTATTTTGGCGCTTTTCGCCACATGTATCAGATGAGTTACCCTGCTGAGTCAGGCGACCTGTTCGTGCTGCTGAAGTTGTAGACTGAGCTTTACCACTTTTACCTCCCTGACCCTATTTAGCAAAAGGACAATCTTTCAACCTGTGACTAGTCTAACCATGCTCAAAATATCCTTCCTTTCTTGCAAGACACTCTCCCGAATGGTTCTTACCACACTTTGGACAAATTGGGTAGGTTTTGGTGCCTGGAATACTACCTTGAGATTTAAAGCCTGATGCCCTACCTTTTTGATCCGTCGAAACCTCAAAGATGGAACACTAGCTGATGAAGGTGCTAAAGCTGAAGACCTTTGCTGAAACTGCGAGTGATTTTCACCACCCAATTTCTATTGACAATTCTCATAGTTGCCTATTTTAGCCTTTTTAATATCCTTAGAATGTTCCCTAAGCATATCACCCTTAACCTGCTGAGCATGAGTCATGAGCCTAGATATGTTCATATTTTCCAGCAACATAGCATTCCTACACTCTGTTTTCACTAGATCGGATACCCCATATATAAACTTTGTTCATTTGAGCCCTGGAATTGGCAACCATATGAGGAGCATACATGGAGAGTTAGGTGAACTTGGCCCATACATTTAGACTGTCATGTTACCTTGCCTCAAATTCATGAACTCCTGAGCTTTTGCCTCCCTCAACTCTCTTAGGAAAAACCTGTCAAGAAAGGTCTCAGTAAATCATTTCGAAGTGATAGGAGTTTTATCTATACCCCTATTCTCTTTCCATTGAGTATACAAGATGTGAGCTACATCCTTAAGCTGATAGGATGCCAACTCTACCCTATCATTACCTATCACTTGCATCACTCCAAAGATCTTCTTGACCTCATCTATGAAGTTTAGGGGATCCTCACCAATCTACGATCCTAAGAACTTTGACGGATTCATCCTAACAAAAATGCGAACCCTGGCTGCCATTGATCCATCATTAGCATTTGTAGGAACTAGAACCTGCTGGTTGTTCTGGTTAGTCACACTCTGAGCCAAAAGTTAAATAGCATTCGGAAACTCAATATTTGAAACCTCATGATCTGGTACTTGAGGAGCTGCGTTAGCATTGTGTGCATTCGCATTCCTTTCATAAGCTCTATGAAGAGGCATGATCTAAAACGCATAATGACGAATTAGAGAGAGATCATACCAACGCACAATAAGAATATTAAGAAAGTGAACTTTTTTCCTAAACACTTTGTAGCCTCCCTCTCATTAGATGTAGTACACTTCACACCCCTAAAAAGGACTCTAACTTAATGTGGCTTTTCAGACATCCTAGGACACTTAAACCTAGTGCTCTAATACCAAGTTTGTCACTCCCCGAAGCGACCCCCAGGACTTGGACACGGGACCTAGGATCATGAGTGACCCCAAGCTAACCCTGGTGGCATATCATAAGCATAATAAATAAACTTATGTAAAGAAATACTGTGCAGAAGCTAAATCATCATGTAAACTGAAATGATGGGGAATACCAATATACTATTTGAATAAATGAAAAGTGAAAGTTCAACGACAAATCAAAAGTCAAACTCAAACACTAAAGTTGAAACTAACTATCTCTGAAAATAACCTCTAACTGACTAGAAGTATTGGGACATGCCCAGCTAAATCTAGCAACAACTGAAACTAAACCTAAAAGCAAAGGCAGATAATCATATCACTCATACTCGAAGAATGAGGACTCACCACTGATGCTACTGAACTGAAGATCGGGAACCGATCTATACATGATCTGGAATCTGAGAACCTAAACCTATTTCACGAGAAGATGTAGCACAGAGTATGCGTCAGTACTTGAAAAGTACTGAGCATGCATGATAGAATAAAGCTGAATAATAATCATAACTGAACCAAAGCATATATTTGAGCAATGATAGTAGATAAGCGTAATACTATACTGAGAATACTAAACATAAACTAACTAAATGCAATAACCAAGTTTGTAACATGTTGAGGCTTCAATCTGACTGTGACTGATAACATGGTCAATGTAATAGAATCTGACTGAACTGTGGGAGCTACTAATAACCGACATAAAATTACATGAGCTGATTGTGGAGTTCGATGTATACGCCCTATCGAGAAGACTCAATATACCCTGCCAGAGGTATAGAGGCATGACTAGAGTGATTAGTAAAATGATGTCCATATAGGGGACTTACAACCTATGGGGCACATAGTTCTAGGACTTAATGGTGACCGACACTAGTCCACTTGGTATTAAGCTTCTCCCAATTGATTATGTAATTAACATTTTATGACTGAATTTTTGTAATACAGGATAGCTCAAAATACTGACATGCAAGCTGAGAATGCAACATTAATATACTGATAATGATACATTCGAAAACTGAGGCATGTATATATGTAACTAAAATAACCGACCTAGCATGTGTAATTCATAAACTAGAAGAACTACATAACTAGGGTTCTGAATTTATGAAAGAATCTACACAAAACTATACTGAATTCATGACAATATGATTTGCATCATTCTAATAGCTGAAACCTAACAATTTCTAACATTCAAGAAACCCTAGGTCTAGGTAATATTGAGGGAATCAAGATTCTGATTAAAATCTAGGGACCTAATAGGTGAAAGGAATCCACTAGTGAAATCCCACATACCTGGTGACAAATTCCATGATGAAATCTTTTGTTTTCAGGGCTGGAACTGATGAAAACCTTGTTGCTTTCTTGGAGAGGGTTGGTCGACTTCTTCTCCTCTATTTTTCTAGTTTGATCGATTACTTTGAGAAAGAATTAACTATGGTAGGTTCTAATTAGTTTACAAGGCTAAAATTGACCAAAACTACGTAGTTTAGGGGTCCAACGCCTAGGGAAAAAACCAAACGACCCCTGACTTAAAAGTTATCGGAGTCACCGACTGTCTGTGCTGGTCAACCGTCATTTGGCAACTAGGAACTAGAATTTGTGGGTCTGATCTATGGCTCTAGACCACGGACCGTGGTCTGACCTACGGTTCGTAGATCCTGGGGTGGGTCTACCCTCATCCAATTTTTTTTGAGGGTTTTGGGGAAGGGTCGTAGGTGGTGAACTACGGACCACTAGAACAGACCGTGGGTCACTCTACAGTCTATGGGTGGTGGCCGTCAGTGCCACTTGCAACATCTGAAATTTGCATTTTTGTTTGCTTTCGAATATAGGGTGTTACAGTTGTGATGTCGTTGGTCTTGTCACAACGTCTATCATAGTATTTAGAGGCTTCATAGACAGTAGTGTTTTGAGGAGTCTTTTCTATTTCCATTGTTAATGTTTAAGACTTGAGGTGACTTCTTTTGGCTAGTTAATGTTTCCGGACATTCTGAGTTTATTTATTTTTTAAGACAAATGAGTAAATCTGTACTTTTGAGTTCATGTATTGTTGAGTAAGTATTCCTCTAAGTATTGAGCAAGGCCATGGGTTTGCTTGGGGACCAGCAATAATTCTCGAGTGCCGGCCACGTCTAGGGTGTAGCCTCGGGGGCGTGACAATAATGGTTGTACCTACCATTAATGATTTTGGGAGGCTACATATTGTGCATAGTGCAAAAGTTCTCCAATTTGTCAATTTTGTTAGTTGAAAATATAAAGGAAAAGAAGCATTATTTTAATTTTTTTTATGATACCAGTATCAATGTGCCTTGTATTTTAAGTATAAAAGATAATATAAGGAAAATATATTGACGCCTTTATTCATTGACGACAGAAGATGATTTTTTCTTCAAAAATGTTGAGTTTGGTTCCTTGTTTTACTTATATAAATAAATAAAAAAACACTAAGGGTATATATTCTGATATGTTTTTAGCTGCCAGTGAGAAAAAGTGGTGGGGCAACCACTGTTCATTTCTATTTCTCCAAAGGAAAATTTTGGGTTTTTTTTTTTGTTTAAAAATTATTTGAGCATTATTTTTGCATATTATAAATAAATAATTTTGTGATTAATAAAATGTTGTTGGTTTATTTATTTGGAATCATTGAAAAAATTTTAATGATTTATATTATGTGAGGTATTATATCAATACATGAATTGAAAATTATGATTAATAAATAGGATTCAACGATGTGATATATTTATTGAGTCATTGAAATTTGCTCAGTGTATCATGTATAAATTGTGTTGCATAAATGTATACTAGTAAAAGTTTGTTCACTTCAATAGAGATTTATTTTTAGATACTAGTAACACTTAATTAATTTATGAGAAGAGCTATTAAATGTTTTCACTTATCCAAAAAGGAAAAACATAATATATTGAATTCTTAGATGTATTAATCGAGAAGACAATTTGATATAAGAAGGTGTTCCGTGTTTTAGACAAAGGGAGGACATGATGTATGTCGTGTGCTCATGAGATAAAAATAAAAATAAAAGAGAATGAAAATTTGTATCAAGTTATTTTAATCTTTAACTATGCCTAAAACGGTTATTTTTCAAATTTTCTCATTTTTAGGTGTTTCATGAATTTTATGATCTCTGATTGACTTAAAATATGACGATTCCATCGAAAATTATTTAGATGAGTTTTAGGTAGTTTGGCGGATTTAAAATTGATTTGAACATGATAAGATCATTCTTTATGCGAGTTATGTTTATGTTAAATTTGGATCATGATTACACATGGTGATTTAATATGAATTGATATGTGGTAAGAATGTAGGTGATATTATTTTAATTCCAACAGATGCTTAAATCACTTGAATTTGAATTCGATCATACCTTTAGAAATAAAGATTTTTATAGACTCCAACTGACCATAAATTTGGTAAGTTCATTGGAGACAGCCTAGCAAGAAATACTCATTGTTATGCGGTTATGATTTTTGAGGTCGTTAAGATTGTTTTTCAGTTGTTCTTTGGGATTGAAATGTGATTTAAAATGAATATAATTTTTTATATTGGTTTTATTTATGTTAAATAAGATACAAGATTACACGTGATAATTTAACATGAATTGATATAAAATAAGGATATAGATCTTATAATTTTTCCTTAAATCATTTCAATCTGAATTTTATCATAGCTTTGGAGATAAATATTATTTTTGAACTCTGATTGATCTGCAATTCGGTATGTTCATCATAAATAATCAAATTAAAAATACTCATTGATATGCGGTGATTTAATAATTTGAGGTTGTTTATATGACGTTTTTGGATATCTTTTGTATCTTAAAATTAATTTTAATGAAAATTACTCGATTATGATATAGTGGTGATAGAGATTGTTCTGTTTTGGCTTCATGACTAAATAGTAGTTCAATATTAATGTGCTAGCTTAGACCTTCCTCCATATCAGATGAAATTAATACAGGTTACTAGATTTAATCACTAGTTTTGATAATCGGTATTGACTCTCCCTATCTAAGTAATATATGATTGGATCAATGGATCTAGGGATAATGATATTCACTTGACTTAAATTAACAATGGATTCTCCATTTGAGTTTGTTCTTGTTCAAAAAATTTTTGAGTGAATATCTGACACCACATATGTATGTTGTACAAGTAGTTATTTTTTATCAAAATTTACTGTTCAAGAGGCATGGATATCTATGGGGTGTGTTTGAATTTTAATATTCAATGAATACATAGACATGTTGATTTTGGAAAATAGCACTCATATAATGTAAATAATTTTAAAATTTGATTCTTTAATCTTGATTCACGTATCTAATACGCAAATGATGATATGTGATAAGAATTACTGAATGGAAAATTTTTAAATTCTATTTTTAAAAAATAACACTTTTAACCAAATTGATCATAGTTTTGGAATTCGAAAAAAAGGACTCTGATTTATCTGAAATTTAGTAGATTCATAAGAATGACCTAGGAAGAAATATTTGTTTTGGATCGTTATATGAGTCTTTTTTTTGTCAAAATTGGTTATTTGGGTCCCTCCATGATTAACAAAATTTAATAGTAGTGAAGTATTAGTTTTATATGTTGGCTTAGACCTTCCATCATATCAGATGAAATTAATACAAGTCACTATGTATTTAATCATCTGTATTAACTCTGCTAAACTGAGTAATATATGATTTGATCAATGTAACTAGAGTGATTTTCACTTAACTTAAACTAACAGTAGACTCTCCATCTTAGTGAGGTTTCTATAAGTTTATGGAGTAAATATAGGTCATTGTGCATATGTATTGTATGAGTAATTCTCCAATCGCATCGATTGTCTATTCAATATATATATATATATATATATATACACACACGTGTAAATGAGCCCTAAATTTTAATAATTAGGATTATTCGACATCGTATAATCTATTTAATGTATTATATCTCAATTTCTTAATAGATTTTACGGGACCACTTAGTACTACTCAAACATTTCTTTCGGTAGAGAAAAGATATTAATTCAAAGAATACATTATACTTGTACCTTATGTTAGAATAAATTATTTTCAGTTTCTAACTAGATCAGAGATGGATGCTTAATATATTTTTCATGTAATTCTTCTAACATTGAGTTTGATAAATATTTATCACTTATTGTATATTGTTGCATGCATTTTTATTTTGGTATTATCTCTTATGAATTGAATAATATTAATATATCTCATAAGATAAAATATCTTTCAAATTGAATGAAACTTATATGTACACTAGCGTCTATGTCTTTTATTCTGGATAGAATTTCAAGGTTGGTTAAAGAATTAACATAACGGTTCATTGAATGTAAAGTCACTACCAACATGTGAGTCATGTTTAAAAGAGAAAATGACTAAGAGACATTCTTCTTAAAAAGGAAATAGAGGTAGTGATAAGTTAGAATTAATCTATTCTGATTTGTCCAGTAAATGATCATTCAGGCATGACATAAAATTTGAGTATTTTGAGATTCTTAGAAGATTACTCATGATATGAATATATGTTTTTGATATTTTGTATGTATCAATATCTTTATAAACTCAATATATTTAAGAAAAAAAGGAACATAACATCATGAAAAAAATATAAAGTTACTGTAATTTGATTGTAGTGACTTATACATCTCTGTCGAGCTGATGAGTTACTTATCTGATAGAATATTTGCATTTTAACTGTCTACACCACACACTCTATTATAGATTGGTGTAAAAGAGAAAAGAAATAGACTCTTATGAAGATGATAAGATTAATGATTGACTTATTCGTAATTGTTTTGTTTCTTTTGGGATATATTCTAAGAACTACATATCACATTCTGAATGGAATTCCTTTCAAATCAGTACTTTGGATAACTAAAGAACTACTGTGAATTTGAAGTAAGTCTAATCTATGGCATGTTCATATATAGGATTGTCCAGAATATGTTCTGAGAGGGAGAGTAAACAAATTGAAATTAAGAATGAGATGGGTATATGTGTCAATTGGATATCCAAAAGAATGAAAGAAGGTTTATTTTACTATCCTAAAGAAACTAAGGCAATTTTAACACACTGTCCGATTTTCTAAAAAAATATTATTTAGTAAACCATGTTCCTAGAAGTAAACTAGTTTTATAGGAACTGAACAAAGACATAACAAATCAGTCAATTGTAAATTCAAACGCTCAAGAACATCTAATGGGTATGTTAGAATTGACGTTACATTGCATTTAAGTAGTGGGAGAAACGTTTCTAGACATAACTCAAGTAGTGTGAATGATGTTGAGCAAATTAAAGAACACTCTATGAAAAGTTGTTAATATTTCAATAGCGAAAGATTTTGAAGAAAATATTAAGACTCAAGAACATGAAAGTATTGTTATTGTAGAAGTACTTAGTCGTAGTGGGAGAATCTTAATGAAGATTCATTTGTTTTGTATGCTTTAGAGAACTTTCATGATAGAACTCTTGAAAAGAAGTACACTCAGGGTTTCATGATAAGGTCCCTCTAGATATAGTACAAAATAGATTTGTTACGACGAAGCACTACTAGACGAAATTGCCTTAGAAAACAAAATAGTAAAATTCTTTCAACAAGAATTAAAGAAATGCCTCTGAAACTTGTAAATGCATTATTAAGAGTCTAAGTGGGAGATTATAAAGGGTATATACAATTAATCATGGAATTAGAAATAGTATTCTAACAATATTCAAGATTTAAACATCTAGGTGGATATTGTTAGGGTATATAGTATTAACCATGCATTTTTATATGGTACATGATAACAACTATGATGATTAAATGTCTAAGTGGGAGATTGTTGGGATATATACTTGTCATGACCCAACTTCCCGAGTCATGATGGAACCTATTAAAACCCACCAATAGGTAAGCTACCCCGTAGCTTGAAATACAAGTAGTGGGCATAAGGGTGAAATTAAAAAGAAAATAATACAAAGATAATAAAAGGGAAAAATGGAATGCAAACCGAGATATCCTCCCAGAACCTGGAAATCACGAGTATACAGTTGTCTAAAGAGAATAAATAGAAGTCCCAACAGTGGACCACAACAAGTCATCTCAAAGTCGAAAAACAAGCTAACATATGTATGGAAGAAGACAGATTCAGGATGCCAAGTGCTCACCCTCGTCTCTGATATCCCCAAGCTATAAAAGATGGCATGAACGATCACCAATGGTAGCTGGTACTAGGACCTCCATCACGAAAAGATGCATAGTATAGCATAAGTAACAAAAAAAGGTACTCAGTAAGCATCAAAGGTTGATCAAGCAATAAAGGTAAAAACAGTTAGAAAGAATAGAATCTAGACACAAACAAAGGTCCAAGCGGATAAGGAAACAAGGCACACGAGAATACTGAAAGTAAAACTAAGTACAACTAAACTAAATCTAACTTGACCCCATATGCCCAAAAAGTACACTCGTGCGCAAGTTAAATAAAACCTAAATAGACAGCATAAGCTCGACAGGTACACAAAATACTTAAGTCTAGTATGAAGAAGAGTAATCCAGTTTTGAATATAAGAACCCGTAAACTCCAAGACCAGCTAGATAGAGTGACAATCAACTCAAACAATAAACTCCAAGCCCAACTAGCAAGAGTCACAATCAACTCAACCACTCAACTCTCAGCCAAGCTAGTAAGAGTTACTATCAACCCACACCCAACCATATAATCCACTCCCAAGGGCATAAACCGTCCAGCTAGCAAGAGTGCCTCAGGGGCGTGTCAACTCCCTACAGGATCTCAAATATCAAGGCCGTCCAACCAACCAGTCAACTCCCAGGGGTGTCAGTCGCCCAACTATCAAGAGTGCCCGGGGGTGTATTGACTCCAAAAAGGATCTCAAGCATGCCCCAAGCCACCGTGGATTTATGTCCACTCCAAAAAATATCGCAAAAAGCTCCCAACCTGAAGTTCCCCAATCCTAAGAGAGCACACAACCTCTGGTACACATCGTAGCTGCATAAATAGGGAGGGGAGACAGAAAGCTAACAAGTAGCACAAATGCCTAAGCTAAGGCTCATACTATCAGACCCAAGTCTGCTATTCCAGTCTGCAAAGACCTCGTCCATCTGAAATGACGTCGGAGACATACCATAGTCACAAGGTGCATGGGTCTAAGGCAACACTAGTCTATCCTAGACTAAAGCCTAAACATGCTTTAAAAACAAGTAACCTATCAAGTAAATCACGCAGCATGTTAGAACACACATACAACCCTCTATTAGCATGGTACTACCCTTGAAATAGTATTAATCAACCCTATATCATTGGTTCTAGCAACGAAATAAGAAATAACTAGGTACCTACCCCCAATTTACACTCATCGACATGAATTTACACATTCATGCTCAACCACCGAAATGGCTCTTGAGCACAACCACCGCACATCTCTAGCAAGAATGACAACTGGCTCCTCCACGAAGGTGAAGCGATCATCCAACTCTATACATCATATTGAACCACAGCTGACTTATTAGGAACATACTGGCGCAACATCAAAACATGAAAGACTGATGGATATATTTGAACTTTGAAGGCAAAGATAACTTTTAAGCAACTTCTCTACCATCTGAAGGATCTCAAAAGGCCCAATATACCTAGGGATAAACTTGCCCCGCCTCACAAATCTCATCACGCCCTTCATGGGTAACACATAGAGGAAAACTCTATCAACGACTGAACACATCAAAGGCCGACGCCTATGATCAGCATAACTTTTGTGCCTACTTTGAGCGGTCCAAAATCAGTCCTGAATCACCCTCACCTGATCGAATGCCTCCTTAATAAAGTTTGTGCCACACGGTCTAGGCTCTATAGACTTAAACCAACCAACCGAAGAGCGACAACGCCAACCATATAAGGCCTCAAATAAGGAAATCTAAATTCTAGAATGGTAGTTGTTGTTGTACGCAAACTCTATCACAGGCAGGAACTGGTCACACTAACCTCCAAACTCTAAAATAAAAGTATGTAACATGTCCCCAAAATCTGAATAGTATGCTTCGACCCACCATCAGTCTGCAGTTGCAAAGTTGTTCTATGGTCAACACGAGTGCCCAACTCATCGTAAAAAGTCCTCAAAAAGCTAGAAGTGAACTTAGTACTCCGATCTAATATAACAAAAACAGGCACACCATGAATACAAACCACCTCACAAACGTAGATACTGGCTAACCTCTTGGTACTAAATGAAGACTAAATTGGGAGAAAATGTGCTAATTTGGTTAATCGATCCATGATGACTCAAATGTTGTCTATACCCCCTAGAACTTCAACGCAAACCTGCCAGAAAGCCCATAGTGATGTGATCACACTTCTACTCCAGAATAGGTCATCTCTAGAACTTACCACCAAGATTGAAATGCTCAACCTTCACCTACTGACAACTCACGCAATAAGACACATAGTCTACAATATCTCTCCTCATGCCAGCCAACCAGTAATGTTGCTTTAAGTCACGATACATCTTCGTTGTGCCTGAATAAATAGAATACCTCGAATCATGGGCTTTCCAAAGTATCTATTTAATGTAACCCCAAACTCTCAGGACACAAATTCAACCTACAAACCTCAAAATCTTGTTTAAGTCTAAGGTAACATGACCAGTATCACCCTCTAACACTTGATCTCGAAGTGCCACCAAGGCCTCATCGCCAAAGTGAGCCCTACTAATCTGATCAAGAAAAGAAGACTGAACTCCGACATATGCTAAGACACACCTAGAATCTAAAACATCTAATTATACTATCTGATTAGCTAAGGGCTAAATGTCCAAAGCTAAAGGTCGCTCCATAATAGATAAGAAGGCTAGACTACCCATATTCTCTACCTTCTGACTCAAGGCATCTATAACAACATTCACCTTGCCTGAATGGTAGAGAATAGAGAGGTCATAGTCCTTCAGAAGCTCAATACAGCATGCTACCTCGAATTAAGATCCCTTTCATTTATGATGTACACAGTACTTCTATGATAAGTGTAGATCTCACAACAAACTCCATATAGGTAGTGCCTCAAAATCTTAAGCGCAAAAACCTATTGTCGCCAACTACAAGAGATGAGTGGGGTAGTTTCACTCATGTATCCTATGCTACCTTAATGCATAATTGATAACCCAACTCTTCTGCATCAATACACAAGCCAATCCAACACTGGATACATCACAATAGACTGTGAAGCCCTCACCCTCAACTGGAAGAGCCAATACAAAAGTAGTAGTTAGAAACTCCTTGAGCTTCCAAAAATTCAAATAACACTCCTTAGAACACTCAAAAGGATCATCAAGGAGGCTCAACTGGGTCAAATGTAATGCAATAGTAGAGAAGCCATCCACAAACTACGTGTAGTAGCATACCACACTAACAACCCTCCAAGCCTTAGTCACCAAAGTGGGCCTAGCCCAACCATGAATTTCATCAATTTTTGCTGGATCTACCATGATGCTATTCTTGGAGACCACGTAACACAAAAATGGTACAGATTCTAGCCAATACTTTCACTTTGAGGATGTGGTATAAAGCCACTAATCTCTCTATGTCAGAAGCACAATCCTCAAATGTTGCTCATGATTAGTCATACTCTGCGAGTATACATAAATATCATCTATAAACACAATGCTGAACAAATCAAGGTATGGCCACAACACTCATTTCATTAAGTCAAAAAGGGGGCAGGGGCATCAATCAACCAAAAAGACATCACTAAGAACTCATAGTGGTTAAATTGAGCCCTAAATAAAGTCTTACGGATGTCCACTATCCTAATCCTTAGCTGATCGTAACCAGATCCCAAAGCAATTTTTGAAAACACTGTGGCACCCTGATGCTGGTCAAATAAATAATCAATCCTAGGCATGGGATAGCGATTCTTCACAGAGACCTTGTTCAACTACCTTTAACCAATACACATGCACATCATACTATCCTTTTTTTCACAAATATAACCGAAGCACCTCAAGGAGAAACATTAGGCCTGATGTACCCCTTACCCAAGAGGTCCTAAAGTTTAACACTGAGCTCCCTGACCTCTGCAGGGGTTATTCGATATGGTGGAATAGAAATAAGTCAACTACCCAGCTCAAGCTCGATCAAAAAGTCAATATCACGCTCTAGGGGTAGGCCAGGTAGATTAATAGGAAACACATCTGCAAACTCACTGACAACTTGAATAGATTCAACTGAAGTGACCTCCCTACTCACATCACGCACATTGGCAAAATAATACAAACACCCGCTAGCCACTAGTCACCATGCCTGAACAAAAGCGATAACACCAACGGGTGTGCTTCTAACGGAGCCCTGCCACATCACCAGGGGAACACCAGGCATTATTAAGGTAACAACTTTAGAGAAACAATCTAAAACTACACTGTAGGGAGATAACCAGTCCATACCCAGAATCACATCAAAATCAAGCATATCTGATATACAGAGAGTTTATGGTATTTTTGATACATTTCACTTAGAAGTTTTGTGTGTCTAGGGTTATATTGTGTTAAAAATAATTTTTTATGTGTTATGTTTGCACGAAATAGGCTTGGACGCGGCTGATGGAGATGATAGCTGAAAATTGAAATTATGCAGAAGGATCCACCTACGGAAGTGACCACCAGACCATAGGTCCTATGACGAATCATCGATGGTAGGCGTAGATGGAAAATCAGAGAATTCCAACTAAGTGTGGAACTACGGAGAAACTGACGGACTGTGAGTCGACCCACAGGTTGTCCTGTACATCCGTCGATGGATTCAGAGAGTTGAAGTTCCAGTACCTGATGAAAATGCTAAGTATGGAGCCACAGAAAGGGACCTATGGACCGTAGGTCAACCCACAGTCCCTAGGCGGAGTCGTCGATTGAAGAGGCGTTCCAGAAATTTATTTGCTTATTTTGTTTCCTTTTTATTTTAGGACTTGTTTTCTATAAATAGGATTTATAAACCTCGTTTTAGGGGGTTAGACATTATTGTTTACTTTTAGTTCTTGGTATTTGTGGAATTAACTTGTAACTTTAGCAATTTGATTTCCAGATTTTGTTTTACAAGATTTTGACTTTGAAATTCAATTGGAGATTTTGGGTTTCATCAATTCTTCTTGTAAGTTTATGAATTCTTTTTACCAAATTATGAATTGTGTTCTTTCAAGCATAAGTAGCTAAATCCATGACTAGGGTTGTGGGAACCATCAGCAATTAACAAAGTAGGAATAATAATTAAGTAATTATTGAATAATGTTTATGCATGTATTGTTAATTCTTTCTCTTAGAAGTCTTTTTAACGGTGCGCAATGTTAGAAATCGCCTTGTTGCTACTTGCTGGACCAATGATGTAGTTAATGTGAAAAGAATTAACAACAGTTATTTAGTGGATGCTATCTAATAGTCTTATGTCAATTGGTGTGAGGGTCAAAGCTAAGGCATACATTGATGTGATGTCTGATCTGAGGTAAAGGTAAGGTTTAGTAAAGTATACACTCGTAGCCAGACCAAGTTGCATAGTGAAATTCCCTATTTGGAGGACCAATCACTTAGGGATACCTAACTTACCAACTTTGCATGTAAAACACTAGGAAAGGATTACTGCATTAAAAGTTTGTGGGGAACACATACAGCCTAGTTTCTCTCTCATATTGATAAACAAAAGTTCGAATCCTGCTCACTGTTACTTAATCAACAATCAGTTATTTGCTTTATGCAAAACCCCCTTTATTTACTTGTCTCGAAAATAATTTGACTAAACGGATATAATAGTGAGTTAAGTTTAAGTCTGAACCATATTCCTCATGGGATCGACCCCAACCTACAAGTTGGGTTATTTACTTGATAACGATCACTTATACTTCTTTAGGGAGGTGTAATTTGAGTGTATCAAATTTTGGCACCACTGCCGAGGAATTTGGCATTTCTTGATTTTACATTTCTTTTGTGTTTGTTTTCTACAGGTTTTGACTCTTGTGTATGCCAAGTACACGGAGTCGAGGCGAACCATTGACCCCCTACGATCCATAGTTGAGCAAAACTTTGAGAAAAATGAATAATCAAGGGGTCCAATCGCAGAGAATCTAGGTGATGGAGTTGAAATGCAACCTCCTGGGGTTGTTAATGTGCACGCTCAAGTTCATGGTGGAAATCTTATCAGCAATGTAGAGAAGGTGCAGAATCCGCCAGCACTGAGGTTGCGTGATAACTACAAGGTTGACTTTAATATATTTGAATCAGAAGGGCCCATTGTTCTTCTTCTTCTACCTCAAGGGAATATATTTATGGTGACCAGCAGTCTTATGTAGATTCTTACAGCAAAAGGGTTGTTTTCTGGTCTAGATTCGGAAGATCCGCATGGTAACATGGCTAAATTGGAAGTGTCTGTAAGAGTTGTGCGGGGCGACCAGAGTTGGATATGGATGTCATAGGTTTGAGAGTCTTCCCTTTATCATTGACCGATGATGCTACGGTGTGGTTTGTTGAGCTTCTATACATTTCAATTCATATATGGGACCAATTGCATTTAGTGTTTATGGCGAAGTACTTCCCTGTCTGAGAAGCTAAACCACAAGGAGAGTTGAATAATTTTGTGGCAGTACCTGGAGAGTCTGTGAGAAGTTCTTGGGATAGGTTCACTTTACTCATCAGAAGTGTTCCTAATAACCGTATTTATAATGAGTCGCTGAAGAAGTACTTCTATAGAGGGTAGGACGATAATGGAATACTAGATACTATTGCTGGAGGATCCTATGGTGAGTGCACTTTTGAGGAGATCGCTGAAAAATTAGAGAAGATTTCCCAGAACAATAAGGCATGGAGCACTAGAAAAGCTAATACTGGAAGAAGAACATTCGATGTTCAAGCCGCACCAGATCAATCTACTGATGACTTTCATGAGGAGATGGCTCAAATGAGGATAAAACTTCGATAGGTATTGAATAATGTGAGTAGAAATGCAGAAAAGGTGAATGCGGTAAATTACCTAACTAGAACTCTACCAGCACAAGTTGAGGAATGCTACTATGAGGATGATGTATATTTGGTGAATAATCAGATGGGGGGTTTCCAAGCCAACGCCCAAGGTTCCAACTCGGATAATTGGCGCCAAGGTCAAGGAAACCAAGGTCGGAACTATGGAAACTATAATCAAGAAAGAAACTATATATGGATTGAGAACTACAATCGTGATAACAACTAAAACCGAAATAACTATGGCAACAAAAATGCGAGAGTTGGGCCTTATGTTCCACCTACGAATTGGGAATCTGGAAATAGAGAAGCTGGGGGGTAGTATGTTGCGTGTTAAGGATATGATGCAAAACATAATGAAGAGGTTTGATGCTACTGATCAAAATGTGAAAGAGATGTGTTCTGAGTTATCCGGGATTAGTCAGAAAGATGATGCTCATGCAATATCAATAAAGCAACTTAAGCATCAGTTTAGTCGGTTGTATGCTACTGTGAATACATGCCAACTTCCTAGTAATACCACCTAGAATCTGAAACATGATGGGCATTGTATGGTGGTCACGAATCACGAAGAAAAATAGACTATTGATCCGTATGCCATCTGATGTTGAAAAAGTGATAGAAACAAATGCGGATGAGATTGAGGTTACTGGAGAGATAAAAGATGCCGCATAAAAGGAAGATGAGTTGACTCGAAAGGTTGTTCCTATGCCTAGACCTCCACCTCCTTTCCCATAGAGGTTAGTACAAAATACTGAAGAACGAAAATACCGCAGGTTTATAATTATGTTGAAACTGCCTTCCATCAATGTCCCATTGATAGAAGCTTTGGAGCAAATGTCTAGGTATGCAAAGTTCATGAAGGACTTGGTGACCAAAAAGAGGGTTGTCAGTTTTGAGAATGATGAGAGATTGCAGCATTGTAGTGCCATCTCTACAAGGTCATTGGTATAAAACATAGAGGATCTTGGAGCTTTCACTATTCCTTGCACCATCGGTAAGATGCACTTTGCGAGAGCTTTGTGTGATTTGGGTGCAAGCATTAATTTGATGCCATTGTCGATTAATAAGAAGTTTGGTTTACGAGCTCAAAAACCAACTGCGATGTGTTTACTTATGGCTGATAGAACTGTGAAAAAGCCCATTGGAGTGCTTTAAGATGTCCTTATGAAAGTGGGGTCATTCATATTTCTGGTAGACTTTGTGATACTTGATTACGAGGTTGAATTTGAGGTCCTCATCATCTTAGGGAGACCATATCTTTCTACTGGGTGTGCCTTAGTATGTATGGAGAAAGGGCAAATCAAGTTCCGATTGAATAAGGAGAAGGTGACCTTTAACATCTGTAAGTCTATGAAGCAAGAAAGTGATCTTAAATCGGTATCTGTGGTGAGTCACATTTTTGAAAAAGGTGCTAAATTTGCTATTAAGGAGAAGTTAGGTGCAACCTTGTGCATGGAGAAAAAGTACCATGATCAAAAGGTAGAAAAGAGCAAACTAGCTCCTGGTGATCTGATATTGTTGCTTAAATCAACGTTGCGCTAGTTTCCTGGTAAAGTCAAGTCCCAGTAGATCGGGCCATTTAGAGTGACCCAAGTGTCTCCACATAGAGTGGTTGAGCTCGATAAAAGGAATGGGACAAGGTTCAAGGCTCACCACCGGAGGATAAAAAGCTACATGAGAAATTCTAAGAGTGTCAATGCAGTGATAGAGGCATGGCACCATGATGAAGTCTAAGTAATCAAGGGATCTGCGTCGTGCCGCAATGTTAAATCAAGCGATGCTTGGGAGGCAACCCAAGATGTACAATCTAGCCAACTATAGGTTTTTTTTTCGATATAAGAGTTTTCTTCTTTTATTTTAATTATTGTAGCTCTTTAGATAGGTGTTTTACTTTTGTATTAGTGTTGGCTAGATATAGAATAGGGTCTGTATCTAAAAGGTGTCTAGAAAATGTAAAAAGAAAGTCCTAATGGTTTCTACGTGTGTAAGGACAAAAGGCAAAATCTGTAGAATAAAAGTTGTGCAGTGGCCTACGGACCTCATTAACGGTCCGTTAGTCAATCCACGGACCGTGGATGGTGCCCGTAGATCCCAGGTAAGTTTTCTAAATTTTCTAAGTGTGAAAGTGACCTACGATTCGTTGGTCGACCCACGGATCGTCGACGGGGTCTCGTGGGTCCGAAATTAGGGTTTGCCTGACCCGACCCGGACCCCTTTTTAATAAAAAACTTTCATTTTAAAATCATTCCCCACTTCCAAAACTCCCTCCCAACCATTTTTTTCAACCCTCCAAATACCCATAATCATCCATAAATCCCTTAATCATCCCAAAAATCCCACATCTCCTCTCTCTCTCTCTCTCTCTCTCTGTCTCAGTCCAAAACTCATTCCACCATACTCATCTCCTCTCACAGTGATTTCTCAGTTCGGGTTCAGTGTCCAAGTTGGTCTAGGAGACTTTGCAACCAATCACACACTCACCATTGTTGCGTACTTGTAAGGTATGATTATTTCCCCTAAACTTTGCGTATTTCATGGTTTCAATTGAAGTCACAACAATGAACTCGACCTTTGGTTGAGCAATACTTGTTCAAACAATAATGTTAGTTTAGAATTACAATTGGGATGACGGTATGTGAGTATGTAGTTAATAATAAATTGAACTAAACCAAAAAGTGGGTCTAATTGGATGTTTTGAATTAGGGTTCATAGTTTTGGTATGTCAAAAAGTTGAATTATATGTAAACGGAACCCTAAGGATGATAAACTACCAAATTACATATTGAAATGCATGTGTAGGCCTAGTCTGTTTGTAATTGTTGGATAAAAAATATATGAAAAAATAGTTAAGTTCTGAAACCTGGCACAACACTGACCCATGACACCAACCCATGGATTATAGGTCACCTTACGGACCGTAGGTTGAGGTCCATGAGTCAGTTGCACACAAGTTTTTCACTAAGTGTCGAACCACGGTGTGGACTATGATCCATTGTTCCATCGACGGACCATTCTAAACATCCATGGTCCCCAGATCACAAACCCAATTTTGGGTACTTTGACCTACAGAGGGTACCCACAGACCGTCGTTCCATCGACGAACCATAGGTGCCCATCATTGGTGGACAATTCAGCTACTGTCTAGAGTTTTTTAATATTTTCTTTGGGTCCGTTTCTTGTTCTAAAATTCTCCCATGTGTTTTATTGTCTTGTGTTAGTACTAACTAAGCTTACACAGGTACCATGGCTCTTAAGCAAGCTCCCACATAAGCTGCCAAGGGTAAATCAAAATCCGTTGTTCCCACTAGGTGGCTACTCGATGAGGATACGGATGGGGAGTACATTCCACCTCTCACCAGGACCTCCCCTACTGCTCCCCGCACTACTCGAAATAGAGCCCAGCAGGTGAGTTCCGATGAGATCACTGTCCCCAGTCTAGGGAGGGGGCCACATCAATCGGCTCACTAGCTAACTCTGAGCCGTAGTCCATCTTCGATTCTAGCGGCAACACCGCCTCCTCTTCTAATGATGATAGTACGGGCGACATTCCAGTGCCCCCTAGTTCTGAGCCTGCACCAGTCGCTACAAAGCCAATCATGTGGTACGTGACCGGCCAATGCCAGATGTACACAGATGCTCGTATATTGAATGAGCACGAGAAGATGGCCAGACTTGTCACTGAGGAGTGTCTAAATAATATATGTTGGTTATGCAGTTGATGAAGGTTTACATCAACTAGCTGGCTATGTAGTTCCCTTGTTCTGTGACAATCAATCAGCGATTTGCTTGGCCAAAAATTTTGTTTTTCATAAAAGGACTAAACTTGTGAAAATACATTACGACTTCATTAAAGAAAAAGTGTTCATGGAGAGATTGACTTGGAGCATATTAAAATCGAGCAACAAATTGCAGACATGTTCAAAAAGGCTTAAGTGTCACTAATTTGAAATTTTTGGTCAGCAGCTGGGCATCGTTTATGTCACGCTCCGAGCCTACACCCTGGACATGGCCAGCACTCGAGAACTATTGTTGATCCGTAAGAGAACCCTTGGCCTAGCTAACTACTTAGAGAAAGACTAACTCAAGCATATTTAAGCTTCCAAATAGAATTCAAATTCAAAAGTCTCAAGAATTCTCAAACTTAATGTATCTAAAAATAATATACTAATAATTTTCAGAAATACTATGAAAACAATAATAGCTTGCCAAAATAGTTCAATGGAAATACATAAAGAAACTCAAGACTAACTTTCTATGAAGTCTCTATAGTTAAACATGAATATCAAGACAAGACCCACGACATTGCAAAACAACCAAGTAGAAAGATAAGAGTATAGTCCTTCAGGACACAAGGAAGGATCACCAAAGCTAAAAAGAAGTGCAAAGTGATCTCAATGGAGAACCTATTGATGATCTTGAACACCTATATTTGTATCATAAAAAGATTCAGGTCAAATGACATTAGTACATTGAATGTACGAGTATATAATATTGCTCAAGAAAATAAATAACTGACTGAAGAAGCTGAAGCAAGATACTCACCTGAATAGATAGAAATAAAGGAGTGAAATCATTTAAAGTTTTCAAATAGTTACTCACCCATGAATTTAACATATTAAGTGACATAATAAAATACACTTTTAACTCTATTTGGGAGATTCTCTAGTCGACAATCATCACTATGAACAACGTGATGATATAACGTCTCACTCATTCTGCCAAAACTATCCTATACCATGAAGGGATATAGAACATATCAACTAAGTTAATCAACTAAATATATTCTTGAAAGCAATAAAGAGTCGTGTAAAAAGTATGATCATTTACACATATTGGCTACATGGTTTTTAGGAATTTGAGTTGTTTGAACTCATACCCATAATTGTGCTCAGTAATAATCCTAATAAATATATACTCATTGTCTAATGTATAAAATATACTCTTTCTCAATTTGAGGTAATTGCTTAAAATATCTTCTTAATACAGGTAGCTGCTCTGAAATATCTATAAACTCATTAACTCATCTAGAAATAAAGATTTCTCTTTTCTCAATGTAAAGAGTGATACATTTGAGGAATAGTTAGTTCCCTAATACTCTTACTCAAATCATATTTAAAACTCTTTCTGAAAACTCATATTTGCTTTGTCAAAAAAATTAGTTTAAGACAGAAAAGTTTGATTAAAAGGATTCTCAATACTAACTCAGTCATAAATAAATAATAACTTCATAATGAAAAATAGACATAAACAATCAACTCAACAATCTCAATGCAAGACATAACAACTCAAAAATGAGGAAGTAGAATTCAGACCTCAGCAACGAAACTCATCTAAAAAATTATCAAAACTAAGGATGTAACCCTAGATTATTCTTTTATTGATAGAAAGTATATGTAGGGTATGAGGATGAACTTAGTCCCACTATGGTAGCCTTATATACCTGGAAGAACAATATTCTTGGTAAAACTAGAAAACCCTTGAAAACAATAGCCTTCTCTTGGTTCCGTGCTCTAAGACTTGGAAGCATTGATGAACGTAAAAGGATTGATTAACACTATTTAAACCCCCCAACAATGTGTAAGAACATCATGGTTTAGGCTTATAAGGGGTGGGAAAAGACTAAAATACCGCTCTTAAAAGCTAATGAAAAATTTATATGGGTCCATCTATTGTTCATGGTTTGTTTTACAGATCGTAGATCCTATCCGTGGCATTTATATTGAATTTTATGGCTCAAATTTTCATTCTATAGGTCCAATCTATGACTCATAGAATGAAGCCATGTGAATTAGACCCTAAAATCTGACTTCTCTGAAGTTTTCTACGAGTTGACAGTACGGGTCGTCGAAATTTCTATGACCCATAGAAGCAACTCGTAGGAATTGACTTCCAGATGTGAGTTGTGATAGTTTCTGGTAAAACAGCCATAACCTTTTACTTTGAACTAAAAATGAGACAAACTTGGTGGAATTGGAAAAGGGACTCATAGACCTTTGATTTTATAGGTCATGAACCACCTAATTCATTATATGTTGAGAGATATAATCATTTGAAGCTGACCCATGTAGAATCTTATGTAAAAACTTAATCAATAAGGAAGCTTTCAACTCAACTTTGTGTTAGGGGTTTCTTGTGACCTTAATTCATATCCAAATCCATTTTCACACTACATAATTGACCTTAACACATATGAATATTTAAAAATCACTAGATACAACCTTATACATAAATTAAGAATGGTTCAGGTCTTCACTTAGAAATTTTTGGGACATTACGGTTAAGACTGGAGCTGATGTTGAGAGGGCGTGTTAAAGTTGTACAACATCAGCCCTATTTTCTAGTTTGAATAACTATGCAATATAGCTATATTTTAGCTTCCATATGGTACTTTGTTATTTTTAATCCGTGATTTTATTTCCAACTTGTAGTCTTACAAATTATGTTCCTAAAGCTTAGAAGAATTTGCTAAGTGATATTATAGTAGTGGTTTAGTGGAAATATGATTCCACAATATCTAAGCAAACACGTTTTGCTTTTTATTTCCCCTTTCAGCTATTGGCTTTTCTATTCAATTGAGTTCTTCACACATGTCAAAATCTTCTCAATTTTAGAGCTCAAAAGGTCACCAACTGGTGGTCGGTCTGTGTTTTGGTTCCCACCTTAGGGTGGCACATACGGATTTGAACGTCAAAAGTTGAAGCCTTGGTCCCAATACCCTTAGTTCCTATTTTCCCAACCTACATTTTTCTCCTTGTTTAAACATTGATTCCCTTCTCCTTGTCACCAATGGAATATATTGGAACTCTAGTAGTTTGGATGGGAAATCTTATTTGATTAAGCAGACAGTCATGAGTCTCTTTCATATCAATCTGGAAAGTTTCCTCATATCTGTACCCATGATGAATAGCAACCACAACATTCACTTTTTGTGTTGGTGAGCCCATCACATTTTTCATTAGTATTTCCATTTGCATAATCAATTGTTTCATCCTTCCTTCATTAACATCTCTTTTAAGTATCTCTTTGTTAGACAACTTCTTGGTTGAAGCATTACTAACTACCAAACTTCTTTGTTTTGTCATGCCATGTTCTTCCTAGTCTTCCAATCAACATAGCAACGACCTCCTCATAAGTATGATCCATCAATGAACCCTCTACAACATAGTTTCCCATGGACTTGTTGAGTGCATCTACATATCTGTAGAAGATATACACCAAAACCTAATTGAGTAGGTTGTGATTCAAATTCTACACTACATTTTATATCTGAGCCAAGATTCATGTAGTGCTTCACCTGGCACTTGTTTTGAAGTTGTTGATTTCATTCCTAAGTCAGATATGTCTTCATAGAGGAATGAACTCTCCAAGAATGCACTTTTAAGCTTTGCCCAAATAGTGATGGATGTTATTGTTAACTGTCCATGCCATGTAGTTTATTCACTAGTCAAAGAGAATGGGAACAACCTCAATATGATTCCTTCTTAATAGATACCTAGAATGTTGTAAGCTAGACACGCCCTAGCAAAGTCTTTAAGATGTTTATTCAGGTCTATAAGAGGGAGACCATTGAACAAGTCTTTCATGCTCAATAAGTGAAACATCAAGATGTTGATGTTGAAAGTTGTGTTTCCAACCAAAGGTGGAAATCTAATGGCCCTAGCATAACCCACTTGTGAAACAAATGTTGCAGTGACAACCTCATCTATCAACCTACGATTGTTGTCGTCACCCATTGTAAAATTTAACCTTTGTGCCTGTATGTTCTTTCTATTTCCATTTCCAGAACAATTGGAATTAAGGGAAATCCTTGACTCCTAATATATGGAATGAGACGTAATAAACCCTCAAAAGGACAAAATCAACAACCAATGTAAGTTTCAAAATATAATAGTTAATTATTGAACTTCTACAAATTATAACTTTTTAACTACATTTCAAAACAACAATGCAAGAATTTTGATCTCACCTAAACTACACCATTTTACTTGATTAAAGTAATCAAGTATAAAATGCAGTAACCCAAGTAGCTTGAGGTTCAATCCCATAGAGAGTGACATTAGAGATATTTATAATTTATTTTACAAATTGTAATTTTTAACTACTTTTGGATATTGAATTTTTTATGGGATATAACAAACTACCTTGATTACTTGGTTTTTAGTCAATAAGAACTAGAGTTACAGTTCTTAGATATCGTCATTTTAACTATTAAATAAATATCAACTTATTCAAGTGTGTTCATTAGTTATGTAAAATTGATGAATCTATAAGTCTCCTAATTTCTCTCAGCCCAATTAAGAAAATATCACCATAAGTCCTTGCGGACACTTGGATGTCAAATTACTTTGTTCATTTATCAAAAGTCTCAAATAAGATAGCTTCTATCAACTTCAAGATATTAAATAGGGGTTGGTAGCTCCAAATTCATGTTAATTATCATTTTCCTAATCATAACCTCTTTTGTTAGGCAAGTCAAAATACAGGTGAGTTCTTTAATTCATATTATCAACCATTGAAGAAGATACATTTTATGAAAGGACCTTAATACATTATGACCACACCCTCATGAGAAGATATTACTGTAAAGAATCTATTATCATCATCCCTAATCTACATTCCATAACCCTAGTTTATAAGTTGAACTATTTATTTAGCTATAAAGAATAACTATATATATATATACATACATATATATATATATATATATAAAGAGAATCCTAGGTCACCCTACGCGGAACCCCTTAGTACTCAAGAATTTACTTTTTGGTTTTTTACCCCTATTTTACTTTTTATGTTTACCCTCTTCTTCTCTCTTCAAGAATAACCTATAAAAATTAGTTAAATCATACCATTGTTGTATCTTATTCTTTGTGAATAATTTCATCCCTAACTTCTCCGAAACTTCGCCAATTTCTTAGAAGTCTACTTTGGATCGTCACAAGGAAAAAAATAATGAAACAAAATTATAATTTCCTTGTAGATTTTCCTCCATTCAAAATGTTAATGAAAAACTATTTCAACTGCTCAATTCTTAAACAACGGATCACAACCTTGACAATTTATGGTTCGTACCTACTTACTTTTGTGGGATTTTCCCTTCTATCATTACTTTGTTCGACAACTTATGTTCAAGTTTTATTCAAAGAGCTGAAATTTTTTATCTTTTATGATATTGTATCAATCACTGTTGTGTTTTTGGTTATGAAAACTTTTTAAATATTCTTGATTGAATTAGAATTAAGGAAGAGACATCAAAGAGAAAATAAATTTCACCGCAACTTAATAAAGTACTTGTACCTATGAAAAAATTTTATTAGGAGTTGAAATTTTTTTGTATTAATCATATCTCCAAAATATTTTAATTTTTGGCCGATATGAAAAAAGTTACAATAATTTGGAAATTTGGATTAGTCCCAATTTTTCAATGCTAAAATGTGTCTGCTTTTAATATATTTTATAGTATCAATAAAAAAGTATGAAATATTTTGTAAGATTTAAGTTAAGAATTTTGGTATTAGTACTTATCCAGCTTCTTTAAGATAATCAATAAATCGGAACAATGAACCATAAAGTTGCTTAAAAAATAGCATAAAATATAGAATATGCATAAAATTGGTTGTTAAGAAGAAGACGAATAGAAAACTTAGAAAATTTGTGGTTTAAAAATGTGAGAGAACCCCTCTTATTATAGGTAACAAAATGTAGCTATAAACAAGTCCTTATTGTACCTTATCAGAAAAGTTACAATCCATCAGAAAAGTCACATTCTTTGCAAAAATCACAATTCTTTGGCAAAGTAACAACCATTCGGAAAAGTGACAAATCTTTATAAAAGTCACAACCCTTTGGAAAAGTCACAATATTTCAATGTAAGAAGGTGTCTTCTTTAAATATATTTTATATTTTTTAATTAAATAAATATAGAATTTGTACTTATTTTGGTGTTTTTTTTACGAGGAGGAGGAGGAGGAGTACGAACATGTGTTTATTGTGCTTTATCATAAAAGTCACAACCCTTCAAAAAGGAGGAGGAGGAGTACGAACATATATTTATTGTGCTTTATCAGAAAATGCACAACACTTCAAAAAAGTCACAACCCTTCGAAAAGGTCACAACTCATCCAAAAAGTCACAATTGTTTAGAAAAATCACAACCTTTCAGAAAAATCAAAACTCTTTAGAAATGTCTCAAACACATTTGAATAGTCTCAACCCTTTCTTAAAAGTCACAACCCTTTGAAAAGATCACAACTCATCGGAAAAGTCACAACTAAAATTACAACTCTTTGGAAAAGTAATAACCCTTTGGAATAGGCGCAATCCTTCTGAAAAGTCGCAACCTCTCAAAAGATCACAACTCATCGGAGAAGTCACAACTTTTTTGGAAAAGTCACAACCTTTTGAGAAAGTCACAACCCTTTGAAAAGGTCACAACCCTTCAATGTATAACGTTGTATGTTTTAAATATATTTTATAATATAAACATTAAAATATATGTTATATAATATAAAATATAAAAATAGACTAAATTGGATATTTAAAGTTTGTGGTATTATAATAATTTAACATTCAAATTAGGGAGTTCATGCTTTTAAGATAGTATAGAAAGATAGACAGATATAAAAGTTGATAGATAAATAGATACATAGTTAGATATAGATAGATAGATAAATGTTATCATGTATTTTTCAGATGTTGCTTCTCAACCTTTCACATTCTTTATTTAGAAAAGTTTTAGTTGTTTCAATTACTACTTTTCTTCTTTGTTAATGGTTAAAACAGAAAAAGTTAGGGAAATGCAATTATTAAAAATACTCCTACTTGTAACCTTTCTTGATTCTCCTAATTACTTGTAATTTTTTTATTTCCTATATTTTTTCCCAGTTTGTGCCTTCCAGAATAACAAATATGTAACTTGATTTGTTCATAATTCTTTAGTTGTTCATTTTTTTTCAAAAGTAATACATTTCAAAATAATTTCAGTTTTTAAGTATGATTTAAATTTAAAAAAAAAAAAAAAAAAAAAAAAAAACTTAATGAGATCTTTTAACAGTATATTGGCTCTAGAATAATCAAGGAACACACATTTGAGAATACAAGGACCTGATATCATACTCATAATAAATTTTTTATAGCATATTTAGTGGTTTTATGGACAATGACATGGAAGAGAAAGGAAAACCAGTTGTGGCTTGCTGATGACCGAATAATAGGTCATCCAATTGAATATCTTATATTTTGAATGAACATGCAACAAACAATAGAGAAAGTGATAATTGACTAATCTATGAAAAATAATTCAATAATAAGAACCTAATTTTATCAAAGAACATATATTATAATTGAAAATATGTAGAAGATAAAATAAATTAAAGAGTAAGAATATTACAATCTTTCAAGGTCTTAATATATGTGACAATACCAAATTTCTAATATTCAGACATTAGAAAATGATCACTTATAATATTAATGAGTTCATCGATTACTACTAAATAAGACTTAAAGTAAAAGAAAACAATGAGAACCTTGAATCAATCCATCTCTTGCAAGAGAAACTTGTTTGTTCCACAATACTCTACTAATTAACAAAACTAGATTAAACCTAAGAGCTATGAATTGTAATCTCTATTTGTAATTTGCAAATCCAAACTATCTTTTGTAATAGTTCATAACCCTACAAATATCACCAAAAAGACATTTATAATAGTAGTGTCAAAGTCCTAATCCAGATTGGACTCTCCTTTCACTGGGTAAACTTTAGCCTGTCAAACAAAGGGTCACAACATGAGGTATATTACAAGGGTTGAGGTTCACGGTGTGGAGTCCATATAAAAATCCTATCTCCTTTGTCGAGTCTTTGTATCTCAGTTCTCAGGTTCATCATGAGGCCCATCTCAAGGTCCTACTTGCAGTTGTTTTGGCTTCATCTTAGTCCGTACTATTTTGCTTTAAGTTCCAATCCATTATTTAGATCTTTTCTTATTACTTTTGCCCTGGAATTATCCTAATCATGTTGTTTAGCTCATCATATAACAATTAACACATCTATATTTATCATATCATAATCAGAACTTATCTAAAAATGAGTATAATATGCTGGTTGAATGTGTAAATACACACAGATAATATACGTCCAATAGTGTATACGATACAAATAACTTTGCTCGGGGTCAAGTAAGGTGCCATTTGCAATTCACACCTCCGAGAAATGGGTGTGATACAACCTACCATATTTGTCCATTTTACAAAATTAATTTTGAATTTTTTATATTATCCAATCCCCCTGTTCAACAATTTATAAATTTTCACCTTATTATAGTTATCTCGCTAAAAAATGTACAAAAAAAAAAAAATAATGGACTAGGTTTCATTTTTTAAGAGAACTGAAAATAATGAGAAATCGAGGGACAAAGTTGGTGTCCTGTCAATTTATTGACCTATCCACTATCTAGTCCCTTGATTTCTCTGAGTCAGTTTTAAAGTTGTTTTTAGTAGTGGGTTTCTTTATTATTTTTTCATTTCCCCCTCTCTTTCTTGTGAGTCTTCTTCTTCCCAGTAACCTCTTCTTTTCAATAAATATGCAATTAATTGTGAGACTATCTATTACTATTCATCACACCACGAACTATTTACCTCTGCACATCCGAACCAGCCAATAAATCAAACCAAAAAAAGTGTTATTGGTTTGTTATTATTGGGTTATTGAATTAACGGTTTTTAATGGTTTAAAAAAAATATTGGGTTATTGGTTCGATATTGGTTTTTAATATTGAGTTATTGGATAAACAAATAACTGATTAAGACTAGTAATTTACTACATTACTTGTACATAAATATTATATATTAATCTCAATCCCTTACTAGTTACTTTCTTTATACTTTAGCCTTCAATTAACACTTCAAAGGGACTTTTAGTTCACAAATTCACATTATACAAAACGTGAAAATCTAAAGTAAGAACCCTATTCCTCTAAATTTCTCTTTGTGTTACACTTGTATAGTTTGTTCACTGCATTATTGTGTTGTCGCATCAAATTTATTAGAGAAGTCATATATTTATTTTATAAATATTTTCTTATTGGTTAAACAAAAAATTAAAGCGTTAAGAATCAAAAACCCGAACCAATAGTATATTAAATCGAACCGAACCGACCGATGTACACCCCTAGAAGCATTACCAAATACCTATCTACAAACTTGAATGAGGATGATGTATAAGAAGAAAGATTGATAAAGATAAAAAGTTTAATTGATGTGTTTATAATACTCTAGTGAAAATGTCAAATAACATACTTAATTTAAGTTAAATTAATGAAAACGTCCTAATAAGTTGGGAGTTAATTAGAAATAATTAACACAGTTAAGAGAAGGTACAATAAAATAACAAATTATTTCTTAAGCCTAACATTATATGGGGATGAAGATGGTGACAGGTTCACGAAATTGATCTCCTTTAATGGTGGGTTGATGAAGAAGGTTGAAGGATCATGAAATTGATCTCCTTTGGTGGTGAATTGATGAATTTTTTTTACAACATCAACACCTCTCATTTCAATTATTGTGGGGTCATAAATTAAAGTAGCTTCTTCAGCAGTGTCAATTGTTCCTAACCAAACTCGTTCTTTCTTTCTTGGGTCTCAAATATCTGACATACACCCACTTTCCCCACTTTCTCTGTCTAACCCCTTTGTAGGTTTTCACATTTTCTTGAGATATTTTAATTTCTTTCTCTTTGGAATTTTCCAATGAAATCACCCCGACAATTTCATTCATAATGCTGATTTTCTTTTCACGTGCCTTTTGATTTCGATGTGACTTCTCTCCACTGTCCTTCCCTTTCTCTTCATTAGATGGGTTCATGATATCGCATCCCCACAAGTAAATTCTTACACAGATGCGAAAAATATAGGAAGATCCTCCAACATGAATTGTTGATATTTTAGTATCATCCTATTTTGGGGGCTTTGTGGTGGCCTTCTTTTCCTGATGCTTATTCTTGGATGTCATGGCTTTACAAAAAAATCATCAAAAGAATGTTACAAATGTGATAAATTCATGAAAAAATATTCTTTCTTTATTTGTATATATAAAAAATATTCATCAAAATTTTATCAATCCAAGATAATGGTATAACTTATTTCATCATAAATTTGGATAGGGAATGTACATGGTATACAAAACAGACAAACAAATTAAAAACAAAGCCCCTGACTTCAAAAATCGCATATTGTATCTATCGGTTCGTATAACATGTATCTATCCTTACATATACACCATCATTCGATATTGAAAAATATATACATAATTGTCTTTATAAACCTCTATTTATATTATGTTTTGCATCAACTTTCGCAAAACACAAACACAAGCTCACATATTCTAGATTTGATCCTATATGTCTCTTTCGCCTCTAGTGATTTTAAATAGAAAAAACTGCATATATAAAAGGAATAAGTCATAAGTATTTCAATGACAACAAAAACCCCAAAATCTAGATCTACATCATCAGAATCTAGACATATATAATATTTGTGTCAAGAAACTCACCTGTCATAGAGATATAACATCAAACATGTAATTGGATTCCAAAAATAGAATAAGAAATTTGAACAAAATTGAACACAAAAATTAAGAACCTAACCTAGAGTTTTAATAAGTTTTTTTCTCTGACACCTTAATATCTAGGAAGTGGTGTTTGTGTGAGTATAATATTGAGAGATTGCGAGGACATGTGTTGAAGTGGTATATGCATGTCATGCAGGTGGCAGTGGCGGCTGACACATGAAAAATAACGTTTGAAATAGTAAAAATTCTTGACTTTTACTCATAATTGGGGGAGTTTCTATTTTGCTTTTCTTCATTCTGAAATTGTAAATGAAGAGAGAAAGAAAAGGATCATGTATTATCAATACCGAATTTCTTGAGTCATAATGGAACGTACTATAACCCACTAGTAGGTAGGCCAACCCATAACCCAGAACATGTAATGAGTATAATGGTAGAAACAAACCGTATATAACAATTTTAAAAAAAAATAAACAAGATAAATAGCAGGAGATAAACAAAAAATACACCTAAATCAAAAGATCCCTCCTAGAACCTGGGAGTCACAAGTACAAAGCTGCTTAAAAAAGAGAACAAGTCCCAAAAGTAGACACAAAATACAAAATTTGTCACATAATACAAATGACTAGGCATCAAAATACAGATGGAGAAAGGTTAAGTCAAGACCACTATGTGCTCACCCTCACCTCCGAATGCGACAACTGCTGGCATGATCTCAAAGTTGATAGTTAGTGCTCAAACCTACATCACGAAACATATGCAGAGTGTAGCATGAGTACAAAAATAACAGGTACTCAGTAGGCATCATAGGCCGACTAAGCAAGAAAAATAAAGGAAATATAAAAAGCAAGAATTTAACACAATAGAGGTCAAAGAGATGAATTCTAAAAGAAAGACACACGAGTGTACTAAGGAACTATAATGAAGTAAGTAAAAACTATCTAAAACCTATAGGGACCTCATAAGCCCAGAAGGTACATATGTGTGCAAGTTTAAGTGAAACCTGAGTAGACACCATAATCCCGATAGGTACACTAAAGAGCTGAGAACTAATAAAAAAGACCAAGGATACTTCCAGAATTTCCACAACCTCCCACGAACTCTAACTGTCACGACCCAAGGTAGCCCCTAAAGTAGCATGACTTATAAGACCCTGAGAGGCCTCATACAATCCACTTAGCATTAATCATACAATACAATATAATAGAATATAAGAGATTTAAACAACAATTTCAACATAGCAAAGTGTTATATAGAAAAGCAAAAGTCTAAACATCGCCTCAAAGCCATCTAGTACATAAGATTTGATCAAGACGTATCCCGTACATAGAGTTCGAGAACTGAAAGTAAAGACAAAAAGGAAATTAAGCTTGGTCATCAAGTGATGAGGACTCACCAATCTTCAAGGTTCTATATGAGATCCCTACCACGAAAGTGCAAATCTGCAAGGTCGGACCCTACATTTTAGGAAATGTAGGCAAGAGTGCCCGTTAATACAAACATGTACCAAGTATGATAGCCACGCATAAAACATTTGAAAACATTCTTAAAAGGGTTATATTTCATGAAATGTAATGACCAAGCTAATACATGATATAAAGAGGGTTAGAAGAAATGAATCATAAAACATGGTCGATGAAAATAGACATCATATTAAACACATGTAAGATACTTCTTTAAGTAACCTTAATTCATTATTGTGGGAGATTTACCTTTAACCGACATATAATACCATGTGATCTATCAACACGAAATCCGGTGTCTCCCACACCGAGAAGGGGTACCCAACTTGCCAAGGTAAGACTATGAACATCTAGCTTACTTGGATCCACTAGCTAATGTCTAACTAGATAATCCTATGTTGGCTCATAGTTTATGGGACATAGGTAATCTCCACTTGACAACTTGGTGCTTAGCATAAATCCCATGAAATAACTATTATTCTTATTCATCTTTTCTTTAAGGGACTTGGGTAATCACCTCTTGTCCTCACATCTTGTGACATGGGTAATCGCCTGTTGTCTTTTATTAGAGGTCAATGGAAATCGCCGCTTGCCTCATTCTTAGAATAGCTCCTTAACTTTGATTTACTTTAGGTGAGAAGACCTTTCAACCTTAGAATCTTTTGGTCATAACCCAGATCGTCGTGATTGGCAACCATACTAACCCTCCGGTGGGAGAACCATTAATACAACTTAGTTAACCCAAGAACTAAACATTTAAAGTTACCGAAGCAGGTTTATATGTAGAAATAAAGTAGAGTTCCCATAAACTCCAAAGGTCTAGCAACGACTATCAAAACAATGCGGAAATATTCCCTAGAAACTGAAAGTCAATGTACCAAAACTCTAACAAGAACCATAAGTTTAAAGAAAAAGGGGTACAACCCCGAAAGCTAAAACATCTGATCATATAGAGTACTAATCTAAGTCTGAATAAGATGGAATGAGCAAAAGGAGAACTCATGGCAGCCTAAAAGAACTGGCTCACCCTTGAATTCGATTAATCATTGATCTCCTAGATGAGGTCTGTCAGTAGCCGTCTGAAGATGCCCTGTACTCAACAAAGAAAGAGCAAGTCCAGTATCAGTACATAACCATAATGTACTAGTAGGATCACGAGGCTATTCCAGTAAGCGCAACATATATAGTAGTCACAAAATAGTAAAAATGACATGCAGAGAACATAGACACATATATCAATTAATAATCATGAACAACATTACGATTTCCACATTCTCTTTAACAAGTAATCACGACAATTAATAGTCCTCTCATGGAACCCATACCCAAATAGTTATTGCACCAGAATGTGGTACCCGATCTCAATTAGTGTGTCGGAACGTGACACCCGTTCCAATAGGTATGTCGGTACGTGACATTCGATCCTAGTTAGTGTGTTAGAATGTAACACCCAATGCATTCAACAAGCCACAATCACAATGTACATTCTCAAAATCATACAATCAAGGGTTGATTCATGGCATACAATTATTCATTCATACTCATTTTCATTAGGTGTGATCAATAGTGAAACATTCACATACATACATGCACTACAATGAAGCAATTGCTACATACATCACACAAACAAGAATCAAACTATCACCTACCTCGAAAACAAGATTGAATCATCCTTAGAAACTTGATTCTTCCCCTTCCAAATTTGTTCCGCTTGTTGTAGGTCTACAAACAATCAATTCAATACAAGGATCAATAATTAAGGTCTAATTTACCCGGATTATAAAAACCCAATAACCCAAGGCCAAAACCATGATCTTAAGGTGCAGCTAGGGTATTTTCCCACAATCTAATTTAGTCCAAAACCCTCCCCCAATAATAAATACCCATAAATTTACGTTCTACGGATCAAAAAATGGATTCAAGGAGCGAAAACCTTACCTTTAGCACCAAAAATCATAAAAACAACTGTCAAGAAACCACCTGGAGTCGCCTCCTAGCTCTTAAGAACGAAACTTGTAGAAATAACATTTTTGGGGTTTATTTCCGACTCAAGTCGTGATTGTCCCACTATGGCGGCCCCCACCCTGGCGATTTGCACTGAAATAGAGAGTCGAATTAAGAGTTTCAAACCCCCATTTCATAGCACACCTTCAACTCATGACACTCAAAAACTACCCATTCACGCTAGGATCAGTTTCGGGAGTTCTACTCGCCTGAATTCAATTTCGTAAAGTCGTATAGGTTCCTTAACGTCTTAGCTATCTACTCATTTGATCAAATTCATAATTAGATCTCTCATTCATTACCAGATCTCCCTAGACCTCACTGACTTTGATTTCATCCAAATTTGGACTAGGCTATGAATTCTCAAGTTACCACCAAAAAGTTTTCCAGTCCAAAATTTCTCCCCGTTGGCTTTTCTATAACGATAGGAGCAGGTTGTTACAATGGATACCAATTTATCCATCACTCATCCCCGAGTGATAGCTAAGAAAAATGGTCTAAATTAAGGGTAAAGTAGTACCTGATTAGACGAACAACTGGATACTTGTCTCGCATGTCCTTCTCGGTTTTCTAAGTAACTTCCTCAACTTGACGATGCTTCCATTGAACTTTTATGGACTTAATCTCTTTGGTCCTCAGCTTTCGGACATCATGATCAAGAATTGCAATCGATTCCTCCTCATACTGGAGGTCTTTGTCTGACAACACTGAGTCCCATTTTACTATGTAATCCCCGTCACTATGATATCTCTTCAACATAGACACATGAAATACCAGATGAACTCCTGATAGGTTAGGAGGTAAAGCCAATCTATATGCTACGATCCCACACAGTCAAGAATCTCAAATGGTCCAATGTATCGAGGACTAAGCTTTCCCTTCTTGCCGAATCTCATCACCCTTTTCATAAGTGCCACCTTAAGAAAGACTTTCTCACCAGTCAGAAATGCCATATCTCTTACCTTATGGTCTGCATACTTTTTCTGTCTACTCTGAGCTGCTAAAAACTTAGCTTGGATGCCTCTCACTTTATCTTGAGCATCCCTCACTAGATCAACTCCCAAAGGTTTCACATCTCCAGCCTCAAACCATACTATGGGTGATCTACATCCCCTCCCATACAGTTCTTCAAATGGTGTCATATCAATGATGGAGTGAAGACTATTATTTTAGGATAACTCACACAAAGGTAGGAACTTATCCCAATATCCTCCAAAGTCAATAACACATGCCCTCAATATGTCCTGTAATACTTGGATAGTCCTCTCCAACTGCTCATTTGTTTGCGGGTGGAAAGTTGTACTTAAAGTTAGTTGGGTGCCCAATTCATCATGTAATTTCCTCCAAAACTTGGATGTGAACTGCGTACCACGGTCTGAGATGATAGAAAGGGGCACCCCGTGCATACTCACTATCTCTTTCACATAAACCTTAGCCAATTGTTGAGCATTATAATCTATTTTGACTAGAATAAAGTGGGCTGACTTAGTCAATCTGTCAACCACTACCCAAATAGAATCAAACTTTTCCAAAGTCTTGGGAAGACCAACCACAAAATCCATAGCTATTCTTTCCCACTTCCATTCCGGAATTGGCATTCTCTGAAGCAAACGTGCCGGCCTTTGATGCTCATATTTTACTTGTTGGAAATTTTGACACTTAGCACAAACTCCACTATATCTCTTTTCATGCTCGACGACCAATATAGTCACTTCAAGTCTCGGTACATCTTGGTCACACCCGGATGAATAGAATACCGCGACCTATGAGATTTTGTCAACAATTTCTTAATCAAGTCATCAACTCGAGGGACAAAAATCCTTCCTTTAAAAATGAGCACACCCCCTGCATCTAAAGTCACATCTTGTGCCTTACCAATCACTGTCTTATTTCTAAGCTCATTCAAATTCTCATCCTCAAACTGTTTGGCCTTGATCTCCTCAAGGAAAGTGGCCCTTACCTCAATGCTAGCTTATATTCCACGTCCTTTATTGGAGATGCCCAACTGCATGAACTTAGATTCCAAGGTTTGAATTTCCTTAGCCAAAGGTCCCTAGGTTACACTCAAGCAAGCTAGACTACTCATACTCACCGTCTTTTGGCTTAAAGCATTTGCCACCACATTAGCCTTACTCGAATGATATTGGATGGTGACATTATAATCTTTGAGTAACTCCATCCACCTTCGCTGTCTCAAATTATGATCATTTTGAGTGAATACATGTTGTAGACTACCATACCTCACACACTACAACATTTTAGGCCTACGACCACACTAATTCTGGACAATGCTTTTAAAGTGTTGCCTAAAATACTTTTAGGGACGCTTTTAAAGTGTAGCCCAAGTTTTTAACTTTTAGCTTCGATAATATTGGCAACACTTGTAAAGTGTACTATTTAATGGTATAAGTTGCACTTATAAGCATTGTAATCATATGATATAATTGACAACAACTATTTAGATATATGGCCACACTTTTAAAGTGTCCTATTTTTATAATTGTAAAAACAACACATTACAAATGTGGCCTTAAATTTTTCACTAAAATATTATATTCCCTCCAACATTTTTAACTCTCCCACCCATTTTTTTTTTTTGAGCAAAATTAAGTCACAAAACATTAAAATTTTCTTTTCCCCAAATCAGAACTGAATAGCTTTTCTCACAGAACACGCTGAAGAGCTTTTCTCACTGAGCTAAAGAGTTGAAGATCGAACATAGAGCTGGAGCGCTGGAGAGCTGAAGATCGAAAACAGGTAATTCATTAAACATTAAGATTTTCTTTTCCCCTAAATCAGAAAAACTTTCCATCAATTTGAAGAACACAATTTTTTGTCCAAGCTAAGTCTAAAGAACATGATTTCCGTCAAACATTCCCACAGATTTCATGATTTCACGTTGAAGAGCTGAATAACTACATATTGAAGAACACGATTTCATGATTTCTTGTTGAAGAGCTGAAGGTTACGCCTCACGGATGAACACGCCTCACTAAAATCAAACAAAATGCTTCATTTGAGAAGATGGTGTCTTAAAGCTTCATCACATTGAAAGGTTTATAGGTAAGAAATTCTATTTTTGAAAGTCTAAATTTTAGCTTTAGGGTTTTGATATTCTTGTGTCTGCAGATACGATTTGTGGGAAAGCTTTATCAATTGAAATGTGCATTTTTGGCCTCAAATGGGTCACTCGAAAATCAATAAGGAAAGAATACAGGTCTGGGTGTTTGTGGGATGTTGATAAATCCATCAAGATTATATAGAAAATAATACTTGTTTGCATTTTTTGGAGCATATAGTTGATAATTTCTTCTTTTTCGTGTTTTGAGAGTAATTAGTAAGATCTGTTTGATATGAGGAAAGATCTGTAAGGAATTCAGATTGTTGTTACACCTGTGCAATCATATTTATAAACATGTTGGCTACCTAAGTGAGGATTTCAATTCAGTATATAGTTTGAAGGTGTGTTGATTGATTATAACATGTTATTTATGTGAAGATTCAAAGGAATTCAAGGTTTGTTCTCTGAACTATAACTATGATTTGTCATGTTGCTTGAAGTTCTGATACTATTCAGAATTTTGAATTCTTGATTTGAACTTCTTCTCATTGTCGTTATGCAATCTGAATTCAAAAGAGAATTTTGCCAAAGAATGTTGTTTCTATATTAATTCTAGATTGATATAATTAAGAAGTTGTTGTCATAAAACTGTATTGTGTTGTTGCTATAACTAAGTATTGATCTGAAAATTTTAGATTGCAAGTTTCTTTTTTAAGTGAATTTCTGAGTGTGAAAACAAATAGTGTTACTGAGATTAACTACAAAGTTTGCGAAGTCCAGTTTCAGTGTGAGTTGTTACTGTTCATTATCTATTTCATGACCATTTCCCTGCAATAGGTTGTGAATAGCTTTGGTTCTGCAGAATTTTAAGTCTTTATCTACTTTTTATTAAAATTTTGCATTGTTATTAGCCTAATATTCTTCTGTCATGTTATTTCTTGGACTTGATTGAGATTTATAAAGAGCCACAACACTTCAATATTTAGGACTCCTACCATTTGGGGCACAATCTTTGGTCATGTTGATATGTTCTTTTCAATTCTTGTGGTTGTAATGTTAAAATCCTTGATATAAGATGTTTGCTTATTGCCTTCATTGCTAATATTTTTGTGCACATAAAACTAACGATATTTCTAGTCGCACCAGTTTTGTCTATATTCTCCTTGGAGATTTCTGATAATAAAAGGGAACATAGAAGGAAGTATAAGATTTATGTTTTTTTGGCTGTTACTTGTGGAATTCTTTTCTTTTGGAAGTGCGGTTGCTCCTGTGAGAGTGATTACGTTCTACTTGATGCACCTATAATGAAAGGTTTTGATTTTTTAGAATTTAAGTAGCTACTATTCATGGTTATTTTTAAAAATTATGTTGTGAGCATAAAGCCTTAAACTCAGAATTGGGCTGGTTAAAATGCATCAGAGATATAAACGTGTTCAAGTTATTTCATAGGTTTTTAGAGGAATTTCACCTACACAGTCGATATGTATTGTAAATGTGATGATTATTATTCAAAGGACACTTTGGTTTGCAGTTGTTCCATGTAAGAACTATTGACTTCGTTTTTCCTGCCAATGTTGCTGATTGAGGAAATGCTGCTCTTAGGCCAACTTCTCTCGAGAGGATTGTGACTACCAGTACAGCTCAGTGTCAACTATAGGTTTGAATCCTTTAAGACTAGCTGACTTCTTTGATCTTCAATTACCATCAATAGTATCTACTATTTAGAAGTGTTAAGTATTCTTGATAGATATGTGATATAAACAATGCTTTATCTCTATCATTCTCTGACTAGGTATGTTCACATACTGACTTTGAAATCAGTTAGGTTCGTGGTGTGCTTACCATTCTCTTTCAACAATGCAATGTATTTTGACTTTTACGTGCGGAGTTGTAAATCTACTGTGATGATATCTCATTTTTGGCTAGCATTTCTTTCAAGGCTAAATGTTTAGAATTTAGCAGAGTGAATTGAAGTTCAACTTGGAATGAAAAAATCAATGATGATGCAATGCGTTTTTTCTTGAGTAAAGACAAGTTTTGGGCTCTTTTATTCTGTTAAAGTTACATATTGAGTTGAGTTTATTACTGAAATCCGAGAACTTAGACCCATATTCGGGATTGGAAGGCCCTCAGGGATTTCTTAGCTGTTAAAAAAAAAATCTGATCTATACTTGCACTAGTTTGACTTTTCCCCTGCTCTATAATTATATCTTGTTAGATCCAAGTAAAAATGCATTAACACCTAGTACTCACTCTCAGATGAATATGTGCAAATGACTTAGACAGAAGAGAAACCATAGCTAGTCTCACGCCCAAATCGGAACTGCTAATTAAAGAATGGATATACAAAATATTTACTATATTAGGTTGTTCTGTTTGTGTAATTTTAGATGTTTACACTGGTTGCTTCAGCCTGGCATGGTTTGCTTTGGTTCCCTCTAACTTCATCTTATACTTGTGGCAGATGTTCTAAAGTTCTCTTTCACTACTTTTGCCTTAAATTCAATCAAATGTTGGTATGTTTCACTTTTTGATACACTTAATTTGAGTTATACATTGATTTTCTTTTGATGACTACAAATAGTATAGGAAAAAATATGTATCTTTGTTACAATTTTTCTAGTTAACAATATTATTTGTAGTCATACATCTTACATGTGGTTTAATGTCCTAAGGAATTGGAGCATGAACGAAACTAAGAGCTAAAATATATGCAGAGCCATGTGACAATGATGAAGACTTCTTGAACAATTGTGATGAAATTTTTTTTTGGTTTTCTGAAATTAATTACAAGTACACATCTTGTAATATTGTTTTTTTTTTAGTAACTGTTATATGAGACAATTTGCTTTTTATATATTTATTTTAAATCTATATATTCACATTATTATTTTTTAAGTTATTTATTAGCTAATTTTGTGCTTAGAGTCAACTAAGTAAGATAGTAATGTATAATGTGACAATTAGAAATATGTAAAACAATAAAACTGTGGCATATAAATATTTTAAAATAATATTTATAGCCTATATAACATTGCCACACTTTTAAAGTGTGGCCACAGAACTTTATTTGTGTGTCTTATTCATCTCAAATTGTGCCATATAAATTAAAAAACACAACACTTAACAAATGTAGCTTTAGAGGAGGTAACAAATGCTACGTTTTGCAAGTGTGGCCTATGATAGTAAAGGCCACACTTGAAAAATGTAGCTAAGGTCATGAAAAGTGTTACCATATGATGTGCTAAAAGCGTAGCCTTTGTTGCTTTTAGGCCACACTTTTGAAGCGTAGCATTTAAAGAAACACTTGAAAAGTGTGGCCTTAGATCAAAGGTTACGCTCGCTTTGGCTACCCCCGAAAAAGTGTTGCCTAAGGTTGAAAAGTGTGCCCTTAGATAAAAGACTACACTTTTTGATGGTTTAGACAACACTTTTTTAGGGTAGCGAAAGACCTAAAATGTTGTAGTGACACTTAACACCATAAAGATAATGCCGCCAGATCTTGAGAGGAAACACTACCGCTGCCAACTCTAAATCATGTGTTGGATAATTCCTCTCATGCACCTTCAACTGCCGCGATGCATAAGATATGACATTCTTATCCAGCATCAACATAGTACCCAAACCCGAATGTGAAACATCACAATAAACAATAAAATCATTACCTTCAACCGGTAGTGCTAGAATAGGTGTTGTGGTCAAGAGAGTCTTGAGCCTTTGAAAGCTCTCCTCACATTTTTCAGTCCATTCAAAAGGTACCACCTTTTTAGTCAACCTTGTCAAATGTGTGGCAATAGAAGCGAAGTTTTTCACAAACCGTCAATAGTAACTGCGAGCCCCACAAAGCTCCTAACTTCATTCACAGAGCTAGGCCAGACCCAATTCTTAACCGCTTCAATATTTTGGGGATCTACCATTACCCAATCCATTGAAACTACATGCCCCAAATAGGCAACCGAAGTCAATCAAAATTCACACTTAGAAAATTTTGGATACAACTTTTGTCTCCCAAGAACACCCAGAATAATACGAAGATGGTCGGCATGCTCTTCCTCACTTTTTGAATAAACCAAGATGTCATCAATAAATACTATCACAAACAAATCAAGGAAGGGTTTGAACACACCATTCATCAAACTCATGAAAGTTTCAGGAGCATTTATCAACCCAAACGACATAACTAAAAACTTATAGTGCCCATAGCAGGTCCTAAATGCCATTTTCTTCAGGCCTAATTTTTAACTGATGGTAACCAGACCTTAAATCAATCTTAGAGAAAATGGATGCACCCTGTAACTGGTCAAACAGATCATCTATCTGAGGCAATGGATACTTATTCCGAATGGTTACCCTATTGAATTGTCGATAATGTATGCACATCCTTATACTACCATCCTTTTTCTTAACAAACAAGACAGGAGCACCCCACGGGGAAGCACTAGGACGAATAAAGCCTTTATCAAGAAGTTCTTGGATTTGAACCTTAAGCTCTCTCAATTCCACCAGAGCCATACGATAAGGAGGATGAAAATGGGGCGGATACCCAGTTCCAAGTGAATACAGAAATCTATATCCCTATCCAGAGGCATACAAGGTAAATCAGTAGGAAACACTTCTCTAAATTCTGACACCACAAAAATGGATTCAATAGAGGGAGACTCAACCTCAACATCCCGAATATGAACCAAATATGTCAAACAACCTGCCCCACCACTTTTCTAGCCCGAATGGAGGATATGATCTTAGTTGGCTTAGGCTTGTACACCCCTTCCCACTCTAACTTTTCCCTACCCGAAATTTGTAGAGTCACAGACCTAGTATTACAATTAAGCACAACATAATAGGGGGACAACCAAGTCATGCCTAAGATTATATAAAAGTCCTTCATATCCAATATCACCAAATTAGCCCAAGTTTGGAAACCCATAAACATAACAGAACAAGCACGATAAACATGGGTGACTATTATAGACTCTCCAACTGGGTAGAAACATGGATGGGGACATCAAGTATATCACAAATCATATCAAATCCCAAGGCAAACTGAATGGACACATAATAATAATTATAACCTGGATCAACTAATACATTAGCCATCTAGTCATAGACAAGAATAGTACATGTGATCACTACTTTAGAAGACTCTGCCTTACTTTTGCCTGGAAAGGCATAACACTGAGCCCTATCATCTTGACAGGTGACATCCCTACCTAGATGTGATGTACCTCTGCCTGCATTACAATTTTCGTGACCTCCACGGCCTCACTGATTTCCTCCTCGCCACTTTGTGGACGTCCTTGACCACTATTAACATTTCCCGAGGGTACCATTGCTTTAGTCTGTTGTTGTGCAGGGTCCAACATGCACGGATGGGGACAATCTCTCCTCATATGCCCAGGTTCTCCACAATTATAACAAGTGCGATCAAAAGATGGTATTTTGCCTGCCGAAGGTGCGTCTCCTTGGCTATCCTGAATCAAATTCTGAGGTTGAGTTCCCAAGTAATTACATGTAGAAGCAGGCATACCAGACTGAATTAGCCGGGCTGCAAGTGTTGGCCTCCCTGAACCTTTGGAGTAGGAACCCTGAAAGTTACCTGTGCTCTTAGCTTTCGTGGCCAACGACTTAGCTTGCCTATCGCGCCTCACTTCTTCAACTTTCTTCACAAAATCCATTACCTCATTAAAACTTTTTCCTGCAGAAGTCATGTGTACAGATAATACCTATAACTCAGAATTCATTCCCCTGATGAATAGACGGATCCTCTCTTCCTCAGTAGTTACCAATTGCGTAGCATATCTCGACAAAGCATGGAACTTAGCCTCATAAGCATCCACAGACATACCACCTTGCTCCAAAGCCATGAACTCATCCTTCTTACGATCTCTCAAGGTTCGGGGCACATACTTCTCCAAGAACAGAGCATGAAACTGGGTCCAAGTGAGTGGGGTTAAAGCTGAATATCTACATTCCATATAAGCTCTCCACCATTGTTTAGCCTCACCTTGAAGCTGAAAAGTCACAAACTCTACTCTATGATGGTGGACAATACCCAACTTATGCAGCCTCTCATAACAATCTAAGATAAACTCATAGGTATCCTTACTCTCAGAACCATGGAATACCAGAGGCTTCAGTTTCAGAAATTCGGTCAACATTTTTTGTTCATTACCAGTCATCACAGGACCCAACAAAGGACGAAAAAAGGCATCAGTACCTACAGTTCCACCCACCTTAGGGAAAGTAATAACAATAGGGGGATTGGCGGGAGTTTGAGCTGCTTGAACCGCTGGAAGAATTCCAGGACCAACCAATCCTATCAGGAAGGACATAATCTGTTGAGCTAACATTGGGTCTAAGAGAGGAATACATGTAGTTTCAGCCTTCACCTCTTCTTATTCTCCAACATCCTCATCATTCTCAACTCAATATTCTAGTGTTAACCATCTGCAGAGAGAAGAGTGAAGGAGATTAGATACTAATTTGGATCACCAGATACCAATTGGAATCAAGTTATATCACAAAAGGAGACAAGAGAAAACAGAGAGCTTTCCTAAAGTCCTATTGCCTCTCGAAGAAAAGTACATACGTCTCCGTACCGTTCCGCAAGCCTCTACTAGAATCTTTTTGGTACATAGAGATCAACAAACCTAGGGCTCTAATACCAACTTTGTCATGACCCAGACCATCGTGATTGGCACACATACTAACCCTCCGTGGGAGAACCATTAATCCTACTCAGCTAACCTAAGAACTAAACATTTAAAGATATGAAAGTCGGTTTAAATGCAGAAATAAAGTAGAGTTCCCATAAACTACAAAAGTCTAGCAACGACTATCAAAACAATGCGGAAATATTCCCTAGAAATGGAAAGTCAATGTACCAAAACTCTAACAAGAACCATAAGTCCAAAGAAAAAGGGGTACAACCCCGAAAGCTAAAACATCTGACCATCTAGAGTACTAATCTAAGTCAGAATAAGATGGACTGAGCAGAAAGAGAACTCATGGTAGCTTGGAAGACTGGCTCACCCTTGAATTCGATTGATCACTGATCTCGTAGATGAGGTCTGTCAATAGGCGCCTTAAGATGCCCAGTACTCAACAAAGAAAGAGCAAGTGCAGTATCAGCACACAGCCACAGTGTATTGGTAGGATCACACGGCTATTCCAGTAAACGCAACATATATAACAGTCACAACATAGTGAACATGACATCCACAAAATATTGACACATATATCGATTAATAATCATGAACAACATTACGATTTCCATATTCTCTTTAACAAGTAATCACGACAATTCAATGGTTCTCTCGTGGAACCCATACCTAAACTGTTAGTGCACTGGAATGTGGTACTCGATCCCAATTAGTGTGTCAGAATGTGACACCCATTCCAATATTTATATCAGTACGTGGCATCCGATTCCAATTAATGTGTTGGAGCGTAACACCCGATCCATTCAACAAGCCACAATCACAATGTACATTCTCCAAATCATACAATCAAGGGTTGATTCATGGCATATGATCATTCATTCATACTCATTTTCCTTAAGTGTGATCAATAGTGCAATATTCACATACATACATACATTACAATGAAGAAATTGCTACATACATCGCACAAACAAGAATCAAACCATCACCTACCTCGGAAACATGCTTGAATCCTTCTAAGAAATTTGATTCTTCCTGCTCTGGAATAGTTCCGCTTGTTTTAGGTCTAGAAATATTCAATACGTGGATCAATAATTAAGGTATAATTTACCTCAATTATAAAAAACCCAATAACCCAAGACCAAACCCATGATCCTAAGGTGCAGCTAGGGCTTTATCCCACCATCTAATTCAGTTCGAAACCCTCCCCCAATAATGAATACCCATAAATTTATGTTCTACGGATCAAAAAATGGATTCGGGTAGTGGAAACCTTACCTTTAGAACCAAAAGTCGTGGAAAACTATCAACAAACCACTTGTGGTCGCCTCCTAGCTCTCAAGAATGAAACTTGCAGAAAATAATATTTTTGGGGTTTATTTCTGACTTAAGTCGCGATTGTCCCGCTATGGTGGCCCTCATCCCACCACAGTAGCCCGCCTTGGTGGCTTGAATGGAAATACAGAGTCTAATCAAGAGTTTCAAACCCCCATTTCACAACACACCTTTAACCCATGACACTCAGAAATTACCCGTTAACGCTAAGATTAGTTTTGGGAGTTCTACTCGCCTGAATTTGATTCGTAAATTCGTACGGGTTCCTTAATGTCTTAGCTATCTACTCATGTGATCAAATTTATAATTAGAACTCTCATTCATTACCAGATCTTCCTAGACCTCACTGACTCTGATTTCGTCCAAATTTGGACTAGGCTAGGAATTCTCAAGTTACTACCAAAAAGTTTTCTGACCCAAAATTTTTGACTTTTCTATAACAATGGGAGCATGTCGTTACATCTTTATGTGAGAAAACATTTCACATTATTGCATGAGGTAGTTATGTGAGCAACTATTTCATAGCAATTAACCACAACAAGAACATATATGCTTTTAATTTCAAAGCAGTCTACATCACATCTCATCAATTTCATAAGAACATGCATAATTCCGTAATTCAACTTTCATAGTTCAAAACCCACTTTCAAGATGGGGATTCATCTTACAATCATGAAATTATATCAATTCATGCATAAAGGTTCATAAATCAATTAACTATATAAACATTGAAAAAAACCCAAGACATGGAAGAAAACCATAACTCAATTGGGGAATTCTAGCTTTGTAAATTATAGAATTTAGGAACTGAATGGAGCAAAGAGCTACATGGATGAAAACTATCATACCTCAATTTCAAAAGCTTGACTTCAATGGTGGAATTGGAGACTTGACTCGCAAACCCTAGCTTTCTTATTCAACTTCTAGAGAGAGAATTATTTTAGAGGAAGACGTGTTATTATTTTAGGAATTTGAGAGAATGATTTCAATTGGGGAAATTTGGGGGTAAAAGTACTCTTATAGGGGTTTTGGTGAAGGGTAAAATGAAATAGTATTAGGCTAGAATAATTAGGAATAGACCCAAATGTCCTTATTAAAATAACTGTTGAGCTCACCAATAGCCCTGACCTATGGTCCATCAATTAACTCACGAACCATCCTGGTTGAGCATCGATGGGTTCAAAGACTAGTGTATTTGGACTTCAAATGATGGGACCCACCCACGGGATGTGGTCTCAATGATGGACCATGGGTCTCAACTTTTGACCCTAGAATTTCTCTAAGTTTAGGACTCATCTACGAGACCTATTTACGTCTCATGCATTAAATGATGGACTGACCTGGCAAACCATTCAAAAAGTACTAAAACTTGACAATCATAGGAAAACTAAACTTGCCAACCATGGGCCTACCTACGGTCCCTGTGTCAGACGATGGACTGTTGGTGGCGTTCGTCGGTTCTAGCACCAGATTTTTTAGAAGGACTCAAATTTTCAACTTTATGAATTTGAGGTGTTAAAATATCTACCCCTTTGGAAATTTCATCCTTGAATGAGATTCAAGACATTATAAGGAAGGTAGAAACTCAATCTAACAGCCCAACATGAATGCAATCATATAAATACACATATTCAAGGAGGAAACATTAACTCCAAGCTAAAACATGTTCAAAACATCATGTCATGAAATGTATATGCAACTCCTACTCAATGCACATAAACAAGTAGAAGTTAATCAATTAAACTCAATTTTCTCAAAATTTAAGCTTTTCATGAATCATGCATGATAAGGAAATTATGGGAATATCTAAGACACATCACACCCAATGAGTAAACCATGAGGAGCTAAATACCTCAAGCTTGAGTAGGGACGGAGGGAAAGAGATGAGGATAATAAGACATCATATCGGCCTCGGCCTCCCAAGTAGCACCCTCAACTTACTGATTCCTCCAAAGAACTTTCACGGAAGCAACTTCTTTATTTCTCAACTTCTCAACTTGCCGGTCTACACTCTCAACTAGAACCTCATCATAAGAAAGATTCTCCTTAACTTCCAAACCTTCTAAGGGAATCATAGATGTCGTATCTCCAACACAATTATTCAACAAGGAGGCATGAAAAACTGGATGCACCGATGGCAAGTCATTAGGCAAATCAAGTTCATAAGCAACCTTGGCAATTCGCCTCAAAATCTGATATGGGCTTACATATCGGGGACTAAACTTCTCTTTCTTACCAAAACTCATTACAACCTTCATGGGTGAAATTTTCAAATAGACCTAATAATTAACATCAAATAGATGATCTCTTCTTCTAACATTGGCATAGGACTTTTGTCAACTTTGAGCCATTTTCAACCTTTCTCTAATAAGTCGAACTTTCTCAATAGCCTCATGTACCAACTTGGGGCCTATCAAGGCGACTTCACCCACTTCAAACCAGCCTATAGGAGATCTACACCTCCTCCCATATAGAGCCTCAAATGGAGCCATACCAATACTTGAGTGATAGCTATTGTTATATGCAAACTCAATCAAAGGCAAGTGATCATCCCAATTACCCTTGAAGTCAATTACACATGCTCTCAACATATCTTCCAAAATTTGTATAGTATGCTCCGCTTGCCCATCGGTTTGTGGATGAAAGGCCGTCTAAGCTTAACACGAGTACCAAGACCCTTTTTAAAAGATTTCCAATACTGAGAAGTGAATTGGGTACCACGATCAGAGATAATGGATAAGAGCACTCTATGGAACTTCATCATTTCCTTCAAATACAACATAGCATAGTCTTCCGCTAAATAAGAAATATTGACGGGAATGAAATAAGCCGATTTCATCATTCGATCTACAATGACCCAAATCGAATCATGTTGCCGACAGGTGGGAGGCAAATCAATAATGAAGTCTATGTTCAAATCTTCCAACTTCCAAGTAGGAATGCTAATGTCTTGAGATAAACCTACGGACTTTTGATGCTCCATTTTCACTTGTTACAATTAGGGCACTTAACCACAAATTCCGCAACATCTTTCTTCATCTCATTCCACCAATAGACCTTCCGCAAGTCACGGTACATCTTTGTGGCTCCCGGGTGAATGGGATATTGAAAACCATGGGCTTCTAAAAAGATCTGTCCTCTCAAGTCATCTACATTAGGAACACACAAATGACCTTGGTCTAGAAGCATACGATCTCACCCTTGGGAGAAAGCCTCAAAGGACTTTTTAAGTACCGCTTCCTTCAATTAAACAAAAATTGGATCAAGGCCTTGCTTGGCCTTCACATCAGTCATAAAAGATGATTCTGAACCATTGTGAACCATAACACCACCCTTGGTAGAGTAAACTAACTGAACACCCAATATGGCCAATTTATGAATATCATGAACTAGCTCTTTCTTATTATCCTCAATATGAGCAACATTACCCATCAATAATCGACTAGGAGCATCCGCCACCACACTCGCCTTACCGGGGTGATAGAGAAAACTCATGTCATAATCCTTCAATAATTCAAGCCATCTCATTTGGTGAAATTTGGATCCTTCGGGTTAAAACTATATTGCAAGCTCTTGTGATCGGTAAAGACATCGACATGAACACCATACAAATAATGCCTCCAAATCTTTAAAGCAAACACAACTGTCGCTGGTTCAAAGTCATGGGTAGGATAATTCTTCTCATGAATCCGAAGTTGCCTTGAAGCATAGGCAATAACTTTCCCATTTTGTATAAGGACACACCCTAGCCCAAATATTGAGGCATCACAGTAAACAACAAAACCATCAGTCCCTTCTGGTAATTTCAACACCGAAGCGAAAATAAGTCTATCTGTCAATTCTTGAAAACTCTTTTCACACGCCTCAGACCATATGAACTTAACCTTCATTTGAGTCAATGTCATTAATGGAGAAGCGATCGAAGAAAATCCTTCAACAAACCTTCTATAGTAACCAGCTAAATCCAAGAAACTTCAAATATCTGAAGAGCATAGAGGTCTAGGCCAGCTCTTAACCGCATCCGTCTTCTTAGGATCTACCTCAATACCTTTAATGGAAATAATATGCCCAAGAAAAGCCATGAACCTTAGCCAAAACTCACATTTACTAAACTTTCCAAATAGTTGTTGGTCCTTGAGGACTTGCAACACAATCCTCAAATGATTGGTATGCTCATTTTCACTCCTCGAATAGACCAATATATCATCACTAAACACAATCACAAACATGTCGAGGTATTGTGTAAACACCATATTAATCAAATCCATAAATGATGCCGGAGCATTAGTCAACCCAAATGATATCCCTAAAACTCACAATGACCATAACGAGTTTGAAAAGTTGTCTTCAGAATGTCATCTTTCTTCACCCTCAATTGGTGATAATTCGACCGGAGATCGATCTTAGAGAATTAGCTTGCTCTTAGAAGTTGGTCAGATAATTCATCTATCCTTGGGAGAGGATACTTATTCTTAATGGTAACTTTGTTCAATTACTGGTAGTTAATGCACATATGAAGTGAACCATTTTTCTTTCTAACAAACAAAACTAGACCACCCTATGGAGAGATATTTGGTCGGATGGAACCCTTATCCAACAAATTTTTCAATTGCTCCTTTAATTCTTTCCATTCTGCCAGAGCCATACGGTAAGGAGGAATAGAGATCGGTTGTGTAAATGGGAGAAGGTCAATACCGAAGACTATTTCCCTTTTGGGAGGAATATCGAGTAAATCATCAGGAAACACTTCTGGAATATAATTTACAACGGGGACCGACTCAAGAGTAGGGGTCTCAGAATCTATATCTCTCACCCTAACTAGATGTTAAATGCAACCCTTCGAAATCATCTTTCTAGCTTTAAGACAAGAGACAAACTTACCCTTAGGCATATAATTCCCCCCTTTCCACTCTAAGATAGGTTTATTTGAAAATCGAAACTTGACTACTCGGGTTCTACAATCAATAAAAGCATAACATGTATGCAGCCAATCCTAACCAATGATGCCATCAAAACCTAGCATATCAAACTCTAAAAGATCAATATAAGTGACTCTATGGGACAAGGAGATGGGACACTTTCTATAGACCCTCTTAGCCACAACATAATCACCAACGGGAGCAGAGACATATAACATATATAACAACAAATTCGAAAGAATATCAAACCTCATACCCACAAATGGCGTCATAAAAGACAAGGTAGCACTTAGTTCAAGTAAACCATCAACATCAAGTTGGAAGAGTTTCAACATACCGGTAACCACATTAAGACAATCCTCTTGTTCACCACGAGTTTGAATTGCATAAAAAAATTTTGCTTCTGACTTCCACTAGGTCCGGATGAAAGATTAGGTTGAGTCCGTCGATGATTATCTCTCTCATTCTCAGCAACTAAGGGTCAATTCCTTATCTTGTGGTCCATCTTACCACAACCAAAGCAAGAATTGGAACCCGCGAGACAGCTACCCTTTCTCTCTTTTCCACACTTAGCTCAAGTAGGCAATGAAGATCCACTACCATTTCTTCGTTGAGGCTTAAGGTTAGACAACCTATCTTTGTTGAACTTAGGAGGAGCATTGGATAACCCCTGTTCGGAAGACCTTTGTCGGGACATAGAACCTTGTCCATCGAACCTTGAAGGTGAGAAGTTTCCATTACCAATCTTATCCCTATTTGCCTTCCTAGACCTTTTCTTAAGTTTCTCTTCTTCAACTAGTTGAGCATGGACCATGAAACATGAAATGTCCACATCATTGATAAGTATAGGGGTACGACATTCCTTAACCACCATCTCGGATACACCTGAAGCAAACTTACTCATCCTTGCTCTAGGATCGACAATCATAATAGGGGCATATCGAGACAATTATGTGAACTTTTAAGCATATTTTTTTTTTCACACTCGTATTTCCTTAACTAAGGTTGATGAATTCAAGCACCTTTGCCTCCCCCATCTCAAGGGGAAAGAAATTATCAAGGAAAGGAACTTTCAACTTTTCCCAATCAAGAGGATCTGCGTAAAATGTTCTCCCTTCTTTCCATTGGTTGAACCATATTTGAGAAACACCCTTAAGTTGGTAAATGGCCAATTCCTCTTTTTCCATCGACATGACTCCATGGTCATCAACACCATTTAAACCTCATTAATTAACTCTTAAGGGTCTTCCTAAACCTTAGAACAATGAAACTCTAGAGGATTCATTCTAGTGAAATATCTCATTATAGTTGCCTCTATACCCACATTTGGGTTCACGGGAGCCACAACCTCCCTATTTTCTTGGGCCATCATGGCTTGAGCCAACACTTGAAAAGCAGTCCTAAACTCCGCATTACTCACTTGCTCGTCCAAAGGATCGATCGGAACTTGAGGAGCTTGAGGAGGAGCCTCCTGATTCGCACTCTCCCACATTCCTTCTAGAATATTCCCTTCTAGTGGACATATGCTGTAGAGCATGAGATAAGGATTAGAGGACAGACATTATAAATTCAAACTTTATCGAATGACTTTAGAGTAATGAAAGAAGTGGAGTTTCCTAACCATCTTATAGCCTCTCATTCATAAATGTGGTGCGCTTCACACTCATGAACAAGACTCTACTTGACGTGGCTTATGAGACTTCCTATGACCTTTCTAAACCTTATGCTCTGATTACCATATTTGTCACGACCAAAGGTATCCCCTAATCGTAACATAGCTTATAAGACCCCGAAAGCCCCCATACAAGCCACTTAGCATTCATCATACAAGATAATAGATAATAAGAGATTTAAACAACAGTCTCAACATAGCAAAGTATTATAGAGAAAAGTGGAAGTTTAAACATCATCTCAAAGACATCTAGTACATAAAATTTGATCAGGACGTAGCCTGAAAATTAAGTTTGAGAGAATGATTTCAATTGGGGAATTTTGGGGGTAAAAGTACTTATAGAGGTTTAGGTGAACGGTAAAACGACATAGTATTAGGCTAGAATAATTAGGAAAAAGACCCAAAAGCCATTAATAAAATGACTGCCGAACTCACCAACGACCTCGACCTACAATCCGTTGATCAACTGACGAACCGTCCTAGTTAGGCATCGATGAATTCAAAGACTAGTGTCTTTGGACATCAAACGATGGGACCCACCTACGGGTAGTGGTCCCAATGACGGGTTGTGGGTCCCAACCGTGGGTATCAATTTTTGACCCTAGAATTTCTCTAAGTCTGGGACTCATCTACGAGACCTATTTACGACTCATGCATTTAATGATGTACATCCTGGTGAACCATTGAAAAAGTATTGAAACTTAACATTTTTAGGAAAATTTGGCTGGCCAACCACGAGCCTATCTATGATTTGTGTGTCAGACGATGGACCGTTGCTGGCATTTATCGGTTATGGCACCAGATTTTTCTGAAAGACTAAAATTTTCTCTTTTATGAATCTGATGTGTTACACTAACAGCGGTAGAGGTACCTAAGGATCCAATGGAATCACCTGGCCAGGACTCAAAGCTGATCTAAGGGGTGTGCCCGTACTTGAATTGATAGGAAAAAGTTTGCCAAAGACTTGAACCGTGTCTGAAAGAAACCTTCCTAGGACTTGAACCTTGCTGGATGTGATGTACATAAGGTCCTAAGAGCCAAAGAAACAATAAGCAGTACAAGCTTGAACCGTAGAAAATAACTTCAATGTCCCAAAATTCCTTCATAGTTCAAAACCTATAAAAACCGTAGCAGGAAATCACTTCCACATTTGCTATGGATTTACTCTAGTTCCTACTCCATAACTCGATGCCAAATTTCCAAAAAAGCCAAAAATAACCCGTGTGTGGTAAATACTACACATAGAAAATCTGCTCAAAGCATTAGGAATAACATTGGCCTTACCTGGGTGATAGAGAATACTCATGTCATAATCCTTGAGTAACTCTATCCACATCCTCTGTCTGAGATTAAACACTTTTTTACTGAATACATACTAAAGATTCTTGTGATTAGTAAACACATCAACATGAACATCATAGAGATAGTGACGCCATATTTTCAAAGAAAACACTACAGCAGCCAACTTTAATCATGGGTTGGGTAGTTCTTATTTTGAATCTTAAGCTTTCTTAAAGCATAAGCTATAACTTTGCTATTCTTCATCAATACACAACTCAGTCCAACTTTGGATGCTTCACAATACACAATAACGCCTTGTGTACCCTCCAGTAAGGTCAACACTGGGGCAGTAGTCAATCGCGTTTTCAATTCCTGAAAGCTTTTCTCATAAGCGTCAAACCATTGAAACATCATTGTCTTCTGAGTCAACTTTGTCAAAGGGGATGAAATAGATTAAATACCCTCAACAAATCTTCTATAATAACTAGTCAACCCCAAAAAAAACAACTAATATCAGTTGGAGATGTGGATTTGGGCTAGTTCTGCATTGCCTCAAACTTTTGAGTGTCAAATTGAATACCTTCACTGGATACAATGTGGCCTAAGAACGCCATTGACTTATGCCTAAATTCACATTTGGAAAATTTAGCATACAATTCTCTATCTCTGAGAGTTTGAAGAACTACTCTAAGATGACTAGCATGATCCCCCTTAATCATCGAATAAATTAGAATGTCATCAATAAACACAATAACAAACATGTCAAGATATTGCTTAAACACTATCTTCATAAGGTCTATGAAGGCTGCAAGAGCATTGGTCAAACCAAAAGACATGACTAGAAAAGCATAATGACCATAGTGGGTCCTGAAAGCTATCAATATCACTCTCTCTTACGCTCAATTGATAATAGCCCAATCTAAGGTCTATCTTAGAAAAGCAAGTGGCACCCTGAAGTTGATTGAAGAGATTATCAATTCTCGGAAAGGGATACGTATTCTTTATAGTAACCTTGTTCAATTGGTGGTAATCAATACACATCCAAAGAGAAACATCTTTCTTCCTCACAAATAAGACTAGAGTGCCCCAAGGTGAGACACTTGGTTGAATGAAACTTTTATCGAGAAGGTCTTCTGACTGCTCTTTTAACCCTTTCAACTCAGCGGGATCCATTCTATATGGCGGAATAGAAATAGGTCGAGTATCAGGAAGAATATCTATACCAAACTCTATTTCTCTCAGAAGGGGCTCCGAGAAGATCATCTAGAAAGACATCTGGAAACTCACTCACAACTGGATCTGACTGAATAGGTGGTGTCTCAACATTAGAGTCATTTACTCGAACTAAGTGATAGATGCACCCCTTGTGAACTAACTTTCTAGCCTTAAGGTACGAAATAAAACGACCCTTAGGCACTGCTGAACTACTCCTCCACTCTATAACTGGCTCATTAGGAACCTGGAACTTAACTACTCGAGTTCTATAATCAACTAAGACATAACAAGCATGAAGCCAGTCCATACCTAAAGTAACATCAAAGTCCACTATATATAACTCGACTAAGTCAGCCATGGTGTCCTTGTGATTGACAGAAATGGTACAATCATGATAAACTCTCTCTGCTAGACTAAACTCAACAACATGTATGGAAACACTAAAGGGCTCAAGAAGTTGCTCGGGAAGAATGTCAAAATTCATAGCAATATATGGAGTCACAAAAGATAGACTCGCACCTGGATTAACCAATGTATATACATCAAATGTAATGACTTTGATCATACTAGTGACAACATCTAGTGAATTATCTTGTTCTTGGCGACTGGTAATAGCATACACATAATTTTTTCCTCCGTATGTCCCTGAAGTAGCTCCTCTAGATACAGCTTTGTCTGACGGAGCCACTAAAGATGATTCGGCTGTATTGCCCCCATCATCACTACCTAGCCTATTCTTAAGGCACTCTCTCATTAAGTGACCTATCTTACCACACTTAAAACAACCAGTGGAGCTATTAGGACACGCTCCTGGGTGGTTCCTACCACACTAAGCATATGCAGGAGTCCAGTTGGCCCCTTGTGCCACACTACCTTGAGACTGAGCAAGTCTAGCTCTTAAGTTTTGTGAATTCTAATTCTTGAACTCACCTCTCTTCTTTGGTGCAGGTGCACTAGCAGATGTTGGAGGATGTTCATTTGACTTTTGATGAAAATATGACCAGTTTACATTACTCTTCTGCTGCCCGGACTCATTACCTATTGTCTTTGCCTTCTTGTTCCGGAACTCTTTTCTATCCCTCAGTTTATCTTACTTAACCTGTTGCACATGGATCGTAAGCCTTGCTATGTCCATGTCTCCTATCAGCATAGCTGCCTTACCCTCTTTGCTTGTAAAGCGAGATAACTCAGACACGAACAGACTCATCCTTCTCATCATATCAACAACCATCTCTAGAGCATAACGGGATAGTTGAGTGAACCTGAGGCTATACTCATGCACACTCATGGATTCCTTCTTAAGGGTGAGGAATTATCTTACCTTTGCTTCTCTTAGCTCACGAGGAAAGAAATGCCCTATGAAGGCGCTCTCGAACACAACCCAGCTCACAATTAGTGCCCTTTCAACTCTACTCCTCTTCCACTGTTCGTACAAGACTCTAGCAATACCCTTCAGCTAGTATGTAACTAGTTCTACACGCTCAGCATCTGCAACATGCATAACCTCAAACACTTTATGCAACTCTTCCACAAAGTTTTTTGGATAGTCAGTTACACTTGAACCGGTGAAGTTTGGAGGATTCATCCTCAAGAACTCTCAGATCCTGGATGTATTAGCCACATCCTGTTGATTCCCTCTTTGTTGTGCAACTTGGTTGGGCACAACTTGACTCAACATTTGGATAGCATCCCAAAACTCAGCATTAGTGACCTCTCCTTGGGTTGCACTTCTAGTGCATTGGGTACCCCTTGACCCTAGGGATCAACATTTCTCGTAGAAGGACGACCTCGAACAACTCTTCGTGGAGGCATGATTTGAAAGATACACGCAAGAATGAATTAGAAAGAAACTTTTATAGAGATGAACTCTATCACACAAAAAGAATATAAAATAAGTGAGATACATCCTAAATGGGGTAGCGTCATAATTATAGATGTGGCGCGCTTCACACTGATAAGTAGGACTCTACAAACACAGCTTCATAGACACCCTAGGACCCTTTAACTTTGTGCTCTAATACAAGTTTTTGTTTGTTCGAAAGTGATTAGGGAGTCATGCGTAAGCTTACAGTTGCAAATCATAAGGTGATAAATTAGACGACACATAAAGCTATATTAAAAGATATAATATTAATATGTCTTGGTCAAACGACCTACATATTTAAAACTAATATTAAAAAAGCATAAATATTTTTAGAAGAAAATCTCCCCATAAACAAGACTCTTAAACGACTACATTGTGGATGTTTTTTTTTTTTTTTTTTGTGCTATGAGAATAGGGATTTTTAATTTATAGATCTCCAAATTTTTCCTATAAGAAAAGAATAAACAAAATATGGGGGAAAAATATATTTTCCTTTCAGAAAAAGTTCAAGCATTTATGGTAATGCTTTGACTTTTCGTTAGGAAAAAAAATAAAATTCAAATAAGGTAAGAAAATAAGGGCAAAACCCTAAAAAAATCTACCCTTTTTGCTGGATTTTCTTGACAAAACTTGATATGCCTTCTTCATATGCTTGTTAATCTTGTTCTTCACAAAATCTTCATGTATCAGTGCTGCTTACCATAATTTAAAAATTGATATGAGTTAAAAAAATTGGATCTATCTATTAAAACTTATGAACAGGGTTGAAGGTGGAGCTCATGCATTAAAAGTAATATGCATAAGTTGAAAGTGGAGATCATGCGTTAAAAGTAAGATGCATGAGTTAAAAGTGGAGCTCATGCATTAAAAGTAAGATGCATGAGTTAATAGTGGAGCCCGAGCATTAAAAATTTGTTGGGGTTGAAAGTTGATTTTGTTTTAAAGGATATAGCAGCAGGATTGTTGAAAATATATTTGAAACTTTTCTCCACATATAGTAGCACAAAAATCTTCATTATCATCAAATTTGTTACAAAATGATTTCAAACCGCGTTGAACTTATCTTCAACCTCATTCCATTGGACCATTGAACCATGTGCTCTAATACCACTTGTTGGATTCGAAAGTGATTAGGGCGTCATGATAAAGCTTACAATTGCAAATCATACGGCGATAAATTAGACGACACATAAAGTTATATTAAAATACATAATATTAATATGGTTTGGTCAAACGACCTACATATTGAAAACTAATATTAAAAAAACATAAATAGGTTTAGGAGAAAATCTCTCCATAAATAAGACTCTTGAACAACTACATTGTGGATGTTTTTTTGTTGTGTTATGAGAATAGGGATCTTCAATTTATAGATCTCCAAACTTATCCTCTAAGGAAAAAATAAACCAAATATGGAAGAAAATTATATTTTCCTTTCATAAAAAGTTCAAGCATTTATGGTAATACTTTGACTTTTCATTAAGGAAAAAATAAACTTCAAATAAGGTAAGAAAATCAGGGCAAAACCCTAACATTTCACACTCCGAGTCTACACCTTGGACGTGGCCGGCACTCGAAAATCATTGCTGGTCCCAAGTGAACCCTTATCCTGGCTCAACTCTCATCGAAAGACTTACTCAACAATAAAGGCCCCTCAAATATAACTCAACTCATAAAAACATCATTACGAAAATTAGTTTTGCTTAATATAATCTGAAATGTTCAATAACATAACTGTTCAACTCAAGTCTTAAATATTTAACAATAGAAATGGAAAAGACTCCTCAAAACACTACTATCTATGAAGCCTCTAATGATAATGATGGAAGTCAAAACAAGACCCACGATATCCTAACAAAACTGAAAAGTAAATGGGAATCCTCCGGAAGCAAGAAGGCTCACCAAAGCAACTCTAGAACTGCAAGTGGTATCAATGGTGCACCTATTGATGACCCTGATTTACTTTATCTGCATCATGAAAGATGCAGGACAAATGGTGTTAGTACATGGAATATACGAGCACTCAAGGGAAACTCTAAAGCACAGACATAAGGTTGAACTAATAAAAAGGAAGAACATACTCACCTCATCTCAACTCAACTCAATTCAACTCAAGAATGCTCAAGGATACTCAAACTCAGAAATACTAAACCCAGTTCAATATAAAAGCAACAATAAAGATGTCTTATAAAGAAATCTTTTAAAACAGTAAATAATAACTCAATGTATTTAAAAATACAATAATAACTCTTATACTCTTATTTGGGAGATTCTCTAATCGATAACTATCACTATGAGTTATGTAATGAGACATCGTCTCATCCACACTTCCAAAATTGTTCTATACTTGCCTAAGTATAGGACATCCTCAACTAAGTGGATCAACTAAGCTATGCTTTAAAATTAATAAGGAATCATCTAAAAAGTATGACCCTTTTTACCCATATTAGCATACATCGTTTATGAGGACTTTGAGTTGTCTGAACTCATCTCCATATCGGTGCTCAATACTACTCCCAATAATATAACTCATGATCATATGTTTAAAAACATTTTCTCATCCTCAAACTTTGAGATTATTACTCTGAAGGTTCTCTTAAAAGAGATAGTGCTCAAAACTCCTCATAAACTCATTTGGAAATCAAAGTTTCCTTCTCATTTTAAATGTTAAACATTTACTCTTGGGAATACTTAGTCCCCTTATATTCATTTTAAAAACATGAATTTAACTCTCCTCATCCTTTTACTCAAGTCCTCAAGTCTTAGGCGGACATGTACCATATGAACAGATGTTTTACAAGTGACATATGATCAAAAATTGTTACACCCCGAAAAATGTTAGGATGAACTAAAGCCTCATGGTGTGGGTTAGAGTAACCTTAAGGCTATTACTAGGCTTTCTTAGAGCTTAAATGGTTAAGAAGGAGTCTAGTGTGAAGTTTAGGACCATAAACTACCTAAGAAAAATCAAGGGAAAATAATAGCTACCTTAAGTCCATTCGGCGATGGGCAGTAGCTTCGCCCATGAGCCATGGCGATGTGCTAAAGGACTCTTCAAGCCTAGTGGACATCCATCCCTCGAGTCCAAGCTGCTGGAACAAAGGGCGGAATGGTTGGAGGATCGCCCAATGGGTTGGCGATTCTCCCATGGTCCCTCCCCATCGCCTAGTGAGCTGCCCATTTAGGGAGCTCACTGTAACTTTGGGTGGAACCAAGGTGCATTAGGTGTGTCACCTAGGTGCCTTAGTGATCCAAGGTGTGCGAAAGGGCAGACTGCAGCGTGAAAGGGTAAGGTTGGGAGTTTAATGAAGTGTCTTTTAGTAAGTCTTTCCTAAGCTTAAACCAATCCATTCTACTACTTTACTTCTAAATATAAATACTTTTAGAGTAAAATTCTCTCTTTATAATCACTCTTAAAAGAAATAAAAGAAGAGTCAAATCCTTGCAATAATTCTTTCTCTAGAAGTTCCTCCATTAAAGATCCCCAGAACTTGAAGATTAGGATCAAGCTCCAAGGTTTTCACTCCAATTCGTGGGCAAGGCTTCTATTAAGGTATGGGGACCTTCATTCATGGAATTTATTTCTCCATGAAGCCCTTCAAACTCTAATTTCAAAATTTGGTATATTGTTCAAAAACTAGGGTTTATATTCTAACCATGGGTTCTTCTTAAAATATGATTTCATCTTGTCAATTTCATTATGCTATGGTTGAATTCATGTTTAACAGAGATTTTCATTGTAAAACTCCCATTGAACCCATGTATACCCCATGACCCCAATTTCAAGTATTGTGATGGGTGTATTGATGCAAGATGATTTACTATGAATTGCTCCTATATGAATTTAGTTATTGGATCTTGCTCTATTCATGCATATGGTAGTATCTTTAGGTGTAACTATGTAACATGACTCATGATTCTTGAAAGGGGACATATTGATACGGTTTGTGCATATGAATGAAAGATGTGTATAAACTATTGATTCATTTATGAAGTAATCTCCTATGACTAATGTGTAAAGTTGGTATTGTTGAAAGGTAGTTCTTCCCTTACACTTACACTTGAGATTATATGTATTGTCTACTATGATGATATTATTGTTGTTGGGTTGTTGCAAGGACAATTACACACACATGCACACTTCATGCATAAGACATGATAATGATGTAAGCAAATGGTGTTAATTGAAAGTATATTTCTCATATGCACCTTTACACATTGTTATGCATGAATTGTACATAAACCATGGTGATCCTATTGTGTTGATTGAAAGTCCATTCTCATGAGAACACATGATCTTGGTGTGAAAGTTATTCTCACATACTAATTATGATTCTCAAAGTTGAAAGTACATTCTCACTTTAATGAATCAATGAGCTATTTTATGAATTGTATTGAATGAAGGATAAAGTATTCATTCACACATGTAAGTATAATTCAAAGGCTAATGACGTATAATTTGGGAAATTTTGTTAGCACCGAATGGATATGGACAATGAGGTAAAGGCCCTCCCGCCAATGCAATGTGGAGGGTCATCCACAAGGGAACTCATGAGATGGAAGCCCATCCGCTAATGTAATAAGGCGGGTTTCTAGAAGCAATCTCCCTATCCTAGAACTATGTGCTAACATAGGACCTTAGATAGTGGATCCACCTTATAGCTAGACATTTTAGTTCTACCTTAGGCACGTAAAACACCTTTCTCAATTTGGGGTTACACATCATCGGATTCCATGTAGCTCACTTGGTCTATGTCGGTTGAGGCTATTTTTCCCTAATAATGAAGATAATGAATGAGACACAGAACATGCTTTAACTTCTTGGTAAATTTGTGTAGTAGGAGTGGGGGTATGTGACTTCACTCCCACATTGCACAAGTGGGTTTAGTAAGGTGTTGTAGGGTGATTCCTTTACTTTATGTTGAGATTCAATGTATGCATGCATATTGAATGGTTAGTTGATGTTAATGACTTTGCTTATGTTCAAAGTATTATGCATGATTAATTCCTTATTTGTGACCAATGATATTAATGAGGTTTGAAGATGTTGTACATGGCCAAGGTAACTTCAAAGGGGTATTTAGTAAGGTTGGTATTATGGGATGGCAACCGTACATTGCACAAATATTTCTTAGGGGTTTCTAAGGTGTTGATATTATCTTATAATGGTTATGAATGTGATTGCGGCTTGTGTTGTACATTGGATATATATGTTGGTTTCTAAACTCAATAAATGCATTCTTTTCACTAAAATGTCTGTTTTATCATGTGTAAGGATTTTATGCATGTTTCCATACTTAGTACATATTATATGCTAACCCCTTTTCTTCCTTCTACTAAATGAGTGTAGGTTTCGGCTAGGTGATTACACTCTCGTTCGAAGAAGACTTGGATTGCTATCTCCAAGTAGTTGGTAAGTCCTCAAGTTTGAGGACGGGATCTCTTATTTTCTTAGTCATGTCATATTGCGTATATTGAGACTTCTATTGATGTATAAGGGCTAAGTCCTAAAACATGTATTCTTTGGTTTAGATGGTGTAAGAGACATAAGTCTAGATTCCTATGATTTTCGTATACGAAATATGAAGTTGAACTTCAATTGTAAAAGTTTTAAATTTTCCACATTATTTCTATGTCTTATGTCATGATGATTCTATATGGCTTATATAAGACCCACTTGGGGTCAAGTACGCCGTGTTACGACTTGGGGGTGCTCTTGGATCGTGACAAACGTGGTATCATAGCATAAGTTTTTAGGAATAATATATAGGTTGATGTCTCATACACCGTGTCTAGTAGAGTCTTGTTCATGACTGTGAAGCACGCCACCCTTATGAATGAGAGGCTATAAGATGCTTAGGAACTCTCACTTTCTTCATTACTCTTTAGTCGTGCTTAGAGTTTATACTCTATATGGTCCTTTATCCTAATCCTTTTCTTGTGCATATAGGATATGAATACAAGAAGTGGTAATGCAAGGAGGGCACAAGAGGGAAATTTGAATGAGGACCCTCAAGATCCTCAAGGCCCTCAAGCTCCTAATGATGAAGGGGTCATGACTAATGTTAAGATAAGGGTGGCTTTCCAAACTTTGACTCAACTCATTATGGTTCAAGCTCAAACTGTCACCACTCAAGCTCAATCTATGGCGGCTCAAGCCAACCAAGAGGTTAGGCCCCGGGTGGAGCCCAATGTGAGTACTATGGCCTCAAAGTTGAGAGACTTCACTAAGTTGAATCATCCTATCTTCTTGGGTTCTAAAGTGAATGAAGACCCATAAGAGTTCTTGGAGGAGGTTTACAAAATTGTGGATGCTATGGGAGTGACTTCTATTAAGAAAGTCGAACTAGTGGGATATCAATTGAAATACGTGGCTCAAGTATGGTATACTCAATAGAAGGATACTAGGGCTATAAGAGCGGGTCCCATAACTTGGGAAGTATTCAAGAAGGCGTTCCTTGATAGGTTCTTTCCCCGTGAGAAGAGGGAAGCCAAGGTTGAGGAATTCATCAATCTCCATCAAGGAGGGATGAGTGTCCAAGAATACTCATTGAAATTCACAAAGTTCTCCAAATATGCTCCTTCTTTGGTGTCCAATCCTAGAGATGAAATGAGTCATTTTGTGAAGGGGGTATTCAAGGCTGTTGAAGAGGAATGTTGTGCGGCTATATTTCATGACAAAATGGACATTTCACGTCTAATGGTCTATGATCAACAAGTTGATGAGAAAAGACTTCGGAAGAAGACTAGAGAGGTAAAAAGGGCTAGAGTTGAGGATGGAAATTCTTCAAAGGGTAAGTTCGAGGGTCAAAGTGGAACAAGGTTTAAGAAGAGGTTCTCTAATCATAGTTCCTGTAATGCTCCCAAGACCAACAAAGATAGGGTGTCTAACCCTAGGCCTCAAGGAGGCAACAAAGGTAGATATCCCATGGATAGACCTACATGTGCCAAGTGTGGTAAGAAACATGAAGGGAAATGTCTTGCCGATTTGGGTGTGTGCTATGGATGTGGCAAAAGTAGGCATCAATTGAAAGATTGTCCAACTCGTGCGGCCAAGAGAAAAGAGGGCAATCAAGTTCCTCCAAGTGGTTCCAACTCTGATGCTTCTAAGAAGAACCGTTTCTATGCTCTCCAATCTAGAGGTGAGCAAGAGAACTCCCCCGACGTTGTCACGGGCATGTTGCAAGTCTTTTCTATTGATGTTTATGCATTACTAGATCCCGGTGCCATTTTATCTTTTTAACACCTTTAGTGGGTATGAAATTTGAAATATTCCCCGAAACCCTAAAAGAACCTTTTTTTGTGTCTACACCAGTAGGGGATTCGGTTATAGCAAAAAGAGTATATAGGAGATGTCCAATCTCGTTAGCTCATAGAGTCACTTTGGTTGATTTGATCGAATTAGATATGTTGGACTTTGATGTCATCTTGGGGATGAATTGGCTTCATGCTTGTTTTGCTTCCATTGATTGTAGAACTCAGGTAGTAAATTTTAAATTTCTGAGTGAGCCCGTTTTGGAATGGAAAGGAGGGAACTCTATTCCTAGAGGTCAATTCGTTTCCTAACTAAAAACTAGGAAAATGATTTCCAAGGGGTGTGTGTATCATATTGTTAGTGTTGTGGATGTTGAATCCAAAGTCCCTTGTTTTGAGTTGGTCCCCGTAGTGAGGGAGTTTTCAAAAGTCTTCCCGATAATTTGCCCAGAATTCCTCCCGAACAGGAAATAGACTTTGGCATTGATCTTTTTCCAGATACTCAACCCATATCTATCCCTCCCTATAGAATGGCTCCGGCCGAATTGAAAGATTTGAAGGCACAACTCAAAGGACTTGTTAGACAAGGGTTTCATTCAACCAAGCATATCTCCATGGGGTGCTTTGGTATTGTTTGTGAAGAAGAAGGATGGATCCCTTAGAATGTGTATTGATTATCTTCAATTGAACAAGGTTACTATAAAGAATAAGTATCCGCTTCCTAGGATTGACGATTTGTTTGATCAACTTCAAGGGGCTACCTTTTTCTCCAAAATAGATCTTCGCTCGGGTTACCATCAACTAAGAGTAAGAGGATGTGATATTCCTAAGACGGCCTTTAGGACACGGTATGGTCACTTTGAATTTGTGGTTATGTCTTTTGAGCTGACCAATGCCCCAGTGACATTCATGGATTTAATAAATAGGATCTTTAGGCACTATCTAGACATGTTTGTGATAGTGTTTATTGATGACATCTTGATCTACGCCAAAAGTGAAGGAGAGCATATGGATCATTTGATAATCGTATTGCAAATCCTTAAAGACCACCAATTATATGCTAAGTTTAGTAAATGTGAGTTTTGGCTTAAGTCGGTTGCTTTCCTCGGTCACATTGTATCGGGTATAGGTATTGAGGTAGATCCGAAGAAGATGAGGCGGTCAAAGGTTGGCCTAGACCTGTAACTCCTACCAATATTAGGAGCTTTTTGGGATTAGCTGGCTACTATAGGAGGTTTGTCGAGGGTTTCTCCTCTATTGCATCTCCATTGACGACCTTAACTCAAAATAAAGTGAGGCTTGTGTGGTCAGAGGCTTGTGAGAAGAGCTTCCAAGAATTGAAGGATAGGCTTACGTCCGCTCCGGTGTTGACTTTACAGAGGGTAATGATGGATTTGTAATGTATTGTGATGCTTCCTGAGTAGGTTTGGGGTGTGTCCTCATGCAACATGGGAAAGTAATCACCTATGCTTCAAGGCAACTAAAGGTACATGAAAAGAATTATCGGACTCATGATCTCAAATTAGCAGCAGTGGTGTTTGCTTTGAAAATTTGGAGGCACTATCTTTATAGTGTCCATGTAGATGTGTTCACCGACCACAAGAATCTTCAATATGTGTTAAGCCAAAAAGAGTTGAATCTACGACAAAGAAGGTGGTTAGAGTTGTTGAAGGACTATGACATGAATGTCCTTTACCACTCCAGCAAAGCCAATGTAGTTGAGGATGCCCTAAGTAGATTGTCTGTGGGTAGTGTGGCTCATGTCAAAGATGAGAAGAAGGAATTGGTTCGTGATGTGCATAAGTTAGCCCGGTTAGGTGTTCAACTAGTGGATTCCACCAAGGGTGGGTTCATAGTCCATCATAGTTCTGAATCGTCCTTAGTGGTTGATGTAAAGGCTAATCAACACCTTGATCCTATTTTGATGGAATTGAAAGAATCGGTTCTCAAAAAGTCTGTTGAGGCTTTCTCCCAAAGGGGGGATGGGGTGCTTAGGTACTAAGGTCAGCTATGTGTTCCGAATGTTGATGGCTTGAGAGAGCAAATTTTGGATGAGGCTCATTTACTAGTCGACACTCAACATTAGACCACCACCACATTTTGGTGTCTCCTTTGAAGTGGTATGTCACAAACTCAACCCCAAACCTCTCCACTATATTCATCTTATAAAGCAACTCATGACACTCAACAAGGAAGTCCTAAACATCTTCACATTCCATAGCCATGAAGAATAAGACTTTGAACCTTAAAAACATAATAAAAACCTTGTGTTTGTCTCTAGTCATTACATGCCCACAGTGAGTCAGAGAAACATACTTATTTCTAGGGACACATTTTCTATTGCTAGTGTTGTTGTTTCCACCTTTAAAAATCAATTACTAACCTAATACGACAAAGAGTGAAGAAATTTATATACCAATTTGTATCACCTAGATACCAATTGGATTCAAGCCATAGCATGAAAGGAGTAGAAAGAAATGTGTTTTTCCTAAAGTTCTATAACCTATCGAAAAAAAGTACAGACGTCTCTGTACCATTCCATAAGACTTTACTTGACTTATTTTGGTACAATGAGATCAATGAACCCAGGGCTTTGATACCAACTTTGTCATGATCCAGACCATCGTGATTGTCACCCACACTAACCCTCCAATGGGAGAACCATTACTACAACCCGACTAAACAATTTAACAAAACCTATGCATTTAAAAATATGGAAGCAAGTTTAAATACACAAATTATATAGAGTTCCCATAAACTCCAAAGGTTTTAACAAATAACTAACCAAACTAATGCGAAAGTTTAACCCTTAGAACCTGAAAGTCATTTTACCAAAATATCTAAATTCAACAAGTCTAAAGAAATGGGTACACCCCAAAACTAAGCATAAGAAACATCTAACAATTCTCTAGGTCCGAAGAGAATGGACTAAACAAAATGAAGGATTTCATGGCATCTTGAAAGAAATGGCTCACCCTTGAAATCCGGTCTCAATCCCTGATCTCCTAGCTGAGGTCTATCAATAGCCGCCTGAAGATGCCATGTACAAAACAAAGAATGAGCAAGAGCATTATTAGTACACAACCACAGTGTACTGGTATGATCACACGACTATTCCAATAAGCACAACATATATAAGCAGTCACAACATAGTAAACATGACATGTACAGAATATATATACACATTGGTTATCATTATAGAGTAACATACAGTCTTCCAATATCAATCACCATTAGATATGAACATAATCATCACAAGTCGATACACAACACAATTGAATGGTCCTCTCATGGAACCCAATTCAATAGTCCTCTTATGGAACCCATACCCAACCTATAAGTGTCGCTCCCCAAGCCTACACCCTAGGCGGGAATGGTTTAAAACATGGTTTTCAACTATGTGTATTTAGAAATACAATAATAACTCTGTATGTATGCAAAAATACAATATGAACTCTGTTTGTATATGAAAATACAAATATTTCTTATGTATATAAAAATACAAAATACTGATGTGGAGTTTCTCTAACTGACAAACATCACTTAATAGCTATCGTGATGATACAGTGTTTTACCACATGCTGCTAGGGCCGTCCTATACCTTATCGGGGGTATAGAACCTAAACTACTAAGTAGATCCACTATTCTATGCAAAAAAGCAATAAGGAATCATCTAAAAAGTATGACCCTTTTCTGCCCATGGTGGCTACATGGTTTATGGGGACTGTGAGTTGTCTGAACACTCCCCAATATCCGTGTTCAATACTACTCCCAAAATATGATACTAGCTCTTATGTTTTTTACAAAAAACATACTTCTTTCTGTGATTTGATATAATTGCTCAAAAACATATCTCAAAGACTCTTCTTGGAGATCAAAGTTTCCTCTTTTGATTAATTGTGAAAGTATTTACTCTTTAACTGAAAAACTAGCTCAAAGGCTCTTTACTGAAAAACTAGCTCAAAGGCTATTTAGTGAAAAATTTGCTTAAAGGCTCTTCACTCAAAAACTAGCTCAAAGGCTCTTTACTAAAAAACTAGCTCAAAGGCTCTTTTGGAAATTAAGGTTTCCTTTGTTCTTTAAATGTGAAAACATTTTACTCTTTGGGAACACATTGTCTCGATATACTCTTTTGAAGAAATGAACTTCAAACATTACTCTTTACTCAACTCAAAACTCAAGTCTCAAAACAAAGTTAAAACATTTGTAAATGACTCTTGGAAGACACTATGAACTTCTCTTAACTTGACTCTTAACTTCTCTTAACTTGACTTGACTCTTAACTGATCCTTGAATTGAATTATGGATTCAAGGATTATGATTTGTGAGAGGAAAGATCTTATGATGTTTAGGAGTGTTTTTAGATTATTAAACATGAGAAAAGATCAAGAAATCACTGTCTGGAAGCAAGTCTGCGACGCGAAGATGCATTTAAATATTTGGTCGCAAAATAAATTTTAAGGTAGAACGGTCTGTGACTGCTCCACAACGCGAGGAAGATTTTTCAAATCCTGAGGAAGAGGTTCGCATCGCGGACCTGGTACCCAAATTCTGCTGACTTTTTTCTTCTTCATTTTCTGACCCCAATTCGTCTAAACTCGGTTCTTTTTCTCAAATTTATTTTAGATTTAGATACCCAGTAAATGTACCCAAGAATCTAACTCAAAACAACTCTAAATTGACCTTAAACTTTGAGGAACTCCTCAATCTCATCCCAAATTCAAGAACGAAAGCAATTCAAGAATACAACTCAAGAACATCAAAGTATCAATCTTTTAGGATGAATATCATACTAAAATAAGCATGTTTGGCACATGGGTGAATGAACCCAATACTATGTGAACTCACATACCTCGTAGGTATCACCCCTTGCTGAAATCCATGATCAAACTTGAACGATCTTGACGAATCTTGCTTCTTCTCCTCTTTTCTCCTTTTCTTTTCTCTTCTCTCAAAACCCTAACTCTTTTCGGAAAAGCGTAAACTGACCAAGTTCATCTTAGACCCCAATTAAACTCCAAAAAATGAATTAAAATAATTGGAAAAGGAAAAGACAAAAATACCCTTCCAAAATCTGGATTAGACTTTTCTTATTTGACCAGTCCAACTTCCAATGAGCATATCTCACTCATACGAACTCGGAATAGCGCACACTTGCTGGTGTTAGAAAGATTATTCCAAGATCTTTCCTACGATATCTGGAAACACACCTGAATCATCTTGAGCTAGGAGTTATGGTCGTTTGAAGTTGACCAAAAATCCAACTTAACATACTTAACAAACTTTCCAAATTTTTATATTCTTTCCAAAAATAACTATTTTCACTTTTTAACTTCTTTCTAGTCACAGGGTGTTACAATATCACCCCCTTGGGAAGATTCATCCTCGAATGAGCTTACTCTTAGTAGGCTAAGGGTGTAACATCTAACATTCAGTTCAAACACCCAACAAGCAATGCAATTAGAACATGCTAACTTATAAATGAAACAGTACTAAGAAGAGAATAAGTACCTTGGTCCAGAACTTCTCCGGTTTCAAAGAGATATGGATACCTCTTCTTCATATCTTTCTCAGCTTCCCAAGTAGCTTCCTCAACAAATTGGTTCCTCCAAAGGACTTTGATTGATGCTACCTCCTTAGTCCTCTACTTGCGAACTTGGCGATCTAGAATCTGGACCAGAATCTCTTCATAAGATAAGCTATCCTTGATCCCAATATCTTCAGTTGGTATGATCAATGAAGGATCTCCCATACACTTCTTTAACATAGAGATGTGAAAAGAACTGGATGAACCGCGGCTAACTCTTGTGGTAGCTCCAGCTCATAAGCTACATTACCTACCCTTTTGGATATTCTGTAAGGGCCAATATACCGGGGACTAAGCTTTTCCTTCTTACTAAATCTCATAACACCCTTCATGGGTGAAACTTTCAAGTATACCCAGTCATCTACTTCAAACTCTAACTCCCTTCTCCATCACATCAGTGTAGGATTTCAAACGACTTCACGTTGTTTTCAACCTCTCTTGAATGACTTTCATTTTTTCCATAGCTTGATGAACTAAGTCTGGTCCTATCAACCCAGCTTCAACAACCACAAACCATCCAATAGGAGATCTTCATCCTCTCCTATAATGAGCCTCATATTGAGCCGTTTGGATGCTAGCATGGTAACTATTGTTGTAGGTAAACTCAATAAGAGATAGGTAATCATCCCAATTACCCTTGAAATCAATCACGCAATCTACCTTAATACCTCAAAACACCATCTCCCCCTTATTCAAAAGTCATCACTTTCTGCTTATGAACATTTGCCTTTAATTCAAGCAAAATAGGATCTTGGTCTTGCTTCTCTTTTACTTCTGACACTAATGAGGATTCAGCCCCATTCATCACCACTACTCCTCCTTTTGTGGAATCCATTAGTCGAACTCCTAGTCGTGCAAGTCTATGCACCTCTTTTGCTAACTCTTTCTTACCATCCTCAAAATAGGCGGTACTACCCACAGACAATCTGCTCAAGGCATCAACAACAACATTAGCCTTACCTGGGTGATAAAGAATACTTATGTCATAATCTTTGAGTAATTCTAACCACCTCATCTGTCTGAGATTAAGCTCTTTGTAACTAAACACATACTGAAGACTCTTGTGATCGGTGAACACATCCACATGAACACCATAAAGATAATGGCACCATATTCTCAAAGCAAATATTATGGCAGCCAACTCTAGATCATGGGTTGGGTAATTCTTCTCATGAACTTTCAACTGTCTGGAGGAATAAGCTATAACTTTGGCATTATGTATTAACATAAAACACAAACCAACTCTAGACGCATCATAATAAACAACAACAACAAAGCATTGTGTGCATTCTGGTAAGGTCAATATTGTGGCAGTAGTCAACCTCTTTTTCAATTCCTGAGAGCTTTTCTCTCAAGCTTCAAACCATTGAAATTTCATTGTCTTTTGAGTTAACTTGGTCAAAAAGGATGATATAGATGAGAACCCCTCTACGAACCTTCTATAATAGCCAGCGTAACACAAAAAACTCCTAATAGAAGTTGGAGATATGGGTCTAGGCCAATTCTGCACTGCCTCTATATTTTGAGTAACAACTTTAATTCCCTCTCCAGACACAATGTGGCCTAAGAATACCACAGACTCAAGCCAAAACTCACACTTAGAGAACTTGGTATATAACTCTCTATCCTTTAGAGTTTGGAAAACTATTCTGAGATGACTCACATGATCTTCTTCATTCCTCGAATAGATTAGAATGTCATCAATGAATATGATAACAAACATATCTAAGTAAGGCTTGAATACTCTATTCATAAGGTCCATGAACGTTGCAGGTGCATTGGTTAAATCGAACGACATAACCAGAAACTCATAATGACCATAACGGGTCCTGAAAACTATCTTTGGAATGTCACATTCCCTTACTCTTAACTGATGGTAGCCAAACTTGAGGTATATTTTAGAGAAACATGTGGCACCCTGAAGTAGATTGGAAAGATTATAAATCCTTGGAAGTGGTTACTTATTTTTTATGGTAACCTTGTTCAACTGATGGTAATCTATAAACATCCTAAGGGAACCATCATTCTTCCTCAGAAACAAGACCGGAGTGCCCCAAGGTGAGACACTTGGCCGAATGAAGCCTTTCTCTAGGAGATCCTGCAACTGCTCTTCTAACTCTTTTAACTCTGCTGGTGCCATCCTATATGGCGGAATATATATAAGACGAGTATCTAGAAGAAGGTCTATACCGAAGTATATTTCTCTCTCAAAAAGGACTCTAAGAAAATCATCTGGAAAGGCTTATGGAAACTCTTTTACTACTAAAACTGACTGAATGGGAGGTATCTCAACACTAGAGTCATTAACTCGGACTAAGTGAAAGACACAACCCTTAGAAACTAACTTCCTTGCCTTAAGGTATGAAATAAAATGACTCTTAGGCACTGCTGAACTGCTTTTCCACTCTAAGACTAGCTCATAAGGAAACTGGAACTTGATAACTCGAGTTCTACAATCAACTGAGGCATAACAGGTATGAAGCCGGTCCATACCAAGAATGACATCAAAGTATACCATGTCCAACTCAACTAGATCAGTCATGGTACTCTTGTGATTGACGAAAATGGGACAATCAAGATAGACTTTCTATGCTAGAATAGACTCACCAACAAGTGTAGAAACACTGAAGGGCTCAAGAAGTTGCACATGAAGAACATCAAAATTCATAGCAACATATAGGGTTACAAAAGATAAACTCGCGCTTGGATCTAGCAAAGCATAAACATCATGGTTAAAGACTTGGATAATACCAGTGAAAACATCTGGCGAATCCTCTTGCTCTTGGCGACTAGTGATGGCATAAAGACGACTTGATCCTCCAACTGCCCCTGAAGTAGCTCCTCTAGATGCAACTCTGCCTGGTGGAGCAGTTGAAGAAGATTAGGCTCTATTGCCCCCATTACCATTACCTTGCCTGTTCTTAGGACAGTCTCTCATAAAATGACTATTCTGACCACACTTGAAATAACTAGTGGAGCCATCACGACACATCCTGGAGTGGTTCCTACCACACTTAGCACATGCAGGAGGCTTACTACCTCCTTGTGCCATACTACCTTGATAATATGTAGGTTTAGCTCTAAAATTTTGACTATTGTACTCACCTTTGTTCCCTGGTGCTGGTCCACGAGCAGATGATGTAGTAGGTCCCTTTTGTTTCTACTGGAAGGAAGACTGGTTTGCATTATTCTTTTGCTGCTCATACTCATCCCCTGATGTCTTAGCCCTCTTATTCTTAAACTCATCTCTATCCCTCAACTTGTCCTCCTTAACTTATTGCACATGGATCATCAGCCTTGCTATGTCCATGTTCCCTATCAGCATAGGTGCCTTTCCTTCCTTGCTTGATAGACAAGACAAACCAGCAACAAATAAACTCATCTTGCTCCTCATGTCAGCAACCATCTCTTTGCTTCTCTTAGCTCACGGGGAAAGAAACGCCCTATGAAACCACTCTCAAAATAGTCCAACTCACAATCGGTTACGCGCAAGCACGAGTTAGAAAGAAACTTTTTAGAGATAAAATTCTAACGCACGAAATGAGTACGAAAGAAATGAATGAATTTCCTAAATGTTGCAGCCTCCTAATTATAGATGTGGCTCTCTTCACACCGATAACTAGGATTGTACAGACATGGCTTCATAGACTCCCTAGGACTCTTGAACTATGTGCTCTGATACCAAATTTGTCATGCCCCGAGCCTACACCCTGGGCAAGAATGGCACTCGAGAACCATTGTTGACCCTAAGCCAACCCTTGGTCTAGCTTACTTAATCAGCAGAAGACTTTAAGCATTAAGAAAATAACTCAAATGCAAATGACTTAACTGTCTCAAACTAAACTCTTAATGTTTTAGAAATAAACAATTAACTTAGCCAAAGTGGCAACTCAAATCTAAACATAAGCCAATAACAAGGTAAAGACAAATGAACTAACTAATTGTCTAGCTATGAAGCCTCTAAAAGTGAGATGGATGTTGGGACAAGACCCACGATATCCTAATGAACTAAAATACTGAAAGCAATAAAAGGGATCCACTAGAAGCAAGGTGGCTCACCAACAAACTCTGGAGCTTACTAGAATCAACGATGCGCTGGATGTTGATCCTAGTTATATGTGTCTGCATCATAAGAAGATACAGGCCAAATGGCATCAGTACATTGAATGTACGAGTATGCGAGGGGAATTCTAAAACAAGACATAAACTTGAAAGGAACTGAAAAACTTACCTGTCTCAACTCAACTCAACTGATTTCAATATAAAGCAGTGTGAATAAATGCAGTATAAAGAAAATCTTTAAAACATGGTTTTCAACTCTGTGTATTTAGAAATACAATAATAACTTTGTATGTATGCAAAGATACAATATGAACTCTGTTTGTATATGAAAATACAAATATTTCTGATGTATATAAAAATACAAAATACTAATGTGGGAGTTTCTCTAACCGACAACCATCACTTAAGAGCTATCATGATGATACAACATTTTGCCTCACGCTGCTAGGGTCATCCTATACCTTGCCGAGGGTATAGAACCTGAACTACTAAGTGGATCCACTGGTCTATGCTAAAAAGCACTAAGGAATTATCTAAAAAGTATGACCCTTTTCTACCCATGGTGGCTACATGATTTATGGGGGCTGTGAGTTGTCTGAACTCTCCCCCATATCAGTGCTCAATACTACTCCAAAAATATGATACTAGCTCTTATGTTATTTAAAAAAAACCATACTTCTTTCTGTGATTTAAGATAATTGCTCAAAAACTTAGGTCAAAGGCTCTTCTTGGAAATCAAAGTTTCCTCTCTTGCTTAATTGTTAAAGGATTTACTCTTTAACTGAAAAACTAGCTCAAAGGTTCTTCACTGAAAAACTAGCTCGAAGGCTCTTTACTAAAAAACTAGCTCAAAGGTTTTTTAGTGAAAAACTAGCTCAAAGGCTCTTTTGGAAATCAAGGTTTCCTTTCTTCTTTAAATGTGAAAACATTTTACTATTTGGGAATACATTGTCCCGATATACTCTTTTGAATAAATGAACTTCAAACTTTACTCTTTACTCAACTCAAAACTCAAGTGTTAAAACAAAGTTAAAACATTTGTAAAAGACTTTTAGAAGACTCTATGAATTTCTCTTGACTTGACTCTTAACTTCTCTTGACTAGACTCTTAACTAATCCTTGAATTGAATTATGAATTCAAGGATTGTGATTTGTGATAGGAAAGATCTCATGATGTTTAGAAGTGTTTTTAGATAGTTAAACAGGAGAAAAAAATCAAGAAATCACTGTCTGGAAGCAAGTCCGCGACGCAGAGATGCATTTCAATATTTGGTGGCGAAATAAATTTTGAGGCAGAACGGTCCGTGACCGCTCTGCGACACAAGGAAGATTTTTCGAATCCTAAGGAATAGGTCCACGACGCGAACCTGGTACCCTGATTCTGCCGACTTTTTCCTTCTTCGTTTTCTAACCCCAATTCGCCTAAACTCGGTTCTTTTTCTCAAATTCTATTTAGATTTAGATACCCAGCAAATGTACCCTAGAAACTAACTCAAAACAACTATAAAATCGACCTTAAACTCTCAAGAACTCCTCAATCTCATTCCAAATTCAAGAACAAAAGCAATTCAAGAATACAACTCAAGAACATCAAAGTCTCAATCTTTTAGGATGAAAATCAAACTAAAATAATCATGTTTGGCGCGTGGGTGAATGAACCCAATGCTATGTGAACTCACATACCTCGTAGGGATCACCCCTTAACAAAATCCACGATCAAACTTGAACGATCTTGACAAATCTTACTTCTACTCCTCTTTTCTCTTCTCTCCAAACCCTAACTCTTTTTAGAAAAGCGTAAACTAAAAAAATTCAGTTTAGACCCCAATTAAACTCCTAAAAATGAATTAAATAAATTGAGAAAAGAAAAGACTAAAATACCTTTCAAAAATCCGGATTAGACTTTCCTTATTTGAACAACACAACTTCCAACGGTCATATCTCACTCATACGAACTTGGAATAGCGCAAAGTTGGCGGTGTTGGAAAGATTATTCCAAGATCTTTCTTACGATATCTGGAAACACACCTAACTCATCTTGAGCTAGGAGTTATGGTCGTTTGAAGTTGACCAAAAATCCAACTTAACATACTTAACAAATTTTCCAGATTTTTATATTCTTCCCAAAAATGACTATTTCCACTTTTTGACTTCTTTCTAGTTCCGGGTTTTTATAGTTAGTGTGCCGGAACGTGACACTCAATTCCAAATAAGTGTGTCAGACGTGACACCCGATCCTATATATGCGCCGGAACGTAGCACTGATCCAAGTTAGTGTGTCGGAATGTGACACCTGATCCAAGTTAGTGTGTCGGAACGTGACACCCGATCCATTCAACACAACCACAATCACAATCACACTCATATGTACATTCTCATAATCATACAATCAAGTGTTAAATCATGGCATACATTTATTCATTCACACTTATCTCACTAGGTTTGATCAACAATATTTCATTCACATACAAACATGCCTTACAATGAAGAAATTACCAACATACATTATGCAAACAAGAAATCAAACCATCACCTACCGCGAAACCAAGCTTCAATCACCCTAAGGCACTTGAATCTTCACTTTCTGGATTCTTTCGGCTTGTTCTAAGTCTACAAACAACAATTTAATGCAACGATCAATTAATTAAGGTCTAATTACCCGGATTATAACAAATTCAATGACCCAAGACCAAACCTATGATCCTAAGGTGCAAATAGGGCTTTTTCCCACCCTCCCCCAATAATAAATAACCAAGAATCTAAGTTCTACGGATCAAAAAATGGATTAGGGGAGTAAAATCCTTACCTTTAGCACCAAATTTCGTGGAAAACTGTCAAGAAATCGTCTGGGGTCATCTCTTAGCTCTCAAGAATGAAAATTGGAGAATAATAACATTTTGGGATTTATTTCCAACTTAAGTCACGACTGTCCCGCTACAGCGGGAACCAACCCACCACAGCGACCCCACCCTGGCGGGAATAATCTCGCCCTAGCGGCTTGCAAGGAAACAGTGAGTCAAATTAAGAGTTTCAAACCCCCATTTCACAAAACACTTTCATCCTATGGCACTCCTAAACTACTTGTTCATGTGAAGATCAGTTTCGGGAGTTCCACTCGCCCAAATTCAATTCCATAAAGTCGTACGGGTTCCTTAACGTCTTAGTTATCTACTCATATAATCGAATCCATTATTATTAAATACCAAATTTTCCTAGACCTCATTGACTCAGAGTTCGTCCAAATCTGGACTAGGCTAGGAATTCCCAAGTTACAACTCAAAAATTTTCTGACCCAAATTCTTTCCTCATTGGATTTTCCCTAATGACAAAATCATATCGTTAAAAAAATAAGCTAATTTGGAAAATATTTTACTTATATTTTACCCATAGTTACCCATAACAATCTATTTTCATTTTCAGGGTTGAATATAAGTATAAACCCAAACCTGCACTAGCTGATTCAAATTTTTGCATCTTGCAATGCCTTAAAATTTAAAAGAAAATTAATTTAGAAAATAAGGAATAGAGATGGGGTTTAAAGAGATAGACAACCTAGAAGAAAAATAATGTATATTAATAGAAGCATGTTAATAAGCAAACATCTACAAACACTATGAACGAAAAATGTTTAAAAGAAAAGAGAGAGGAAAAAGATAAATGCACCAATTGTTATTTGTGACGAACAGGGAGCTTCAATACAATATAGTAAAACCTCGATAAAGTAATATTCGATTAAGTTATAATCTCGCTAAATGAATATTTTTCTCCGATCCCGACTTGGGCCAGTTATATTAAAGTAATATTCTCGCTAAATGCATTAGATAATAATTAAAAATAAAGTGTTAAAGGCCCAGAAAAAATATAAAGTAATAATTACTAGAATACATCAAGAATTTATATATATTTAATCTGTCAATAATACTAGACCAATAACTATTTCTTTTTAAAATATGATTCTATAGTTGATTCTTTTTTCTTCCCACCAAAACCAAAATTAATCTCATCCTTAACTTTTTGAAGAGCGAACACAATTTCCAAAATATTTTGTTCGTGTTGTACCAAATAGTTTGACAATGTAGTCATTGCTTTAAATGCCTCCTTTGACGTTACATGTGGGACAATGCTACTATCATCTTGTTCAGGATCATTCTCATCATCATTATTCATTACAGATTGAATAATCTCTTCCTCTGTAGGTGATTCCATAACTGTATCATTCTCGTTAGGGTAGTTCAAAAGAAGTTCAACATCCATCACATTTCTGTAAGCTAAATTAGAGATGACATCATTTAATTCTTGGATACCTTCATCTAAATTACCAACTTCTTGGATACCTTCATCTAATTCACCAACTTCTTGGATACCTTCATCTAATTCACCAACTTGTGGTTCAGGAACATTGTTTTCTTCCCACCGGATCTTGCAATGCCGAAAATAATTTGCAATTGTTGTTTCTTTCACATCAAAATTCCAAGCCAAGTTAGCAAAATTAATAGCATTCAAAATATTCATTTTTTCAGTATTTGGTGTTTCAACCTTAAGGCCTTGTAGGATGCTGAAATAAAGATGACGACGATAATGAGCTTTGAATGCTCGAATAATCCCAGCATCACATGGTTGAATCTTAGACGTTGTGTTAGGAGGTAAGAAAAACAACTCTACATTTCTTAGGCCTTCAACTATCTTTGGATGAGCTGGGCAATTGTCTACTATTAACAAAACCTTCCTGCCATTCATTCTCTTATCAAACCAGCCAACATATTCTTGGAAAAGCAAGCCAATCATCCAAGCTTTCTTATTGGATCTATACATGCAATTAAGATTGTTCATGTTCACATTTTTAAAACATTTAGGATTTGCAAACTTACCAATAATCCACAATGGCACTTTGTCAAATCCATTACCATTGCAACAGAGAGCAAGAGTAATTCTCTCTGTCTTTTTTGCGACCTTCAACCTGCTTGGTAGCAAGTGAATGATCAGCTTCCAATCGGTAAAATAGTCCACTTTCATCCATATTATAAATATCCTTCTATTCAAACTGATCTAGTTTTGACCGTATGCTAGGCAATTCATTTTCAATATTATCCATGATAACTGAACCACTTTCACCAAAACGTTTGTAAGACTTGATTCCGTATCTTGACTTGAAACGTTCTAACCAATCAGAAGAGAAGCTGAATTTTGGATTAGTTTCACCATACATTTTCAGGAAAAGATCTTTTGCTTTTCCTTGGATAATTTCCCCCGACATGTTCACTTTCTCTTGCATTTGAAGAAACCACTCATACAAAACTTTCTCTAAATCAGGGTATTTGGCCGGTTTATGACTTTTGGCATCGCTATTTTTCATCTCATTTGACAAATACTCTGCCGACCTTTTGAGAGTGTGCGATATTGTTGATTGACTAATAGTCAAATCAAACTTTTGTTTCACCCATGCTTGCAAATCTTTTTGGCTAATAGTTGGATTCTCTTTCTTATGCTCACATATTGCGTTTCTTATTTTATTGGTTAAAGATTATTTTTGTACGCCTTTCAAATGATGAGAAGACATTATACTTGGACTATGATTTTTAAACATCTAGCTTTTTCCTTTTATAGTTAACATAAAATATCTTCATATTCTATATACATGAATACAATTAGAAACATTAAACTTCACTAAATTCGTTTAGCTTTCCTAGATTTAAATAATAAATATACAAAGACTACACTTTTTAGTTTCCTTGATTTAAACTTTTGAAATTCTTAATTCAAATATTTTTTTCTTTCTTATGGCACATACTGCAAAATACTCTCTAAACTAATAAATATTTATTTATCGATAAATAAATATTTTATGCATTTATCGATAAACTAATAATCTTGATAAATGAATATTTTTTCCGGTCCCAAGCATATGCATTTATAGAGGTTTTACTGTAATTGGCTAAGCCAAAACTTAATAAGAAATCATAAATATTTTTAATACATGATTTTTTAACTTTTTAAGAAGCAAAACTAATAATATCCTTTTCGAAATTAATATATTAAAATATTTCTCACGAGGGGCAAACAAAAAAAAATTAGAAAAATTTAGTTTAAAATAGTATATAAAACTTTCATAAATAGGAAAATAAGAATAACAAGTGTGTATGAACCAGAAAAAATAGAATCGACGAGGTAGGTATATGAACAACTTAATTAGAGATCAAACTTAAATTAATTTTCTCACTCAACTTCATTTATAAAGGTTCACTTATTTGAATAACCTTAAATAAAATGTGAAACAAATGAAACATTTTATTTATAATAATTGAAAATCATAGATTTATCGAATTAAATATCATTTTCAAGTTTTTTTAAATAAAAAATGTAATATTCTTGTATAGTAACTTACTAATGCATTAAATATTCTTTTATCAAGTTCTTATTTCAATATCCAAAATTCTAATTAATTCTAGTTTTCAACAAAAGTCTTATAATTACTAGAATATAACCACTATCCGTATTATACAATTGGTACGTAATAAAATAATTATTTCTTGATATAGACGTGACATTAGAAATATAGTAAATTTTCTTTTCAAATTTATAAATTTTTGGTCAAATAGCTAAACTTTGTTTGATATTTCAAAACTTTGAACTAAACTACGTTAAACATATTATTTATTACTAATACTATTTTCGATAATTAGACCTAAGGTGTTGTATTGAGTGTTATAAATTATAAGCATATACTAAGACTGACTAGTAATATAATTACTGTACTATCTTCTACTATTTATTTACAATGTGTGTCATTTTATCAAAACTTTTGGAATGTCCTTTAAAATAATGAGCATGATCAAGACCGAAAAAGGTAGGGAGGTCTGCTCATGTCTATGTCTCTATAGAATCTCCTCTACAATAATCAACCCTATATTAATGTTCTCCCTGTCAATGATTTTACCAACCAACACCGCCTTGGGATGCCGAAGGATGGATTCATTCTGTGAAGTCTTGATATTACTACTAATGAATCCAAATCAGTATCGGGCCCTAACATTCAAATTGTTTTTTCTCTATTCTCGGACCATTAGCTATCCAAGGTAGAGAAATGTTGCATATCAGTGCTGCCAACCAACCTTTTAGAGCATTAAGGTCATGGTGCATACGTATTGTGAATATGTCAGCCTGATTTGATGGAGTACCCAGGGTAGTGTTTATTGCATCCGTGTTGCATTGCACCTTCTTACCACACTCCACAACTTTATCCAGGGCTTCCAACCCCTGCCCTTTCTCTTCTTTAGAAAGTCGTGAGCATAGGCCGTGTAAAATTCTCATACCTTATATGGGAATATAGATTACGAGGCCTTGTGAACCTCTCAAATTTGTGGAACTGAATTGTGTCCCATATCACTGGGTAGTCACTAGATGCACTATCTATGGAGAGTTGTCTATCCTCAAAAATAGTATGTTATTCAACAACCTTGATCCTGTTGAAAGCTCTTGAAGCGATTATCGGGAAAACTCTAGAAACTCAAGTCTGAGTAGAGGAGGGATGTATTAATTTGGACTTTATGTCCATTCTTTTTCTTGCAACCACCTTTATGGGTTTCTCACTCACACGCATAGAAAAGCGCAGAGTGGTTGGTTGTGAGACAGGAGCCTCAAATGACTCGTTGATGGTTACCCCTCTTTTGCCTTTTCAATGGAAGTGGAGGATGAGGAGAGTCTCTATCTGATTCCGTATCCAAAGTTACAACATGTTTTCCCTTAGTTCTAGCAATAACCTACAAAACACAATCATTCAAACATAGAATTGGTTAAGGCTACTTGAAACCAAATCAAACGAAAGCATAATTCAAAAATTTCCTAAGGCTTGCATAACGGGAAGGCGGTCCACCTAACAGGTTAGATGAGCTCGCCAGAGTTGAGAGTACACAATTTCAAAGAACTCATTCAAAATAAGTGGAGTAAACTCCAACTAAGCAATTCGATGAGTTGGTTTCGACGAGCTGAGACAAGTTTGTTGAAAGTGACAATGCAAAATTAAAAAGAACAAGCATAAAGAGCGATGTCCACTCCCACTTGGTGATTTGCCGAGTGGGTTCGGTGGACCAAGACAAGCATGCCGAATGGACTAGTGCCCAAGTCACATATTCAAACAAGGAAGGCGATCTAGGTCTTATTTGGTGATTTGCCTAACTTCCTTGGTGAGCTAAGACAAGCTCGCCGAACAGGTAATGTTCAGCTTAGTGCCTATTATTTTTTACTTTAATCACAATACGCAACAATACCCAATTCCCAATCAACTGTACAATCTACCCATATTTTTTTCTACCTATGGGTACTAAGATTCCCCTAAATATCAGTAAGTATTGCTCAAATTTGGTGATTTTACCTTAATAAAATCGTCACTCCATCTATAATTGGCCAAAATCATGCAATTGGATCAACTTTGGGCTAATCAAACTTCACACATACATAATTATATCAAGACCCAACAACATTCAAGACTCAATTTCAACAATTAACCAACAGAACCAATTTTAGCGATTTTTGACACAAGTTCAAATATCTAATACATGGGTAGAGTTCAATACAAACAATGGAGAACTACCCAATGGAATCAACTAACAACAAGAATTAAATGGCCTCAAGCACTTACATAAAACACAATTTTAAGTTCAAATAACAAGATAAAATTTGAACATCAACCTCAAAGACAGTGTGAAATATGATATTGGAAGTTAAGGGGAGAAAAGGATCTCAAATATAGAAAAGGTCTTTCTTTTTTAAAATGAAAAGACTCTTTGCCTTTTTATATCAGGCACGTTCAGAGATCTCGACTAAGGTCGTCGAGTGTTGTTCGATGAATTACCGAGTGGAATTGAAGCTCGTCGAAAAGGCCTAAATGGATGTCAAACCTGAAGATTGATTCGACGAACTCGATGGAGTCCACATAATATACTTCATTAGATCGCCATTTGGAGCTCAGATCACCTAAATTTATAGTAAACTTTTTCACATTTTCCAACTTAGAAGGCGGACAAGAATGACTAAACACAATGCCTTCGCCGGATCGCCATTATGGTTTTGGGATCACTTATTGTGTCCTTCGCAACACTTCGACTTCCTTTCAACCTCCAATCACAACACACATTATTGAAAGCAATAATATAAAAATAAAAACTTGGGTTGCCTTCGAAGAAGCACCTTATTTAACAATGTGGCACAACATAGTTCTCCATTTCTCAGCATTCATTTTTGGGATAAGGGTCGGTGTCACTAGGCAATGTTCACTTTTGCCTCGAATTGAGATGAGTTGATGTGAGGGCAAAAATATATATTTTTAATCATTATTTGTCTCTCATTTAGTATTTTTATTTATCCTTTTTTAGCATGGATTTTATAAATTGTGCTTAATAGTGTATTTTATTGGTTGGAGTAAATTGGTGTAAAGATGAAGAAATCTGGAGCTAAAATAAATTAAAGATGGAAGATTATAGAAGGAAATCAAGAAAGTAGCTTAATGGATTAAACTCAATTTAATAATGTATAATATATAAAATGCAGAATTGCAAATTAAAAATTGAAAATTAAAAGACTCTTTCCATGTGTCACTCACAAAAGGCACAACAACAAACACAATTGAAGTCGGTCATTGTTTCATGCGAAACCCAATTCCTTTTGGTTTTGGGTTCCCAATTTGTTTTCGACTCAATTATTTTATTTAGGGTTTTCTAGATAAATAAATAGCATATAAGTATAATAATTGGAGAGGAATCAATCATATACAAAGTCGTCAATACTTTTTAGGGTTCTATTCTTCTTTTTCTTCTTTTCATAGACATTAGTAGCTAAAGACCCTTGTTTTGTGGTTGAAGTTACGGGTAATTGTTGAACATAGATTATTTTGAATTAATGTTGGTTATCACTTAAATTAATTTTGTATTTGATAACGCTCAAATGTCCTCTTTAAAACCAATTAAAGGGGATAATGGTCGTAGTCAAGAAAAATACCCAATGAAGAGTTGGGGTCGAATCCCACATGGAATGATATATATAAAGAATTCGTATCAAGAGATTTGGACTGTAAAATCACTCATTTGTAATAGTAAGAACAACTGGATGGATGATTCCACCAATTTAATAAAAAGATTTGGTTAATCATTGTTACAATTAAACTAGAATTATACGGAAATCTCAAGAATTAACAAGTAATCTAGGGGTGCGGGGATTAGAAATCAATTCCATATAGGGGTAATTGTGCTGCTCTATAGTGATAGATATTCATGAATAGGCTAAGCCATCTTCAATGATGCAAATCTTCCTTCGATCTCATAGCATCCTTGCATAGAATCTCCTTTCAGTCTGATCTATATGTCAATCTAAACAACCAAAAACCTTACTCTATTCTCTCTTTTGATGCAGAAATAGGGCAAATAGATCTAATCCATAACCTCTATTTCCAAGCAAGTTACAGACATAAAACCTAAATTGCTAGTATTGGACTAATTACCCACTTCAATCAATTTCTTTGGAGCATCGAATAGAGATAAGAAGTAGAAATTAAGTTTGCAACCTTAACTCATAAATTAACCTCATGCTAATTAGCTCAAATTAATGTATGAACAACAAAAAAATAGAGCATAACACAATACCCACTACATTAAATCAACACCCAACCCCATAATTACACCCCATGATCTTGGGTTTTAACCACCCATCACAAAAGGTAAAGAGATTATACCTTCCATGAAAGCAACCATGGGTAACATGAAATCAATCAATTAAAAGTAAACTCACTTTGGATTAAATTTCAATTTTTCAAATTGCATCTACCATGGTCTTGTAGTTGCTCTATTCTATGGTCTTAGTCTTCTAAGATGAATCTGGTCCTTACATGGACGTTTCGTTCAGTTAGGTGAGAGTTGGAGTCCAAAATGGATTTGGAGTAATTTTTGGAGTTTTGAAGTGAATTTGAGGATTTTCCTCTTAATCTAAGTTCTGTGTTAGCGTTGTTCAATCCGAGAGGGTGTTTGAGGGTCTAACAGAGTAGGTGGACTCGGTATCCTCATCTTTTCATGCCTTCAGACTGTTTTCATCCTTCCACTTTTGTGGACGAATGTCCTTTTAGTAGTGAATGTTGTAATGACCCTCCAGGTCATTTTCTTTGTTTTGCAATCTTTTTTTTGTGCTAGTTTCCGTATTTTGGAGCCTTTAAAACTACAAGGGTTGACTTTAGTCAAAAGTTCAGGAAGACGGCCTCAGAATGCAATTCTTATAGTTTCATTACCTCCAAAAGTCAATTTTAGGTTAGGATCATGGTTGGTTCGGGCCCCAAGACTTCTAGTGTGAGATTTTGCCGTTAGGTGTTTTAACTTTGAAGCTTAAGCTAGGGGTTGACTTTGGTCAACATTATTGGTAAATATGCTCATATGAGAATTAAGTTAACGTGCTTAGCTCTGGAATGTCGAGTTTGATCTAGAATCACCTTTCGTGTGATTTCCTAGGCTTCTGGTTTCACTTTCAGCCTTCTTGTGGTTTTTAGCTTAAAATCAAACTTGGGTGTGGGACCCACTTTTCATCGAAACGACCTCAGACGAAAGTTTTGATAGTTCCATTGTGTCCAGAATGACGAATTCGATGGGTTAGCAAATTTCTTTTACGTGCAATGGTTTTCGTATAAATCTTGGGCACCCCGCTAGAGAATTCAAAGACTGAGCAAATCAGCAGAAGGTCTGATAGCTGGTGCAGGCTTTTAGCGACCACAATTCAGGCCTTTAGCAACTAGTAATAGCTTTAGCAACCAGAATCTCTGTTATTTAAATAGCAAAATTTTAGCTTTAGTCCCCAACTTCAAAATGCAATTTCTTAAGCTTGAGAGCTCTAATTGAGGCGATTCAAATAGTTGGAGGTCTGTCACATTGGAATGTTCATAAAGTGTTGTGGGCTCTCCGTTCTAGGTATATTCCTCTCCAAAGGGGCTGTCAGCTCTCTTTTGTTTTCTTCAATTGGTGTTTTATTTGCATATGGTTGTTCGGGCTGTTCCAAACATGGAATTGAGCCCCATTTCGGGGCACAAGCTCGGTAAGGGTTTAGGATCTTTTGATGGAGTCAATTTTGAGATTTATGGTGCGGGTTCTACATTCCTATTTTGACCCAATTTTTGGGTCCATTTTTTATTGTTGTGAATTTAGTGTCTAAATTTTCATAATGACAATGGATCAATAATTTGATAGTTAGGTAGTGTTTAGAGGCGTTTCAGGAGAAGATAGCTACTAAGCGGTGGATTTGGAGCATTCATGATTGTCTTTAAGGTAGGCTTCGGTCTATTTTGTTGATTGAGCTTCTTAATAAGGCCTAGTATAGATGTCATATACTTTTGGATTATCATTTTTGATTATTTATATGTCCCCCTATTTTTTCATCTTTTCTTGATTCCGTTGGAGCCTTGAGCTTAATGTGGGTGTTGGGATCCTTAGTTTAGGCTTGTAGCTTCACTTGTATTGTAGATGTTCTTGTTTATCCTTGTTAGGCTTGATTCTTGGTGACCTTAGACTAGGCTAGACATTAGGTGCTTTAGATTGTTTTTTTACCACCTCATAGTTCAATTTGCACCCTATAGGGCTAATATTAGGTTGTTCTCCTTGCATTGGTGTCTGTGACCTTGGTGGCTCGTTGTCGCCGCAAGTTGGTCCTAACTATGCTAAGTCATGGACTGCAGTGTTATGATTGGGGTAAGGTGTCGTCCCTTTAGTTGGTTTCTCTCTTTATTGATTTGAAATGTTTTCTTGATCCCTTCAGTTGTTTTTCACGGTAGGTTTATTGTATCCGTATTGAGCTTATGATTATATCTTTAGGCCTAAAGCCATATGCAAGGACACATTGGATCCGAGGTTAGTACTCTACACCTTGATAGTATGGTTTTGTTGGTTATGTGTTTATTCTAATTGTAGTGCCTTGTTTGGATGTTGGTGATGGCATGCATTGCATTGTTTGTTCATTCTCACATATTTGTGGTACGATTTTGGTGCATGCATTGGCATATTTATCTTTCATGTTGAAACACTATTTTACTCCACTCTATTCAAAATTAGTTTTCGGGAGTCATACCACCTTGATCACTTGATTTCTATTTTGAGATTATGAGGAGTAAGGGATGTGCTTCTTTCCTACTTGATATATTAGAGGCATCTTGGATATGCTCAGTTATCACTTGACTACCCAATGCATTGACGCCCTTTCTTAGATTCTTTAGGTCTTACTTACATTCCCGGGTAACTCTTGCTAGCTGGGATGAGAGCTTACTATCTGGATGGGAGGCCCCGATTTGCATAAGATCCTCTTTAGAGTTAACACACCCCAGGTTACTCTTCCTAGTTGGGCGGCTTATGCCCCTATGAGTGAACTGACTGACTGGGCGGCCTAGATTGATTTGTCACTTCTGCTAGATGGGCTTGGAGTTGACTAAAGTGTTATGGATATGGTTTTGGATGGTCACTAATGGTTGTTATTCTCACCCTACATTCATATGCATTTCATATCACCAATATACTTATTTGTTGATTGCACCTACAGTTTATGGGGGACCGTTAGATTATGTTTGTTGTTTGTAACTTCCGGACTTATGGGGGTCTTGTTAGCTTATTGTTTGACTATATGTTATTCTCTAATATTGTTTTACTATTAGTTGATAAGCTTGGACTATAGAATCGTGGATGTGGGCCCTCTCGATCTTGAGTAGTTGACTTAGTGTTTTAGTTGCTTACGAATAGGTTCTTGGATTGCGTTCTAGGTACATTCTTGACTTGACTTCTTATTCCTTGTACCTGTTGACACCCAATTTTGGCCCTCCACAATTTAATGAATTTTCAAGCTTCTTCAATTGCAAACAATTTGAAATAATTCTTTTCAAAAATCAAAAATGCTTTCAAAATCATTTTCAAGACAATTTTGCCCCATTTTCCTATGAAACATATCTCTTTACGTTTATATTATAAAATTTATATAGTTATTACCTTTAAAAAATATTTAAAAAATTGTTTTTATCAAAAATTGTGTTTTTCATTAAGGTTGCCCTTTATTTCTTTTAAAACTAATTAATTCACAGTCTAATTAATAAATGATCTTTCATTTTGAAATAATTATTTTGTGTTGTTAAAGTCAAGAAGCTTAAGTAATTAGTTAAACTTATAATTTGTCTCGATTCCACTTTATCATATTTAAATTAAATAAAGGGTAAACTACATAAATCCCATTAGTTTAGGTCCTAATTACTAAGATTTCCGGTTGTTTCAAATATTACTTTCTCTACCATATTTCGTGCTTAGAATACATGAGTCTGAATCCGCGAGATACATGTATCTGTCAAATTTTAAAACCAAGATACATATTTTATTTGTTTAAATATTGGTTGTAAGTTGTAACTGATTTTACTTAATTAGAGGAGTAATTAAGTATTTTCAAAAGTCATGGTCAATTAATTCTAGAAATTTAAATTAATCAAATCCCTTAATATAAGGTGGAAATCAAGAAGTGTATCTATGTTTAATTAAATTTTTTTATTATTGATTAAAATAATAAATTCATTAATATTATTAATAAAAAAACAAAAACATGTATATCTTGGTCATGTAATTTGATTAATTTCATTTTATTAATCTTAAAATATAAATTCATTAAGTTGATGTATCTATTATCAATATATGATATATCCAACAAACTAAACAGTAAGATACATAGGTATCGTAAAAGTACATTCATATGTATCATAAAAATATCTAGTATTAATTTTATGCATCTATTAACAATATATAATGTGTCTAATAAACTAAACACTTAGATACATGAGTATCATAAAAGTACATTCACATGTATCATAGAAGTATCTAGTATTAATTTAATTATTGACCAAACACATAAACAAATCCTTAAACATGTTGGGGTTTTTCCCTCAAGTACCTCAACTACGCCATTTTCCTATTGAATCATTGAACCACCCATAATTTGTTCCTTTTAAACACTATGGGCTATGTGTGGCACAAAACTTTTGCAAATATTTTTTGTTGATTGTGCACGTGAGATCCACCTTTCCCACATGGAAATTGCATCCAATCAAACTTCAATCCATTTACACGTCAGCGCCACATAATCATTTCCCAAACCTAAAAACCTAAAGCCCCTTCATTTTCCCCCTAAAACACTTCTGATTTGAAGAAGAAGAAATCAATGAAGAAGAGATATATTGTCACGACCCAAAACTAGTCATGAGTGGCACCCACACTTAACCTCCTAAGTAAGCGAACCAACGAAGTCAACCCCAAATCATATCAATTGTTCAACTACGAATAACAGCAATAATGCGGAAGCTCAAAACTTATTAGAGTAACCAGATAAACCTCTAAAGTCTATTACATATTATCCGCAAAACCTGAAAGTCATCACATCAAGGATATCTGTTCTCAAAATACCAAGTCTAAGTGTATTAAATACACCAAAATAAGTAAATAAGATGGTCTATGTCCGAAATTTAAGGACATCATGCCATGACTGGGAGAATCCAGCACGGGCTAGAAGGAATAGCTGACCCTGAAATCTGATGTGCTGGAGACTGGCTAGAGCTGAGGGCGAGTCGAAGTCGATGGTATACTTGATGCACTCCACAAAAGAAAACGAAGAAAATACAAGTAGGGGTCAGTACAAGGAACATGTACTGAGTAGGTATCATCGGTCAACCCAAAATAGAAACTAATATGCAATGAATAAATAGTATAAAATCAACTATGATATTAGCAGGTGGCAAGCAACAAACAACATGAACCAGTGACAATAACCCTTAAGTAAGTACGTAATCAGTCAACAACATCAAGATCACACATGAGGACTCATGCCTTCTATATATATATATATATATATATATATATATATATATATATATATATATGTTTTCCTTTAATGTTATCGTGTCGGAACGTGACACCCGATCCAATAATATCATGCCGGCTCATGGCATCCGATCCAATAATATCATGCCGACTCATGGCATCCGATCCAATACATCATTAATTTATCATTTATTATCACCACTTTTCACTTCATTAACAATATTTCATCATGCCTTCTTTATTCAAGGCATCACTTCAATAGTGAGCGTTCAAGATTATAAATTCCACGGTCTCAGGATTCTAGACCAATCACAAACCACACAACCAAGACATACAACCACATAATCAAGTACATAGAGAACTTCACAATATCACTCAATGCATATCAATCACTACTAAGAGTCTATCTATTAAATAGAATAAAACCATAACCTACCTCCACCGAAGAACCGAAGTCAAGCAAGCTACTTCTCCAATACTTTTCCTTTCCTCAATGCCTCCGAACCTTTCCAAGCTATCAAGTATATATGCATAATTTTTAAGTTAACGAATCTATAGGCACCCAAAACTATTATCAATTTCCTAAAGTTCAAGCCTAAGGGTAAATCTAAATTCTTCCAATTAGCATAACTTTAATGGAATTTAAATAATACAAGACACCTAATATTTAATTACCTATCTCAATATATCAATATATAATTTATAATAAGATAAAAACATTTTAATGTTTAAAAGTGCAAGCCACTGGTTACGAAACCAGTGGCAACGAACACCTCTACCTATACACCTACACCTTAATACTCCAATTCATTACATCATTAATGTTTGGCCTAACTTTTCTCTCAACATTCATCTACCAGAAAATATTATACATATGCACGCTTCCACTTTATAATATAATAATAATAATCAATAATTAAAGTTGAGGCCACTGGTTTCAACCTCTGAACCCACGTACAAATCCTACTGTTGAAGAAAGCCACTCACATATATAAATAAAATATATACACATATAGTACCCTTCAAATCACAATAATAATTTACAATATAATACATTTATACAATACAATATAAAAGGACCACTTAGTTATAATCAGTAACTTGAATTGGAGAACAACGTACATAAACCAAAACAACCATGTATTCGTTCCCTTAAAATCTGTCCAATACTGCTAATGATCATTCCCATTATTAAATAATTAATCCTACAATCTATGTTCATATATATACAATATACGAGGGTTAAAATTAGGTTGATTCTTTACCTGATTCGCTGGTTCTTCTTCACCGCCGGAGGTAAAGATTCGCTCGGTTGTAAGTCCTCTTGTCTCCTCTTTTAATTATTTAGGGTAAATAATTATCAACTAATAATTAAATAAATACTAAACCCTCTAATTTATTCCTATCCATGGGTCATATGGTAATTTAATTAAATAAATTATGGACTTAGTTCATTAACCACCAACTAAATTAATTATTAAAACTACCCCACTAATTCTATAATTGTAGTTACAAGTAGTCCAAAATACCTAGTTAGAATCTATCGAAAGGTATTTTATGAAATAAAAAGCTCTAGTACTCAAAAAGACCAAATGGGTCGTTACATATATTCTGATAAGCAACTCCAACTTAATGATGAAGAGAAAGAAAAGAGGAGATATAAGAGAAAAAGGGGAGAAATTAGGGTTAAAAAGGGAAGAAGAGCGTTGGTGGGTGGTTCAGGGATCCACATCAGTGCCTTCAAAACGTCTTCACGCGCTCAAGAGACGTGAGATCACATTTTGTGCCACATCAGCCCACAGTGTTTAAAAGGAACAAATTATGGGTGGTTCAAGGATTCAATAGGAAAATGGCGTGGTTGAGGTACCTGAGGGGAAAAACCCAACAAGTTTAGGAACCTGTTTATGAGTTCCGCCTTCATTATTTGTTATATGTATCTAATATTGTCCCCGTTATACAAAGACTATCGAAGAAAATTCAACCAAAAGTTGAGAAATAACACATTCGATCTATGGTCGATCTTTTTCCGTCGGGAATAGAGCAGCAACTGGCCGTTCTTGATTGGTTTTGCCCCCACCGACACTATCATCCTTAAGATGTCCCTCGGCTTCACTGAGAGGGATGCAAAGAACTCCCAATTTGTGCAGAGGCATAAGAATTGAATTTTACTCCATCAATCTTGTTGCTAAAGGGAGGCTCTCTTACTGAAAACCACTTTGTCTTTTGTACTTTTATTTTATGACTATGGAAGACAAATTTTGTATTGCATAAAATGTCTTCTGAATCGTTAGTAGAGAAATATTTTGAATTGTTAAATGACCATTAATTAAGGAGTTTAAATTTTAAGATAGCTATTCAATATCATATTTAAGGGACTTATGTAACTGATTAAATCTTTTAAAATATATGGTATGAATATTAAAAATGGTATTATGTATAATTATTTTAAACTAGAGGTAAATTAAGTATATATGGTAATGAAGTATGTCTAGTTAGGTAGTTTTCCCTTAATTAAAATCAATTAAAGTTTGGTGAAACTTTGGCCAAAGAGACCAAGTCCTCTTATTCTCTCTTCAGACCCAATTTGAGGCCCAATTGTTTAATAACCCAGCCCACACCTTTAATTATTGAGAAAATTACGCGGTTAAGTAAGTTTATACTACTTAATTAGTCATCATAGTTATCATTTGCTATAATTACCACTCGCGACTAATATTAACCATTAATTACATGGGCTGACTTCAAGTTTGTATAATTAGACACGCTTGTATAATTCACCACATTTATATAATTCTCAACTAACAATTCTTCGTTTGATTGGTATTTGTATACGATGATTTGTATTTGTATATGACGATGCTTTCCTTTGGTTTTACAGTTTTATCACCACTGAAGTTGTCCCGAGTTTTTAAAAAGACACATTAACTTTGTAACCGTCCTATTACCCCACTAAACAATTTTGAACTGACATTATTATATCATTTTTCAATCAGCCCTAGATTTTAAGAAGCAAATGTGTTCACACACCAATCTCCTCTCTCATTTTTTTGGGAAAATGCATAAGTACCCCCCAACCTATGCCCGAAATCTCAAAGACACACTTATACTATACTAAGGTCCTATTACCCCTGAACTTATTTTATAAATAATTTTCTACTCCTTTTCGGCCTACGTGGCACTATCAACCAAATAGCTTGAAAAAAATGTTAACACGCATTAAGCCAGAAGATAGTGTCATGTAGGTCGAAAGGGGGTAGAAAATTATTTATAAAATAAGTTTTTGTGTGTGGGGGGGGGGGGGGGTAATAGGACTTTAGTATAGTATAAGTGTGTCTCTAAGATTTCGGGCATAGGTTGGGGGGGGGGGGGGGGATACTTATGCATTTTTTATTTTCTTTTTCTTCTTCTTCTCCAGTCAGATCCTTTGTTCCAGTGATTTTTTTATAAAAAATAATGCATACTATTTTCCATACTTTATTAAATTATTGATAACAAAACGAATTATTTTTCTAAGAAAATTTAAAAATTTGAAGGAATCATCAATTACTCCTTTTCATATAACTTCAAAATAAGAAATGATAATTTTAAAAGAATCAATGAATTCCCCGAAAATTGAAAGAACATAATTGAAATCGGATAAAAAAACTATATGATACTTCCTAATCATCTTGAAATCTAATGGGTTTATCAAATTGTTCGAAATGTAAGAAAATATTTAGATAAAATTTTAAAATTAAAGAGAGTAAAACTAATAGTAGTTAAAAAAAAAAAAAAAAAAAAAAAAGGGAAGATGAAGTTGTGGTAAAAATGGTGACATTGAAAGTGAGAAGCTTCAATGGAGATGACAATGAATTTTTAAAGAAGAAATAAGAAAGAAAGAGAAAAAATAAAAAGGAAAAAAGTTAAAATAATAAGAAAAATAAGAAAATATATTTTATAATAAAATACTTGTAAAAATAAAATTATATTAGTTATTTTAGGTTCCTCACTCTCTTTGAGAGAGTGCACACCCTCTCTATGTCAGGTGGACAAAATATGGTGTAATAATATCAGTTCAAGATTGTTTAGTGGGATAATAGGATGCCCGCATAGTTAAGGTGTCTTCATGAAAATTAGGGACAAGTTCAGGTGTGACTTTATGTCTTTTCTCTTTGTATAAATGTGTAGTTTTTAGATTTTGTAAAATATAATTTATATAATGTAATTTCAATAATATAGTTTGTATAATTGTTTAAAGTTCAAATGTTTATGTTTGTATGAATTCATTATTTCGAGTTTTATCATGTTTTTATAACTCCAGACTTTGTATTACACAAAAACACATGAATTATACAAACATACCCGCGAAATATACAAATTATTGCCCTCTCTCGCTTGCCTCTCACCTCCTTCTCCCAATCTCGCTCGCCTCTTTCATCCCTCTCCCAATCTCACTCGCCTCTCTCTTCCCTCACCCAATCTCACTCGTGAGATATACAAATGCATATGTATATCAATTACATATATACAATAATTTTGACAGATATACATACACAATTTGCATATCTCCATTTTTTTCCCTCTCTTGCCCGCCTCTCTCCTCCTTCTCCCAATCTAACTCGCCACTCTTCTCTCTATAACATGTAGCTAGGAGTTGTAACTAGTAAACTATAGTTATGGAGCATAATTAAGCTATTTTTGAGTGGCCATATGTGAAAATCCCCCTTAATTATTCCCATATTTTCCTAAACATCTACACCTCATGCGCAACACATAGAACACACAAAACTCCTATACGCGCCCCTAACCGAGTACTTCTTTTTATTTAGTGAAAGCAACTCGAACCACCCCAAATCTTCCTCCAAACCGACGACGCCCAGTTGCTTTCACCTTCAAATCATACATCAACCATGCAAGGCACGAGCCATATACCCGCGAGGCTTCCAGATAGTTCCTTAAAGGTCCGGTATATCCATTTCTCGTTTTCGTTTCTAATTTTCTACAAAAGTGGTGCAAATTCGTACTATTTCCTTGTCGTCAACCTTATCTATTAAGAGATCTTGCAATTTTGATTTTGCTGATAGTGAAGTGGTTGTACACTGAGCTGATGCAGTGGTACTTAACAACTCACGAAGAAGTTAGTTACGCAAGAAGGGCATTTTACAGTTTAGTCCAGTTGTAGTTTTTATCTATTGCATTTAAGTCCTTATTTTGGATCAGTTAGGATAGTATGGTTGTGCCATGACTCCTGAGTGGAGAGGCGTGGCCTAGACCTATACATGTACTTGTCACCACATTATGAGATTATTAATTGGAATACATTCAATTAATCTAGTTTTTCTATTATTAATTTCTTTCTTTTCTTTCTTCTTCGTAAGCCTAATTTATTGTTTCATTGAATTCCTCTTAGTTGCAAATCCATTTTGAAACATTTGGTATTAGAGTACTATCCTGAGATCTGTGGGAACCATGGCTAACGACATGATTAAGGATATGTTCAATTGCATGACACTGGAATTGGCTAACCTTACTGTTACACAAAATCATATTGAAGAGCAACATGAAAAGGCCATTGTTGGCCTGCAGGAGTTTCTAACCACCATACATAAGGCAGATCATGTTAAAGGAACTAACATCAGTGAAGTACCAAGTTATATTTACACCCCATCTAGTAACCCCATGGTTTAAACTACTTCTGTTTCTACAGGAAATCCACCAGGATTTCTATCTCCATAAAGCTACCAGTATGGAACTTCACTGTGTCAACATTACCAAACACCAGTAGGAGAACAATATCATCAGCAACAAGGTTATAGCGGGGGTCAACAATTCTTTGCTCATCCAGGCTAAATTCTAGCCACAGGCCAAGGAGGGGAAGGATTTAATGTCACTGCCAAACAATCTCCTATGACTCACAATAGTAGAACCATGACTAGCCTAACAAAGGTAGATTTCCCTTGATTTGATGGTACAAATCTTAGAACATAGATGTATAAGGCATATCAATTCTTCTCGTACGATGATACCCCAATGAGTCAACAGGTTGGAGTAGCCACCTTACACTTTGATGACACAGCCATAGAATGGCATCAGTCTTACCTTAAGAGCAAGTTTCACTTAAATTATCCAACTTGGGATGAGTATGTGTATGCCTTGATGGATAGATTTGGGGGTGATTATGAAGACCCTATGTTTCAGTTTAAGTTGGTAAAACAGCATTGGTCTGTGAAGAACTATCGGAAGGAATTTGATAGGAATATGACTCGAAAAAATATTTTGCCTGAACATGCTATCAGTGGGTTCATTACAGGGTTAAAACCAAAAATTGGACTTACTGTGAAAAAACCATGGCCTTCTACATTTCCTCAAGTTTACCAGTTGGCTAGGAACACGGAGTCACAGTTGCAGGCTCAAATGAGGTTGACTAAAAACATCATGTCCCATGGGGGTGGTTCTTTCCAGAAGGGTGGTTACATCCCTGCTTTTACTAAAAGTACAGGGATTAGGAATAAGCTAGTGGTAAATTTCAATAGAGAAAGGAGCAGAAGATTGACATATGCTGAATTGAGTGAAAAGAGACAAAAGGGTCTATGTTTTTTCTGCGATGAAAAGTTTGTTCCTGGCCATAAATATGCTACATCCAACAGACTCCATTTGTTGGAAGTGGATGAGGAGCATGCGGTGATTGTAGAGGATCAACCACAAGAGATAGAACCCTCTATTAAGCAAGAAGGGGAAAAAGTAGTCTGCGGAATTTCTTTACAAGCCATACAGGGTATGCCTGACTACCAAACTCTAAGGGTCATAGGCAATTATGATCAAGGGCCACTCAACATCCTCATTGATCTAGGTAGCACACACAATTTCATGGAGGAGGAGTTAGTAAAGAAGTGGGTCTTGGAGTTCAAAGGCATTAGGAAGACTGTTGAAGCATGTAAAGGATTCAATTGGCTTATGGGAGGTTCTTATTTTGAGGATAACTTCATCCTCATTCCTTTAGGGTCTTGTGACATCATTTTAGGGGTCTAATGGCTTAAACCCCTAGGTGATCTCTTCATGAACTTCCAGTCACTGACCATGAAATTCCAATACCACGGAAAGGAGCATATCTTGTCAGGAATCAGGGATAACATCAAGACGGTGGAGGCTAAAAACTTGGGCAAGATGTCTGATAATAGAGCTCAACAATTCCTGATCAAAGTCATGCCAAAGACCAATGAAACGATTGATAGTGAGGAGGAAATTCCTGGGATTTTGGCACTGAATAATGAGGATGATATCGTGTTTGTACAACCTAAAGGGTTACCACCCACCAGGGAGTCATTTCACCATAGGATTCTTTTGGAGAACAACAGCAACCCAGTCAACCTTACACGCTATAGATATTCATCTAAGCAGAAGGATGTCATTGAGAAACTTGTGCAAGAATTACTGGTTCATGATTTTGATTTCTAGCATGTTGTATTCAATTTGTCTTTGTATGTTTGACCTGATTTTTTTAGTGCAAAGTCTTGGGATTAGAGTTTAGTCCTCTAACTTGGTTTGTGTGTTTTCCTATGCGTATTATAATAGTTTGAGAGTCTGAGACTACATATTTTCTCTTTTGTGAAAATTTCAATACTCTTAATAAAGGTTTTGCTTTAACTTAGTGTTTCCATGTGATGTTGTTGGTGATTCTCTTCATTGTTTCTTTTTCATTGGATTAGTTCATTATTTTACCTTTCGTAACTTAAAACTTCTTCATTATTCACTGTCTTGTTTTAGATTAGCCGGCTTACTTTATCTTAGTGTATAGTGTGATGATATCTTTTCTAGGAGCCTATTTGAGATGTATTTGCTTAATTTCTTCTTCATAAAATAGCAAACAAGAATGTAGTTGTTTGCAAATAATCAGCCGTTATAATTTTAAAATCTGACTCGTTTGGAAAGTCCCATTATGCATTCAAGTTGTTCTCTTGTTTTCCTTTGTTGCCACCCCTTCAATTTCATTCCTAATGTCATTTATTTGTCCATCTAGGCTATCAAATGTTCAGATTTTGGTCTGCCTCAAGAATTTGTGATACTATAAACCATCAGATATGATTTTCACTTGCTCTTATGGTGTCAGAATTCATGTTATTTTTGCTTCCAATACATGTTTTAGTCACTACTACTTCCAAAGTTCTCATATGTTAACTAATCTTTTGGTTTCACTGTTTGCTTGATTTGAATTAAGGTTTATGACAAAGTGTTTAAACTTCCCCTTCCTTACTAAAATCATGGTTGTACTGAGTAGGAGGAAAATGTGTTAGGATTGGAAATGTTTTCTTCTTTTTTTTGTTAATTGCCTCTTTCGTTTAGCAGATTTAACTTGCATTGTTAAATATTGTTTTAGTTAAACTAGTACCATCCCCTTCTTGAATGTTTACTAATCTTTATTTCCATCATTTCTCTGTGCATGAACTCTTTTGTCCGAATCCCAATGGACTCCCCATCTCCTGCATATTTTCCTATTCGAGTCGACCTCTATTAAGTCTTTGAAAGAGAAGCTAATTTTATTGGGTTAAAACCTAAGAAATCGGTAGCAACAAGAGCTCAAGAAAGCTGAAAATGAGAATGTTTTGGGTCCAAACCCCAAGTATATATGGAGCAGGGCAGCAGGAGTCCAAAAAGGGCTAAAAATAGCATCTTCGTACTAAAAAAGTTTAGAAATAGCGCCAGCAGCAACAAATAAGAAGCAGCAAGTGGACTAAAATTGTCCAAGTTCTATTCACACTTTTATTTTCTTTATATTTTGATTTTGTGATAATTGCTTTTAACTCTTAATGTTTATTTTGTTTATTTAGATGAATCATTGGTGAGATTTCTATTTTGTTACTCATTTGTTTCTTTAACTATTCAAATTTTAAAATATGTTTTAGTTAAGGCAAAGCTAAGCTCTAAAACTAATTTAAGAATTATTCATATTCTTTCATAGATAGTAATTAGCTTTGAATCTACATTTATGAGTTTGAGCTAATCATTTAGTTTAAAGTCTTGACTTGGATAAAATTGTTAAGTTGGAAATATTTTGATATTTTAACATTTAAATTGCCCCATCACTTGGGATAATAAGAGTGTATAAGTATCAATTAGTTTTTTTAGCAATTTTTTAAAACAAGTTTCTTCACAAGACTTAGTTTCTTTTCAAAGTTAGCCAAAAATTTAAATTCTCCAGTAACTCACACGTTAGCGGATCCTTTAAGGTGCTTAACACCTTCTTTAGAGGATCATTTGAACTCTTATCCAACTCTAGTTTATTTAAAATGTTTTCTTTCAAAAATTCCTTGTTTAAAATGGTTTCTTAATTTTCCTAAAATTAAGTGGCGATTCTATTTTCCATTATTTTCAAAAAATAACAAAAAACCAAGTTATGAAGCATTTTTAACTTAGTTTTAAAAATGGGTTGTAAAAGGACCTCGTTTCTATTTTTTTACCTGTCTACTTTGGTATTTCCTGTTTAGTTACTTGTGCTTTGCTCTCCTTATTACTTGATGTTTATGCTTGTGTTATGTTTTGAGCTCAGTTGGTTGTTGCCTACTTTTTGTACTCATACTACAGTTCTTCCCTCTGCAGATTGCAATTGCGTTATCGTCGTTGATTTGGAGTCGTGCGTAGCAGCTTGGAGTTTCAGAAATTAGGGTGAGCTCCTGACATCTGGAGCTACTCTTTTCCATCTGTTTTGGCTAAGCTTTGTCTTTATATTGTATTTAGAGACACCATGTACTTGTGCTCTATTTGTAAAAGCATTGTACTCCTATTTTGGATTATGTAATATCCCATAACTTAAAAATACAATTGCGACTCGTAAACACCAATGCATAGATGTGATATCGGGGGAGGTATATCATTGAAAATGGTTAAGCATACCATGTAACCCTTATATTTAGTCATTTTAAGGGTTAAAAAAAAGTTTTAGGCCAAAGAGATTATTAAAGAAAAAATTCAAGTTTAAAGGTTCATTGTGGAGGATTACTACAAATGATCTCATTTCTCATCTGACTTTGAACAAGCATGTCTCCTAATATATAACGAGTTAGGGGGCCTACAACCTATCCAATTAAAGGTATTTGAGTCTAGTTTCCATCAAAACAAACCGCTCATTAAAGTAAAAAGTTATGTTCATTCTACGACAGACGCGCGCACTGCCCAATCACTGCGGGACATGTGGCACTTTAGAGAAAGTCGGCAAAACTTGTTGTTTTTAAATTAGAAGTTTGGGATATACTTCCTCATATACTCAAGAACGTGTAAGGACTGGTTTTAAGTTATTTCTTCAAGTTTTTCTCATCTTCAATCCTCCAAAGCTGAAGGAAAAAGTATTGTTCTTGGAGAAAGAATAGGGCAAGGGCTACTTTTCTTGGATATATAGATAGAGTTGTCAGCAAAGGAGTTTGACGACATAAGATAGTAAGTGCCGAAGTAAGGTATGTAAAGCTAAAACCTCTTTTGCCCTTAAGGCACGACCTAAACTCGCATGTTCTTCCGATAAATGTTACTGGAGATTCTATGATACTTGAAAGAAAGTTATCCTATTTTATAAACCCTCTCATGTTGAGTCCTAAACCTATAGAGTTACAGTACTCTTCAAGGAAGCAATATGTTTAACACAACTACATTTGTTTACATTTGAAACTCTTAGAATCTAGCGGTGTACATATTGCATAAATTCAAAGAAAGCAGCCAGCCATAGACTGTTCGTAAGTGTATTGGTCACAAGATATATGATGCTCAAGCTAAAGAAAGTAATCACGAATTGTATCACAAACTATGTGATTAATGAATTAATTATTATAAATAATTGCAAGCAGTTGAGATTATGGACTACTGTGCAGCGTGGGGTGGGTATATTTAGGGCTACTACATGTGACGCTACTCTGTGCACAGAATTCAGATTATAGACTACTCTGCGGGCAGACCATACAGGAGCCCTAGAGGGCGTACCTTGATGACCTCGTTACCAGACTATGAGATTTCACGCGTGGTCATGATAGTGGGCTACAGATGCCATACAGGGTTCACTAATTGCCGTTAGTAGGCCATCATGTGATTCCTGATAGTTAGTTTTACAAAGAGCAAAGAAGCGATATAATGAAGTAAAGATATCACTTAGGCAAATTATAGGGATTATATATATAAATGACTAAGCCATGAAACGTTAGATGAGGACCCTTGAGGTTGGTCACAATTCCAGTTATGGATTATGTCTCATGCATACACATGCTCAGATTTACCTATCTTGATATTTGATGCATTTTAGCATTTTTTACATATCTACTTGTTATTTAGTTTGCTTTACATACCAATACATGTTTTATATGTACTAACGTCCCTATTATTTTGGTGTTTCATTTGTATCACTACAGGCTCAAATACTTAGGACAACAAGCATTTTTCAGTAGACTAGAGCCTTCCAGTTTAGCAGTTGGTAAGCTCCACCTCTACCTAGAGCTATCAGATATTTAGAGCCTATATTTTGCTGTGTATGTACATATATTAGAATGGGTATGTCGGCACCCTATCCTAACTAGTTATCAAATTCTTCGAGGCATACTCTTCAGAGGCTTCATAGACTTAGTTTTATTTCCGTTGTAAAGTAGCCCAACGTGCCCTTTTGCTATCTATGTTTTAGTATGTGTCTTAATATAGGTTTCGCTGCTTAGGAATCTTCAACTTTAGCATGAGATTAGTAAGATAATTAGCAGGTGCTTGTGTATATCCTTGATGTCCGCCCCTTTCTAGTTAGGGGTGTGACAGATTAGATGCTCAACTACTGACTAATGACAGGTCTTGGGATGGTTCCTATATATGTTTTATTGATTATCTTTTCTCTGCTTTGTTCTAAGCTCTTTCTTCTTTTTGTTGGCTTCCGCTTGGTACTCCGTTGCTTATAGCTCCAGGCTAAGGGTTAGGCTTACCTAGAGGTTGGATGTAGTAGGTGCCATCATGACCTGAGAAATTGGGTCATCACTATTAGCTTACTAATTATTTTTTAAATTAAGAAATAAAAATTAGCTTACTAATACATTGTGATCTTTACTTAACTACACCCTTCATAACTAATACCTACATAACTAATACATGTATAACTACAGCCCGCATAACTAATACATGCATAACTAATAAATATAGAACTAATACCTACATAACTAGTACCAACATTACTAATACCTGCATAACTCTATCTAACTACCAAACAACCCATTATAGTGGGGAAATTCTAGAACTAGACCTGAGGTTTATGAATGGTGGGAATCCTAATTGGTGCCCCTACATGGGTGTTTTACTTATTCTGGTTTGTTACATTCTACTTCCTAGAATGTAAATTATTCCCTCTAGCGTGGGTTATGGGGAATTTAGGGAAGATAATGGGTAAAAATCCTAATTTGAGATTTTAGGCTATGAACATGGTAAAACCAATGGTGTTTTAGCCCATAGATCTTGAAATATTGAATATATAATTGTGTATTTTATTTTTATGTGTTTTAAACCGTGAACGAACCGAAGCTTCAAGAAAAGGAAAGACTTCAAACGAAAAGCTTGTATTCGTGCATTTTTGTTGTGGTAGGTTATGGTGAATTAAAGTTAGACTTTACTTAGATATATATATACTTTTAAATTGGATATTTGTTTATTGGTCTTCGGACATGGTTGATTGATAGTCTGAATTTTGGATGTTAGAAATGCATAGTTGGATTAGGTACCATATCGGTACATATGTTTTATCATTTATATACATGATACTATTATGGACTGTCACACACAAAGCCGGTTCATATACATATATGACCATGTTAGAGGGTCAGGTACCACGTTGGTACAATACATGGACAAAGTTGCTCCCCTAAAAGTCATGGCTATTGACAGAAATAATTCACTTAGCATGTGCGTACATTTATTTTTTGTTATGTGGATTCATGGTGTATTGAGCATGGTGTAGTGAAACAATTGTAGTAATGAAACTTTGGGATGAATATAGTTGATTTTTGTGAATTGTTTATGTGTTGAAGTCGGGTCTACTTGAAGTTTTGTTTATGTGTTTCTTGTGTCTTATTTAAGCCGGCATATTATGACCGCCTATAGATAGTGTCTTGTAGTAATACTACCATGTACTTTTCCTTTGTTGAGTGCAGATCACTAGTGCTATATGATCAGGCTACCAAAGATCATCGTGCTTCCCCTGTCCATCGTCCGGACTCTGGGAAACTTTTTTTTCTTTGGGGAGTTGTGACAAAATGTTTTAACTCAGGATCACTCCTATGTGTAAAACTTACTTGGGTTTAATTACTATTTTAGCGATGGATTTATTTTAAGTTTCTAAGTCGGGTTACAATAGTTCTTCCACTGGAGGGTGAGGATGGGTGCCACTAATGACTATTTGCGTCATGGAAAACTTGGTATCAAAGCCTTTTATTCGTTGATCTCCTATCATAAAAGAGTAGGTCTAGAGCAGTTTTATGGAATTGTATACATACATCTATACTTTTCTTCGAGAGGCTATGAAAAATCAGGAACTTCCCTTTCTTCTTCCATTTGTGTTATTACTTAATTCCAATTGACATCTAATCATCAAAATTTATATCTAACTCCTTCCATTCTTTTCTTGCAAATAGTGAGCGCATGCACAATATGAGAGATGGTTGAGGTGTCCACACTAACTATTGGGGCTATAATTCACGAAAGATGGTTGAGGTGCCTGTACCTGCCAAGGAGCAATCTCAGTTTGCTGCCACACCCGTAAAAATGTTGTCGGAGTCCCCTCCTAAGGAAGCACAAGAGGATGTGATACGTACATGTCCAAGAAGAGGCAGCCCTAGCCCAAGGTGTTTCCCATCCGACTCAGGTATCTCCAGAATTGCCACAAAAGCTGATGAGTTTTTTGACATGATTAGCAAGTACTGGGACTAGTCCCGCTGCTCTCACAGTAAAGCACGAAGGAGTACAACATGTTTCTTTCATGGCTCCCAAGATTTGTGAGGTAACCAGGACAACTGAATTCCCAAGACCGGTGATGGGTTCAGTGATAATCTTGAAAGAGCATGAATTGTTTTATTTCTAGAACTCATCATGTTTCTGAGCTTACCCTTTGGAAGTCGACAATCTGTGTACCTTCTTCTGGAAGTTTTTCGAATTCACTCAAAGAAAGATGAATACTTTCCCCAAGAATGTAAAACATTAGAAATGGTGATAAGAAAGTCACTTTTGTCTACAAATGCCAATCTACTGGAAGATGCTACTCATTCATCTTACTAATCTATCACTTTGCTAGAAACGTTTGAACTCGATGCCTTAGATTTTTATGATGATATTGACCTTAATGGGTAATCTTGCATGTTATTACTTCTTTAGTTTTAGTCATCGGAGACTTCTTGAAGTCACACGTACATTTTGATTTCCATATTTAAGGATACTCGTCTTAAAAGTCACGAAAAGATAACTTTCAAAGGTATGTAGTTTGTTGTTTAATTTATTCATATTTCATTTTCACTAGTAATAAATTTTAAGTAATGAACTTCTTTGTCACACAGATCAAATGCTAACGCTTGAAGATGAACATGTAGATATATTCATTGATGTTGCCAGTGTAAGCGAATAAATCTATAATTCCTATTAGAAAATGAGATATTTCTAGATAGTTTTTGTTTAATTGTTCTTTCTTTAAATATTATGTTAAGTATATAAAGGAAAGGTAGTCCTTGTTTTTTGGAATATGTTTTATAAGAGAGTCAATATTGGTTGGATATGTATGGTCCTCTACTAACTTTGTAAAAGCTTATGTATATATATATGTGTGTGTGTGTATGCCTTTTGAAATCTGAATATGAATGAATATTACATCTGTTGAACCTTATCTTTTTTCTAAAGTTTCAAATCCTAACAGTGGTATCAAAGCCCTTCTTCTTGAGGAATCTATGAAGGCAAGAAAGCTAAGGTTTTTTTTTCGATTCTTCTAAGGTGAGAGTTGAGTAGCAATAACATGGCATCCACCAGCTTCTTGGGTGCAGGCCCTCCTATGTTTACAAGAGAAAATTATCACATATGGGTGATAAAGATGAAGGCTTATCTCAAAGCTCTTAGTCTATGGGAAACAATTGAAATTGAAGATGATCCTCTTCCACTTGGACCAAATCCAACAGTTACACAAATGAAGATTTATGAAGATACGAAGTCAAGGAAACCCAAGGCTCTCACATGTCTTCATTCAACACTTTCAGATGTGATTTTTACAAGAACAATGGCTTGTAAAGCACCTAAAGAAGTATGGGAGAAGCTAAAAGAAGAGTTTGATGGAAGTGACTAAGTAAAGACTGTCAAATTCTTAACTCTCAAAAGAGAATTTGCGATGTTAAGGATGAAAGAAGGAGATACTGTGAAAGAGTATTCTACCAAACTTGTGGAGATTGTAAACAAAGTAAAGCTATTTGGTGAAACCTTTCCAGATTCGAAAGTGGTGGAAAAGATAATGATAACCCTACCAGCAAGGTTTGAGTCTAAGATTTCAGCAATAAAAGAATCTTGTGATCTAAAGACCTTATCAGTTGCGTAATTGATCAGCAAGTTGCAGGCTCAAGAACAATGATCAAGTATAAGAGAAGAAGAAGTAGTTAAAGTGGCATTTCGGGCAAAGTATAAAGGCAAATAGCCAGTGAAGGACAATAGAAGGATGGATGAAGAAAAAGTAGCAAAGGGGAAAACATAGAAGGAACCTTCAAAGAAAGGAATGTTTCCACCTTGCAACCATTATAAAAGAACCAATCATCAAGAAAAAGATTGTTAGTTTAAAGGAAAGACATCGATTCAATGCAGGTTTTGTAGAAAAATAGATCATGTTGAGAAAAATTGTTGGCTCAAGCAGAATTAACCACAACAACGCCATGTCTATCAAGAAAATTTACTGAAAAGCCTGAAAAGGAAGAAGAAATCTTGTTTATGGCTTCTCATAAAGAAAACACAACCAACAAATCCTCATGGTTCATAGACAGAGGATGTACAAGTCATATGTCACACAATAAGCTCATACTTCAATCACTTGACAAGTCAATCAAAACTAAAGTAAGGATGGGAAATGGTGAGACGATAGATGCACTTGGAAAGGGTTCAGTTGCCTTTTAGACTACACAAGGTACAAAGTTTATACATGATATGTTGTATGTTCCTTCTTTAGCATGTAACTTGTTAAGTGTGGCTCAAATGATGTCGAAAGGCTATTCCTTATTTTTTAAGGACAAACATTGTTTGATTTTTTACTCTGAAGATAGTTTGATTCTTAAAGTATAAATGGTGGATAAAACTTTTCCTTTAGATGGGAGGTTTAGTGCAAATTTTGCAATTAAGGATGAGTCATGGTTGTGGCACAAAAGATATAGTCATTTTAACTATGCTATGTTAAAGTCTATGTATGAAAAGGGCTTGACTAAAGATTTACCTAGGATTTCACTGTCTAAAGAAGTTTGTGAGTCATGTAAGATGGGTAAGGTACATAGGAAATCATTTCCTAAAAATGCTACTTGGGTGTATTTTCTGAGTAACAAGTCTCAAGTATTTTCAATTTTCAAAAAATTTAGAGCTTTTGTGGAAAGACAAAGTGGTTGTAAGTTGAAGGCTTTGAGGTCGGATAATGGTGGCGAATACAATTCAAATGAGTTCAATAATTATTTTGAAGATATGGGGATTGATCACAAGTTGATAGTAAGCTATTCACCCAAACAAAATGGAGTCTTGGAAAGGAAGAACAGAACAGTAGTTGAAATGGCAAGATGTTTGTTGCTGGAAAAGAAACTGCCACAAAGTTATTGGGCAGAAGCTATTCATATTTCAGTGTATTTGTTAAATAGGCTTCCAACAAAAGTTGTCGATGAAAAGACTCCTACTGAGGCATGGAGTGGAATACAACCATCTGCCAATCATCTAAAAGTTTTTGGCTCGATATGTTATTCTCATGTTCCTTCTGCCAAAAGAAGCAAACTTGAACCAAAAGGTGAATTGGGGATCTTTATTGGTTAGTCATCACAAGCCAAGAGTTATAGAGTTTTAAACTTGCAAACAAAAAGTATTTTAATCCGAAGAGATGTAGTTGTGGATGAGCATGCTTATTGGAACTGGGAGAAGGAGCAAATTGAGAAAGATAATACCATTTTCAGAACTTGAATCCGCTGACTCAAATCCAATTATTTGGGTCTAAAACTCTAGAAGCAGACAAAGAAATAGACGGGGAATCCTCACTTGATTTGCCAATTTCGAAGACAAGGTCCCTTTCCGAGATATATGAAAGATGTAATGTTGCAATCTCGGAACCAAATAGCTATCAAGAAGCATCAAGACATAAAGTTTGGATTGAAGCTATGAAGGAGGAGATTTGTATGATAGAAAAGAATGATACTTGGAAGTTGGTTGATAAACCAAAAAACAGATATTTGATCAAGGTGAAGTGGGTTTATAGAACCAAACTTAATCCAGATAGCTCAGTTTATAAATACAAAGCAAGGCTTGTTGTGAAAGGTTACACGCAAGTTCTAGGTCTGGATTATGGAGACACGTTTGCACCTATTTCATGACATAATACAATAAGGCTGCTATTTGCTTTGGCAGCTTAGTCCAATTAGAAGTTGTATAATTTTGATGTGAAATCGGCATTCTTAAATGGACTGTTACGGGAGGAGATCTATGTTGATTAACTAGAAGGCTTTCAAGTTGCAGGAATGGAGGATAAAGTCTACCGACTTCATAAGGCATTGTATGGATTAAAGCAGGCTAAGATTGATGATCATCTCATTCATTGTGGCTTCACGAGAAGTGAAAATAACGCCACTTTATATGTGAAGAAGGCTAAAGGAGGAGATGTGTTTGTGGTGTCACTCTATGTTGATGATCTTCTCGTAACAGGAAGTAATAAAGCTATGGTGAATCAATTAATGCAAGAAATAGAGACCAAGTTTGAAATGTCAGATTTGGGTGAAATGAGTTACTTTCTGGAAATGGAAATTCATCAAGCTATTATTGGAATCTTCATTTCTAAGAAAAAATATGCATGGGATATTCTTAAAAGGTTCAAGATGGAGAGGTGCAAGTCTGTACCGACCCCACTGGTTCACAATGAAAAGATTTCGAAGTTTGAAGGAGGTGACAGGGTTGATCCAATGGTTTATAAAAGTCTGATTAGTAGTTTGTTATATTTGACAGTAGCAAGACCTGATCTCATCTTCGTAGCAAGTCTACCCTCAAGGTTTATGCAAGCTCCAAGTCAAGTTCATCTTGGTGTTGCTAAACGAACATTTTGGTGTAAAGGGGAAGAGCAAGGGTAACTGATGGGTTATTCAGATAGTGATTGGGCAGGAAGTGTTGATGATATGAAAAGCACTTCTAGATATGCTTTTACACTTGGTTCAAGCATGTTCTCATGGAATTCAAAGAAGCAAGAGGTGTTAGCTCAATCTTTCGTAGAAGTAGAATACATCACTAATGCTGGTGCAACTAATCAGGCTCTATGGTTAAGAAAGATTATACGTGATCAAGAGTAAAATCACATTGAAGCAACTGTCATTAAGGTTGAGGACAAGTCAACATTATCTATGGCCAAAAATCCAATGCAACATGGTCGTAGCAAGCATGTAAATGTGAAGTTTCACACTATCAGGCAAGTAGAGAAGGATGGTGAAGTTTAACTTGTTCATTGCAGCTCAGATTAGCAAATTGCAGATATCATGACCAAGGCTCTTCCGAAGGGAAAATTTGAAGTTCTAAGGGATAATTTGGGAGTATCCAAGAAAAATATCAAGGAGGAGTGTTATAAAATGAGATATTTCTAGATGGTTTTGTTTAATTGTTATTTTTTTTAATATTATGTTTAAGTAAGTAAAGGAAAGGTAGTCCTTGTTTTATGGAATATGTTTTGTAAGAAAGTCAATAGTGGTTGGATATGTATGGTCCTCAACTAACTTTGGAAAAACTTATGTTGATATATGTGTGTATGCCTTTTGAAATCTGAATATAAATGAAAATTACCTCTGCTGAACCTTATCTTTTTCTCTAATGTTTCAAATCCTAACAATTCCTGCACATATGAAGAAAAAGATAAAACCACCTCATTAGTGAATATATCTACATATTGAACTTCACGCAGTAGCAGTTGATCTGTGTGACTAAGAAGTTCATTATTTAAAATATCATTACTAATGAAAATGAAAGAGAAAATAAAGTAAACAAAAAAATGCACACCTTCCAATGTTATTTCTTCGTGACTTTTAAGTTGAGTATCCTCAAATTAAGAAATCAAAATGCAGTGTGTGACTTCGTGCAGACTCTGATGACAAAAACGAAAAGTATACAATTATGCAAGATTACCTATACAGGTCAAAGTCATCACCAAAACGAAGGCATCTAGTTCAAATGTTTTTGGTAAAGTGATGGATCGGTAAGGTGCATGAATAGCATCTTCCGGTAGATTGACATTTATAGATAAAAGTGTCGTTCTTATCCCATTTCTAATGCTTAACATTCTTTGAGAAAGTATTCAACTTGCTTTGAGTGCATTCGAACAACTTCAAGCGGAAGGTAGGATGGCAAATGGAGGGTTGGGTCAAATTTGAGCAGGTTGAAAATGAGTCAACATAATATGGGTAATAATTCAACCCAAAATTATTTCATATGGGTAAAAATTGATAGGGTAATTAATGGTTGGGTAAATACATGTTGACTAATATTTTGCCCATAATTTCATGAATAAATAGTACTATACTTTAGAATTCATATGGATAAAATATTTTACTCCTTTTTTGGATGAAAAATGTTGAAAACACTTTATTTTGTTTTATTGTATCATAAAACTAAATCTGACATCCGATGGGGGACCAAGTTCAAAATTTGGACGCGGCCCCGAAACATTACCTAGGACCCTTCTTCAAAATAAAGACCCCACCCAAACTCTAGACTCGGGACCTAAAGTTCGACTCCCGACTCCAACATCTGACTGGGGACCCGACATTCGAATCCAAATTTGACCCTATACCTGAATCGGAGCTCGATCTCGACACCCAATCCAATATTCAAATTCTTAATTGAAATTTTATCCCAAAACATGACCCCGACATCCAATTTGTATGACCGGTTGGGGTCCAAACCCGATGACTTATTTGGGACCTGACCTCAATTTTGACTCGAGAATTCAACCCCAATTTGAGATTCGGATCAGGACTTAATACCTAAATTGGGACTCGACTTTCAAACAGTGTTTAGATCGTGACTCTTGATTTGAGACCAAACTTTTCAAATTGGGATCTGACCCCGACACCCAATTTGGGACTGAACTTTCAAATCGGGATTTAACCCCGACACTCTGTCGTAACACCCGACCTCAACGGCAATTTCGAGACAGCATATGAAACATGATTCGATTCCAACTCCCAATTCGATACCCAACTTCCAAATCAAGATTTGACCCCGACATTTGATCCAACACCCGACTTATAATCAGAATTCGACCCTGACACCTAACCTCATAAATGGATCAGGGACCTAATCTGACACTAAATCTTAAACACAACTATGACACCTGACCCAAAAACCAACTTTTGAATCGAGACCTGACACTCGACATCGACGACTAATTCGATACCCAAACATGACGCCTGATTAGTATCTGACCTAAACTCTCGACTTGAAACCTAATTTGAAATCCACTCCAAGACCTGACTCGAGACCTAGTATCAACACATACCCGAGATTAGACCTTGAATCCTAACCTGTGGTCCGATATCCAAATCAAGATTTGATCATGATTTGACCTGATACTCAAGAGTTAGGTCTTGAATCAAGGTTAGGAGTTGGGTCTCGAAACAAGAATCAAGAGTCAATTTTTTTTATTAGTATCAAGAACTAGTACCCAAGAAACGATTTAAGGTGGAAAATTGAGGTGTGAGGCTTAAAAAAAGTTTGGAAAAATATATTCCTTACTTTTTTGAGATAGATCATTTTTCTTATATTTGAGAAAAATTGTCACGACCCAGACCATCGTGATTGACACCCACACTAACCCTCCGATGGGAGAACCACAACCCGACTAAACTACTTAACGAAAAACTAGGTATTTAAAGAAATGAAAGCAGGTTTAAATGCAGAAATTATATAGACTTCCCATAAACTCCAAAGGTTTTAACAAATAACTAACCAAACTAATGCGGAAGTTTAACCCTTAGAACCTGAAAGTCATTGTACCGAAACATCTAAATTCAACAAGTCTAAGGAAATAGGTACAACCCAAAACTAAGCATAAGAAACATCTAACAATAGTCTAAGTCTGAAGAGAATGGACTAAACAAAATGAAGGATTTCGTGGCAGCCTAATAGAACTGGCTCACCCTTGAAATCCGATCTGAGGTCTATCAATAGCCGCCTGAAGATGCCCTGTACTGAACAAAGAGCGAGCAAGTGCAGTATCAGTACACAATCATAGCATACTGGTAGGATCACGCGGCTATTCCAATAAACACAACATATATAAGCAGTCACAACATAGTAAACATGACATGTACAAAATATATATACACATTTGTTATCACTGTAGAGCAACATACAGTCTTCCAATATCAATCACCATTAGATTTGAACGTAATCATCACAAGTAGATACACAGTATAATTCAATTGTCCTCTCACGAAACCCAATTCAATGGTCATCTCATGGAACCCATACCCAAACTGCTGGTGTACCGGAACGTGACACCCAATCCTTATTAGTGTGCTGAACATGACACCCGATCCCATATATATGCTGAAACGTAGCACCCGATCCAAGTTAGTATGTCGAAATGTGACACCCAATCCAAGTTAGTGTGTCGAAACATGACACCCGATCCATTCAACACAACAACAATCACAATCACACTCATATGTACATTCTCATAATCATACAATCAAGTGTTAAATCTTGGCATGCATTTATTCATTCACTCTCATCTCATTAGGTTTGATCAATAATGTTTCATTCACATACATACATACATGCATTACAATGAAGCAATTACCAACATACATTACGCAAACAAGAAATCAAAACATCACCTACCTCAAAACCAAGCTTGAATCCCCCTAAGGCAATTGAATCTTCCCTTTCCGGATTCTTTCTGCTTGTTCTAGGTCTACAAACAACAATTTAATGCAAGGATCAATTAATTAAGGTATAATTACCCGGATTATAACAAAGCCAATAACCCAAGGCCAAACCCATGATCCTAAGGTGCAGTTGGGGCTTTTTACCACCATCCAATTTAGTCCAAAAACCCTCCCCCAATAATAAATAACCAAGAATCTAAGTTCTACAGATAGAAAAATGAATTAGGCGAGTAAAATCCTTACCACTAGCACCAAATTTTATGGAAAACTATCAACAAATCACCTGGGATTGTCTCTTAGCTCTCAAGAATGAAAATTGCAGAATAATAACGTTTTGGGGGTTTATTTCCGACTTAAGTCGCTACTGTCCCGCCGCAGTGGGACCCAACCCTTCACAACTGCCCCTCCCTGGCTGGAATAATCCCGCCCTAGCAGCTTGCACAGAAACAGTGAGTCAAATTAAGAGTTTCAAATCTCCATTCACAACACACTTTCATCCCATGACACTCAAAAGTTACCCGTTCACGCTAAGATCAGTTTCGAGAGTTCGACTAGCCCGAATTCGATTCTGTAAAGTCGTATGGGTACCTTAACGTCTTAGCTATCTACTCATGTAATTGAATCTATTATTAAATCTCTTATTAAATACCATGTTTCCCTACACCTCATTGACTCAGATTTCATCCAAACCTGGACTAGGCGAGGAATTCCCAAGTTACTACTCAAAAGTTTTTTGGCCCCAATTATTTTCCTATTGGCTTTTTCCCTAACGACGGAATCAAGTCATTACAATAGATACCAATTTACCCATCACTCGTCCTCGAGTGATCAACTAGGAAAGAGTGGATAAAGTAAGGGTAGAGTAGTATCTGAATCATCGAATTACTGGGATACTTGTCTCACATGTCCTTCTCGGTTTCCCAAGTATCTTCCTCAACAAGATGATGCTCCCTTTGAACTTTCACGAACTTTATCTCCTTGGTCCTCAGCTTTCGGACATCGCGATCAAGAATTGCAACTGGTTCTTCCTCATACTGAAGGTCTTTATTTAACAAAACTAAATCTAACTTTATGAAGTAATCTCCATCCCCAAACCAACCAATTGAATACCTACACATTCTCCCATACAATTCCTTAATAAAGCCATCTCAATACTCAAGTGATAATTATTGTTGTATGTAAACTTAACTAATCAACAAAAGTGATTCCCAATAAACACCTAAGTTGATCGTACACACATCTACAACATGTTATCAAGGACCTTGACACAATCATCTGAACAAATCCTTTAGCACTTAAGCATGATAAAATTCCAAATCAATACTCACTACAATTAGAAGTGAACCTGAACCAACCAACGCACACTCATAGTTCTTATCAAAATCTCCATTTCCCAACATAAATTTCCATGAGCTCAAGTTACAAATATTTGTTCTTTAGACATCCGATACTCATTGAGGGGTATATCCAAGCATACAAACCCTCTAACAACACTATTGAGATGCTAGATTTAGCTATTTATGATTGTAGATTACCCTTAAGAATAGTAGAATTGGACCTAATGGTCCCTACATTCAACCACACATAATCGTTACATGACCACGACGACAAGATGAATATTAAGATTGTCAGACAACCATAATTACACATGGTAGCTCTTCTATGAATTCTCATAAGCAAGGTGGTACATGTAGAACCACTGAAATACTTTAACAACTCCAACACAACGCCAAATATGTCATCTGAAATAACCAAGTCTTCCCAATCATCCCACTAAACCAAGAGAACATCGCAGGATTGATACCCCTAATACACCACTAGGGATCCACCCACAAAAGTGAAAACACATGTGATCATAGCTAGTGAAAAGTACTCACCACCGTGTACAAAATGAAATAGATGGTCACATAGGAATTTTACGGAATAACACTAAAGGTTTTCCTCTGAAGAGTCAATACTAGTCATTTCCATTGAATTGACTCCACATACTCTTCACATCATGCCACTGAAGTCCATACACTCAATACTAACAACCATCATGAACACTCCAACCATTTACCTTACTATAAACCAACACTTTAAAATAAAAACCTTTCTTAGGTACTTAACAATCAACAGTAATGAACTTTACGACTCAACCCAGGTGTAAGTCCTTTCAAATGCTCAACACCGGATACAATTGATCATTTCTCTCCTTGCCAATTCATACCTTGACAAATATATAACCACGAATGTAGACCTATAATGAAAATTTTGATTTGTAAATTCAACCGTATAACACAATCCCCTTATCTATCAACATTAGCTTGTACTTTGAAGATTTTTTTAAATTCATGGATCTTCGCTTATCATTGATCGCATCTCCATCGATCTTACAATATCCCTCCCTAAAAATTCAATCGTACTCATTACTAAACTCAAAAACAAAAACACTTATCATCACACTCGAGCTAATCTCTGTACACTCCTTTCTCACGCTTTCCCTATAGTTTTTAACCAATCTAATGGGCCTGTGACACTATTACCATAGCCACAGCAAAATACATGAAATCTCAAATCTTTGAACCCAATTATCTACCCCTCTGAAGATACTTCTTTAGCCCTCGCAATTAAATAAAATATTCTTTCTCTCGCCTCTCTCTAAAGGTTGTACTATATCCCACTATTGTTTTCTCCATTATGACTCTAGCCTTTTTAAACTCCATTCGAGTGGTGTCCCACCAATTCTTAAAACTTTCCATACAACCAGGTTACTCACCAAAAATTAGGAAACCACAACCTTCGATATTCGCAAGTCATAATTACTATACAAAATTCGCTTAACCAACAACCTTATTATATAGTTGCATCCTATCAAAATCCATCACAAAATCTTATTATCATTACGCTCAGTTAGCCTTAACTATCACTACGAAGTCAACCTTTTAATCAACATGGCACCTCAAACTCAGGTATACTCATCAAATTCAAAGGACCAACCCAATTTGTATACGCACTTTCTTACTAAAATCTTTAATTTCATTCACCCAAGTATACTCAATGGAACTTTCTTTATCCATACCCCACCAGTTTATGACCTTAGTTGGCTTAGGCTTGTACACCTCTTCCCACTCTAACCTTTCCCTACCGGGGATCTCTAGATCACAGATTTGGCATTACAATTTAACACAACATAATAGGGGGACAACCAAGTCATGCCTAAGATTATATCAAAGAGTCATATCCAAAATAACCAAATCAGCCCCAAGTCTGAAAACCCATAAACAAAATAGGGCAAGCACGATACACATCGGTGACTATGACTGACTCTCCAACTGGGGTAGAAACATGGATAAGGGCATCAAGTACATCATAAACCGCATCAAATCCCAAGGCAATTTGAATTGACACATATGAATAAGTAGAACCCGGATCAAACAAAATAGTAGCCATCCGGGCACAAACAAGAGTAGTACCTATGACCACTGCATTAGACACCTGAGCCTCGGTCTTGCCCGCAAAAGCATAAAAATGAGCCCTGTCATCTTAACGGGCAACCTCCTTGCTTAGCGGCACTGCTCCCCTACCTACATTACCATTTCTCTGGCCTCCATGGCCTTGCCGATTTCCCCCTCATATGCCTAGGTTCTCAACAATTTTAACACACTTAATAACTTAACCAAGTAAGCATCGCTGCTATTGTAGTAATCATATCATGACCTTCTTTGATATACACTCAATCTAGGAAATCACTGTAGAGATTCTAACTTCAATTGTCACAACATAATTTCATCATTTACTAAGCAACCCATATATGTTATGACAACAATACTAAATGCATTTTCCAAAGTAATGGTGTTCATAATCCATTTGTCTCTTACAAAACTTCTTGAATGTTGTCACCTATAAGCTCGAATCTGTAAATCTGACCTTAATCACTTCACAAAGCGACGAATTTGATCTATGTTCAGGAACTCATCTCTCCTAATATCCCTCAAAGTTCAAGGTATATACTTCTCCATACAGATAGCTATCAAATATTTCCCTTACTCGTCTTTTGAAAGCCGTCATCCTAGATTTTCTTTTCGTATGCCGGGGAAAGTACCTCACCCCCACCTTTCTACATTTATTATTATATAGAATTTCCTCAGGTCTCTATAAAATAGAATGAAAAGCCTGGGTGGAAGCACAAACAAAAGGAGAGATAAAAAGTCAAAAAGAAAGGGGGAAAAGTCATGAGTATTTCCTTTATTAGTCGACACTCAACATTAGATCACCACCACATTTTTGTGTGTCCCTTGAAGTGGTATGTCACAAACTCAACCCCAAACCTCTCCAATATATTCATCTTATAAAGCAACTCATGACAGTCAACAAGGAAGTCCTAAACATCTTCACATTTTGTACCCATGAAGAATGAGACTTTCAACCTTAAAAACATAATAAAAACCTTGTGTTTGTCTCTAGTCATTACATGCCCACAGTGAGTCAGGGAAACATACTTATTTCCAAGTACACATTTTCTATTGCTAGTGTTGTTGTTTCCACCTTTACAAATCAATTACAACCAGATGCGACATAGAGTGAAGAAATTTAGATACCAATTTGTATCACCTAGATACCAATTAGTTCAAGTCATAGTACGAAAGGAGTAGAAAGAAATGAGTTTTTCCTAAAGTCCTATAGCCTTCGGAAGAGAAGTAAAGATGTCTCTGTATCGTTCCGCATGACTCTACTAGACTGGTTTTGGTACAATGCGATCAACTAACCTAGGACTTTGATACCAACTTTCTCACGATCCAGACCATCGTGACTGTCACCCACACTAACCCTCCGGTGGGAGAAATGTAACATCTTACTATTTGAAAGTACTAGAAAGAGTGAGTTTTGGAAATAATAAAAATCTAGAAAATTGGTTAAGTTAAGTTAGGTTTGAGTTTTTTGTCAACTTCAAATAACCATAACTCCTAGCTCAGGATCATTTAGGTGTGTTTCCAGATATTTTAGGAAAGATCTTGGAATAATATTTCTAACGCCGCTGAGTTTGCGTGATTCCGAGTTTGTATGAGTGAGTTATGCCCATTGGAAATTGGGTTGTTCAAATAAGGAAAGTCCAATCCGGATTTTAGAAGGGCATTATGGTCTTTTCACCACCCAATTAATTTATTTCATTTTTGGTAATTAAGTTAGGTTCTAATCATAATAGGACCAATTTAGAAAGTTGAAGATCACACTAGGGCATGAACAAAAGAGGAGAAAGGAGAAGAAAAGTTCAAACTTCGTCGATTTCTTGGAGATTTTCGTGTGGATTTCGCCATGGATTTAATCCTACAAGGTATGTGAGTCTTTCATAGCATTAAGTTCATTCACCCTCGCTCCAATCACATTTATTTCAGTGTAGTTCGTTCTAGAAAGTTGAAAGTTGATGAATCTTGAATTGTGTTCTTGAATTTGTTTATCGTTCTTGAATTGGGCTGAATTGAGAAGTTTGTGAGATCTTTACGTCGAGTTTTAGAGTTGTTTTGAATTAGGTTCATGGGTACATATGTTGGGTAGCTGAATCTAAAGAAAAATTGAGAAGAATAGTCGAGTTTAGGTTAATTGAGACTAGAAAACAAAATAAGGAAAAAGTTGGGTGAATCTGGGCAATAGGACCGCGCAGCAGACCTGCTCCTCAGATTTGAGAAAATTCTCTTCCCGGAGTGGGGCGGTCATGGACCGTTCTGCCTCAAAAGTTATTTTCATGAACAAAAATTTAAATACATCTCTGCGTCGCGGAACTGTTCTCAGATAGTGATTTTTGATATTTTCTATTGTTTAGCGATCTAAAATCATTCCTAAACATCATGAGATCTTTCCTATCACAAATCACAATCCTTGAATCCATAATTCAATTCAAGGAAAATTAAGAGTCAAGTCAAGAGAAGTTAAGATCCAAGTCAAGAGAAGTTAAGAGTCAAGTCAAGAGAAGTTCTTAGAGTTTTCCAAAAGTCTTTTACAAACGTTTTAACTTTGTTTTAAGACTTGAGTTTTGAGTTGAGTAAAGTTTGAAGTTCATTTCTTCAAAAGAGTATATCAGGACTATGTATTCCCAAAGAGTACATCTTTCCATATTTAAACAAGAAAGGAAACTAAGATTTCCAAAAGAGCCTTTGAGCTAGTTTGCAGTAAAGAGTAAGAGTAAAGTTCATTTTTCAAAGAATATACAGAAACTAAGTATTCCCAAGAGTTAAAATGTTTTCACATTTGAGCAAGAAAGTAAACTGAGATTTCCAAGAGAGCTTTTAATCTAAGTTTTTGAGTAATTATCTCAAACCAAAGAAAGAGTTTTGTTTTTACAAATATATGAGCTAAGTTTATTTTGGGAGTAGTATTGAGCACCGATATGAGGACGAGCTTGAGTTCAGCTAACTCACGTCTCCATAAACCATGTAGCCATCATAGGTAGTAAAGGATCATGCTTTTTAGATGACTCCTTAATATTTAGCATAGACTAGTGGATCCACTTCGTTAAGGCATTCTATATGACGACAAAGTATAGGACAGTTTTGGCAGCATGGGCAAGACGTTGTATCTCCACTTAGGCTTAGAGTGGTGGTTGTCGGTTAGAGAAACTCCCACATAAACTATATTAGTTTATTATATAAGTAAAGTTGAGTTTGTTATTACATTTTATTTTACAAACTAAGTTATTTTCTATTGTTTTAAAGGCTTTCTATATATTGCATGTGTTTTATTGTTTTATATTGAGTTAAGTTATTCAGAGTAAAGCCAAGGTAAGTGTTTTTTTTTCAGATTCTTTTCAAGCTTAAGTTATGCTTAGCATTCTAACACGCATACTCGTACATTCAATGTATTGATACCAGTTGACCTGCATCTTATTATGATGCAGATGCAGGTAACCAGGATCAGCATCCAGCACCTCGTTAAACCAGTTGAGCACTCAGAGTCAGTTGGTGAGCCTCCTAGATTTTTTGAGGATCCATTTTTTTGCTTTCAGTATTTTAGTTCATTAGGATGTTGTGGGTCTTGTCCCGACGTCCATCTCAGTTGTGTAGAGGCTTCATAGATAGAGTTAGTGATGTTAGTTCATGAGTCTTTACTTTTCCTTTTCAGTTAAGTTGAGACTTGAGTTGCCACTTTAGCAGTGAATATTATTTATTACATTCTAAGTTATTTATTGAACAGTTTAGTTTTTCTTTTAAAGTATATTTATCTTGAGTAAAGTCTTCCACTGAGTAAGTAAGTCAGGACAAGGGTTCGCTTAGGCCCAGCAATGGTTCTCGAGTGCCAGTCCCGCCCAGGGTGTAGGTTTAGTTCGTGACAAACTTGGTATCAGAGCACAGAGTTCAAGACTCCTAGGGAGTCTATGAAGCCGTGCTGTAGAGTCCTAGTTATCGGTGTGAAGTGCACCACATCTATAATTAGGAGGCTGCAACACTTAGGAATGTTCTCATTTCTTTCACATTCATTTCGTGCGATAGAGTTAATCTCTATAAAGTTTCTTCCAATTCGTGCTTGCGCATGTCTTTCAAATCATGCCTCCATAAAGAGCTGTCAGAGGTCATCCAGCTAGATGAAATGTTGAACCACAAGAAGAAAGGGTACCTAATGCACTAGAAGTGCAACCCCAAGGAGAGGTCACCAATGCTGAGTTCTGTGAGGCCATTCGGATGTTGAGCCAAGTTGTGACCAAACAAACTGGGCAACAGAGAGAGAATCATCATAAAGTGGCTGATACTTCTAGATTTCATGAGTTCTTAAGGATGAATCCTCCAAGTTTCACAGATTCAAGTGTCAGATTTAGACCTAAGAGGGAGATGGCGAGATGAGAAATCAAGTCAAGTGTTTGAGAATAAGATAGTAATGAGTCCCAAAAAGTATGGGAGATATCTTTTCAGAAGTCATTTAGTAGTGAAGGGATGTTAAAAGGAGAAGGCTAATGATCCATGTGCAACAAGTTGAGGAGGACAAGTTGAGGGATAGAGAAGAGTTTAAGAATAAGAGGGCTAAGACATCAGGGAATGAGTCCGAGCAGCAATAGAGTAGTGTGAACCGGTCTTCTTTCCAACATAAGAAAAAGAAACCTGCTTCATCATCTACTAGTGCACCTGCACCCAGAAACAAATGTGAGTACAATAGTCAGAATTCTAGAATTTCAGAGCTAGACCTGAACAGTCACAAGGTAGTATGGCACAAGGGGTACTAAGATTCCTGCATGTTCTAAGTGTGGTAGAACCCACTCATGTAAGTGTCGCAATGGCTCCACAGGCTGTTTCAAGTGTGGACAAGAGGGCAACTTCATGAAAGAGTGCCCTAAGAACAACCAAGAAAATGGAAATCAGGGCAACATAGCCCAATCTTCATCAGTTGCTCCACCAGACAGAGCTGTGTCTAGAGGAGCTACTTCAGGGGCAGGCGAAAGAGGAAACCGTCTTTATGTGATCACTAGTCGCCAAGAGCAAGATGATTCTCCAGATGCTGTCACTGGTATGATCCAAGTCTTTAACTTTGATATTGATGCTTTGCTAGATCCAGGAGATAGTTTATCTTCTGTAACTCAATATGTTATGATGAACTTTAATATTCTTCCTGAGAAACTTAGTGAACCCTTCGGTGTTTCTACACCTATTGGTGAGTCTATTCTAGTAGAGAGAGTCTATCGTGATTGTCCCATTTTCGTCAATCACAAGAGCAACATGGCTGATTTAGTTGAGTTAGACATGGTAGATTTTGATGTCATTCTTGGTATGGACCGGCTTAATACATGTTATGCCTCAGTTGATTGTATAACTTGAGTTGTCAAGTTCCAGTTCCAAATGAGGCAGTCTTAGAGTGGAAAAGCAGTTCAGCAGTGCCTAAGGGTCATTTTATTTCGTACCTAAAGGTAAGAAAGTTAGTTTCCAAAGGTTGTGTCTATCACTTATTCTAAGTTAATGACTCTAGTGTTGAGATACCTCATATTCAGTCAGTTTCTGTAGTAAGAGAGTTTCCATAAGTCTTTCATGATGATCTTCCCAAAGTCCCTCCTGAGAGAAAAATAGAATTCGATATAGACATTCTTTCAGATACTCATCCTATATCTATTCCTCCATATAGAATGGCACCAGCAGAGTTGAAAGAGCTTAAAGAGCAGTTGAGAGATCTCCTAGAGAAAGGTTTCATTCTACCAAGTGTCTCACCTTGGGGCTCTCCGGTATTATTTGTGAGAAAGAAAGATGGTTCCCTTAGGATGTGTATATATTACCGTCAATTGAACAAGGTTACCATCAAGAACAAGTATCCGTTTTCAAGAATTGATGATCTTTTCAATCAGCTTCAGGGTACTTCTTATTTTTCTAAGATACACCTCAGATCTGGCAACCATCAGTTAAAAGTAAGGAAATATTCCCAAGATAGCATTCAGGACCTCTTATGGTCACTATGAGTTTTTGGTCATGTCGTTCGGTTTGACCAATACACCTGCAACGTTTATGGACCTTGTCAATGGAGTTTTCAAACCTTATTTAGATATGTTTGTTATCGTCTTCATTGATGACATACTAATCTATTCAAGGAATGAAGAAGATTATGCTAGCCATCTCAGAATAGTTTTTCAGACTTTGAAAGATAAGAAGTTATATGCTAAGTTCTCTAAATGAGAGTTTTGGCTTGATTTTGTGGCATTCTTGGGCCACATAGTTTTCGGTGGCGGAATTAGAATTAATACCCAAAAGATAGAGACAGTGTAGAATTGGCCTAGACCCACATCTCTAATCGATATTCGGAGTTTCTTGGGTTTGGCTAGCTATTATAGAAGGTTCATAGAGGGGTTCTCATATATTTCATCCCCTTTGACCAATTTGACTCAGAAGACAACTAAGTTTCAATGGTTTCAAGTTTGTGAGAAAAGCTTTCAGGAATTGAAAAAAAAAAAGGTTAACTACTGCCCAGTATTGACCTTACCAGAAGGTACTCAAGGTTTTGTTGTGTATTGTGATGCATCTAGAGTTCGTTTGGGTTGTGTTTTGATGCAAAATGGCAAGGTTATAGCTTATGCCTCCAAACAGTTGAAAGATCATGAGAAGAATTACCCAACCCATGACTTAGATTTGGCTACTGTGGTATTTGCTTTGAAAATATGGAAGCATTATCTTTGTGGTGTTCATGTGGATGTGTTCACCGATCACAAGAGTCTTCAGTATGTGTTTAGTCAGAAAGAGCTTAATCCCAGATAAAGGAGGTGGTTAGAATTACTCAAGGATTATGACATGAGTATTCTTTATCACCCAGGTAAGGCTAATGTTGTTGCTGATCCCTTGAGCAGGTTGCCTATGAGTAGTACCGCCCATTTAGAGGAAGATAAGAAAGAGCTAGCAAGAGATGTGCATAGACTTGCACGATTGGGAGTTCGATTTAATGAATTCCACAGAAGGAAGAGTAGTGGAGATGAATGGGGTTGAATGATCATTAGTGTCAGAAGTGAAAGAAAAGCAAGACCAAGATCCTATTTTGCTTGAATTAAAGGCAAGTGTTCATAAGCAAAAACTGATGGCTTTTGAACAAGGGAGAGGTATCAAGGTAGATTGTGTGATTGATTTCAAAGGTAATTGGGATGATCACCTACCTCTCGTTGAGTTCGCTTACAACAATAGTTACCATTCTAGCATCCAAATGGCTCCTTATGAAGCTATTTATGGGAGAAGATGCAGATCTCCTATTGGATGGTTTGAAGTTGGTGAAGCTGGGTTGATAGGACCAGACTTAGTTCATCAAGCTATGGAGAAAGTGAAAGTGATTCAAGGAAGGTTGAAAACAGCGCAGAGTAGTCAGAAATCCTACACTTATGTTAGGAGAAGGGAGTTAGAGTTCGAAGTAGATGATTGGGTTTACTTGAAAGTTTCACCCATGAAGGGTGTTATGAGATTTGGAAAGAAAGAGAAGCTTAGTGTTATGAGATTTGGTAAGAAAGAGAAGCTTAGTCCCCAGTATATTGGTCCTTACCACATATCCATAAGGGTTGGTAATGTAGCTTATGCATTAGAGCTACCATAAAAGATAGCAGCAGTTCATATGGTATTTCGTATTTCCATATTGAAGAAGTGCATGGGAGATCCTTCTCTTATAATACCAACTGAAGATATTGGTATCAAGGATAGCTTATCTTATGAAGAGATTCCGGTTCAGATTCTAGATCGCCAAGTTCGCAAGTTGAGGACTAAGGAAGTAGCATCAGTCAAAGTTCTTTGGAGGAACCATTTTGTTAAGGAAGCTACTTAGGAAGCTGAGGAAGATATGAAGAAGAGATATACACATATCTTTAAAACCGGAGAAATTTCAGACCAAGGTACTAATTCTCTTCTTAGTACTCTTTAATTTATAAGTTAGCGTGTTGTAATTGCATTGCTTGATGGTGTTTGAGTTGAATGTTACATGTTACACCCTTAGCCTGGTAAGAGTAATCTCATTCGAGGATAAATGTTCCCAAGGGGGAGATATTATAACATCTCGCTATTTGAAAGAGCTAGAAAGAGCTAGAATTAGAAAGAGTGACTTTTGGAAATAATAAAAATCAGGAAAATTGGTTAAGTTAGGTCTGAGTTTTTGGTCAACTTCAAATGACCATAACTCCTAGGTCAAGATGATTTAGGTGTGTTTCTAGATATCGTAGGAAATATCTTGGAATAATCTTTCCAACGCCACCGAGTTTGCGCGATTTTGAGTTCGTATGAGTAACTTATGCCCATTGAAAGTTGGGTTGTTCAAATAAGGAAAGTCCAATCCGGATTTTAGAAGGGCATTATGATCTTTTCACCACCCAATTAATTTATTTCATTTTTAGTAATTAAGTTAGGTTCTAATCATAATAAGACCAGTTTAGAAAAGTTGAAGATCACGCTAGGGCATGGAGAAAAGAGGAGAAAGGAGAAGAAAAGTTCAAACTTCGTCGATTTCTTGGAGATTTTCGTGTGGATTTCGCCATGGATTTAATCCTACAAGGTATGTGAGTCTTTCATAGCATTAAGTTCATTCACCCTCGCTCCAATCACATTTATTTCAGTGCAGTTCGTTCTAGAAAGTTGAAAGTTGATGAATCTTGAATGGTGTTCTTGAATTTGTTTTTTCGTTCTTGAATTGGGCTGAATTGAGAAGTTTCTGACATCTTTAGGTCGAGTTTTAGAGTTGTTTTGAGTTAGTTTCATGGGTACATATGATGGGTATCTGAATCTAAAGAAAGATTGAGAAGAATAGTCGAGTTTAGGTGAAATGGGACTGGAAAACAAAAGAAGGAAAAAGCCGTGCGAATCTGGGTAGTTGGGCCGCATCGTGGACCTGTTACTCAGATTTGAGAAAAATCTCTTCGCGTCATGGAGTGGTCACGGACCGTTCTGCCTCAAAAGTTATTTTCGCGACCAAACATTTAAATACATCTCCGCGTCGCGGACCTGTTCTCAAACAGTGATTTTTTGTTATTTTCTCATCTTTAGCTATCTAAAATCATTCCTAAACATCATGATATATTTCCTATCACAAATCACAATCCTTGAATCCATAATTCAATTCAAGGAAAGTTAAAAGTCAAGTCAAGAGAAGTTAAGATCCAGGTCAAGAGAAGTGAAAAGTCAAGTCAAGAGAAGTTTTTAGAGTTTTCCAAAGGTCTTTTACAAACGTTTTAACTTTGTTTTAAGACTTGAGTTTTGAGTTGAGTAAAGAGTAAAGTTTGAAGTTCATTTCTTCAAAAGAGTATATCGGGACTATGTATTCCCAAAGAGTAAATGTTTTCACATTTAAACAAGAAAGGAAATTGAGATTTCCAAAAAAGCATTTGAGCTAGTCTTCAGTAAAGAGTAAGAGTAAAGTTCATTCTTCAAAGATTATACGGGGAACTAAGTATTCCCAAGAGTTAAAATGTTTTCACATTTGAGCAAGAAAGGAAACTGAGATTTCCAAGACAGTTTGTAATCTAAGTTTTTGAGTAATTATCTCAAACCAAAGAAAGAGTTTTGTTTTTACAAACTTATGAGGTAAGTATATTTTGAGAGTAGTATTGAGCATCGATATGGGGACGAGCTTGAATTTAGATAACTCACGTCTGTATAAACCTTGTAGACTTTATGGGTAGTAAATGATCATGCTTTTTAGATGACTCCTTAAGATGCTTTTAGCCTAGACTAGTGGATCCAGTTAGTTAAGGCGTTCTATATGACGGCAAAGTATAGGACAGTTCTGGCAGCGTAGGCAAGACATTGTATCACCACTTAGACTCAGAGTGGTGGTTGTCAGTTAGATAAACTCCCACAAAAACTACATTACTTTATTATATGAGTAAAGTTGAGTTTGTTATTGCATTTTCTTTAACGAACTAATTTGTTTTGTACTATTTTAAAGGCTTTCTATATATTGCATGTGTTTTTTACTTTATGTTGAGTTAAGTTATTCAGGAGTTGAGTAAATCCCAGGTAAGTGTTTCATTCAGATTCTTTTCAAGCTTAAGTTATGTTTAGCACTCCAACTCACATACTCACACATTCAATGTATTGATGCCAGTTGGCCTGCAACTTATTATGATGCAGATGTAGGTAACCAGGATTAGCATCCAGCGCCTCGTTGATCCAGTTAAGCACTCAGAGTCAGTTGGTGAGCATCCTAGCTTTCCGAAGGATCCTTTTTATTGCTTTCAGTATTTTAGTTCATTAGGATGTCATGGGTCTTGTCCCGACGTCCATCTCAATTATTTAAAGGCTTCATAGACAAAGTTAGTGATGTTAGTTCATGAGTTGTTACTTTCCCTTTTCAGTTAAGTTGAGACTTGAGTTGCCACTTTGGCAGTAAATGTTAGTTTTTACATTCTAAGTTATTTATTAAGCAGTATAGCTTTTCTTTCAAAGTAGATTTATCTTGTGTAAAGTATTCCACTGAGTAAGTAAGCCAGGCCAAGGGTTCATGTGGGGCCAGCAATGGTTCTCGTGTGCCAATCCCACCTAGGGTGTAGGCTCGGGGCGTGACAAAAACCATTACTACAACCCAACTAAACAACTTAATGAAAAAATATGTATTAAAGATACGGAAGCAGGTTTACATGCGGAAATTATATAGAGTTCCCATAAACTCCAAAGGTTTTAACAAATAACTAACCAAACTAATGCGGAAGTTTAACCCTTAGAACCTGAAAGTCATTGTACCAAAACATCTAAATTCAACAAGTCAAAGGAAATAGGTACACCCCAAAACTAAGCATAAGAGACATCTAGCAATACTCTGAGTCTGAAGAGAATGGATTAAGCAAAATGAAGGATTTCGTGGCAGCCTGAAAGAAATGGCTCACCCTTGAAATCCGGTCTCAATCCCTGATCTCCTAGCTGAGGTCTATCAATAGCCGCCTGAAAATGCCCTTTACTCAATAAAGAACTAGCATGTACAGTATCAGTACACAACCACAGTGTACTAGTAGGATCACGTGGCTATTTCAGTAAGCACAACATATATAAGCAGTCACAACATAGTAAACATAACATGTACAAAATATATATACATATTAGTTATCATTTTAGAGCAACATACGGTCTTTCAATATCAATCACCTTTAGATATGAACATAATCATTGCAAGTAGATACACAGCACAATTCAATGGTCCTCTCACGAAACCCAATTCATTGGTCCTCTCATGGAACCCATACCCAAACTGTTAGTGTGCTGGAACGTGACACCCGATCCCAAATAATGTTTTGGACGTGACACCCGATCCCATATATGCATCGAAACGTGGCACTCGATCCAAGTTAGTGTGTCGGAATGTGACAACTGATCCCAGTAAGTGTGTCAGAACGTGGCACCTGATCCGTTCAACACAACCACAATCACAATAACACCCATATGTACATTCTCATAATCATACAATCAAGTGTTAAATCATGGCATACATTTATTCATTCACACTCATCTCATTAGGTTTGATCAACGATGTTTCATTCACATACAAACATGCATTACAATGAAGCAATTACCAACATACATTATGCAAACAAGAAATCAAACCATCACCTACCTCGAAACAAAGCTTGAATCACCCAAAGGCATTTGAATCTTCCCTTTTCGGATTCTTTCCGCTTGTTTTAGGTCTACAAACAACAATTTAATGCAAGGATCAATTAATTAAGGTCTAATTACCCGAACTATAACAAACTCAATGAACCAAGACCAAACCCATGATCCTAAGGTGTAGGTAGGACTTTTTCCCACCATCCAATTCTGTCCAAACACCCTCCCCCAATAATAAACAACCAAGTATCTAAGGTCTACGGATCGAAAAACGGATTAGGGGAGTAAAATCCTTACCTTTAGTACCAAATTTCGTGGAAAACTATCAAGAAATCGCCTGGGGTCATCTCTTACCTCTCAAGAATGAAAATTGTAGAAGAATAACATTTTTTGGGTTTATTTTCAAATGAGATCGCGACTGTCCCGCCATAACGGGACCCAACCAGCCACAGCGGCCCCTCCCTGGCAAGAATAATCCCGCCCTAACGGCTTACACGGAAACAATGAGTCAAATTAAGAGTTTCAAACCCCCATTTCACAACATACTTTCATCCCATGACACTCAGAAACTACTCGTTCACGAGTTCCACTTGCCCGAATTCAATTCCGTAAAGTCGTACAGGTTCCTTAATGTCTTAGCTATCTACTCATGTAATTGAATCCATTATTAAATCTCTTATTAAATACCAGATTTCTCTAGACCTCATTGACTCAGATTTCGTCCAAATTTGGACTAGGCTAGGAATTCCCAAGTTACTACTCAAAAGTTTTCTGGCCCCAATTCTTTCCCCATTGGCTTTTCCCTAATGACGGAATCAAGTCGTTACAAAAATAAGCCGATTTGGAAAATATTTTACTTATATTTTACCCATAGTTTACCCATAACAATCCATATTTTCATGGGTTTATGAGTATAAACCCAAACCTGCACTAGCTGATTAAATTAATTTAGAAAATAAAGAATAGAGATGGGGTTTAAAGAGATAGACAACCTAGGAGAAAAATAATGTATATTAATAGAAGCATGTTTATAAGCAAACATCTACAAACACTATGAACGAAAAATATTTAAAAGAAAAGAGAGAGGAAAAAGATAAATGCACCAATTGTTATTTGTGACCAACAGGGAGCTTCAATACAATAATTGGCTAAGCCAAAACTTAATAAGAAATCATAAATATTTTTAATACATGATTTTTGAACTTTTTAAGAAGCAAAACTAATAATATACTTTTCTGAATTAATATATTAAAATATTTCTCATGAGGGGCAAACAAAAAAAATTAGAAAAATTGAGTTTAAAATAGTATATAAAACTTTCACAAATAGGAAAATAAGAAAAACAAATGTACATGAACAAGAAAAAATAGAATCAACGAGGTAGGTATATGAACAACTTAATTAGAGATCAAACTTAAATTAATTTTCTCACTCAACTTCATTTATAAAGGTTCACTTATTTGAATAGCCTTAAATAAAATATGAAACAAATGAAACAATTTATTTATAATAATTGAAAATCATAGATTTATAGAATTAAATATCATTTTCAAGTTTTTTAAATAAAAAATGTAATATTCTTGTATAGTGACTTACTAATGCATTAAATATTTTTTATCAAGTTCTTATTTCAATATCTAAAATTCTAATTAATTCTAGTTTTCAACAAAAGTCTTATAATTACTAGAATATAACCACTATCCGTATTATACAATTGATACTTAAAAAAATAATTATTTCTTGATATAAACGTGACATTAGAAATATAGTAAATTTTCTTTTCAACTTTATAATTTTTTGGTTAAATACCTAAACTTTGTTTGATATTTCAAAACTTTGAATTAAACTTTTGGAATGTCCTTTAAATAATGAATATGTTCTTCGGAATTTTATAACAGAACAAAAAAAAGTTAAACACTAACAATTAATAAATGTTAACTTTTAATTGAGAGTTATTTTACTTCTAAATAATACTGTAGGTAATTTACTTTAAAAGGTTATTTTTATAATTTAACTTTTAACTTGAGGTCTTTCTTCTTATTAAATAAGTATTATGATTACATTATATATCATTAATAATAATAATAATAATACTAATAATAATAATAATAATAATAATAATTATTATTATTATTATTATTATTATTATTATTATTATTATTATTATTATTATTATTATTATTATTATTATATGATTTAGTTTTTAAAAGGGAAAAATATCTAACTATTTTCTTTGGACATTTTCGTCTTTAACCTTGTGTTATAAGGTTATTTTTATAATTTAACTTTTAACTTGAGGTCTTTCTTCTTATAAAATAAGTATTATGATTACATTTTATACTATTATTATTAATAAAGTGTGTGTGCGAGCACGCGTGTGTGTGTGCACGCGTGTGTGCGTGCATGCACGCGTGCGTACGTGTGCACGTGTGTGAGAGAGAGATTACATTGTATATCATTATTATTAATAAATTGTGTGTGTGCGTGTGCGATTACATTGTATATCATTATTATTAATAAATATTGTGTGTGTGTGCGTGTGTGCGTGTGTGCGTGTGTGCGTGTGTGCGTGTGTGCGTGTGTGCGTGTGCGCGTGTGCGCGTGTGTGCATAGGTGTACGTGTGTGCGTGTGTGTGTGATTACATTGTATATCATTATTATTAATAAATGGTGTGTGCCCGTGTGTGTGCGCGTTTATGTGTGCGTGTGTGTGGCGTGTGTGCGTGTGTGTGAGAGATTACCTTATATATCATTATTATTAATAAATTGTGTGTGTTTGTTTGTGTGTGCGCGCCCGCACGTGTGTGCGTGTGTGTGTGCCCGTGTGCATATTTGTGTGTGTGTGTGATTACTTATACATCATTATTATTAATAAATTATGTGTGTTTGTGTGTGTACGTCTTTGCGTGTGTGTGTGTGTGAATGTCCGTGTGCATGCGTGTGTGGGTTTGTACGTGTGTGTGTGCGCACGCGCGTATGCGTGCATGTGTGTGCATGTGTGCGTGTGTGTGGCCTTTATTTTTTTTCTCTTATTAAATATTCACAAGAGATTATCCTTGATTTTATATGGCTGTTTGATATTAATATTATTAAAGTACTTTGTTTCTATATGTTCATCCATAACAATCATTCAAGCTGATAAAAAAAAGTGTTCCATTCAATTTGATTGATACATTTTAAAATCAATTTAATGATAGACTTGATTCGTCTCCTTTTTAAGTTCAATGTATAATGACGATATTAAAAATATATAGATAGACATTTCAGATTATTAAATATAAATGTAAGAATAAGAGAATGGATTTAATCAAGTTCATAAGATAAGCAAACTTATGTTTTCCTTTTTAAAAATTTTTAGTAGAGTTTCAATGAAAATAGAACTTTAATAAAGATTAGGGTTCATAGAATACCGTAGATTTAAGAGCTACACACTCTAGACTTTGATCTTCAATCCCTTAGGGATAAACCTCGACAACCTAAAAAAAGTCTCTGTAAATCAGTTCATCAAAGAAAAAAGGGAAGGCAAAAGAAAAGAGGAGATATATCAGGTAACACTAAAGATGATAGACAAAGCTTCAACTATCTAACCAAGGGATCGAGCCTGAAAATGACCCAGAAGAGGAGCCTGAATTATTGTGAGTTCCTCCTACCACACACCAATATCTTGCTGCCGAGGAGGCGGATTATGAGAGAGGGTACCGAGTACTCCCTTACACTTGATATATATATATAGGTTAGTTTTAGGAAACCTAAGGGCTTTTTGGTGTGTTGGATTGGTCCTGTGGCCATTTTGTTATCTTTGTTTTTTCTTGGATCATTTATTAAATTGGTCTTAGGGCATTAAAAACATTTAAAACAATAACGTAAAATAGAAAACTACTCGATTAAAAAGTTAATTTTGTAACAGAGTCCGAATCTAAAATCTCTAATTAAGGATGATACTTATTACTCACTAACAAATGTAACAGTACTGGGTTCACATGAATGATGTAACTTTTGAAGCATAAATTTAACACACAAGCAAAGCCAAAACATAATGAAAAAAATAAATTGGAACATATCTTTTGTAATTACCCTCCACGTTGCATTCTTTTCTACTTTTAAAGTTTTTCTATAGCGAGTGACAAGTGGCAAATTTGCACTCATTTGAGGCTTTTTAGTTCAACAATTAGTGTCCTCAATGCCTAATTATGTCCTATTTTGATGATAGCTTGATGATTTACAGGTACAAAGGCTAAAGGACAAGGCAAGGATGAATGAGTGAGAAAAGAGGCCAAAAGCACTGAAAAGAGTAGAAATCCCCAAACGGGTGATCACCTAAACAAAAGGGTGAATCGCCCAATGGGTTGAATATCACCGAAGTTGATAGTATTTGATTTCCAATATCAAGGTAGATTAGCGAAGAGAGGTCACATCATAGATTCGCCTAATTAATAAAGGCGAAGCCAAACTCATCGCCAAAAGTGATAAACAACTGAGTAAAATGAAGGCTAAAGAGGGCTACGTCCTAAGTTGGCTATTCAAACAATCCAATGCTTTGAAAAGGATTTTGGGTGAGAAGTTAGGGACAATTTAGCTCAAGGGGTTTTGATATAGTTGTCAACAAGTGATTTAGGCTCAAATGGTGCCAAAATGGATGCACGCACTTATAAGGTAGTCACAAAGGATATGGAAGTTTGGGTTCCCTCTAAAAATTTCTACCCAAGATCATTCCTTACACTTACCAACAAGGCAAATTCTAGGATTTCACAAGCATGCTTTTAAGTAAAACCTCACCACACATGACACTTCAAACATAATCATTTATCACAGCCCGAAAAGATCAAAAGGTTACGTGCAATGTTCATTGAAAAGCTCATATCAAAACACAACTAGTCAACACAAGATTCAAAAAGATTGCTCAAAAGTACAACCACATCGATTTCTTTCTTGCTATGCAAACACTATACACCATGCTCATCGTGAGTATTATTCAAGACATCGATATTGAACACAATCGATCCTCAAATTATAATCAATAAAAACTCAAGCATTTCATGAATTCCAAACTCATGGGGTATTTGAGAGAAAAAAGAAAGAGATAAAATGAGATAAACCAATCGAAACACTATAATCGAAACAAAAGCAAAAGATTACATCATCCAAAAATTGAAAATAACAAAATACAAAAAATACAAAAATATTGGCACAAGTGCCTTCACCCAACCAAAATAGTAACAATAGTGGCCTTAATGTGAAAATAAAAGAGTACGGGAGGAAAGGTGAAAATTCCCCTAACATGTTATGCGTGTGGAGTGCTCTAATCAGGAGTATATAGAGGAGTCGCATCATCAGGGACATGAGAGCCCCACAATATAATCATAGGAGGTAGCAGTGTAGGCTTATCCAAGGAATTAGTGACTAGCACAACAATAGGAGGAATGGTGGAGTCTGAAGAGGCTCCACTAGTGCCCACTACGGAGGTATCCTCAAGAGACCTCTTCAATGTCACATGGACCATCATCTCCTCTATATCATGCAACTCTATCAGTGTCACAATAATCCTCTACTTATCCTTCTCTCTCCTCAACTCATCCTCATCAATCTCCTCGATCAAATCATCATCGACCCGATCATCCTCTCTCTCAACATCATCAACATCACTATCAGTTGTATCATCAATAGTCGACTACTCAGCCACACCAGAAAGAAGTTCACTACTAGGCATAGTCGGGGCACAAACATCGGCACGTCAAGTATGGGAACCTCACCCCACAACATTGATATATATGTAGACATCAGCTGGTCAACATAAGCTCTCAACGTATCAATCTGACCACTCATAGCAGAAAACACATCTAAGCTACCCTTAGTCTTTTCCGGGGCCTCTAATCTAGCATTGAGGTTATCTAACCTCACACCATACGACTCGATAAAGACCTCACACTGAGTCAAATGAACCCTAATAGAGATAAGAAAGCCTCAATAGCCCTATCAATCAATGAGGGAACATTTCTCTAAACCATCGCAGCCCTCACATCTACAGATTGAGTAAGATTGCTAATTTGATAAACCATGTCCTGGGTTAAGAGGGATGAGAGATAGGAGCAGGGACAGGTGCATCAGCAGCAGTGGAAGTGGAAGATACAGAAGAAGTTTAGGGTATACATGACTGCTCCACAGAAGGGGCAGATGGAGTGGCCTCAGAAGTAAGTGTTGTAGGATAAACCACGGGTGTAGTGTCTGTAAGTGGCGGCTTCCTTTGAGCCATATCATCCCCTCGATAGTTGGCCACAATCCTTTAGATGTCATTGGAGGAAGACGGGGTGATCCGCACATGATTCATTCCCCAAAAAGGAACTCTAGTGTCTTCACACAACTGTGTGATCAAGACCAGAAAAGGTAGGGAGGTCTGCTCATGTCTAGGTCTCTATAAAATCTCTTCTACAATAATCAACCCCATATTAATGTTCTCCCTGTCAATGATTGTACCAACCAACACCGCTTTGGGATGCCGAAAGATGGATTCATTCTGTGAAGTCTTGATATTACTGCTAATAAATCCAAACCAGTATCTGGCCTTAACATTCAAATTGTTTTTCTCTGTTCTCGGACCATCAGCCATCCAAGGTAGAGAAACGTTGCATATCAACGATGCAACCAACCTTTTAGAGCATTAAGGTCATAGTGCATACATATTGTGAATATGTCATCCTGATTTGATGGAGTACCCAGGGTAGTGTTTATTGCAAGCGCATTGCATTGCACCTTCTTACCACACACCACAACTTCTTCCAAGGGCTTCCAACCCTGCCCTTTCTCTTCTTTAGAAAGTCGTGAGCATAGGCCATGTAAAATTCTCATACCCAAGATGGGAATATGGATTACGAGGCCTTGTGAACCCCTCAAGTTTATGGAACTGAATTGTGTCCCAGATCGCCAGGTAGTCACTCAACGCACCATATTTGGAGAGTTGTCTCCCCTCAAAAATAGTACGTTCTTCAACAACCTTGAGCCTATTGAAAGCTCTTGAAGCGATTATCGGGAAAACTCTAAAAACTCGAGTCTGAGTAGAGGAGGGATGTATTAATTTGGACTTAATTTCCATTCTTTTTCTTGCAACCACCTTTATGGGTTTCTCGCTCACACGCATAGAAAAGTGTGGAGTGGCTGGATGTGAGAGAGGAGCCTCAGATGACTCATTAATGGTTACCCCTCTTTGCCTTTTCAATGGAAGAGGAGGAAGAGGAGGAGAAGAGTCTCTATCGGATTCCGTATCAAAAGTTACAACATATTTTCCCTTAGTTCTAGCCATAACCTGCAAAGCACAATCATTCAAACATAGAATTGGTTAAGGCTAGTTGAAACCAAAATCAAACGAAAGCATAATTCAAAAATTTCCTGAGGCTTGCATAATGGGAAGGCGGTCCACCTAACAGGTTTGAGCTCGCCAAAGTTGAGAGTACACAATTTCAAAGAACTTAGGCATAATAAGTGGAGTAAACTCCAACTCAGCGATTCGTTGACTTGGTTTCGACGGGCTTAGGCAAGTTTGTCGAAAGTGACAATGCAAAATTAAAAAGAAAAAAGCAGAAAGGGCGATGTCCACTCCCACTTGGAGATTTGCCAAGTAGGTTCGGTAGACTAAGACAAGCATGCCGAATGGACTAGTGCCCAAGTCACATACTCAAACAAGGAAGGCAATCTAGGTCTTATTCGGTGATTTGCCTAACTGCCTTGGTGAGCTAAGACAAGCTCTCCGAACAGGCAATGTTCAGCCTAGTGCCTATTATTTTTTACTTTAATCACAATACGCAACAATACCCAGTTCCCAATCAACTTTATACTCTACCCACATGTTTTTCTACCTATGGGTACTAAGATTCCCCTAAATATCACTAAGTATTGCTCAAATTTGATGATTTTCCCTTAAGAAAATCATCACTCCATCTATAATTGGGCAAAATCATGCAATTGGGTCAACTTTGGGCTAATCAGACTTCACACATACATAATTATATCAAGACCCAACAAAATTCTAGACTCAATTTCAACAATTAACCAACACAACCAATTTTAGCAAATTTAGACACAAGTTCAAATATCTAATGCATGGGTAGAGTTCAATACAAACAATGGAGAACTACCCAATGGAATCAACTAACAACAAGCATCAAATGGCCTCAAGCACATACATAAAACACAATTTTAAGTTCAAATAACAAGATAGAATTCGAACATCAATCTCAAGGAGAAGTAAATACAAACAAAAGAGGGATATTAGTGTTGGGTTGGAAATAATGTGAGACAACGCACTTAGTGTGAAATATGATATTGGAAGTCTAGGGAAGAAAAGGATTTCAAAGATAGCAAAGGTCTTTCTTTTTGAAAATGAAAAGACTATTGGCCTTTTTATACTAGCCACGTTCGGAGATCTCGACTAAGGTCGTGAAGTGTTGTTCGGTGAATTACCGAGTGGAGATGAAGCTCGTCGAAAAGGCCTGAATGGATGTCAAACTTGAAGGCTGATTCAACGAACTCGATGGAGTCCACATAATATAGTTTAGTGGATCGCCATTGGAGCTCAGATCACCCAAATTGACAGTACACTTTTTCACATTTTCCAGCTCAGAAGGCGAACAAGAATGAGTAAACACAATGCCTTCGCCGGATCGTCATTATGGTTTTGGCATCACTTATTGTGTCCTTCGTGACACTTTGACTTCCTTTCAACCTCCAATCACAACACACATTATTGAAAGCAATAAAATAAAAATAAAGACTTGGGTTGCCTTCGAAGAAGCTCCTAATTTAACAATGTGGCACAATATAGTTCTCCATTTCTCAGCATTCATTTTTGGGATAAGGGTCGCTGTCACTAGGCAATGTTCCCTTTTTCCTCGAATTGAGATGAGTGATGTGAGGGCAAAAATATATATTTTTAATCATTATTTGTCTCTCATTTAGTATTTTTATTTATCCTTTTTGAGCATGGATTTTATAAATTGTGCTTAATAGTGTATTTTATTGGTTGGAGTAAATTGGTGTAAAGATGAAGAAATATGAAGCTAAAATAAATTAAAGATGGAAGATTATAGAAGGAAATCAAGAAAGTAGCTTAATGGATTAAATTCAATTTAATAATGTATAATATATCAAGTGCATAATTGCAAATTAAAAATTGAAAATTAAAGACTCTTTCCATGTGTCACTCACAAAAGCTGCAACAACAAACACAATTAAAGTCGGTCACTGTTTCACGCGGAACCCAATTCCTTTTGGTTTTGGATTCCCAATTTGTTTTGGACTCAATTATTTTATTTAGGGTTTTCTAGATAAATAAATAGCCCATAAGAATAATAATTGGAGAGGAATCAATCATATACAAAGTCGTCAATACTTTTTAGGGTTCTATTCTTCTTTTTCTTTTTTTCTTAGACATTAGTAGCTAAAGACCCTTGTTTTGGGGTTGTAGCTACGGGTAATTGTTGAACATAGATTATTATGAATTAATGTTGGTTATCACTTAAATTACTTTTGTATATGATAACGCTCAAATGTCCTCTTTAAAACCAATTAAAGGGGATAGTGGTTGTAGTCAAGAAAAATACCCAATGAAGAGTCAGGGTCGAATCCCACAAGGAATGATAATCATAAAGAATTCGTATCAAGAGATTTGGATTGTAAAATCATCACTTGTAATAGTAAGAACAACTGGATGGATGATTCCACCAATGTAATAAAAAGATTTGGTTAATCATTATTACAATTAAACTAGAATTATACGGAAATCTCAAGAATTAACAAGCAATCTAAGGGTGCGGGGATTAGAAATCAATTCCATATAGGGGGTAATTGTGCTGCTCTATAGTGATGAATATTCACGAATAGGCCAAGTCATCTTCAATGATGCAAATCTTCCTTCGATCTCATGGCATTCTTGCATAGAAACTCATTTCGGTCTCATCTATATGTCAATCTAAACAACCAAAAACCTTACTATATTCTCTCTTTTGATGCATAAATAAGGAAATAGATCTAATCCATAACCTCTATTTTCAAGCAAGTTACAGACATAAAACCTAAATTGCTAGTATTTGACTAATTACCCACTTCAATCAATCTCTTTGGAGCATCGAACGGAAATTTGATAAATCCATGATTTGGACTCATTTAGGGCTTTATTTGGATAGATGTAGTGTCCTCAAATGTTCATTTTGTTCCCATAATTGATGCAAATTCCTTAATTTCTAGGTATTTGGATTTAGGAACAGAGCATGGACACTAATGTGCAAGAAGGAACGAAGCGAGCTAAAAGAAGGAAGAAATAAAGGCCTGGTGATCGCCAATGTCACTCAGCGATTCACCAAAGTGCCACTCCACCGCTTAAAGTTATAGAATGCTAGAGTTGTATTGGGGGTAACTTCGGTTAGCAGAAGTTCCACTTGGCGTGTCACCGATCGCTTCGGTGAGAGATGACCAGGTCGCCAAAAGTGCTGATGGAGATTCAAACAAGTGTTGATGGGCGAGATGAAAGGAGAAAGGGTGACTCACGGAATTATTTGGCCATCCCAATCTGGATCGCCTAAAAATACAGTAGTTGGACCAAGAAGAAGTGAAAAATGAAGGCGAGAGGAAGGACAATCGGTGAGTCGCCGAATTGTCGGTCAAGCCCGACTTACCTCGCCGATTGGTCTTAAACAGTCACACTTCAAACTTGTTTAAATTGATTTTATCTATAAAGAGAATTTATTCAGAAACGGGAGAAAGAGAAAATACAGGGAAAGGACATTACCATTGTGCTTCCTAATTGATTTTTGCAAGATTTTGATTGAGGTTTTGTAATAGAGAAGATTTTAGTAAACTTTAACTTTCAAATTTCAATTACCCAACTATGGAAAACATGGTAGATGTTGATTTTCCTATTTTTGCTATGAGTGGCTAAACCCTTTTCTTGTGGTTTTGACTATGAAACCTAATTGTTGAGTTTTACTAAGTGGGTGTCATTGGATTGCGAATAATGGCGTTAATTTGAAGTGGGTCTGAGTTGATGCTATGTTTTGAGGTCATTTTTGCATGATTAGTGAAACAAGTTCAGTGTTTTGGGCTTGCTCGAGAGAGAAGTGCAGAGCCAAAGTAGAAAACTTAGCATCCTTAGTAGTTGGCTACCATGATTTCAGCTTGAGAAAGTGAAACATGGGATCTATCCTTTGTATCTAGCTCGAGAAAGTGAATTTAATGAGGACAAGGGTTGGGCATCTTCCGATTGGTGTTGAAGTTCGAGAGAATTCAACATAGAAAATGTAATTTTTCAAGATAAAATTACTTTACATATGGTCCTACCTACCCACGACAAATTACCCTATTGTGAGCATCGATGTTCATCCACTAAGTTAAAATTCAATAAGTGGTTGGTCAATTCCCCAAGTTCTACCTTACTATTTCATCATTTTGTGTTAAAGTGTGAAATCGGAGTGTTAATCACAAATTGACATTTGAAACTAAAACCAAAAAGATGTAACGTGTGTTCAAGTGAAGAAATTGTTGCCATACTTTCATCATTGAATTTGAAGGAAAAAATACTCTCTGTGGGATCGACCCCAACTCATTTAGTTAGGTTATTGTACTTACTAATGATTGTTGCCACTTAGAATTGGAAGAAGTGTCCTGATACGTGAAATTAAAATTGCGCCACTGCCAGGGAGTAGCATTACTTAGAGTTCTTTGATCGAAAATTTAACACTTTTGAATTGGTTGGCTGTAGTTGAGTTGGATTAGGTTGCTTGGTGTAAGTGTGTTCGGACTACATAGAAGCAAGAATGAGTGAGGAAGAACTGAATGATAGTCAAGCAGGTCATCGGGACAGTATCAATGATATCAATAGTGTTTATAACCCAGCTCAAGCAGGTGAAATGGGTGCAATTTGCATACCACAAGCTGATGGAAATGCAATATTCAAAGTCACTAGCACAACTCTTCACCGCTTCCAAATGAGGGGACTATATGGAGGACTAGAGCACGAAGACCCACATGAGCATGTAAGAAATTTCACAGAGGTATGCAGCCCATTTTCGTTCAAGGATGTGTCACAAGAGTCAATTTGACTTCGGTTGTTCCCACTATTTTAAATGGGGGAAGCTAGCAAGTGGTTAGCCGAGTTGCCAACAAATTCCATCACATCATAGGAAGAGCTGATTGTAGCGTTCAATACAAGGTTCTTTCCTCCATCAAGGATGATGAAACTTAGAGACAATATTCAAGGTTTCAAGCGATGGGAGGGGGAACCCATCCATGAAACGTGGGTGAGGTTTAAGAACTCTTACTTAAATGCCCAACTCATGGGCTACCAAATGATTTGCTACTCCAATATTTTTACCGGAGTCTTGATTCAGTTAACAAAGGAGTGGTTGATTAATTGGTACGAGGGGGAATAATGTTACAATCATTTGAGGTGGCTTCGTTTCTTCTTGATGACATGACTAAAATAAATCAAGTGTGGTACACCAAAGAGGAATAAGTCTCTCCATTTTGTTTTAGATTGACACAAGAACAACTTGATAAAGAGAGAGAGAGGGATGAAATAAAAACTGAGAGAGAGAAGGGAACATGTGGAGTGTTTAGAGTTGAAGAGGGTTCTTATTTCAATTACTCAAGGCCGGGGGAGAATCAAGGTTAGAACTCCAAGAGATATGAGAAGGATTTCCACCCACGCTATCTACAGCAGGGTGGGAATGAAGATTGGAGCTATCATAAGGGAGAAGAGCAAAAGAGATACTATCAAGATTGGGCTGATCAAAATGATTATTGGAGAAGGAAAGATGACCATGATGAGAACCACACTCACTCGAGTGATAGCACAAAATCGAAAGGGAGTGCAAATAGTCCCTGGGTGATGATTTGTTGTCACGCATACTTGATAAAGTTGAAGGTTCAGATGATTTGTTGAAGGGGATGAAAGATGACTTTTCATCATTGAACAGTAACTCTCATGCCGATGCCATCAAGATACTTGAAGGTCAGTTGAGTTTACTATTTGCACAATTGAAACCAAAGATGACAATAGAAGATGACGATAAAGGGTTGGCGGTGGTTACTCGTAGTGGAAAGGTAGCAATAGGTAATGTGACAGGCAATAAAGAAGCTCAAAATCATGAAGATAAAGGCATGGAGGAGAAAGAGACACCTATTCATCAAAGCATTTCCAGAGAACCACAAAAAGAAATGGAGCAACATCGTCCAATGCCAAAGGTCATGCAGCCTTTACCCAAAATAGCTCCCCCATTTCCCAAGCGTCTAAAGAAGAAGAATGAGGATGAGAAATTCAAGAAGTTCTTATCAGTGTTCAAGACATTATCAATTAATCTCCCCCTTGTGGAAGCATTGTTGGAAATGTTGGGATACGCCAAGTTTATGAAGGAATTAGTCACAAAGAAAAGGATCTTGGATTTTGAGACAGTCGAAGTTTCCCATAGTTTTACTGCAATTACGACTAAGTAGTTGATCAAAAAGAGAGAAGATCCCGAAGTGTTCACCATCCCTTACACCATTGGCATGCTCCAATTTGCTAAAGCTTTATGCGATATGGGAGCAAGCATCAACTTAATGCCATATGCAATCTATAAACAACTTGGGTTGGGTGAACTGAAAGCCATTACAATGAGACTCTTGATCGCAAATCGATCCATAAAACATCCCGTGGGGATACTATATTACATCTTGGTAAAGGTTGATCGACTTATTTTTTTGGATGATTTTGTTATTCTCGGTTGTGAAATAGATGCTGAAATTCCCATTATTTTGGGAAGACCATTCTTGGAAATCGGGAGAGCATTGGTGGATGTTGAAAGTGGAGAATTGAAGTTTTGGGTGAATGAAGATGAAGTGACCTTCAATGTTTGTAAGTCAATGAAACACCCAAGCGATATTCATGTGGTCTCCACTGTTGATGTTATTGATGAGGCGGTAGCTAGTGTGAGCCATTTGATGTGTATGAGTGAACCACTTGAAGCTGTGCTTGCTAACTATGATGAATTCGAAATTCAAGGCTATGAAGAGGTTGTAGCTACTCTTTCAAGTTTGGAGGGGTATTCAAAGACTTTATTGAAGTTGGATATCGATCTAAAGAATCAAAAAAGTCCTCCCGCAAAGCCATCAACAGAAGAACCACCAAATTTAGAGTTGAAAGTACATTCTTCCCATCTACGATATGCCTTTTTAGGGGCAAACAACACCTTACCGGTAATCATTACAGCTGATTTACTTGAATGGCAGATAAATTTTCTCCTTGAGGTGTTGAGAAGACATATTAAAGTTGTAGGTTGGACGATCGCTCACATAGTAGCCATTCCTCCCGGTATTTACACTCACAAAATTCAGCTTGATAGTGAGTGTAAACCGAGCATTGAACATCAGCGGAGATTGAACCCACCAATGCAAGAGGTAGTGAAAAAAGGAAAGAGTTACTCGTGAGCGTAAGTAAGACCTAAAGAATTCAAGAAAGGGCATCAACGCACTGGGTAGTCAAGTGATAACTGAGCATATCCGAGATGCCTCTAATATATCAAGTAGGAAAGAAGCACATCCCTTATGCCTCGTAATCTCAAAATACAAATCAAGTGATCAAGGTGGTATGACTCCCGAAAACTAATTTAGAATACAGTGGAGTAAAATAGTGTTTCAACATGAAAGATAAATATACCAATGCATGCACCAAAATCGTACCACAAATATGTGAGAATGAACAAACAATGTAATGCATGCCATCACCAACATCTAAACAAGGCATTCCAATTAGAATAAATACATAACCAACCAAACCATACTATCAAGGTGTAGAGTACTAACCTCGGATTCAATGGATCCTCGCATATGGCTTTGGGCCTAAAGATATAATCATAAGCTCAATACGGATAGAACAAACCTATCGTGAAAAACAAGTAAAGGGATTAAGAAAACATTTCAAATCAATAATGAGAGAAACCAACTAAAGCGACGACACCCTACCCCAATCATACCACTACAGTCCATGACTTAGCATAGTTAGGACCAACTTGTGGCGACAACGAGCCACCAAGGTCACAGACACCAATGCAAGGAGAACAACCTAATACTAGCCCTACAGGGTGCAAATTAAACTATGAGGTGCTAAAAAACAATCTAAAGCACCTAATGTCTAGCCTAGTCTAAGGTCACCAAGAATCAATCCTAACCAGGATAAACAAGAACATCTACAACACAAGTGAAGCTACAAGCCTAAACTAAGGATCCCAACACCCACACTAAGCTCAAGGCTCCTACGGAATCAAGAAAAGATGAAATAATAAGGGGAAATATAAATACTTGGAAATGATAATCCAGAAGTATATGAAATATATACTAGGCCTTATTCAAAAGCTCAATCAAGAAAGTAGATCGAATCCTACCTTAAAGCCAATCACGAGTGCTCCAAATACACCACTTAGTAGCTATCTTCTCCCGAAACGCCTCTAAAATCTACCAAACTATCAAATTATTGATCCATTCTCATTATGAACATTTAGACACTAAATTCACAACAATCGAAAATGGACCCAAAAATTGGGTCAAAATAAGAATGTGAAACCCGCACCAAAAATCCCAAAATTGACTCCATCAAAAGATCCTAAACCCTTACAGATCTTGTGCCCTGAAACGGGGATCAATTCCATGTCTGGAATATCCCAAACAACCACATGCAAATAAAACACCAATTGAAGAAAACAAAAGAGAGCTGGCAGCCCCTTTGGGGTGGAATATACCTAGAACAGAGAGCCCACAACACTTTATGAACATTCCAATGTGTAGCCACAATCAACCGGGACCCCCAACTATTTGAATTGCCTCAATCAGAGCTCCCAAGCTCAAGAAATTGCATTTTGAAGTTGGGGACTGAAGCTAAAATTTTGCTATTTTAGTAATAGAGATTCTGGTCGCTAAAGTTATTACTAGTTGCTAAAGGCCTGAATTCTGGTCGCTAAAAGCCTGCACCAGATATCAGACCTTCTGTTGATTTACTCAATCTTTGAATTCTCCAGCGAGGTGCCCAAGATTCATTTGAAAACTATTGCATGCAAAAGAAATTTGCTAACCCATCGAATTCGTCATTTCGGACTTAATGGAACTATAAAAACTTCCGTCTGAGGTCGTTTCGATGAAAAGTGGGTCCCAGACCTAAGTTCGATTTTAACCTAAAAACCACAAGAAGGCTCAAAGTGAGACCAGAAGCCTAGGAAATCACATGAAAGCTCATTCTAGACCAAACTCGACATTCCAGAGCTAAGCGCATTGACATAATTCTCATCTAAGCATATTTACCAAGAATGTTGACCAAAGTCAACCCCTGGCTTAAGCTTCAAAGTTAAAATGCCTAATGGCAAAAACTCACACTAGTAGTCTTGGGACCTGAATCAACCATGATCCTAACCTAAAATTGACTTTTGGAGGTAATGGAAGTGTTAGAATTGCATTCTGAGGCTATCTTCCTGAACTTTTGACTGAAGTTAACCCTTGTAGTTTTAAAGGCTACAAAATATGAAAACTAGCACAAAAAAAGATCAAAAAATAAAGAACATGACCTAGAGGGTCATTACAACATCAACTACTAAAAAGACTTTCGTCCACAAAAGTGGAAGGATGAAAACAATCTGAAGGCATGAAAACATGAGGATACCGAGTCCACCTACTCTATTAGACCCTCAAACACCCTCTCGGATTAAACAACACTAACACAGAACTCAGATTAAGAGGAAAATCCTCAAATTCACTTCAAAACTCTGAAAACTCCTCCAAATCCATTTTGGACTCCAACTCTCACCTAACTGAACGAAACGTCCATGTAAGGACCAGATTCATCTTAGAAGACCAAGACCATAGAATAGAACAACTACAAGACCATGGTAGATGCAATTTGACAAATTGAAGTTTAATCCAAAGTGAGTTTACTTGTAATTGATTATTTCATGTTACCCATGGTTGGTTTGATGGAAGGTATAATCTCTTTATCTTTTGTGATGGGTGGTTAAAACCCAAGATCATGGGGTGAAATTATGGGGTTGAGTGTTAATTTAATGTAGTGGGTATTGTGCTATGCTCTATTTTATTGTTGTTCATACATTAATTTGAGCTAATTAGCATGAGGTTAATTTATGATTTAAGGTTGCAAAATTAATTTCTACTTCTGATCTTGATTTCACGTATCAGGACACTTCTTCCAATTCTAAGTGCCAACAATCGTTAGTTAGTACAAAAACCCAACTAAATGAGTTAGGGTCGATCCCACAAAGAGTATTTTTTCCTTCAAATTCAATGATGAAAGTATGACAACAATTTCTTCACTTGAACACGCATTACACCTTTTTGGTTTTAGTTTCAAATGTCAAGTTGTGATTAACACTCCGATTTCACACTTTAACACAAAATGATGAAATAGTAAGGTAGAACTTGGGGAATTGACCAACCAATTATTGAATTTTAACTTATTGGATGAATGTCGATGCTCACAATAGGGTAATTTGTCGTGGGTAGGTAGGACCATATGTAAAGTAATTTTCTCTTGAACAATTACCTTTTCTATGTCGATTTCTCTCGAACTTCAACACCAATCAGAAGATGCCCAGCCCTTGTCCTTATCAAATCCACTCTCTCGAGCTAGATACAAATGATAGATCCCACATTTCTATCCCTAAAATCTCAGAGACACGCTTATACTATACTAAGGTCCTATTACCCCCCGAACTTATTTTATAAATAATTTTCTACCCCTTTTCGGCCTACGTGGCACTACCAACCAAATAGCTTGAAAAATTATCAACATGTGCTAGGCCCAGAAGATAGTGTCACGTAGGTCGAAAGGGGGTAGAAAATTATTTATAAAATAAGTTCGGTACGAAAATGATATTCATATTCAAAATATATTTTATGGGCCCATTTGGGAGTTGACTAGAGTTCTATGGTTATGGTTTTGGATGGTCACCAATGGTTATTCTTCTCACCCTACATTCATATGCATTGCATATCACCAATATACTTATTTGTTGATTGCACCTACAGTCTATGGGGGACGGTTGAATTATGTTTGTTGTTTGTAACTTCTGGACTTATGGGGGTCTAGTTAGGCTATTGTTTGACTATATGTTATTCTCTAATATTGTTTTACTATTAGTTGATAGGCTTGGACTATAGAATCATGGATGTGGGCCCTCTCGATCCTGAGTAGTTGACTTGGTGTCTTAGTTGCTTACGAATAGGTTCTTGGATTGCATTCTAGGTACGTTCTAGACTCGACTTCTTACTCCTTGTACCTATTGACACTCAATTTTGGCCCTCCACAAATTAATGAATTTTCAAGCTTCTTCAATTGAAAATAATTTGAAATAATTCTTTTCAAAAATAAAAAATGCTTTCAAAATCATTTTCAAGACAATTTTGCCCCATTTTCCTATAAAATATATCTCTGTACATTTACAATATAAAATTTATATAGTTATTAGCTTTAAAAAATATTTGAAAAATTGTTTTTATCAAAAATAGTGTTTTTCATTAAGGTTGCACTTTATTTCCTTTAAAACTAATTAATTCTCAGTCTAATTAATAAATGATCTTTCACTTTGAAATAATTATTTTGTGTTGTTAAAGTCAAGAAGCTTAAGTAATTAGTTAAACTTATAATTTGTCTCGATTCCACTTTATCAGATTTAAATTAATTAAAGGGAAAACTACATAAATCTCATTAGTTTAGGTCCTAATTACTAAGATTTCCGGTAGTTTCAAATATTATTTTCTCTACCATATTTCGTGCTTAGATTACATGAGTCTGAATCTGCGAGATACATGTATCTGTCAAATTTTAAAATCAAGATACATATTTTATTTGTATAAATTAATTGGTTGTAAGTTGTAACTGATTTTACTTAATTAGAGGATTACTTAAGGATTTTCAAAATTCATGGACAAGTAATTCTAGAAATTTAAATTAATCAAATCCCTTAATATAAGGTGGAAATCAAGAAGTGTATCTATGTCTAATTAATTTTTTTATTATTCTTTGAAATAATAAATTCATTAATATTATTAATAAAAAAAACAAAAGCATGTATATCTTGGTCATGTAATTTGATAAATTTCATATTATTAAACTTAAAATATAAATTCATTAAGTTGATGTATCTATTATCAATATATGAAATATCCAACAAACTAAACAATAAGATACATAAGTATCATACAAGTACGTTCATATGTATCATAAAAATATCTAGTATTAATTTCATGTATCTATTAACAATATATAATGTGTCTAACAAACTAAACACTTAGATACATGAGTATCATACAAGTACATTCGCATGTATCATAGAAGTATCTAGTATTAATTTAATTATTGGCCAAACACATAAACAGATCCCAAAACTTGTTGGGGTTTTCCCCTCAGGTACCTCAACTACGCCATTTTCCTATTGAATCATTGAACCATCCATAATTTGTGTCAAACCAGGAGATCAAAAGAATCTTGCCAACAGAACTGATTGGTCCCGAAAGCTCGATCATGCACTATGGGCATATTGTACCGCTTACAAAACACCGATTGGGATGTCTCCGTACCAGCTAGTTTTTGGTAAATCTTGTCATCTACCAATTGAATTGGAACACAAAGCGTTGTGGGCATTGAAAGCTTTAAATCTGGACTGGAGAAAGACCTCAAAGGAGAGAGTAGAGCAGTTAAATGAGTTGGACGAATTCAGATTCAAAGCTTATGAATGTTCAGCCCTTTACAAGGAAAAGATGAAGAAATGGCATGATGCTAAAATCCTTAAGAGGGAGTTTAGAGTGGGATACTGGGTTTTACTATACAACTCTCGACTTAGACACTTTCCAAGAAAGCTCAAGTCCAAATGGTCGAGACCGTTTAGAGTGACGCGAGTGTTCACAAATGGTGCCATCGAGGTTGAAGGTCAAGAAGGACCTGCATTTAAGGTGAATGGGCAATGCTTGAAATTATACTTTCGCGAGTGCCAAGAGATCTCTCTGATTGAGGTGGTGCACTTGGAAGATGCTTGAGAGCATTTCCACGTCGTGCCACGACGTTAAATAAGGTGCTTCTTGGGAGGCAACCCGAGTATTAATGTTTTAAATAATGTGTGTTGATTTTGCAGGTGAAGGATAATGTGCAAGAGGAAGATATATCGGCGAATCGTCGAAGTCGTTCGGCGAGTACGACTTAGCCCGTCTTATGGATAGCAAAGAAGTGGCTGAGATTCTAGAATATTCGGCACGCAATCTATATCACTCGGCGTATCACCGATGTGCTGCAATTATAGAGGGCTAAAAATAGCATTTTCATACTAAAAAAAGTACGAAAATAGCGTCAGCAGCAACAAATAAGAAGCAGCAAGTGGACTAAAATTGTCCAAGTTCTATTCACACTTTTATTTTCTTTATGTTTTGATTTTGTGATAATTGCTTTTAACTCTTAATGCTTATTTTGTTTACTTAGATGAATCATTGGTGAGATTTCTATTTTGTTACTCATTTTTTCTTTAACTATTCAAATTTTAAAATCTATTTTAGTTAAGGCAAATTTAATCTCTAAAACTAATTTAAGAATTATTCATATTCTTTCATAGATAGTAATTAGATTTCAATCTACGTTTATGAGTTTGAGCTAATCATTTAGTTTAAAGTCTTGACTCGGATAAAAATTTTAAGTTGGAAATATTTTGATATTTTAACATTTAAATTGCCCCATCACTTGGGATAATAAGAGTGTATAAGTATCAATTAGTTTTTTAGCAATTTTTTAAAACAAGTTTTTTTTTTTTACAAGACTTAGTTTCTTTTCAAAGTTAGCCAAAATTTTAAATTCACCGGTAAGTCACACGTTAGCGGATCCTTTAAGGTGCTTAACACCTTCCCTAGAGGATCATTTGAACTCTTATTCGACTCTAGTTTATTTAAAAGGTTTTCTTTCAAAAATTCCTTTTTTTAAAAATGGTTTCCTAATTTTCCTAAATTAAGTGGCGACTCTATTTTTCATTATTTTCAAAAAATAACAAACAACCAAGTTATGAAGCGTTTTTAATTTAGTTTTAAAAGGGTCGTAACAGTACCTCGTTTCTATTTTTTTTTTACCTGTCTACTTTGGTATTTCCTATTTAGTTATGTGTGCTTTTCTCTCCTTATTACTTGATGTGTATGCTTGTGCTATGTTTTGAGCTCAGTCGGTTGTTGCCTACTAAGTACCATTTTTTGTACTCACACTACAGTTCTTCCTCCTGCAGATTTCAGTTGAGTTATCGTCATTGATTTGGAGTCATGCGTAGCAGCTTGGAGTTTCGGAGATTAGGGTGAGCTCCTGGCATCTAGAGCTACTGTTTTCCATCTGTTTTGGCTAAGCTTTGTCTTTATATTTTAGTCAGAGACACCATGTACTTGTGCTCTATTTGTAAAAGCATTGTACTCCTATTTTGGATTAGATGCTCAACTACTGACTAATGACAAGTCTTGTGATGGTTCCTATATTATTTTTGATGATTATCCTTTCTATGTTTTGTTCTAAGCTCTTTCTTCTTTTTGTTAGCTTCCTCTTGGTATTCCGTTGCTTATGGCTCCGGGCTAAGGGTTAGGCTTACCTAGAGGTTGGGTGTAGTAGGTGCCATCATGACCTGAGAAATCGGGTCGTCACTACTAGCTCACTAATTATTTTTTAAATTAAGAAATAAAAATTAGCTTACTAATACATTGTAATCTCTACATAACTAAACCCTTCATAACTAATACCTACATAACTAATACATGTATAACTAAAACCCGCATAACTAATACATATAGAACTAATACCTACATAACTAGTACTACCATTACTAATACATGCATAACTCTATCCAACTACCAAACAACCCATTATGGTGTGTAAATTCTAGAACTAGACCCGAGGTTTATGAATGGTGGGAATCCCTAATGGGTGGCCCTACATGGGTGTTGTACTTATTCTGGTTTGTTACATTCTACTTCCTAGAATGTAAATTATTCCCTCTAGCGTGGGCTATGGGAATTTGGGGAAGATAATGGATAAAAATCCTAATTTGAGATTTTAGGCTATGAACAGAGTAAAACCAATGATGTTTTAGCCCTTAGACCTTGAAATATTCAATATATAATTGTGTTTTTTATTTTTATGTGTTATAGACTGTGAACGAACTGAAGCTTCAAGAAAAGTAAAGACCCCAACTGAAAAGCTTGTATTCGTGCATTTTTGTTGTGGTAGGTTATGGTGAATTAAAGTTAGACTTTACTTAGATATATACTCTTAAGCTGGATGTTTGTTGATTGGTCTTCGGACATGGTTGATTGATAGTCTGAATTTTGGATGTTAGAAATGCATAGTTGTATTAGGTACCACATCGGTACATATGTTTTATCATTTATATGCATGATACTATTACGGAGGGTCACACAGAACGCCGGTGCATATACATACATAAACATGTTAGAAGGTCGGTTACCATGTCGGTACGATACATAGACAAAGTTGGTCCCCTACAGGTCATGGCTATTGACAGAAATAATTCACTTAGCATGTGCATACACTTATTTTTTATTATGTGGATTCATGGTGTATTGAGCATGGTGTTGTGAAAAAATTGTAGTAATGAAACTTTGTGATGAATGATGGTTGTGAATTGTTTATGTGTTGAAGTCGGGTCTACTTGAAGTTTTGTTTATGTGTTTCTTGATTCTTATTTAAGTCGACATATGCCTACCTATAGATAGTGTCTTGTAGTAATACTACCATGTACTCTTCCTTTGTTGAGTGCAGATCGCGAGTGCTATATGATCATGCTGCCAAAGATCATCTTGCTTCCCCTATCCATCTTACGGACTCTGGGAAATTCTATCTTGTTTTCAGTTGTAAAACATTTCATATTATAGTTAAAAATTTTGTACGGTGACTTTATTTGGGGAGTTATGATAAAATGTTTTTACTCAGTTTTTGGATCAGTCTTATGTGTAAAACATACTTGGGTTTAATTACTATTTTAGCGATAGATTTATTTTAAGTTTCTAAGTTGGGTTACAATAGTTCTCCCACTAGAGGGTTAGGATGGGTGCCACTCGTGACTATTTGGGTCATGGAAAAGTTGGTATCAAAGCCTTTGATTCATTGATCTCTTCATAAAATAGTTAGTCTAGAAGAGTCTTGTGGAATTGTATACAGACGTCTATACTTTTCTTCGAGATGCTATGAAAAATCAGGAACATCCCTTTCTTCTTCCAATTGTGTTATTACTTAATTCCAATTGACATATAATGATCAAAATTTATATCTAACTCCCTTCATTCTTTCCTCACAAATAGTTAGCACATGCACATTAGGAGAGATGGTTGAGGTGCCCGCACTAGCCGTTGGGGCTATAGTTCACGAAAGATGGTTGAGGTGCCTGCACCTGCCAAAGGGCAATCTCAGCTTGCTGCCACACCATTAAGGATGTTGTCGGTATCCCCTCCCCAACCTGAGGAAGCACAAGAGGATGTGAAACGTACATGTCCAAGAAGAGGCAGCCCTAGCTCAAAGCATTACCCCTCCGACTCAGGTATCTCCAAAAATGCCACAAAAGCTGATGAGTTTTCTGACAGGGTTAGCAAGTACTCCCGCTGCTCCCGTAGTTAAGAACCAAGGAGTACAAAATGTTTCTTTCATGGCTCCCAAGATTTGTGAGGTAACCAGGACAACTAAATTCCCAAGACCGGTGATGGGTTCAGTGATAATCTTGAAAGAGCATGAATTTTTTTATTTCTAGATCTTATCATGTTTCCTAGCTTACCCTTTGCAATTCGACAATCTGCGTACCTTCTACTGGGAGGTTTTTGAATTCACTCAAAGAAAGCTGAATACTTTCTCCAAGAATGTAAAATTTTAGAAATGGTGGTAAGAAAGGCATTTTTATCTACAAATGTCAATCTACCAGAAGATGCTACTCATTCACCTTACTAATCTATCACTTATCTAGAAACGTTTGAACTAGATGCCTTAGATTTTGATGTTGATCTTGACCTGAATAGGTAATCTTGCATATTAGTACTTCTTTAGTTTTAGTCATCGAAGACTTCATGAAGTCATAAGTGCATTTTGATTTCCATATTTGAGGATACTCGTCTTAAAAGTCACGAAGAGATAACTTTGAAAGGTATGTATTTCGTTGTTTACTTTATTTCATGTTTCATTTTCACTAGTAATAATGAATTTCTTTGTCAAATAGATCAAATGCTAACGCTTGAAGATGAGTATGTAGATATATTCATTGATGAGGTGGTTTATCTTTTGCTTTATATGTGTAGGGAATTATCGATTCATCTTATATTGGAAACACCATTTTATATATTCATAAATTTTCAAAAAAAGGATGTTGCCAGTGTAAGTGAATAAATCTATAATTCCTCCACATATGAAGAAAAATATGAAACCACCTCATTAGTGAATATGACTACATATTGAACTTCACGTGGTAGCATTTGATCTATGTGACTAAGAAGTTCATACCTTCCAAAGTTATTTCTTCGTGACTTTTAAGCTAAGTATCCTCAAATCAAGAAATCAAATTAAAGTGCCCATGTGACTTCATGCAGACTCTGATGACAAAAACGAAAAATGTACAAATATGCAAGATAACCTATTCAGGTGAAGGTCATCATCAAAACAAAGGCATCTAGTTCAAATGTTTCTGGTAAAGTGATGGATTGGTATGGTGCATGAGTAGCATCTTCTGGTAGATTGACATTTGTAGATAAAAGAACCTTTCCTATCCCCATTTATAATGTTTTACATTCCTTGAGAAAGTATTTAACTTGCTTTGAGTGCATTCGAGCAACTCCAAGCGGAAGATAGAAAGACTGTCGTAATGGCAAGTGGAGGGTTGGGTTAAATTTGAGCGGGTTGAAATAAAAATGAGTCAACATAAGATGGGTAATAATTCAACTCACACTTATTTCATATGGGTAAAAATTAATTGGGTAATTAATGGTTGGGTAAAATACATGTTGACTAATATTTTCCCCATAATTTTATGAGTAAATAGTACTAATATTTAGAATTCAGTATGGACAAAACATTTTACTCCTTTTTTTGGATGAAAAATGTTAAAAACACTTTATTTAGTTTAATTCTATCATAAAACTAAATTCGACATCCGCTGGGGGACCAACTTCAAAATTTGGACTCGACCCTGAAACATTATCCTGGACTTGTCTTCAAAATAAGGACCCCACCCAAACTCTCGACTTGGGACCTGAATTTTGACTCCAAGCCTGACCCCAAAATCCGACCAGGGACCAAACATTTGAATCCAAATTTGACCCTATACATGAATTGGGACCCAATCTCAACAACTGATCCAATATTCAAATTATGAATTGGGATTTTACCCTGAAACATGACCCCTCCCCCCCCTCCCCAGACATCTGATTTGGATGATCAAGTCGTAATCCAAACCTGAAAACTGATCTGGGACTCGACCTCGATTCTTGACTCGAGATTCGACCCCAATTTGAGATCTTGATCAGGAGCTGACAGCTAAACTGAGACTTGACTTTCAAACATGGATTAGATCATGACTCTCGATTTGAGACCCAACTTTTAAAACAGGCATCTGACCCCGACACCTGATTTGGGACTCAACTTTCAAATTGGGATTTTACCCCGACACCCAACACTAACACCCGACCTCGAAGACACTTTTGGGAATCAACATATGAATCAGGATTCGATTCCAACTCCCAACTCGATACCCAACTTTCAAACTGGAATTCAACCTCGACATTTGATCCAACACCCAACTTCTAATCGGAATTTGACCCCGACAACTGACCTCGTCAATGGATCCGGGACCTAAATATGATACTTAATCTTGGATACAACTCTGACACCCGGCCTAAAATCCAACTTTTGAATCGAGATCTAACACTCAACAACGACGACTAAGTCGATACCCGAACATGGCGCTTGATCTGGACCTAACCTAAACTCTCGACTTGAAATCCAATTTGAAATCCACTCTGAGACCTGACTGGAGATCTAATATCAACACCAATCTGAGATTCGACCTTTAATCCTGACCACAGGTTCGATATCCAAATCGAGATTCGATCTTGATTTGACCTGAAACTCGAGAGTTGGGTCTTGAATGAATGTTAGGAGTCGGGTCTCTAAGCAAGAATCAAGAGTCAATTTTTTTATCAGTATCAAGAATTGGTACCCGAGAAATGAGTTAGGGTGGAAAAATGAGGTGTGAGGTTGGAAAAGAGTTTTGAAAATATACTCCTTACTTTTTGGAGATAGATCATTTTTCTTATATTTGAGAAAAATAAGCTAATTTGGAAAACACTTTTACTTATATTTTATCCATAGCTTACCCATAAATATCCATATTTTCATGGGTTGAATATGAGTATAAACTCATACCCATACTAGTTGATTCAGATTTTTGGCATCTTTCAATGCCTTAAAATTTAAAAGAAAATTAATTTAAAAAATAAGGAATAGAGAGGGGGTCTAAGGGCATCTCCAACCCTGCCCTCTATTTTACTCTCAAAGTATAGAGTTCTCTATTTTTTCAAACAACCAGCTCCAACTCAATTGTCTATTTTACTCTCTAAAAAAGAATCTTCTTCTCTCTCCTCAATATTATATTATTATTTCTATTTCATTTGCATTTTCTTATTTCATAATATAAATCCTTTCTCCTTTTTTTTCTTTCAAATAATCACTTTATATAATTTTTATGTAATATAAAATTTTATTTTATTCTAAATTTCTAAAATACATAAATTGCAAGTTATTATATAATATACAAATTAATGGACAATTCAAATAAAAGTGAAATCATGAATGAAATACAATTACATAAAAATTACATAAATCAACAAGCACAACCGCAATCACAACCACAACAATTCTCTGGATCATACACCTAATTTTTTTCCGAATATTGTTAAATCTGGAAACGACCTACCGGATTACTGAATTATTGTTGCGATAAAATTATTATGTATTGTTATCTTATATTTAAATTATTATGTTATGTATTATATTTTAAAATTAAAATTTCCATCTCATCATTTTATTTTCGTGCATTCTTCATAGAGAAAATTAATAATAATATCAAATTATATTAAAGTGATGAAAATTTTAAAAAACTGAAATATTATTAATTCGGGATGAAAGTAGTGTATAATAAATAATATATTTTTTAAAATGTCATATTACATTTAAAAAGAATTGCGAATATTAGATATTTAATTAATGACCTTATATTAAAAATAATATGTTAATTACAAAATAATAGAAATAATAATAAAATAATCAAAAAGTGAAATAGAGAGTGTGAATAGTAGTTCTCCAAATTTGGAGAACTACTATTCAACTCTCTATAAATGAAGAATAGAGGCTAATTAAAGAGTGGTTTCCCATTCTCTATTTTACTCTCCAACTATAGAGAATGGAGAGTAAAATAGAGGTGAGTTGGAGATGGTCCAAAGAGATAGACAAACAAGAAGAAGATAATGAATATTAATAGAAGCATATTAATAGGTAAACATCTACAAACATTATGAACGAAAAAAATTTAAAAGAAAAGCAAGTGGAAAAAGATAAATGCACCAATTGCTACTGTGTTAACTTCATAAGCTAAACAACATAAATGTAACCAACAGGGAGCTTCAATACAATAATTGGCTAAGCCAAAACTTAATAAGGAATCATAAATATTTTTAAAACATGAACTTTTAACTTTTTTAGACGCAAAACTAATAATATCCTTTTAAGAATTAATTCATTAAAATATTTCTTATGAGGGACAAAAAAAAATTATTTAGAAAACAAATGTACATGAACCAAAAAAAATATAGAATAAACGAGGTAGGTATATGAACAACTTAATTAGTGATCAAACATAAATTAATTTGTTCACTCAACTTCTTTTATAAAGGTAACTTCAAGTTTTGCTTACTTATTTGAATAACCTAAACAAAAATCTAAAACAAATGAAATATTTTATTTATAATAATTGAAAAATCATAGATTTATATAATTAAATATCATTTTCAAGTCTTTTTTTATAAAAAAAAATTATAATATTCTTGTATAGTGATTTATTAATGCATTAAATATCTTTTTATCAAGTTCTTATTTCAATACCTAAACTTCTAATTAATTCTAGTTTTCAACCAAAATCCTATAATTACTAGAAAATAACCACTATATGTATTATACAATTGAAACTTTAAAAAGATAATTATTTGTTGATATAGACGTGACATTAGAAATATAGTAAATTTTCTTTTCAAATTTATAAATTTTTCGTTAAATGCCTAAACATTGTTTGATAGTTTAAAACTTTGAATTAAACTATGTTAAAACATATTATTTATTACTAATAATATTTTTGATGATTAGACATATGGTGTTGTATTGAGTGTTATAAATTATAAGCATGTCCTGACAATAATTAAGGGTACTATCTTGTACTATTTATTTGCAATGTATGTCATTTTATCAAAACTTTTGGAACGTCCTTCAAAATAATGAATATGTTCTTCAGAATTTTATAACAGAACAAAAAGAAATTAAACACTAACAAATAATAAATGTTAGCTTTTAATTGAGAGTTATTTTACTTCTGAATAATAAGTAATTTTATAACAGAACAAAAAGAAATTAAACACTAACAAATAATAAAAGTTTTTTTTATAATTTAACTTTTAACTTGAAGCTTTTCTTCTTATAAAATAAGTACTAGTTTCAGGACACGTGTGTCCCATGCTAATTTTTTTTATATTCGTTAGAACAATTAGAATTCTACGTGTATATGCATGTAACGAATAATAAAATGCAACAATTACAAATAAAATTTTAAAATTGTGACAAGAACATCAAATGAGGGATCTTATTTTAATGTTTAAAATTTTAAGCAACAAACTGTAAATTTAGAATTTTAGCTAGTAATGAGCCAATTTGCATTAAGTAATAAAAGATTAATTTTAGCCTAAATAAAAATACACTTAGAACCATCAGAAATTTATAGAAAATCAAATTAAAGAAGTTTAATAGAGAGATAACACATAAAAAATAAACTAAGAAAAAAACATGCAACAATATACACATCCTTTTTAATACTTTAATCATAACAATATGTATATGGAAAAAGAAATACATAATCACTATATATTTTTTCGAGTTTTTGTTGACACCTCTCCCATAGCAATTATAATTTAAGAGTCTTCTTCATTTAGTTAAAGTATGAATCAAATAGAACAATAATGATATAAGCGGTACATTATTTAAACTATAGAATGAAAAGAATAACCTTAGTTAGGGTTCTCATGAAACAAATAAAGATGAATTTATATGGATAAAAATACAGTACGTAATTAGATAGTATAAGTTATGAAGATGAATATATTATTCCTTATCACAATGAAATGAAAGAATACAATGACTGCAATTATTATTCAAAATAATAGTAGCAATTAAAGTTGCACCAAGTAATTTGTCTAAATTATTATCGATGAAACATTGCAAGATCCTCCATCTTTTCGATCAGCATTCCTTTAATTAAATGAAGGAATAATTTACACTTACATATTAAAATAATCATTCATGAATCTTTAGTGGGTATTATGGTCTTTATATATTGATTTAACGCAATGGTCTCATAATAAAATAATTTACTTTTTAGTATAAAGAAAAAGATTTTAAAAAATGGAACTAATTTAGTCTTTAAAAGGGTAGAAATGCGCCTAACTTTTTTTTATGAATATTTTGTCTTTCAACTTTTGACTTAACATTTTCAGATTTTTAATATTTAGTGTAGCATATAGAATGATTACTATTTAATATTGAATTAAGTAAATGTTTTATAATATTTTGATTTAACATAGGGATAAAATGATGATCCAACTTTATACTCTACTGTTTAAATATTTTTTACCCTTCAACCAAAAACAACCTTGGTAGGGAAAAAAGGGACAAATACAATGAAAACTTAATGAAACTTATGGCACAATGTAATATAGCACAAAAAGATTGAAGAGAGGACCAAGCAGCTACATTAGCGGCACATAAACTATGTTCGTCCACCAAGTTTGTTCAGTGGTCGTAAGCTTATTAATCTGACCCAATTTGGTACACGCCAATTCCTACACCATATCAGAGAGGAAAATTATGCATTAGGATTGTATCATAGCCAAAAGGAACATACACAATGAAATTCATTTTACACCATGACAAACAATCAAAGAAATATAAAAAACACTATGAACAACATATCCCAAGGAAGAATTATATAAATAACAAAACTAAAACGGAAAGTAACAAGGGAAAAATTGATAGCTAAATTGTGACGTACTCTTTCAATAGATTTATTGTACGTCCATCTAAATGTCAAAATAACACTTTCAAATGTATTAGAACCTTTTGAGTGCTCTTGATTTATGTTGTTATTTTCTTTCTACATGTCTTAAATATCTATACATTTCAATAATATGTGGAAGATGAAAATAATTCAATTTTATTTGAAAGGTTGAAGTGGCATATGAAAGTTCAAAAGAGTGATCTTTTCATTGTGATTGAATGTAAGTTAAGTAGTGTGTTCAAAATTTAAAGCTGAAAAAACCTTTCAACTTCAGTAATTAAGTGATGCATGAATTAATAGGAGTAATAGAAAGACTTTAAAAAATCTGATCATTTGCCTTACGTAATTGAAAGACATTGACTACATAAATTAAAAATTTTCTCCCTAGCTTTAAATACTTTAGAAAATTAAATAGAAGGATATAGTATAATTTGAAATATTAATATATTATTTAGTATGATATATATATATATATAATTTTTAATTAATTAGATAAAAATTAATTAGATTTTTTTATAAAATTTTAATTTATTGTAGGGGTAAAATAGTAATCCAACTTTGAGGTTAAGATCTTCCCACCTTTAGTAATACTAGTCCTAGGAACGTGTCTTGCACGTTTGTCCCCTAATTAACATGAGACAAGTTAACATAGTGGAGCATACATAAATTCATCGCTAATTTCAAAGCTAAGTCCTTTTGTATGTAAGTTTGACATAAGAATACAAATCTTCACAAAATATAGCATGAAAATCTTGTATCAAATGTTGGAGGTTTGATGTTTTCAATGTTTCATGAAAAATAAACATTTTATTCTATCAAAAGAATTAATATATTTTAATTACTAAACGTAAGTTTTAATAATAAAAAAAAGAAATTGGCTATAAAAAGGATAATATGTTAAAATACAGATACACTATATTTCTTGAACTATATATTAAAGGATCTGCATAAAAAAAATTAAATATGAATTCTAATACAGAAAAATTCAATGTAACATTTAGTCATCTTTTTACTTTACATTATTTTTTATTTTATTTTTATTTTTGCACGAATTTTTGTACCTCCGTGTAATAGTTAAGTACATGAATTTTCTATACATTTGAGATTACATATAAAAAGGAAAAAGTATAAACATGTTGTTTTAAAAAGATAAATGATTATCAAACAACGAAGAAGACGTAATTATTAATGTTTATCAAAGACTTACTCTTTTACGGGTCTAGTTGTGAAAATATTCTACGGGATTTAACATGCTTACCCTCAAAATAATTAATTATAAATATAAATTGGGATTAGCTTTATTATTTTTATATCCTAAAGATAGGAGAAAGGAAGAATGCAAAAATATAGTAATCAATTACGAAGTTATATTTAAAAACTCAAAAAGATGGATATATGAAAAATAAAAAATCACTTACAACTTCATATTGAAGAATATTCATCTTGCAACTATGATAATTTACATATTTCTTAACCAAAAGAAGATGAATATGCATGAAATTTTAAAGAATACTAATAAACAAATCAATAAGAATTCTTATAATTACAAATTGGTAATGAAAATCTTACAACTGATGTAGACAAACCTAATGTAGAATACAAGATGATCACAAACTTGAATGAAAGAAGGGAATATAAATAATGTTGTGTGAGTGTCTTTGATAGACTCTTCATTACCCCTACTTATCTTATAGATTAAAATTGAAGGTTATTAGACTCTTCATTACCCACATTTAATTAGTACATGAATATATGGTTGCATTAAGATCTTGTTTGATGCATGAATTTAAAAATAACTATTATTTAATATTTAATTAATTAAATAACTATTAATATTTAATTTATTTTAGGGATAAGGTAGGGAAAAATGGTAATCCAACTTTGAGGTTAGGAGCTTCCCACTTATAACAATATGATGATGATGATATGATGATATGATATGATATATGATTATGCTTACACTATATATCATCATCATCATCATTATCATCATCATCATCATCATCGTCATTATTATTATTATTATTTAGTTTTTAAAAGGGAAAAATATTTAATAATTTTCTATGGGCATTTTCGTCTTTTAAATTTTGGTTGTGGGTGTGTGTGTGTTTGTGTGTGTGAAATGTTTAATGCTAGATTTTCTAAAAAAAAATGATTGAGTGAATCTTTAAGCAAATATTTAAAATGTGATTAGACTACTCCAATTACATGTTTGACTTTCTTTTTTCTCTTATAAAATATTCACAAGAGATTATCCTTGATTTTATATGGATTTTTTATATTAATATCATGACCCAATCAAAGTACTTTGTTTCTATATGTTCATTCATAACAATCATTCAAACGGATAAAAAAAAGTATGCCAATAAATTTGATTGACATGTTTTAAAATCAATTTAACGATATACTTGATTCGTCTCCTTTTAAAGTTCAATGTATAATTTGATATTGAAAAATATATAGATTGACATTTCATATTATTAAATATAAAATGTAAGAATAACATAATGGATTTAATCAAGTTCATAATATAAAGCAAACTTATTTTTCTCATTTTAATTTTTTTTAGTAGAGTTTCAATAAAAATAAAAATTTATTAGGATTTGTAGATTACCAGAGATTTAAGAGCTACGCACGCCAGACCTTGTTCTTCAGTCCCTTAGGGATAAACCTCGACAACCTACAAAAAGGCATCGTGAATCAGGTCATCAAAGGAAAAAAGGGAAGACAAAAGAAAAAAAAAGATATATCAGGTAACATTAAAGATGATAGACATATCATCAACTATCTAAACAAGAGATCGAGCTTGGAAATTACCCAGAAGAGGAGCCAGAACTATTGTGAGTTCCTCCGACCACGCACCAACATCTTGTTGCCGAGGAGGCAGATTAGGAGAAAGAGTACCGAGTACTCCCTTACACTTGATATATATAGGCTAGTTTTAGAAAACCTAAGGGCTTTTTGGTGTGCTGGATTGGGCCTATGGCCATTTTTGTTTATCTTTATTTTTTCTTCGATCATTTATAAGAATTGATCTTAGGAAATTAAAAACTTTTATAAAAAAAAAAAAACAATGAAATACAAAATACTACTTGATTGAAAAGTTAATTTTGTCGCAGAGTTCGAATCTAAAATCTCTAATTAAGGATGAATGAATACTTATTACTCACTAAAAAATGTAACAATATTGGATTCACATGAATGATGTAACTTTTGAAGCATAAATTTAACACATAGGCAGAGCCAAAACATAGTGAAAATATAAATTGGAACATATCTTATGTAATTACCCTCCACGTCATTTCCTCTTTATTACTTTCTTTTATGCTTTTAGAGTTTTTCTACAGCGAGTTCAAGTCATCTATGACTTGTTGGGTGATGAGTGGTAGATTTGCACTCATTTGAGGCTTTTTAGTTCAACAATTAGTGTACTCAATGCCTAATTGTGTCCTATTTTGATGATATCTTGATGATTTGCAGCTATGAAGGCTAAAGGACAATGCAAGGATGAATGAATGAGAAAGGAGGCCAAAACACTGAAAAGAGTAGAAATCTCTGAACTGCTGACCACCTAAACAAAAGAATGAACCACCCAATGGGCTGAATATCACCGAAAATGACAGTATTTGATGTCCAATATCAAGGAAGAATGGCGAAGAGAGGTCACCGAATTAATAAAGGCGAACCCAAACTCATCGCCAAAAGTGACAAGATTGTTGAGTGAAAATGAAGATTAAATTAGGCGAACAAGGTGAAATTCGGCTACTCGCCGATCATAAAAGGCGCATTCCATTGAGTCCGCCCATTGGAGTTCAAACACCTGAAGCCTTAAGCTAGTAAAGGGTGAACTGAAAGATAAAGATGACAATTCGCCGAATGAGTTTGACAAATGGGGTGCGAAAGAAATTTTGGAGAAAGTACAAATAAACTGGAAGAGAGAGAAAGTGGATTTTTGATCATTTTTTACCCATTAGACACTGAAATAGAGAATATTCAATTTTGTTCTTAGTTTTGAGGTTTTGGTTAACCTTATAATAAACATTTAAGGGTTCAAAACGAAGGAGTGCTTAAGATTATTGTTCAATTGCAATACATTGATAGCTGCTAACTTCATAGGTATAATTTCTTTGTCTTTTATGATGTGTAGCTAAAACCCCAAGTTCTAAGGGTGTGATTATGGGGTTGGATGTTGATTTAAATTAGTGGGTCTTTTCCCTTGCTCTATTTTACTTTTGTTCAATCATGAATTTGAATTGTTTAGCATGAACTTAATTTAAGGTGGCAAAATTAATCCTACTATAGATCTCAAATTGGTGCTTGAAAGAGACCAATAGGAATGGATAATTAACTCAATCTGTGAAACTTAGTTGATTCTAGTTGCAAAATCAAGGAAATGGATTGATTTGTGAATTACATAGATAAGACATAAAGGATATTCTATGAACTAATGGTATGAGATCAAAAGAAGATTAGTGTTACTAATGATTACCCAGCTTATCTATGGTTCTTAGGCTTTATTGAGCAAGCAATTGTATGCCTAGTTAACATCAATGCAAACCTCCACACCCCTAGATTTAATCTAAACTATCTTTACAAAAATTAATATTTGTTAGGTTGATTATTACCTTTTGGAAGAAGTAACTTGCTTCTTCTTTCTCCTCTATTTTTTTTTTACCCTTTTTCCTTTTTCTTTATTCCTTAATTTTTGAGTATTTTTTTGTACTTCTATAAAATAAATAAAATTTTGAATTGTGTCCAATTTAAAGAAAATTATTAATTAGATGAATTCATTTTATTTTATTTTGAAATGGAAAATAAGATCTATTTTCTCTTTTTAGATTACATTAGGTTACGAATTTTAGTTTTAAAAAAAAAAATGAAATATAACAATTTGAAATTATTAGAAGTAGAATTTTCAATAAATTATCAAGGAAATTATCATAATTAAGGTATTCACGATTTCTTTATCTGTATGAAATTGATTAAAATTCGTGAACACTTTATATATTGCCTATTTATTAGTTCTTCGACTAATTTTTAATAATAGTTTATTACTTTAATAAATGAATGATATAGTGTTTGAATTAACTTTAATAGGGAGTAGACATGATATTGTATTAAAACTATAAATCTAGTAATTCAATTTTCGACTTTTAAAAAAGTCATAACATTATAATGTCAACATTTATTTTTTCAAAAAAAAAAAATGATCGTTTTCTCTGATGTCAACTTAATGTGAAGATTTATTTTTTTCCTTAATTATTTTATTTAAGAGGAAACAAAAATTTGGACTCTAATCAAAACAAAATTTGTCTTTTATTTCTACTTAATTATAAAAAGTTCATTTTAAATATGATGATATATAAGTTTCCTAGTTTTTAATAATATACGATGATATATAAGTTATTTGAAAAAACAAAAGGTGTGTCATCCCAAAAAAGAAAGTTATATCTGTAAGAAGATAAGGTTAAGCCATAATCTAAAATGGTTGGAGTAAAGTGTATGTGTATGTCCATGTCCACAATTTTTGCATCTTCATCTCTACCACCTACTGACCCTAAGTTAAAACCTCCATTTATCAAAAGCCAAACAAGAGTTGAAAGGAAACTGTCAGTTGCAGAGATTGAAAGAGCCATTGGTGCTGGCATTTTTAAAGATAGAGACACCAGCAGGTACGTATCCCTTCTTTTATTGGCAATTGGGCGGGTTGAGTTAAATTTTGGCAGGTCAAAATGAGTCAAGACGATAAACGAGTCAAGACTCAACCCAACCCAACCCAAATCTATTGTGGCCAAAATGGGTTGGGTTAAAATAGATTAGGTGACAAGTTAATAACGGGTCATAACCTAATTCACTCAATTTTTTCTAGGTTTTAATAGTTTTATTTGTTATTTTATAAGTTTTTAGTATCTAATAAAAAAAATCATTATTAACTATATATACATAAAATCAAAAAAATAAATTTAAAAATTTTGACAAGATTTTATCAAAAATCAATTTGGATTACATATCAACCCAATTTTTAATGGGTTGAAATGTGTTAGGTTGAGATACGTTGAGCCAACAAATGGACGGATCAATAACCAACTCAAACCTAAATGGATTCGATCGGGTTGTACGGGTTGGGTTTGATTTTGCCACGCCTATCTTATATTACCATCTCAACTTTTTCTTTTTTGGTTTAATTTGTTAAGGAGTGCAAAGGAGAATAAAACATTGTTTGATTCAATTTTGTCCAATTCTGTTGGGGAGAATGAAGGGGATGTTGAGAAGAAGCTAAGACAAACTGGCGAATGGCTTATTCATAAAACTGAAAACACATCTGCCTCTACTGGTAATTATTTAATTATTTAATTACTTTTCTTTTATTTACTTCCTTGTAGTATATACTAATATATTTTATTAAATATTTTGTCACAGGAAAACAGATTTTAGTTGCTGTCTTTCAATGGATTCTACCAATGTGGATTATTGCATTTCTTCTTGCTTCTGGGATCCTCAACCTACCATTTCTTGATGACTTGCTTTTGTAAACAATTATATACCCCCTTACATATTCAACTTATATTACTTTCTTTCATACTCCCTCCGTACATTTTTATTTTGCATGTTGCTAGGGGTGGAATTAGGAAGGGGGAAGGGGTGTCACATGTGACATTACTTTGTCTGAAAAAATTGCTAAATAGGTATATACGGTTAAGAAACGAAAGCAAACTTAGAGGGTCTCTATATATTATAAGTGACACTGCTTGAACAAAAGAAGTGCGTAGCTTAGTTGTTTTTTGTTTTATTTTTTAGAAAAAATATAATAATATACATAAATTGTGTTTTATTTGTATTTTTTTTTAAATATGGTTTATATTATTTTATTTATTTATTTTCTCATTTTAAAAACTGCATGTTGCACTTTTGAAAGTTAATTTGACTAATTTTCAAAATTAAATTAGATCACATTAATTCATATTTTAAACAGAAAAAATAGGTATTCAAAAACTATATTAATAAAGTACTATAAATTGTAATTTTTTGTATATCAATATAATGAAAAAATATATCTTAAAAATGTTAGTCAAAGTTCTTATAGTTTGACTCTAAAAGAGGAAACCATCACAATTAAAAGTGGACAGATTTTTTTTGCAAAAATATTATCATAAACTGTTACCAACTTAATAATAAATTCAAAAACTCAACTACTAGCATCTAATACTGAAGAAAAAAAAAAGGAGAAGCAGAATTGTAATATGTAACATATATTAAACTTGTACCTATAGTAAAATTATCAATTCTAATAGAGTTTTGAAGAGAATGCGTTGAGAATTGTGATTCTACACACATATTCGATCCTTTTGCACTATTTTGTATGATATTCACAAATTACAATGAAGTTAAGCCAAGGTTTAAGGAGTTAAAAAAGTTTTGGTACAAGTTAACTTATAAGAGACTACACGAACAATTCATCTTAATGAGTTGTATAAAAGGTTTAACTTTGAACGAATATATCTCAAGATACAAGGAGTTGGGTATTAAACCCATCAAATTTATAATACCTCTCACGTTCAGAGTGTTTAAATTAGGACGCCAAATACTTACAAGTTTAATCTTATCGTTATACATCACGTGAGATATTGGGAGAGTAGGGATGTAAATGGTTGGTTGTATCAAAGGAGTGATGTATGAAGGTGTTCGAAGTATTGGACCAAAGCTAGAAGCCAAAGGGAGCCTTGAAATAAAAATTCAAGTTGAAGATTTCATTACGACAATACATTTCAATAATTTGGTATATGTCTAACTTGAAACAAGTATATCTCTCAATATATAAGGATTTAGAGGTCCTACTACCTATCAACTTAAAGATCTCTAAGTCAAGTTCCCAACAACATAACCTCTCAACAATTGAAGTTTGGGGCAAAAAAGTTATGGGTCATGCATGTTTTACCTAAAGTTGTGTGTAAATTTGATATTTTTAAGATTTCAACTTCATGGACCATTACAAATAGACTTGTTAGGTAGTTTTTCTAAAGAGTCGACAATTTTAGTTAGTTTTAGTTTGTCACTCAGTTTAGAACAAGTTCTTAGGTTTTTCTCTATCTAGTTTCTTGAACGAAGAACATCTATATGCTTTCAAGTTATGGGAAATTTCAAGTCCCACTAACTTAATCTAGTAGAGTGCATCCGTAGGAAGTGGGTCAAGTTATGGGAAATTTCAAGTCCCACTAACTTAATCCACCATTGACCAAGACGGGTCATGGGATGTTCTACATACCGTTGATGGGTTTCATAGAAGAACTTCAGTCTTAGTGGAAATTTTGGGAGTAAATTTGAGTTCTATGGTTTGGGTCTACAGACCATAGGATGTTTTACAGGCCGTAAAAAGGCCTCGTCAAAGTTGGATGAATTTTAAGGTTCCAATACTTAGTCTCCGATTTACCAATACGGTCCGGAGAACTTTCTACAGACTGTAGGTTGAACCTGTAGTTCGGTCCGGCAGCTAATTCATAAGGGTATTTGGATCTTTTCCTAAGCACCTAATACATGTAGCACATCATCTTAACATATAAAAAGAGATCCTTTAATTGAATTTACTCCTAAATCTACCGATTCCATTTCATTCCCCCAAAATCCCGAAAATCCTCTCAAGCTTTTCTCTCTCAAGAGCAAGGAAGAAGGAACTTGGGTTTCCAATTCAATCATCCTTTTTTCACCATTGTTTTGGTCTATAAGATCAAGATATGTAGAGAGTTCATCAATGGGTTTCATTCACCCATTGAGTCTCAAAGATTCCTCTTATTCTCCAATTTAATTTCTCTAAATTGGCTAGATATTCATTCAATTCCTCATGGATTTTGTTTGTATGGATTCAATTATTTGTTTTTGATCATATCATGATAGTTTTGACATAATTACATGTTTTACAATCAATTTCATATGAACCCATGCATGATACCTGATATTGACTATGAACCCTAGAAGGGTATGAATTTATAAAGAAATTATGAAACTATGATTGATGGTATGAATTTATAAAGAAATTATGAAACTATGATTGAAGTTTTCATGAAAGATATGCATGGTTTATGAAAAGGATTGTATTATTATCTAGGTTGCTTTAATACAAAGGTTTTCTCACATTAAGGGATCATGGTATGGTGAAAGGTTTTCTCACATATGCATGATTCACGATTTAAGGAGCTATTCTATGATGTTTTAAGCTTGGATTGGTAACTTAATTGTATTTTTTCATGTATGATCATATGTGTATGGTTATGACTATTCCATTGAGATTTTTACTTAGCACCGAGAGGATATTGAGATGGAGGCTCTCCCGTTAGTAGAGGACGGGTCTCTAGTAGCAATCTCTTTGTCCCTAACTACATACCCCCGTAGGTTATCTTAAGTGACATAGCTAGTGGATCCACCTAAGCTAGAAGTTAAGGTCCTTGCCTTGGCAAGTGAGGACATATTTTTTTGATGTGGGAACAAGACACCAGATTCTATGTTATAGCTCACATGGTCTATATCGATTGAAATGCATATCCCACAAGACGAACTAAGTTAATTTCAAATATTTTATGAAGTTTTCCTTATATTTATGATGCATTGACTATGTTCAAGTTTTATGATGTTTCATTAAAGGCTTTTATGATGATTAGCTTGGTAACACAATTCATGTTTTCAATTATGTCCTCTTTTTATTTTTTTATATTTTTATGTATATGCATCATACTTAGTACATGGAAGTACATTTCATGTACTAAAGCATACTTGTGCCTACATTATTTCACTAATGTAGGGTGTGTCACTTCCTCTCCCTCCGCTTGTGGCTAGTTGGTGATCTTTTGGAGTTCGTAGAGTTGGTGACTCCTCATGTTCTAAGGACAAAAACATCTTTACTCTGGTTTCCTTATATTTTAGTTTTCGGATGTTGTACGTGGTGTACATGTTATGTCCCGACCACTTTCTTTGATGCACTAGATGGCTTGTCATGACTATGAAATTTCTGTTTTACAAAGTCAAACTCTTTTGTTCATTGATGAAACTCTTTGCTTTTATCTATTATATAGTTTATATGTATGTCAAGTAGCTTGTGTAGGGCCTCTCAGAGTTCTTATACACCATGTCACATCTAAGGTGTATTTTGGGTTGTGACAAACTTGGTAATCAGAGCACAATGTTTTAGAAAAGGTCCTAGAATATCTGACAAGCCGCGTTGAGTAGAGTCTTGTTCATGAATGTGAAGCGCATCACATATATGAATCAGAGGCTACAAAGCATTTTGAAAACTTCACTTCTTTCATTAATCTAAAGTCGTCCCATAGAGTCTATCCCTATAAAGATCCTTTTCCTAAATAGTATTTGATCCTTTTCAGGAAGTGGCCCCTCGAAGATCTTATGTGAGAAGGAACGCGGTCAATGACAATGTGGAGCCCGAAGTTCCTCAAGTTTCAGTTGAATCTTTGGCCGAACAAGTGACTCATGCTGATTTTCCAGCCGTTTTTCAAGTGTTGGCTCAAGCTATGACGACCCAAGCTAATAGGGAGACTAATGCTCCAGTGAACCTGAACATGGGTACCGCGACAACATTCCCAGCCGTAGTGATGTGAAAACTTTGACAAAAGGGTTGGTTAAAGATTCGCTACTTTGAAGAGGTGGTTTTTCATCTTCAACAAGTGAGATTAGAGTCGTAAAGATTTAATTTATTTTACTCTTTTCATTTATAATTTTATTTGAAAGTGAAAAAAATCATGTAACCTCTTTATTTATCAAAAGTGCTTCTTTCAGAAATGTTTCTTTTTTCTTTAAGAATTTCGAATAGATGCACAGGATTAGGACACATGTATGTCCATTAGTATAAATGATAGAAACGCGTAAAGACACCAACGTCTCAATATTATAAGTGTACCGTTTACAATAGTTTAAGGGCATATTTGTCTTTTTTCCCTAAAAAGAATAATAATCTCTCTTTTCTTTTTCTTCATTTGGTCAAAGATGAAATTGGGAGATAATTAACTTATATTCTTACTCCCTTCTTTTATAAAATATCTTTTCTTTTTCTTCATTTGGTCAAAGATGAAATTGAGATATAATTAACTTAATTCTTACTACCTTCTTTTATAAAATATAATCAACAACTAACAGCAATTCTTACAATGTCAAAACTAGTTGTGCAGTTTGAAAGAAATTACGATGTCCACAGGACCAAAGTACATTTATCTCTGTATATTAATTACTTGTTTTTGGCTAGAAAAAAAATAGGTTGAAGACTAATAATACAGGATTTCATATATCGTTTTATTTTACAACTGGTAAAAAGCATATAGCTGAGTTGGTTATGTAGGTAATGTCCTAAGCAGTCTCAGAGCTCGCATCCAATGTGACCCTTGAGCTAATACAAGTCTTCTCAAAATTGGCACACTTCCTGCAGCTATAATTGCAGCATGATTCTCACTCTCCATACTCAAATTATATAGTATTGCTAGAGCTGCTTCAACAGCTCGCTCGCTCCCATTTTCAAGCACCTTCACTAACGGAAATATCCCTCCTTCTGCAGCCACGGCTCTGGTGGAATTCACCACCTCTTCAGAGATTATTCTATTCAGTTCTACAACAGAAGCCTCTTCTACTTCCCGTGAATATGAGGTCTTCATCTGTTCTATCAGCCTTGGGATCGTCTCATAAAGAGTTACTTCTAAGTTGATCGGATTATCATAGTCAAAATTTGGACCAGAGAGATAGCTGAGCTTCACAAGACAGGCAGCAACCCAGTCTTTGTGGTATAGAGGGATGTCAGATTTCAGAACCTTCCGCAGTAATTTTGTGAAATGAGATGCATTTACTTTATGACAGAATTGCTCAAAGTCCAGCAGTCTTGTAAGTAATCGAGATGCTGTAGATATCGCATGACCTGCCTCTTCTACCTCAAGGGCATATAGTTCCGGGTTCTGCATATCTATTTCAGATTCTGTATCTACAATATAATTGTTGAATCCAGTCAGTTATGTCCAACAACAGGAGGAAGCAACAGAATTTTGATGTAAATATTCTCTGGTCATGATAGAGACTATTATTTTAGCATAAGATCTTCATACACAAATGTAAATAAGAACAAAGGACTAAATTTCATCATTTCATCCACCATGCTTCAAGTTTTCTTCCTTTGAACAAAATAACAAAAGATGGGACCCCCCCCCCCCATTACACACACACCACCCACCCAACAAAATGCTATAAATTTTTCACATGTCAAAATTTGCATAACCATAGGTAGAAACTACCTTAACTAGACTCCATAATGCTGGCTATGCTATCAAAGACGGATCCTGGATTTGAAATTTATGGGTTCCTACAACGACCTTAAGTTAATATATAATAATAGCTGGCTTCACAATCAAATATTTATAGATATTTAGTAAATTTAATAATACATATATATAGGGTCTAGACAAAAGCTACTGGGTCCCATAAACTTACATGATACATATAGAGGGTCTAGACAAAAGCTATTGGGTCCCAAAAACCTACATATCCTATTGTGGATCTGACCGTACATGCTTGTACAAACCTAAAGACAAAAAGTAAAGACGCGTGTAAGTTTCTGCACCCCCTGAATGGAACACCCTGGCCCACAAATGCCATGTCTCAGACAAACAGATTAATGCAGATCACTGGCTAGTGAATTTATCTTCTAGTTCAGCTTGAACGATTTTACCGACCTGAGCAAAAGAATGAGCTCGTAACATACGTAAGAATTTTCAAATCATCTGTAAGTCTACAGATTTACTCAATTACAAAAAATATTTTGTGGTGGTTAAGATTTAACTTTTCCACTGAACTGAAGAGAAATATTCTATAGAACACTAAAGCAATGAATACAAAAGGTGCACCATTATTATCAAAAACTCGGTACATGTTAAGCGGATCTGGGCGGTTGGACATTTTCTCACTGTTAGAATCCTGCAAATATTGTACTCTCTTCATCCTAATTTGTGTGACACCGCTTGACTTGATAGAAAGTTGTCCTAGAAAGTAGTCTAAAACAAACCTTAGACATTTGTGTGGCAACAAATTATTTCATTAGTGGAAAAAGGGAAATTTTAAAGTCGGATCGTTTCTAATTCACGAAAGGTGACGTTCTATTATGGACTAACTAAAAAGCAAAGTATGCCACATAAATTGGTTATATATCAGTAAAGATCAATTAGATTAACTCGTTCCTTGTAATTATGTAATTAGATTGATTTTCTTACCTTCTTTAGAGCATATGGATTCTACTATCTAACCCCGTAGCTTGAGGGAATAATCAAGCAGTGTTCCCTCTCAATTTCTTCTCTCACGTGTATTAGAGCATATCGTGAAAAAATACTCACATTGGAGACTTACGTGGCCACTATATACACTTATCATGAGAAATACTCATTGTCGGAGACTTCCGTGGCCACTATATACACTATTTCGAGGTTTGTCACTTTCCAGGGGCACGATGCATATACCAGTGCCACAAGTAGCATTGAATTCCTGTGACCCTACGCAGAAATTGTGTTGTCGTAGGGTCGTCCACGAGCCTTCATGTGCCACCAGTTGTACCTGTCCTCTGCGTTCTGCGCTGGCGCATTCAGTGTTGTCTAGTCACTTTCTTAACCCACCTGAGTCCAAGGGTTCGAATTTTTAGAACTTTAGTTTGGTACTTTGCTTTTCGATTTTCGGATTGTATTACCAAATACTGAACCATAGTTTGTTCAGGTCGATTTAGGTCGCAACCATCACACTACTTTGTGCTACAATGCGCAAGTATTTATCTAATTAAATTGGGCTAACTTAACATATATACTTAGAAAAGCCTGGTTTTCCAGTTAACCGAAATACCGATACCTTGAGACTGAAAACCAAACTTAATAAAATCAAAACCAAAAACTGACCTAAGAACCAAATCAATTTAGTTTGGTTTGGCCCACTTTTATTTTTTCGGTTTTATGCCCACCACTACCTGGGTCACTTATTGATTCGACCTCACCCATCAAGGTCCCACTATTTCTTGCACAGCACCAGCTCTCCGACAAAGATCCAAGAAGCTTTGACTAAATTCATGAAATCTTGTGGATCAACCTACCATTTCAGACCCTCAAGTGATTTGAGAAGTTTATTCAAACAACTTTTCCGGTGACCTTTTCGGGCGAGCAAGCTACTTCAGCAGTTCCAGCATCATATCTTTATATTTATCCCTTTCTATAGTATATTTCTCCATTTACTTGACTTTCATTTAAAAAAATTCACTTGGAGTGGATGCTTTTGGCTCAAAAACCATTGATTGCAATTTGAACAAGTGATAACCACAGAACCTTTGGCAGGTAGCGCAAACTACTTTATCTTGGTCTTATTAGATTATGGTGCAAAGGTAAGTGAGTTTAGGATCTACTTGGTTAACAAGCTAAGGATATCAATGAGAAAGTTTAGGGAGAATTGAAAAGATCGATGCTCAATTGTGTAGTCTTTTATGAAAGTCTATTAACTCAAGGTATCTCTTTGTTCGACCATTCTAAACCTGTCTTTAAATTTAGGAGAAGGCTAGTGCTTTACACATAAATGACATTTCTTGCTTATATAATGTGATTTTCTGATTGACATACTTTAAAAGTAGGATATATATTTGTCTAACTATCTTGGACAGGACCAGACAGTTGTAGAATAGTATAATGAGTCGATGTCTGCTACTGCAAGTATTAATGAACAATTGGAGCAATGTCCGGAGACTTTTTGGGTTCTTAGCACCTGTTGAGCCTCCATGTGATCTTGCCTCAATGCATGACCTTGGTTTGTCCTACGGTTCCTACAGTGGGTGATTTGTTCCGTCAGTTACCAAGGCTTGCCGCACCATCGAGTGCACCAGTTGCCATTCCTCCCAGTCACACAATCACAACACACTGATATCAGTAGACTCTTCTGTCCTAGCATCTAAGACTAGAAATAAAAAATGAGAAACCTTTTGGAAAAAATAGACGGAAATGTAACTTTTGTCACACAATTGGTCATACTTGTGAGAAGTACTTCTCTTTACATGATCAACCTCCTAAACTGCTCATGTTGCTCAGACTGAGTCCACCGGTAACCTAACCAATCCAATGTTCTACTTATATGAGGGGGAGTATAATGACTTGCTTTTGTATCAGGTACTTGCAAGTACCTAGACATCTTCACAAGTAGCTTCAGTTGCTCAAACAGATAATTTTGTTTCTTTCGCACAGTTCACCTTTTACCCTCCTTGACTTTGAATAATGTTCTTTACTTCTTTTTGTCCCTAATTGTCCTTTTAACCTTATATCAGTCAATCCTTTGTCTAGCACCCTAAATTGTTCAATATCATTCTTTACTGACTCTATTATTACACAGGAGCAATAAAAGGATAATTGGTGCAGTGCATTAGTAGTATTGGACTATATTATCTTACACGCCCTGTTTCTTCCGTCTCTAGACTTAATTCTTAAATGGTTAAGATATCCTAATTCATCCAAACTACAGAAAATAGTACCCAGTTTATCCAAATTGTCTACATTTAGGGATGGCAAAATAGACCTCAACCCTTGTAGCCCGCCCAAGTTTTTAATGGGTTTGGGCAAGAGTGCTTTAGTGATGGGTTGATTTGGGTTATTCCTAAAGTAACCTGTAAAAAAAGCAATAGCCCGAATTGACCCGTGAATATTACCCAACAGAGACTTGAGTATATGCCCAGATTAACTGGTAGAGGTCACCTGGGGTTCCCAAATGTTGACATAGAAAGTAGTAACTGTTATTGTTGTCTTAGTTCCCAAATGTTGACATAGAAAGTAGTAACTGTTATTGTTGTCTTAAATATTGTTCCAGTGCCAAGTGCATGATTGTCATAAGATGATCATGAAATTAATGTTTCTTTTTTAAATGAAAGACAATTGCATGTACTTGCCTCACTGATCAGAATTTAATTGTTAACTAATAAATAGGAAGGTGATAAAATAGTTAATGCAATATGATTAAGACAATTTAATCATAAAAGAGTGGATCACCAAATTGAAGCATCACCCTATCCAACACTTTCAAACCAAGGACCTTGGTTGATTAAGGTACTGCCTAGGTTTTGAGGTTACTCAATCCTAATCACATATTACCATCTCACATAGGAAGAAGTATGCTCTTGATATTCTTGAGGGGACAGGAATGATCGACTGTAGGCCTGTTAATACTCCAATAAACCTGAATGTAAGCTTAACCTAGTCAGGTGAGCCTCTTGGTGATCCTAGAAGATATAGGAGGTTTGTGGGCAATTTGAATTATACAATTGTGACTCACTTGATAACTGCAATTCGGTTCTTGGATTCTCCTTGTGATAGCCAAACTGCAGTAACTAATATCCTTCAATATATTTATTTATTTATTTAAATTATTCATATCCTTCAATATATAAAAAACTGCTCCAGGGAGAAGACTATTACATGAAGATAGAAGGCATGAGCAAATTGCTTGAAATACAGATATTGGACAGGGTCACTCTCCAAAAATGATCTACCCCTAGAATCTGGATACTACGTTCCAGTTGGGGCAAACTAAGAAACAAAATGCTATTGCAAGACCGGGTGCAAAAGCTGAATATTAAGCTATGGCAGTACCTACATCTGAACTCATATGGGTCAAACAACTGCACAAATAACCAACATTTGCGATATCTATTAAGTTGAATTAAAAGTCTTTCATGAGACTTGAGAGGATCAAACACATGAAAATTAATTTATCATTTCGTAGGAGAAAAGATATTCTCAGGAGACATTGACTCAACGTCCGTAAGGTCAAATGATCACCTACAAAAAATATTCACTGTTGCTAATCATCCCCAGAACGAAATATGTAGCAAGCTTGGTACATACAATTTGTATGCACAGGCTTGAGGGGAAGTGTTGGAATCTTGTAAAGATAGTACATATTTGTTAGGATCAATCAGATTGAATCATGCACCACAATTATATAGTTAGTTAGAATGTCTTCCCTTACTTCAAGCAATGCTCCCTCTTAATTTCTCCTCTCTTACACTCACAAAAGAGAAATATGAATAGTAATTGTTAGAATAGGAATAGGTATATATAATCCTACTTAGAATAGGAATAGGAATAGGAATAGGAAATAGTATCCTACTTGGGAAATAATTGTACTGCAGTATCTATAAATAGAGTCTCTATACCCTTCAGGTGGCCCAGTGGTTTGGGCTTGGGGCTTTCATGTTGGAGGTCTCAAGTTCGAAATCCCTTGCCAGCAAAAGCAAGGGGTTTGCCTTCGCACCGGTCTTGCCTAGTGCGGGTTACCTCTCCTATGTGGTTTGCGAGCTATTGCATAGGAGCAGGGGTTTTACCTTGTGCACACCCAAAAGGTAGCGACTGCGGGTTTCTCTTGTCATCAAAAATAAAATAAAAGAAAATGGGCTCTCTGTGTAATAATGTAGATACACAATTCAATAATATTTTTTTTCAATTTTTCTCACATGGTATCAGAGCCTCTACAATCTTCGTAGAGAATCAAAGAGCTTCCACTGCCGGCGGTGGCTATTACCCATATATGCCACCCATCTGGCCAATGATTATGTCAACAAAAGTAGGGCCAATAATATATGCATGAACCCCATATTCAAGGAAAGAAAACTAGTCAGACAGGTCACCATGCGTCAAATTTCCATTGACTTTCTAGGGCTATTTTGTGTCAAGCCCATATCTATCCGATTTATGTAGCACCGTGCCATCTTTCTATGACTACTTTCTTATATCTAATTTGTGTAACACCGTCCCATCCTCCCAGTGACTGCTTTTTTATATCTAATTTGTGTAGCACCGTGCCATATTTCCGGTGTATATCTAATTTGTGTAGCACCATGTCATCCTTCCGGTGACTACTTTCTCATATTTAGTTTGTGTAGCACCATGCCATCCTTTCGATGTCTACTTTCTGATATCTGATTTGCGTAGCACTGTTCTTTTCGATGACTAGTAGTGTTTTGGAAGGCAAAAGGCGACAAAAGGCGAAAAGGGTCTGCCTCGCCTCTCGGTGAGGCACTCACCTTTTTGAATTGAGGCGTCAATTAATACCAAAAACTTAAAATATTCAACTCCATATATAAATATCCAAAATCTCAATAGCAATAACATATATTAGAAAATACTATATTAATTAGTGTAAAACTAAATTGAGTAGTGCAGAAAAAAATATAGAAAGGATTGAATTTTTATTTTTTTAAAATATGTAGGCAGATTGCAGTAATGCAGTCAGTTATCAATAGATTCCAAAATAAAAAAAAAGAGAGTAAAAAACAGAGTCTTCTGCATATGAAAGAAGTAAAGAAGAAGAAGAGAAGAAAAATAATAAAAATCTAAAACCGTACCGGCTGAGTGCTGAGCAACTGAGGTCTCGTCGTCAGTAGTGACAGGAACTGGAGAAGAGAAGAAGAAAGTCGCAAAGTAGTGAGGGAGGAGAACTGGAGAAGAGAGTCGCGAAGTAGTGAGGGAGGAGAATTAGAGAAGAGAGTCGCGAAGTAGTGAGGGAGGAGAACTAGAGAAGAGAGAGTTGTGAAGGTGTGAGGAGAATCGCGATGGAGAGAAGTCCTAGGTTTAGAAAAACACCAAATAAACCCTAATATTGCCTTTTAATTATTCAATCAGATCCTTTTTTAAAGAAAAAATTAAAAAAAGTGACACCTTGTCGCCTCGCCGTGTCGCCATTCGCATTTTGGTCGCCTTTCTAAACTCGCCACGCCTTACAAGTAAAAAGTGACGAGGCAAGCGCCTTACAGAACACTGGTGACTTCTTTCTTATTTGTGTAGGGTCGTGCCATTATTCCGACCCTACCATATAATTTCTCTGTTTCAATAAGGTCATGCCGTCAATTCAACCCTAACTATATGAATTCAATTTTCTAGTTGGGTCGTACCATCATTCAGACCCTACCCATATAATTTTGTTTCTCACTAGGGTCGTGTCATCATTTCGACCCTACCCATATAATTTTATTTCTCGGGTTTTGACCACTTTCACCCATCAAATCTAGTAATCCGGCGCATGAGCATGTTTCGGCTAGTTTTATGGTGACTTTCTTGTTTAAGATCTACTTATCTCTTGATTTTGAGATGATCCATATATTTTATGTCAGATTTCGAGCACTTTCTGTGTCAAATTTGCTTTTGCAAGAAAAAAAGGTGATCAAGAGGAAGAAGTTTATATGGAGCAACCACCTGGTTTTGTTGTTCAGGGGAGTCAGGTAGCCATGCATGTTGATTGTGTAAGTCACTCTATGGTCTAAAACAATCTTCTCAAGCTTGGCTTGAGAAGTTCAACACTACAGTTCAGGAATTTATCACTCTGTGTTCTATCGACATTATGCATCAAATCTAGTGTTTCATGAGAAGACCAAGCACATTGAGATTGACTGACATTATGCATCAAATTCAGTATTTCATGAGAAGACTAAGCACAGATTGACTCAATTTTGTGAAGTCGAATGATCAACTTACAGATATTTCACCAAGTTCTTCATCAGTCCTCGTATTAGTTACATTTGTAACAAGCTAGGTACACAAGACTTGTATGCAGCAGCTTGAGGAGGAGTGTTAGCACAGGAATACGTATATACAATCCTACTTAGAATAGGAATAAGAATAGTAAAGAGTATCCTACTTGGAAAATAAGTATTGCAGTGTCTATAAATAGGGTCTCTGTGAAATAATGTAGATACACAATTCAATAATATTCTTTCCAATATTCTCACAGTAATATTGGTGAGTATGTTGAGCATATTCAGTGAATTAAAGCATGGACAATAGGATAAGTGAAAAAACCGGAAGGTGGAAATTGGAATTGTACCTAGACCCGACAGAAAGAGAGAGAATAACCCCATTGATTTAGAAATGATAATAATTTGGTGTAGATGGAAGGTAAAATGTTGTGGATGATAACTGTATCCAGAAATATAACTAGTACATGCCTGAGGTGAGCTGTAAAAACTATTAAGTGTAAGTTGGGGCACAATTTGAGGCCTAAATGCCAGAAAAGAATGTCCCACCCTCCTACTTTGGTAGTGAGGCACCACTTTTGAAATTCGCACATTGATGCTACTTAATATCTAACAGAAGAGCATGGTTTCCTTCTTTGAGATGGTATTCTCCAGAAATTTCCTAAGACTTCTTGATTACCATGTTATATTGAACAGAAGCAGCATCAAACTACTACATACTTTTAAGAGGGACCAACTGATACACTGACAGAAAAATAATGAGAAATAAGCACACTTTCTGAAAGACTTGGTCTTGATGAGGATTAGGGCGAGTAGTCTCTCATACCATTTAAAGTTTTCTGCTGGAGAACAGCATCTAGACCAGTTTCTAGGTCAATGGACAGGATCTTTTCCATGCATGGCTCAATAACTGAAGCGAACTCAAGGATAGAAGCAGCTTTCCTCTGCAAATCTGGAGACGATGTCCTCATGATATCAACTAGGCGAGATAAAACAGTTGAATCTAAGAGATCCACCACATTGACAGATTCCAAACTGCAAAAACAAAACGTGAGTTTGTTGCAACCATGAAATAGTTAATAGATTTGTATTATATCTGCTGTAACACCAACTAGTGAAACACTGAATACAGTCCTGCATTTCAAATATTTCAAAACTGCTGCAGATTGACCAAACTGCTCATTTGCAAAAAGTAAAGAAAAATGTCTTTTTTATGAAGTAAGGATAATTGGAAATGAACAAATGTTGTTACTATTTGTTAGACATGAATAGGTTTATACAATCCTATTAGAACAGGAATAAGTCTATACAATCCTATTAGAATAGGAATAGGTTTATACAATCCTAGTAGGAATAGGAATAGAAATAGAAAAAGGAATAGTAAATTGTATCCTACTTGGTAAAGGACTGTATCGTAGTGTCTATAAATAGGGTCTCAATGTAATTATGCAGACACAACAACAATTAAATAATATTCTTTTTCAATATTTCTCACGTGGTATCAGAGCCTCTAAGATTTTGGTAGAAAATCAAAGAGTTTCCGCTGCCGGCGGGTGGCTATTACCCATATATGCCACCTATCTGGCCAATAATTATGTTAACAAAAGTGATATCAATGATATATGTATGAACCCCATATTTAGGGGAAGAAAATTCACTCAGATAGGTCATCTGCGTCAATTTCCGATGACTTTCTAGGACTGTTTTGTGTCAACCCCATATTTGTCGGTATTTGTGTAGCACCGTGCTATCTTTATCTGATTTCTTTCTGGTGACTATTTTTTCATATTTAATTTGTGTAGCACCATGCCATTTGTCCGGTGACTACCTTTTTTTGCATATCTGATTTGCATAACACCGTGCATCTCTCCGGACTACTTTTCATATTTAATTTGCGTAGTACCGTGGATTTTTCCGAACTACTTTCTCATATCTGAGCTGTATAGCACCGTGTCTTTTCGGTGACTCCTCAGATTTGATCTGCGTAGTTCCATTCGTCTTTTCCAGTGACTCCTCAAATATGATTTGCGCAGGGTCGTGCCACATTCCGACCCTACCCATATAATTTCTCTTTTTTGGTAGGGTCGTGCCATCATTCCAACCATACACATATTATTTCTCATTTTCCAGTTGGGTCGTGTCATCCTTCGGACCCTACCCATATAATTTTATTTCTTATATTATGACCATTTTCAGCCATCAAATCTAATCCTCCAGCATATGAGCATGTTTCGGCCAATTTTCGATGACTTTTGTTGTTTAATATCGACTCATCTGTTGATTCCAACACGATCCATATACTTTATACTAGATTTTGAGCACTTTGTTGCTCAGGGGGAGTTTAGTAGCATTGTATGTCGATTATGTAAGTCACTCTATGGTCTAAACAGTCTTTGCAAGTTTGGTTTGGGAAGTTCAACACTGTAATTTTATCACTCTGTGTTTTTATCGGCATTATGCATCAAATTCAGTATTTCGTGAGAAGATTAAGCACATTGAGATTGACTGACATTATGCATCAAATCCAGTATTTAATGAGAAGACGAGCACGTTGAGATTGATTGTCAATTTTGTGAAGTCGATTGATCAACTTGCAGATATCTCACCAAGCCCTTCATCGATTCTCGTATTAATTACATTTGTAACAAGTTAGGTACATGAATTGTATGCACTAGCTTGAGGGGGAGTGTTAGAACATGAATAGGTTTATACAATCCCTATTAGAATAGGAATAAGTTCATACAATCCTATTTAGGAATAGGTTCATACAATCCTATTTAGAATAGGAATAGGAATAGGAATAGGAATAGAAATAGGAATAGAAAATAGTATCCTACTTGGTAAAGGATTGTATTGTAGTGTCTATAGATTGGGTCTCAATGTAATAATGTAGACACGACAACAATTCAATAATATTCTTTTTCAGTATTTCTCACACTATGGAACTTAAAATACATATATTATATGCATTTACCATGTCAACAAGATCATTGGAAGAATAGTTTCGCATCAATTGAGCAGGAACCAAAACTTCCCTAGATATGCCCTTTACCGTATATCTTGTAAAAATATAGAAGGATGATGAAGGAATGAGTCTTTGGACCTAAGAGCATAAATTTAACACATCATTCGAATCATGAACCCTGAAATCCTAATAATGCACATAGAAAAATGTAGCAAGTGATTGCTCTTATCATTAAGAACTAAAATCTTCCAAATAAATATTGTAGGCACATCAAAAAGCACTGCAGAATTGATATCATTGGAACAGGTATTCATGAACTAAGCAATTCAAGGTCGTGGTGGAACGCATAGATACAAAGGGAAGGAGGTAAAATATGCAAAAAAAAAAAACACAAAACCTGGTAGTTGATGCGACTTTTTCATTTTCATTTCCAGTCAACCCAGCATTTCTTGCTGCACTCCTTGCCTTTATTGACCCATTAAATGGTCCATTATAAAACTGAATAACCCAGAAAGAAAAGAGTCACACAGAGGGGTTGTGGAAAGAGTTTGAGCTCCCCTAAGAACTAATGAGCAATAGATACAGACCTTTGATTTCATTTCTCTGCTAGGATCTAGGATCCGAGTAAGAATGTCCAATATCTGCATAGGAAATAATTTCATTTTACCTCTGTGGTACAAGAATCTGACTGATCAACATTTTAGTGGGAAAAAAAAAAAATTGCAGTACCATTCTTGTCAAGCTCTTAGAGATCTCTGAGTTACTGAGCAAGTCAATCAAAGAATACAAAGCATTTTGTTCTTCCAACCTTTGGCATACGTCATCACTTCATCCACAAAGATATGAAACAATATAAATTAGCCAGAGGTGTTCAGTGCATGCTGAACAGAACAGATCAACTTAATTTTAAACAAAGGAGAGTATAAAACAGGAACCGAAGTGTATAAAGAGTTCTGTTCCAAACTCTTTGAAGTTATAGTGTGAGCGATCACATACAACATGGAAAAATTGTATTTAACTACAAGAATGACAGTGTGAAAATTGTGACAAGCTGAAAATGTACTCTAACTGATGGAGTTAGTAGAAGTCTGGGTGTGACAGCAGCATCATAATTTTATTTAATCCTTCTAACTTTAGATTTAACAATTACATTTTTTTAAGAGTTTGGCTTAATATCAAAGCGGCAAGAGTCATATTCACTTAAAAAGTTGCACATAATGGCAGAAGAATTTCGCCCTCCCCAAAATTCATAGACCGGATCACGGTGCTCTTAAAAGTTAAGTCCAAAGAAGGAAAAGAGCATTCTGCTAAGTATTAAGCAGAAGGTTTTGAAACATTACAGGGAGTCAAACAGATTGAGCACTTCGCTGCAACATGTCACCGATGCCTCATAACTATATGGAAATTGGAATATAAGAATTACATGTCAAGTTTTGTCAAATAACAGCAAACCTAACAGAATCACAAGGATTGAACAAGTTGCTTTACAGTAAGATTCTTTTAAGAACTCTGCCCAACCCCAGAGCCATGAATTGTATTTTTTTCAAGGTAAGCGCATAATGGAGGAAGAATTCACCCTTTCTAGAGTGAATTATCAGATGATAATGCCTTAACATCAATATTACAAAACGGAGAGAACCTTCACAGTTCACTGAAGAAAGTAAAGTGATGAACATTGCCGCAGAGCCATAATCACATAAAGACTTGACCAGATAAGTCATGAGTCACAATTACTACATGGGAGAGGAGAACATGTTAGGAGTTAATTTGATACCTGATAGACAGCCTCTGTATAGCCCGAATAACAGCTATTTTAACAGTGTCACTAGGATGGTTAATTAGCTGAACAAGAGGGTTTATAGCACCTGCTTCTTTAAATGAAACTCGCATGTGTTCATTAATAGACGCATCTGCAATGGCATCTGCAGCTCTAGCAATAGCTGACTCATCTTCAAGTCCAAGAATTAATACCAACCGAGCCACACCATCAATCCACGGCAAAAGAGTAAACCTTGCATTCGAAGGAAGTCCACCCCTGGATTTGTTCTCTTCTTCAGTTTCAATTGCCCCAATACGTGCAAGAAATTGTTGCCGAGTGCGTCCTACCATTGCATTCATCTTTCCTTCCTCAATGTTTACATTATTATCCTCAATATTTAATCCAAGAAGTAATTCAGAGGCACCAAATCTTGAAGGTTTTGGGTTTTTTTCAATTTTGGTGCCATCAGGCAAAGAAGGCCATGAATACAGAGGTGGTCTGAAGGACTTGTAGGAAGCTGCACCAACTAAAGGGACCAGAAGAAGACCTTCCTCCATGATAAGAATCTTGCTGTACTCATCTTTCGCAAGTTCCAGCAACACGTTTGTCACTTCATTTTTAATGACCTTAGATCCCTCCACCTCATTTTTCAAGAGCATTGCCTGCATAGTCCAAGGCAATGAAATTCAGTAAGCTTCAGACTTGCAGCATCAAAGACATTAAGCACCAAAAACTGGATTAAAAAATCCAGCCCAAAATGTGACACAGACTATAATTAGAAAAAAAAAAAAAGTTAAACTTTTTTTTTCAACGTTGCAGTTTTTACAAGAGATCCAACAAATTAGCAATGTTTTGACAGATCAAATCACCTACAAGTAATAAGCAGAAGATGAGACTAGTGAAGCATTAGACATTCTTGCTTAAACCAACTGTTATAACAATTTCTTCATGAATGTCTTATTAGTTAATTACATTTTCAACTCGTGTGATCATTGACATGATTTGCAGCATTAATATATAAATCATGCATCATGATCTCCATTTCTTTTCCAATCCTACTCTGAATCTATTTGGTTCTATTAGGTTCTTTCCCTACCTATCATTGTTCAAGAACCAACAAACTATATTTTAGTCCATTTCTGTATCTATTTTAATAGGTTCTTTCTCTCAATATACTTGTTCAAGAACCAACTAATTATATTATAGATCTCTTTTTCTTAATGTTACATGCAAAATCCGGGTGTTCCTATCAGAATAGGGGTAACAAGCAACACTGACACATCCAAGCCAAATGCAGAAGGAAAAGTCACCAGATAGGTTCTCTTTTTTGAGGAGGGTTAGTTTGGGAGGAACAGGTGGTGCAAGGACAACATTTTGAGCATTAGTTTTTCAATCATCTACATAATTTCATGTCAGAATGAGACGAAAGTCCAACGAGTCCGAAGATTACATAATGGATAAGTGTTTTTCGAATTTGAGATTCTATTCAGGAGGAATTTTCAGGATTGCAAGGTGGCAGAATCCCAAAGTTTTATTGATTTACCCACAAGATAGACATTATGTATTTAGGGAGGGGGAGAAGGATAATGGAGCTTTCTCTGTTAAATCCTATTATGGAAAACTTTTGTATAGGGAGGAGTTGAACTTTTTCGTATAGGTCGATTTGGATTATGTGGAAAGGAAGTCACTTATGTTAGCTGGTGTTATATGTGCAAGGGTTTGGGTGAAGATGCCAACCATCTCATCATTCATTGTACGGTAGCATCAAGACTATGGTGGGAAATTCTCAATATGGTTTGGTATATTTGGGTGATGCTAGGCATGGTGAAACAGGTAATGGCCCATTCAAGCTATGGTAGTAGGAGAAGAAGTAGGCTGTGGAAGCTTGCACCACCACTAGCTCTTATGTGGGTAGTATAGAGAGAACGAAATAAAGGGGTTTTGGAAGGTGTAGAAGTCAACTTTGTCCAGTTAAGAAGTAGTATCTTGTCACTAGGGGTCGTTTGGTAAAGTGTATAAGAATAATGCAGAACACAGTGTATTAGTTATGCTTGCATTATCTAAGATTTTTCTTATGTAGTGCTTGGTGGTGTGTTAAAAATAACATGCATTGCGTAAGTTTTTTTTAAAAAAAAATTGTTTACAAAAATACCCTCTACAAATATGGTGGAAAGGATGTGGAAAAGGTTTGGTGGGGCAATTGTGTGTTTAACCGTGCTAATGCATGCATTAGAACTCATTGCATTAATATTTAATAATGCATAGAAATCCATGATATTAGTAATACATATGTCAATACACAACAAAGTGTATTAGTAATGCAAGCATTAGTTATACATAGGCTAAAAAGTGTACCCAGGGAAATCGCATAAGTGGAGTCTGGGAGGGTAGAATGAACGCAGACCTTACGACTACCTTGCGGAGATAGAGAGGCTATTTCGAAAGACCCTCAGCTCACGTGAGAAGGAGACCGTGAAAAAAAAAGATAGCAAGTAACAAAGAAACGGTGCAAAGTCTACGAGAAGGGAGCAAAGATAACAAGAGAATAGTGCGATAACCAATAAACAAATTGATTAAAATTAAATGAGACATTGCGGATGAAAAGAGCCCAAATAAAAGGAAGTGAAACAAACCACAAGCTAGATTAAAACCAAGGAGAGGAAAAGGTGTAACCAAACGACGCATGCCAAGTTAATATTAAATACAACTTCGCAATGATCTGGAAGTCTGCTCTACCTAAAAGAGAACTGTGTAATGAAAAAATGATAAATTCGGAAAGATGAATTCAAAAACTGCAACCAGGATTCATGAAATCTGTGAATAACATTTTACAATGTATGGAAACTCCATACAATCTAAAGCATGAGTGCTTTTCTCAATGTGCTTTTGCTTCCAGGACTGGCATTATCACAGGCATTAATCTCTCGGTAATGGAGTTTAGCGAAGACCAGTTATTCCAGTGTATAGGTGCTTTTTCTTTTATCAGTCCATTGTACAAAAGCTTACAACTTATCACTGACATCTTCCAGCAGGTTCATCAATTTCTTGGCTAATTGCTGCCTCCGATATTCAGGAGCCACAGTTAATGCAGTGATGTGCCAAAATTCACATGTGGAAAAGCATAATAGTGTCTAGTGTATCGACCCGGAGAGACATCAATTATTCTGAAAGGAAAATGAACTTGACTGTATTCACTTCCTTTTCTATTGACCTTTTTTCATTAATTTTGTGTCATTTATTTTTTTTTATTAATTGTATTGCAGTTTTGCCTCGTAGAAAATTCAAAAAGAGATTGGTTTCATTATTTTGCAAGAAAATAAAGACATTAGGGTTGAGAATCATTTAAAAAAAGGACAGGATGCAAATCACAAAAGAGGACATATGTTAGGGGTGCCAAACGCAATGGACTCAAGATTGAGTGTAGTTCGTAGAAGACCATTTCGTTTTGTAGGTTTACTAGTTTTTGGTATACTAGCACGTTTTGCTCAACACTGATAAAATTTATTACTTCATCAAAAAAAAGGTTTTTTTTGAGAACTTGAATTGATGTAAGCAGAAAATTTCTTCCTAACTGCCCAACTCCAGTAAGTCTATCATTCTAGCTATGAGCGTAATGTCTTATACATCCTGAGACAGTGATAGGTGGCCATTTTTTGGGGGCATGGCTTCCAAGCAGGGGCGGAGGCAGCATATAATGAGGGGGGTCATCCGACCCCTCTCGGCGAAAAATATTACTATTTATACATGGTTAAAATTATTATTTATACATGGTTAAAATTATTTTTTAGGTATGTATAATAGATGTCGAACCCCCTTCCACTAGTTCGTGTGTTTACTTCTCAAATTTTGAACCCTAAATTTTCTGGCTCCGCCACTGCTTCCAAGAATTGAAGGAAAAAAAAAAAACTATATCAACTATCACTTTAGTAGGACAACATTTCTAACTGTCCCAAGACTGCCACTCCATGAGACAGTCTTAAGGTAGACAGTTTTTACAGGGCGGCATAAAAAGGGATATAAGGCATAAAATGGTTTTCCTCATGTAGGATGGATTGGCACACACGTGACGAGGAAAAAGAGCTTACAAGCTTGACTACACTGTTTGAGCAAGCACTGAATCAGCCTTTACAATGTCTTAAGATGGACTATTTAGGGTCAATATATTACTCTTCCATTAGAGCTCACAGTCACTTGAAGGTATAATTGATGAAACCCACAGACGTAGAATAGTACTTTATCATCATCCACCAACATTTTCTTAATCAAGTTCTAAAATAGTTTGCACAAAAAGGTTCCCACATGAACCTGCAAGAATTGGGCAAGGAAACCCAATTAATTGGTTCTTAAAGAATCCCCATATTCGCAATGCATCTGACCAGTACGTTCCAAGGTAGCAATTTAAGACTTCAAGTGGACCGAGTCCTTTTTTGCCTTATAGAACTCTCATCTGCCTTATTTTAGTCAGAATTTTCTGAAATGGCTGTCAACTTCTTCTGAAATAATAAGTCACTATGACGTCTGGAGGTGACAAAAAGAGACAAGGTAACTTGAAGGTATAATGAGATGAGGTAAGCCTAAAATTACATTTAGGGAAGTTGTCTCTGAAGACTTAAAATCTCTTCAAGAAATGTAGACTTAGTTAAGAGCACAACAGAACAGAAGACGCAAATGTCCATATAGAGATAAATATGAGACATAGAGATATAGAGATCCGATAAGTTGCATTAAAAAACAAATTGTTTATCTCTGTTTTTGTACCGGAACACATGAACAAAGCAGCATGGATTCAAGGAATTTTGTATAGCTGTTCACAGCTAGTGTAGGATTGAGGGATAGTTGATTGCTTTCATATAAAATTTTCGCAACTCTGGAACACTCGTAAATATATTCAAGATCAATATATATCTTCCCAAAAACAAAAGTGCAAGAATCAACTGGCCTCACCAGTTTTGGAATGACACCTGCTTCAATCATATTATTGTGATTAGAAGCAGTCAACGCCAAATTTGCCAGAATCCCTCCAGCTGCCTCCTTCACTTGCACTTCTTCGTACTCGAGGAACTTTATTAGTAAAGGCAGGAAATCAGAGTTGGCAATTTTTTTTCTTAGTTTCTCATCCACAGATAAATTCCACAATGTACATAACCCTTGCTCCATCACCTGCAGACATAAATTAAAGCTTTAGGCACAATCCTTGTGTCAAAAGGACATTAGGAAAGTAAAAAAAAATGAAGTAGATTTCACACATCTGAGGAGAGGGAAGAGCGTCTGAGGACGGCATTTATCTCTTCTATAGCACCACTATCTGCCACAAGGTCTCTATACATATCCACAGAGGATATCATCCTTAATAAACCAGCAGCTGCTTCACAAGCCGCATTAGACTCAGACCTTAAAAGGTTCACAGTGAGATTAACAGAACCTCGAAACTGCAGTATCATATCAACACACTGCTTTCCACCAAGTGAATATTTCCATAGAGCAATTACTGCTTGTTCTCTATCTAAAGGGTCATGGTCCAACCCAAGCATCCGAACAAACAAGGCAATATTAGATGAGGCATCATTTATCATATCAAAATCCTGGAAATGAAGAATGAAGATTCACATATTGTCAATCTATGCTTTAACACCAACAAACTTGGTTTATCTAAAACAACAAACTCGGTTTACAGACTCACCTGGTGAGGGTTGACATAAACTTCACCCATTCCATCACTGGAACATAACCTGGGGTTGAAATGATTATGAAAAAACGTTGAGTTTGAAAAGAATGAGGGATTATAAGCTTTTCTTCTTCTAACTGTCACACTAATTCCTACCGGAGTTCGTAACACTCCTTTGAACAAATAATTCGGTGGCTTCAGCAACAGCTCTCTCCCAATTGATGTTGTCATCTTCAACCGCAACTGATAATGGAATGTACACCAAATTTAGGAACTATTTAAAGGGCTAAACCTAAATAGCCCCAAAAAAAAAAAAAAAAAAAAAAAATTAGAGATCACAAAAACTTAAACCTCTTTCAAAATTAAGAAAAAGTGATTTAATTATGAGAAAATTTCAGAAATATCAAATATAATAGACATAATAAGGCTCTATAGCTATAGTTTTGATAAATGTGTGTCATAGCTATAGTTCTGTTTGTTAGGGAAGCTGTGGTTTGCGTATTTCTTTCCGTTTGTATATTTCTCTTATGAATATATAAATAAGATAAGCATATACAAATTTTATATTTATATATTTAGGAATATTTCAAAACTCTGTTTGTAATTTTGCTTGTCAATATATAAATAGGATAATTTATTTTTATTTTTTCATAAATCGTATACAAATAGCTATAGTAAGCATATAAAAACTCTTGATTTATACAATCAGAAACTGAATTATACAAATTTTGTATTTATGCAAATCAAGTGAATTATACAAATCAGGCGAATAGCAAGAATTGGGAAAACTGTAGTCGTGAATTACAATTTTCTTAAATTATAGCTATAGTACCTAATATAGGCTAAATGTTTGTTATTCTACATAATTTTTCCTGTAATTATTGAATAGAGATAGCAATTTTAACAATCGTGCTAATAACACTAATTTTTAAATCCTCAAATTTTATTATTTTCACAAAGACCTATCTTCCCATCTCCTCCCCATTTTTTTGTCGCCTGGTAGAGCTAGGACAGTTATTGTATGAGGTCTACCCAATGCTAGATGCACTATGATTCCATACCAGAAATTTTTTTAATTCCTTTTCATTTTTGGAGTTCTCAACAGTTCGGCAATAATGATATCCCCCAACATACCAAAATTATTCCCTCCCTCTTCTGTTGTTTCTATCACCGTCGTCACCATCACCTTCTTATTCATCTGTCACTTTTTCCTCCATCACCAGTATTTCCGCTTCTTCATCATCCTCCACTACCACCACTTTTTAATCCACCATCACCACTCCTTTATCCACTATCACTTTCTCCACTACCACCATTATCACTTCCTCCATCATCCAGACCATCGTGAGTGACACTCATACTAACCCTCCGGTGGGAGAACCAATTACTAACCAGTCTAACCCATCAATCATTATTTAGAAGCAAACTCATTATATAAAACACTAAAAACACTACCACCACTATCACTTTCTCCACTACCACCATTATCACTTCCTCCATCATCCAAACCATCGTGAGTGACACTCATACTAACCCTCCGGTGGGAGAACCAATTACTAACCAGTCTAACCCATCAATCATTATTTAGAAGGAAACTCATTATATAAAACACTAAAAACAATTTAAAACAATAAATAATCAAACTCCCATAAACTCAATATTTTGTCATTAAAACAACTATACGGAAACAACCTCATAAAAACTGAAAGTCGAAGTACCAAAACTCTAAATTATTGTCATTCCCTGAACCTACACCCTAGACGTGGCTATCACTCAAGAACCATTGTTGGTCCCCAAGCGAACCCTTGGCCTGGCTAGCTACTTAGCGGAAGACTTACTCAAGCAAATAGGAAACTTTAAATGCATAAGTAAACTCAATAGTCTCAAATAATTAAACTCAACTCAAATAAATGACGAGAAATACTTAATAAAGTATAAGTAATAGTTTTCAAGATCTCAAAACAGAAAGAAACATACTGAGAGACTCATCAATTCTAACTATCTATGAATCCTCTAATACTAGGATAGATGTCGGGACAAAACCCATGACAACTCAACAACAACAGGAAAATAAATGTGGAATCCTCCGAAAAGCATGGCGGCTCACTAAAAGTATATGAAGAACAAAGTGATCTCAACAAAACGCCTATTGATGATCATGAACACATGTATTTGCATCATAAAAAGATGCATCAAAAGACATCAGTACATTTGAATGTACGAGTATGTAATATGACTGAATAAAATAATAACCGAACTGAAGGACTAAAGGCAACTCAACTAAATCAATATATGAATATGAAGTGAAAACCCTTTGAGTTATACAATAAAGATACGTAATAAAAACAATATGAAAATAATATACTTTACTTGTAGGAAGTTTCTCTAACCGACAATAATTACTATGAGCCTAGCAATGATACAACGTTTCGCCCACATGCAAGGGTCATCCTATACTTTGTCGGGGTATAGGATGATATTGTAACTATGGATCCATTTAATAGGCCTTCTCAGAGGCAATGAGGAGTCACACGAAGAATTAGTGTTATCCTATCCTACGTTGGCTACGTAGTTTATTGGAACTTTTGAGTTATAATACACTTTTTATCCAATTTGATGCTCGATTCTACTCCCAAAATAATAATAATAATAATCAATTATGCTCAATTCGCTCTTACAAAAAAAGGACTACTCTTGACGAAAAGGGTCAAAATTACCCTCAAACTATTCGAAATAGCTCATATATACCTTTTATTTATGTTTGGGATCAAAACTACTCTTGTCATATATGTTTTGGACCACAAATACCCTTAAAACATTATCTTTGTCATATGTGCTGACATGGCAGTCCACCTAGGCAGACCAACATGGTAAAAATCACTTCCTCTCAATTATGTTGTTCTTCCTTGTTAACGTAGAGGGCATATATGTTCTAGTTTTTTTACGACAGGGGCACCAATGTCCCAAAAATATGTCAGAGGGTATATGCATACCATGTACAATAGTTTTGGGGTATATTTGTCCTTTTTTCCTTTTTAGTTTGAAGATTTGAGTTGAAATCCCAAAAAAATATATGAAAGAGTTATTAGAAGCTTGAAAATCTAAAAATCGATTTTGTGAATCTATGTACCCAAATCCCAAACAATGATATCGATCCTTCAACACACAATTACAACCTCAAACAAACTTCAGCACACTTTGAAATTGGAGTTCCAAAAAGCTGAACAACAACTCAAACAAGAACAATGAGAAAGAATTATATTTGATTTTCTTTTTGTGATAGGGATGAACAGGAAGAACAACATTATTGAGAGGAAAGTTTTCTCATGTTGGACTGCCTAAGTGGACTGTCATTTCAGCTCTAATGGTAAAGATAACGTTTTAAGGGTATTTCTGGTCCAAAACATAGACGGTAAAGGTAGTTTTGATCCCAAATATAATTAATGGGTATATATGAGCTATTTCGAATAGTTCAAGGGTAATTTTGACCATTTTCCGTAAAAAAATTATTAAAAAAGTGAAACTTTAATAGAATCTATTATAATATTTAGAATATATTTAAGAAAAATGAATTATTAAAAATGTTAGATGGAAAATTAAAAAAGAAAAAAAGAAATTTAAGGCGTGTATGGTCCTTATTTGTGAAGTTCCGCTTGTAGGAGATAAGATGAGCAGCTCCTTTGTTCCTAAGGCTTTGCCTTGTCTTCCTCGCAAAATTGAGAAACCACATAACAGAATTTACTCTTCTTTTAAGAAGATAGAAGCATCAAAATTAGGCATCAATTTGAAGGCTATTCAAATTCAAAGCAATTCAAAATCCTCATTGGCTATTCAAATTGGAACACTAGTTTTATCCACTGTAATGATTATTGCGTAATTAGTTTCATATATATATATATATATATATATATATATATATATATATATTTTACTCTTTGTTAATGTATATATAAGAATTTTATAATACATGTATAGGTATGTAGTGCTGAACCGGTATTGGCAGTGACAGGAGTAAATAATGAAGAAGACTTGATTTCGGTGTTGATCCAATTGGCCATTTCTGCATTCTTCTACTTCCTTGTTTGCCCAGTAAGTCCATATATCCATTTTATTATGTTTTTTGTTATTACTCCAATTAATCATATATTTATAAGAAAAAGTATATACGGATCTTCATATAAATATTCTTGACACATGATTTTTTATAACACAATCGGTATATATAATTTCAAGAAATACTATATAATCAACGAGCAATTAACGATGACTCTAATACCTTTGATAGATTTAAACAACATTCGGTGCAGGATTTGTGTACCTTTGATTGTTGCAGTAGAATGAAATTCACAAACCGAATAGTTTGCTTCAAATCCTTCTTTGTATCACTAGGAAACAGAGATAATGATTCACAAACTAAATGTCCTTTTGTTGGATGTCTTGATGTCAATAATTCAAAAAGATTTCACTGCTATTATTTTCTTTTCTTTTGTGTTCTTTTTCTTACTTCTAAGGAGCATCCCAAAAAAACACTCAAATAAAAGAGAAGTTTATTTACGGTGAGGCAATTACTATGATATTGTTCCCACTTTTTTAGAAAAAGCTTGTTTTTATCTTTTTTCATTGGAAAATAACTTTGGGTCAGGTCAAATAGGACCAAATAGAATCGGTCCACATGAACGATCCACAACCCAAAACCTACAACTCTCATTACCTCATTTTATGTGCCACAATTTAAATTTGAAGAGGTAAATAATTTAACTTTCATAATATATTAGGGCATTAAATTTTACCTTTTGGAAATAAAATTTATAATTTGAACTACCTAAAAATACTATAAATCAGAAAAATTAATAATACAACATGTTTAAAAGATATTTTATATAATGACTAAAAAAAGATTGCTTTAATTCTCAAAATCAAAAAGTATGCTAGTGTTTTATGCGAGTTCCATTGCAGCCCATCATAATGAGCTGGCTTAGGAAAAGGTGGTACAAAAGGGACCTATTGGAGATGTATTTGCAGTTCATGTTTGTCTTCATTTTCTTTCCCGGGTAAGTCCTACTTCTATCAATTGTCATTTACTATTTTTAATGTACATAGGTAAACTAGAACATTAATAATCTATATTATTCGATGATAAACCTTTTTTACTATTTTTAATTCTAGATCTATCAATACAAATTTTTAAAAAAATTACTTATATACACATCTTATTTTATCATAATTTCTAAAATTTCTTACAATTTTAAAAAATTTCAAAAATTCTACATCACTTCCCTCTCTGATACATTCCTCCGCTATGCATCCGGATCCTATCTCCCCTCGAATACATCCCTCCTCTATGTATCTGGATGTTCTATTCCCTCTCTGATACATCCCCCTCTTTGATACATCTATGGCCTATGTATCTAGTAGTCCAGTGATATATCCGAAATTTATAAATTTTAAGGGACTTTTGTAATTTGAAAAGAGTAAGGGGATAATGTAATTAGCTCTGAAATTTATGTAAATTATAAAAAAAAATAATAATAATTAAAGAGATCGACTCTATCCGTGTAAATCCAAAATCCTAATTTGATGGTTAATAATTTTTTACTCTTTTTATTTTTAGTTGAATCAATAAAATCATAATTATAAAGAAACAATCCAATCTAATTCGACCAAAATCCATATGCGAAAAATGATTATACTGAAAATAATTATGTTATTCTTGTTTAGAGTTTTGCTAAATAAAAGGGAATATCGCATGTTGCATCAATCATATTTGCCACTAAGTATAAAATTATATCTTTTCCTCATCTGAAAATATTAAAGTTATATTTTCAATTAGAGATCTTAAAATTGCACTTGATTAGAGTTTGTTCAAAAATACTTATTTTGAAAAAAAAAAATTAAAAAGATAAGGCGTTTGACAAATCAATAAAATTATTTTTAAATGAAGCAGCAACAGTTTTTCGGATGTTGGAAAGAAATTAAAAATTTCTATTTTTTAAGAAAAGTAAGAGCAGGAAATAATTTTTTTCATATTTGATATTTTAATTATATTTAAATCATCATGTTAATATTATATCAATATTTAATTTATCTTTGTATTTATCTATGTATAATATTGATTGAATAATTGAATACATACAATTTAATTTAATAAAAATAAAAATTTGATTAAAATTTTTATAATAGATATATAAAATAGTTTCTCTCTATAAAATAATTTTAATATTAAAAGTACATTGATATTAGTCTTCTTCTTTTTTATAATTTAACTCTTAAAAACACTTTTAAAAAAGATTAGTCAAACACAATCTGCTTATCAAAAATATTTTTTTCAAATGAATTATCTAAACACAAATTGTTTTTTTTTCAAAAGCACTTTTATGAAAAAATATTTTTAAAAAGTTCTTTAAAAAATATGTAGTTTTTAGACAAAAAGGCTCTAAAGACATTACGTATTTCTTTTTTACATTATATCATCTACTTTAATATAAGTACCCAGCGAGAAATAAAAATATAAAATTAAGACATCAATATATGATTTGGTTCATAACATGGAATACAAAATGGTTAAAGTAATGATAATTAATAAATTAATTTTAAAAATCATTTTGAAGCAATATTTTGTTGGAAGGAAAACCACCACTCAGCTACAAGAATCACATGAAATTATTTCAATGCGGAAGATTAAATAGCATTTAATTTTTTATTTTAATCATACAAAAATAATTAGTTCATGTCCAATTAAAGCTCCTAAGTAATTCTTTGATAGCAAATTTATTCATACAAAATTGCTACAAGCCTAAATATAATAAATTAATAATGGTAAGCAGTCCTCTATTCTTGATCAGAGGTCTCGGAATCGAGCCCTCTGGGTATGAAGTCGCCTTTGTTAGGGAGTGTTTTACTATCCAATGTGAAATTTTCCGACGCAAATTATGATTTAATCAGACTCCGATATGAATCCTATACATCGGGCAGGAAACATAAAAATGTGCCTTCTATATTAGATAAAATTGTAATTATAATTGTTTTATAAAAATTTGCTATTTTATTCAATTAATTACAAATTAGTTTCTATAAATTTATTAAAGATAAATTCGATTTGGCTTTCAGATTTACGACCACAATAAACTTGAGTTTTTTTCAAATTTTTCTTTCATATTTTAAACACATTAGAACTATTCAAAAGAGTTTTTAATCTCAATGTCTTGTCTATTTATATTTCATGAATCATTCGAAAAAATAGGCTTTTAAAAGTTTTTATCTATTTTTTTTATGTTCTATAATGAATTTGATCATTTCCAATGTGTAGATTAAATTACAATAAATTTATTATAAATAAATGTAGTGTATTACGTTCTAAATATATAACATTTTTATTTTTAAGAGACTAAGAAATAATAATTTGGGACGGTAGAGTAGTTTTGTGAACTCCTATGAAATACTGAATCAACACTCTTATTGTTTAGAAAAAATTAATATGAATTTACTTGATTTAAATAATCACATATTTACACAACAAGAAATCAGAGCTTTTGTGACGACTTTCTGTAGCAACTTATCTTATCGTAAAAAATCACATATTTACACAACAAGAAATAAGAGCTTTTGTGACGACTTTCTGTAGCAACTTATCTTATCGTCACAAAATAAGATGAATCAGTGGCGACAAATAAATGTTGCCCCAAAATGTATAGTTTTAGCGGTGATCCTCGAAATCGCCACGAAAGATAGCATATTAGTGGCGACTTAATCGCAATCGCCACAAATAATCCTACTAAAATATGCCTAGAAAATTAATTGGCCACGATGAAGAAATTGTCGATATATATAAAAGGTCTTTTGACGGCGACTTCATCACCAATAAAGGGGATTTGGTGGCAACTTGGTAGTCTCCACTAATTCTGATGTTTTTATAAAGATTTTGGATATAAGTTCAAAGTTTTATTACTAATGTGTTTGGTCCATTATTTGTACTAAATGTTTAAACTTAAATATATACATACATGAACATATAAACTATAAACCCATCAAAATAAAAATATATATATATAAATATTTTTCCTCATACCAGACACACATGTACATCTTTGATTTTAGTGAATGTAGAATAAAAAGATAGATTTATTTTCAGCTATTTGGATACGGATAAATACAATATGGGGTTTATATTGAAAAAAATTGTTGTGCATACTCTTGCCAAATATTGGCAGACATCAAATATAATCTACATTTGAATGAATTGTGGGGCATAAATTTCATACATTTGTGTATGTGTATAAATGATCATATAATATATGGAAAAGGGTAAAAAATAACCTTAAACTATCCGAAATAGCTCATATTTATCCTTAAACTATATTTTGGCTCAAAACTACCCTTCCCGTCAAACTATTGGGTCAAAAGTATCCTTCTTATTAACGGAAGTTGTTAAATGCCATGTGGATGCCACATTGCATGCCAATACTAATTACTCTTTTTTTCCACTGCCACATAGACTAAATCCCTAAATTCTAATTACTCTTTTTTTCCCCTCATTTCATTATTTTTCAGAAACGACTTCACCCCTTCTCCCTCATTGAGTTATTTTGGATAGTTTAAGGGTATTTTTATAGAAGTTAAATTTGAAAAAAGTGAATAAAGTTAAAAATAAAGTAAAAATGAGAGACAAGACAGAGTTGATCAAATGGTAAACACCCCTCATTTTCAATTTTAAGGTTGTGAGTTTGAGTTCCCTAACAAGTATAATGTGCGGATGATATACAGAAAAGAGGCTAGAATTAGGATTTAAAAGTGAAGAGAAAGAATTTTACCTTTAAATTAGCTTGAAAGGACGAGAATTGATCCTGAGCTCATTTTACTTATGTCTTCTTTGAAGAATTGAACAAGAACATAAGAGATATTATAACACTCATGGTTTCAAAAGTAATCAAGTGCCCACTTAATAGACCATCGCAAAAGTGATCGACTAGCCTTTAAAGTGAGTAGGCCTTAGGTTGCCTCTATCGCTAAAGCAGTCCGGGGACGCTTAAGCGCCTACCGCTAAAGCGGTCCAAATGTCGCTTAAGCGGTTAGACACTAGATGTCCTACCACCGCTAAAGCGATCTGGAGGCCGCTAAAACAGTTGCACTAGCAACTTTGGCATCAGTTAAAAGATAAGGTGGAATCTTCTCCGAATGAATTCTCGGAATTTATTTGAAATCCTGCGAATCCAAATGAGTCATGCTACCCTACCAAAAATGGCATTCTAGACACAATGGAATTGATGAAACAATCACCATAGGTCGTCTCAATAACATGTTGACCCAAGTCAACACTTGCACAAAAATCAACAAAACACAAAACACCACAAAATTATCCCAATCACCTTGGAATCTGAATCAAAGGTTGTTCTCGACCAAACTTGGCATTTCGGAGCTAATCGTACTAACAGAATTCTCATTCAACAACATTTACCAAGAATTTTGACCGAAGTCAAATATTTGCCAAACTTTCAAAAACTTCTCGCCTAACAGCAAAGGTCTCGGGACCCAAACCAACTATTCCACTAGCCCAAAATGGGCCTTCTAGAGCTGATAGAACTGATGGAAAACTCATATGACATCAGATTTTTCGGATGTTGATCAAAATAAAAAATTTCAACTTAAAAGCTTCCAATAAAGAAAAACTCACTCAAAACTCTCATGACAACCTCAGAAAGCATGCTTTCCATTCCAACACACCATAAATACTACGCAGAAACTACATAAAGGGGCAAAACAAAAAAATGCACATAAAAGCAAGTAAATGACCACGAGGATCATTACACGAACACTCCTTAAATAACAATGCAAGAATTATTAGATTATGACATAAGAATTCATACTTTGACCCCAAGTATAGAACAAGGGCCACAACCCTAAAAAGATAACTCTAAGAAAAAAATCCTTCTTGCAGCTTTTCCATTCTTCACTAGGTTGATTTTGACTCATAAACGTATTAGAACAAATTTTATAGTAGAAAAATTAACTAAGAGGTTCCACTAAGACTCTTTTCTTCACACTTGAATTTTTCCTATAGGTAAATTTTTTAGATTGTTTGCTTTTTAGCTTTCTTTGGTTCCACACCACGTGCCACACATATCCTCTCTCTCCCTGGGCCTCGTGTGGCGAGGTTGTTCTTGCCGTTCAACATGTCATCAAATTTTAAGCATTTCACTTATAACACATTTTATTAGCAATAAATTATCAAAACGAGTAATGATCAAGAGTAGTTAGCATATTTTTAGAATAACGTATAAACATGAACAAATAATTGTTAAAAGATGTTTACATGTATTTGTCATCAATTAAGTTAACTAAATCAGATCAATATTGATTATTTCCAGAAACTAAAAGTTTATATATATATATATATCCCTCCAATATACAACTTAATAATATTGATATAATTTATTAAGTTGGTGTATTTGATAATACGGGGTACATGAATAATAATATGCATGCTCTTTTTGTATATATTTTATTAAATTACGCGATACAAACATGATATGTAATTTTGTGTTAATGAGGATAGTGTTTTGTAATAATTGTGTTAGAAAATGTAGTTAAATTTGTTGAATCAAACTCATAGTTATATGACCAAAAGGAAGGATCAAAAGGTATTTTGTAACATCTATGCATTTATTATTATTGAATTTGTATCTTTCATTCGTTCTTGTTGGTAATACTTGGACTATGATAAATCAAAGTTAGCTTATTTGGGAAAAAAATTACTTCCTCCATCTCATTTATGTGAGGCAGTTTGACTCGACAAGAAATTTCAGGAAGAACAGAAGACTTTTAAAACTTGTAGTATAAAATGAATGATAGAAATTTGTGTGGTTATAAATCATATTTGGAATTTGATAATTAGTTGATTGACATATATATTGAGCAAGACAATTGTTTTGAAAAACTAGGATTCTTCTATGGGCACCATTTTTGAACTTCAGAAAGTTGCCAAGAGATCCATCAATGAAGTACCCATGGTCTACGCCACAAAATCCTTCTCAAATTAAGAATAACTACAAAAGATATCCATGGGCTACTGAAGAAGATTATGAAGTACTGTAAATATCAAGTTACTTTGTATGATATATGCTTATTTATTATTGCATTGTAATACATTGTACTATCCATGCAACAAGTTTTCAAGAAAAAAGATAGTTATGTAAAAGATGATGTGATCCCACAAGAAATGATTAATTTAACTTTTGTTAGCTTGTCTATATTCTTCCATGCATTATACATGTATAAGATGATTGGATAAACAATTTAAATGTCAAAAAACCCACTTCTATATCTCCATAGTAGGGACATGACATGACCTCTAGCTTTGGAGTTCGGAGCCAAAAGGGCAACAAAATTCAATTAAGAATCAAAAGGGCAACATTTTAACGCTTAAATTAACACCATTGAAATCAGATCAAACTGAATAAGACTCAAACTTCTATGCGCCTTGTAAAGCGCACCGTTGTTGGCGTCTTGCACGGCGGTTGCGCCTTACAAGGCGCATACAATTTGAGCTTTCCCTGTAATTAAAAAAAAAAAAGTTATTTTCATTGCTTTTTTTTTTTTTGGAAGTTAATATTAAAAAAAAAAAAAAAAAAAAGGTTTTTTCATTTTATTTTTTTTGGAAGTTAAAATTAAAAAAAAAAAATTTCATTGCTTTTTTTTCGGAATTTAAAATTTAAAAATAAAAAGCATTTTTTCATTGCTTTTTTTTTTTGGAAGTTAAAATTTTTAAAAATAGTTTTTTCATTGCTTTTTCTTGGAAGTCAAATTTTTTTTTAAAAAAAAAACGTTTTTTCATTGCTTTTCTTTTGGAAGTTAATTTTTTTTAAAAAAAAAAAACATTTTTTCATTGCTTTTTTTTTGGAAGTTAAATTTTTTTTTTTAAAAAAAAAACATTTTTTCATTGTTTTTTTATCATACTAAAACTAATATTTACAGAAATAAATAATAAGTGTTTATATATAGATGAATACCTTCAAATGTCAAATCATTGAATAAACTGAGTTTGTTCTTTTTTTTAAAAAAATAATACTGTGATTGTTCTTTTAACAAAGTAAATTAAACGAACGACAATAGTAAAATATACTTTATTTACTATAAGTCAGGTTCTTCCATTTTTTAAATTTTTTTTAAACTTCTCATTCGGTGTTTAGAACCCGTATTGAAGCTCCAATTAAATTTAGATTACGTAGTGCAGAGCCTATTTAAAGATGATGCTCTCAACACGTTTTATTTAATCTTAACTTCCATAAAAAAGCAATAAAAAATGTTTTTTTTTAATTTAACTTCCAAAAAAAAAACAATGAAAAAACATTTTTTTTTAATCTTAACTTCCAAAAAAAAAAAACAATGAAAAAACTTTTTTTTTAATCTTAACTTCCAAAAAAAAAAAGCAATGAAAAAACTTTTTTTTTAATTACAAGGGAAAGCTCAAATTGTATGCGCCTTGTAAGGCGGCGGCCGTGCGTCTTGGCGCCTTACAAGGCGCACAGAAATTTGAGCCTTATCTAGTTTGACCTGATTTTAACGGTGTTAATTTAAGCATTAAAATGTTGCCCTTTTGGTTCTTAGTTGAATTTTGTTGCCCTTTTGACTCCGAACTCTCTAGCTTTGTTTTAAAATATTCTAGTTTTGCAATGTTTACTAAAAGAATTGTGTGGGTCCAAATTAAGTTAAAAATTATGAAATTGAGTTGAAGGCAAATGAATTAGGAAAAGATAGTCTTCCGCTTTTTAAGAGATGTGCTTGATAACGCTCAAATATATGTTTTTTACGAATCAACATACACGTGATCGCTAGCAATAAAAACCCAACGAAAGGTTGAGTCGAATCTCACAGGGAGTGATATAGGCTAGACTTCAATTATGAGGTAAAATTATGCACTAATTTCTTGTAAGTTCGTAAAATCAATTGTTAACATAAATTCAAATTGGAGGCGTTTCAAAATACCAATTTAGAGTTTGATTGACAAATTATTAACACAATTAGGATCAAAGAATTTTAACAAGCAAGAGATGAATCTTAGAAATGTGCATAGTTGAATGTCAATTTCAAACATGGATAATCGTATTGTTCAATGTAATTAATCATCAATGGTAGGTTAGGTCATCAAATAGCCCAATAAGCCTTTCTCAATCATCACTCGACTTTCAAGTGATTTCTCTCGACCCTCAACATGCGGACTACACATAACCAATTTAAAACTTTAACATAGTTTCCTTTTTTAAGAAAGACTAGCAATTGAAATTAATCAACAATTATTAATTAGCTCACCCACTCAATACAACTCTCTCAAGCAAGCATATATATATATATATATATATAGACTAAAACTGAGTTTGCAACCCGAATTCATAAATGAAAATATGACCAACTAATTAAATTAATTTCAGATTAACATAAATTTGAACAGTTACAAAAACCCAAATTCAATCTATAATCCAACTACATTGCACACTCCTAGAATAAAAGGATTTAGCTACACATACCAAAAATAAAGAGAATTATATCAAAGAAGTTGTTGTTCATTCATGGGTGTGTTTGGTCTAAATGAAAATGTTTTTCATGAAAAATGTTTTTCTCGAAAACAAGTGGATTTCTGACTTATTTTCTCATGTTTTAGAAATATTTTCCGGAATATATTTTTTATTTATTTTTTTAGTATTTTTTAGTGTTTGGTTTATGAATGAAAAATAATTTTTAAGAAAATATCTTTTATTTTTTTATTAGAGAGTAGAAAATAATTTTTGATCGGAAACCAACCTCAATAATTGATCTAGGACATGACCTCTGACACGTGAACTAGAACACAACTCTGGCGACAGATCTGAAATACGATCCTAAGATCTGACCAGGCCTTGACCCCAACTATTGACACAAGACCTGACCTATGAATTGAGATCCGATATACGATCCAGAACATGACCCCAATGCCTAAACTTGAACATGATCTATCAATTTCGATTTTAACTTCGACACCTGAATCAGGACCCAATTTTCGAACTAGGATCTGACTACGACAACCAATAATCGATGCGAGACCCAAGATTCAACTTTTAAATCAAAATTTCAACTCCAACTTTCAAATTCGGATCCAATCTCACCCGACTCGGGACCTAACTTTCAAACTTAAATTTTAATTTTTTTTTTTTTAAAAAAATTAATTTCTTTTGTGTGTGGGGGGAGGGGGTAAAAAATAAAAATTTAAAAATATTTTTCAAAACAACCTTTTAAATTTTTTTTTTTTGGGAGGGGTGAGTGGGGGTCGGGTAGGGTGGGGTGGGGTTAAAAAATAAAATATTGAAATTGAAAATAATTTTTAAAACTAAACTTTAAATTATTATTTTTTGGGGGGTGGGGGTTGTAGGGGGCTTGTTGGGGTTGAGGGTAGGGGGGTAAAAAAATAAAAATTGAAAATATTTTCTTAAGAAAAAACTTTTAAATTTTTTTGGGGTGGGTGGGGGGTTGAAGTAGGTGTGGATTAAAGAAAATGAAAATTTGAATTTTTTTTTTTTCAAAAATAAACTTTTATATTTTTTGTGGTAGTCAGGGTTTAGACGAGATTAAAAAAATAATTAAAAATAAAATTTTATGTTGTTAATCTTTTTTTTTTTTGGCTGGGGGTACGGGGGAGGGATAGAGACAAAATAAATTAATTTTTTTAATTGGGAGGGTCGAGGTATAGGGTGGAGTAAGAAAAAAATTGTAATTTGAGGTTGGAGGAGAATTTTGAAAAATGTTTTCCTTAATTTTTAAAGGGAAGTCATTTTCCTTAAATTTGAGTGAAATAAAAACATTTTTCAAAACATTTAAACCACCCAAATATGAGAAAATTAGAAAACAATTCATACCAAACACACCCTTAAAGTTGCTTACTTTTCCTCTTCTGTTACATGTTCGTTTGATTTTTCTATTATTGCACTTGAGATATACATCCATTATTGTTTTTAGGCTTAACTCATCGATGATCCTTTAAAGTTGACATCAACTTTCACTTAGATACCTGAACTAAACTTTGTTCATTTTGAACTCATCGTATAAGGGTTACGATATGTCGTTTGTGACTTTTCTTTGATATGACATAGTGAGTGTGACCCACTCATTAACCGCGCGTTAGGCTCTTTTTTAGCAAATTTTTATTTTATATTTCCTTCTTCTTCCCCATTTTTTCAACCACCATTTTCTCAAACTTGAACTTCTTCCATGGTGAAATATATTCGATGATGCCACAAACGAGGAATCTAATTCCAAACGTCAGAGCTTTCCCCAAGATTTCCCAAGGATGATGCCCTTCTTCCTCAATTTAATTTGAGAAAAAAAGACTGAAATTTGAAGAAAAAAAATGAAAAGTTGAGGATGAATAAAAAGTCACTAAAAAAATGAGATAATCCCATTAAAAGAAACTTAACAATGTGATATGAACACGTACACATTTATATTTTAAAAGTTCATTGGATCTTAGATTTTCTTTTTTTTTTTAGCAATAAAATCTGTAGAATTTTCTTTTAGCAAGAAAATTTGTGGAGCTGCATTTATTTGAAAAAATTTGAGTTACACAAATTCACTAAAGTTGTACCATAAAAGGATTGAACAATATTTAAGTAAAAGAGATAGAGAAAATTTCAGATATCTGATAGAAGATTAAGGGGTGTGTGCTACTGTGCTTGTTTCTCCAACGTTGGAGAAGACAATGGGGTGGGGGTGGGGGTGGGAGATGCTTCTCCTAAAGATTTTTTAAGGTGATTTAATCATTTTTTGTTATTATTTGGAAAAAAAATGCCACGTGTCATCGATCCATTGGCCATCTTTTTTTTTTTTTTTTATAATTGATAGTTTATTATTTAAGAATTATTTTGAACAAAATGACACATGTCCTCATTTAGTTTGACACTTTACCCCTCATCTGCGAGTGGAACACTCATCATCATATTTTTACTGAATGTAAAAAAAGTGTCAAAATAACATATTAGGGTCTTATATTAGGTGTCTAAAATAAACAAAGCCTAATTAAGATGTCTAAATGAAAATTGATGCCAACTTTAAAAGCCCATCAATGGATTAGCCCTTGTCTTTACTAAATAAACATAGTTAGGCAAACAATCCTCAATATGGGTTGTATCAACTATAACATGTTTTACATAGTTAATTTTATGTTGTATTTCTAAAAGACATAAATGTCGATATTAAAAATTGATATCATGGCTTAACAGCCTAAACAGATTAAAGGAGCATACAAAGAAATCACGATTAAGCACTTTAATTTACAAAAGGCAGAATAGAATAAATATTGACATGCAAATACGTTGAAATACTCAACCTACCAATTATTAAATCCTTTTTGGATTCTTTCATACCCGTTGAAATTACATCTGTATTCTGGTAATGATCAATTTACTTTAACTGAAAAAAGATGATGAAAACTGAGTAACATCTAACATGCCTACTACCACTTAAACTAACAGACAGATCAAAACAAGACCTTGATAAATTAAACATAACTCATGCTTTGATGAAAATATAAGTATCCCTATATCTCCAAGTTCCACTTCAGTAGCTACCTGTTTCTCCAAAAAGTTATTTTTCAGTTTTCTGAACCGCTGCTGAGACCATCAACTGTTAAAAAAAGAACATTGCTCATCTGGTGCAGATTACTTAGGACGACTGTGGGACATTAAGTAAAGCTGAAAACTTGTTCCAATCCCAATCCTCCAAGTTCTGTGACACAATAGCACCTCCCACCGCCATAGCCAAAAGAACAACAACAAATCCTTTCAGACACCCATGTCCACGAGACAGCCTTGCTAACAACATTTTACAGTACTTATCTGCATCTCTGAAGTGTGACTGGTGAGCATCCACTCCACCAGTTAATGATTTCTCATTCTACAAGCAAAAGTAAAACAAAATAGTCATTTGACTTGTATGAGTTTGGAGCAAATGTAAAACTAGCAACTACTGTGGCAAGCAGATATAACCCCCCCCCCCCCAAACCACCAACCTGAAATGGCCCATGGTTCTGCTAGTGCTGGGACTAAGTAGGACAGAAAATCCCCAAGTCAGGATTCAGACCCCCAAGCCCAAGAAAAGAAACCGAAAAACCAAACAACCGAATACAAAAACTACCTTTTGTCTGAAGCTCTTGAGAGTCTCCTTCAAAGCCTCGGGAGAAGACTGTCTCCTCGATAACTCCTTCCACCCCTCGGTGAGCTTTCTCAACACTGCAACACTTGCTTCTATGTTATCCAGGTAAATCTTGTCCTGTTCAGAAAAAAATAAAGACAAGAAAAATGGATTATGAAAATCTGAAGAACTTTACTCCTATATATTTTGCAAAAAAGCAATGCATAAGACTTGACAAAAAGCCAAGTGGGTGTATAATTCATACCCACTGCTTGTAACAGTCAACACTCTGGGTCAAACACCAATTGAATATGTTTGCTGCCTCTCGAGATAGTTCTGGATTGCCTGCAGAAGAGCCAATGTTAATTCTTGCTTGCCCAGCCACTCTACAATCTAAAAATCTCAGGGAAATCAGTCGAGTAAAAGATATACCTCCTCCAACGGTCTTTACAGCTAGTAGAAGCATCTGTTGTGAAACTTGCTTCATTGCTTTGCTTCCAGGGGAACCAGCAAGCGCAACCTCCTTAAGAGTGGGATATACTGCCTCAAACCTTTCAGTTGCCTGAAATTGAAATAATTAAGAAAATAGAATACAATAAAAATTCACCTGATCCACTATGATTAGGAGAAGAAGACAGACAAACGCCCAATCACACCTTGACTCGCACAGAAGGAGCGGGGAAAGTTACTCGTAGAAGCAGGTCAAGGGATGAAGGCGGCATCAGACGCTCTCCCTTCCTAACAGCCCCATTTACTAAAATTGTACGAGCTTTTGGTGCAGAGAGGATCCTGAAATTACATTTAAAAAAAAAAGAATTAGCTCTTACTGTGGGGCAAAGCAGACAAAAATGTAACCAAGAGGTGCAATCAAAAGTTACAGACCTTTCTACCACCTGCAAAATCAAGTCCCTTGTCTGCGGATTGGAACCTGATTTTCCTCCAACTAAAGGCAAGGTATGATGTGCCCACAAGTACAATCCAACGCAGAGATCGCCCTGACATGCCTGTACCAGAGTATCCATTTTGATGTTAAGAAGCCAATATAAGGTGGAGAAGAAATAAAGGATAGTTTTAATAAACAGTAGAGCTCACCTGGACTATCATCCATGTAATAACTACAAGTTTTTCTTGCCCTTGATACTTTGGACTTTCCCGAAGCGTCGGGAGTATGGTGATTAAAACATCAGGCTTTCGTCGTAGTACCATTGCCAAAACTAAAAACATGGCAACCTGCAATTTAGTAATTTGTTGCACAAGTATCAGCCCAGGATGTCAAGATATTTTGCTAACAAGCATGTTATGGCAATTGAGTTGATTACGACAACCATGCCAAAGAAATTGTACTCTATTTTGTAAGTGGATGGTGTTGCTAATCTTACCTACAACTTATTTAAGTTCAACTAATTCAGGAATCTTCTTTTGGTTTGGCATCACTACATAATTCATCCGCGATCAATATAAAACTAGCTGCAGTGATTCTTTCATCTACCGCTCGAGTGTTTGGTTTGATCAATTTCATCCTTATAAGACAAAATCTCGACTGAGAAAGACTATACACAAGTGATCATGTCACATAAGTGGGCGGCTCGAAAATTTACTAGGGAAAAATTAATTAACTTGATCAAAAAAGATAATAATCAGATAACAGTGCAAAGGACTTCATTGTGACACTAAATTTGTATAACCTTGAGAGCCATATCCACCTTCTAAGGTAAAGTAATTTAACCCTCTTCCCTCCTTGTTTTACCCTGTTTGGCTCTGCCTAACTCTACAAGACTACAACTTATAGTGAATGGAGACTAGATTTGGCATTCCTACTTCTCTCACCAAACTGATTTAAATCTTTTTCTCTTCCCTTTCTTCTCAGGATTTACCTTTTGCTACCTAATACCAGAAGAGGAAAGCAAATAAAAATAGATGCATCTCTTCCAAATGCCTGAAGCCTTCTGCTTTTATACAGGGACACATATACATACAAGGGACCAATCCATACATAAACTTAAAGACTCTATACGTAATTGCAAAGTTATTCCAAATAATTGAAAGAAAATCTCTGGGGATACCTGAGATTTTGACGATGTTTGTTGGCCACCTTTCTTGGAGCCCTTAGAACCTGCTAGTTGGGCTGTTAAGTCCACAACAATACTGTCTAGTCCCCACAGCACAAACGATCCAAGAGCCTCGAAAGAACGTTGGTTGATCCAATCCACTGATGTTTTATAAACTGGTTCAGGAAGATGTGAAACAGGAACCTGTTTGTTGTAAATCAAGTTATTACTCTTTCAATCACATATGGTGCCAACCAAATATTTGAAAGCAATTATCACTCTTTTTTTTTTTTTAGAATGGAAAGCAATTATCACTCTGTACACAAGAACTTAAAACTTCATACCTAAACACAATAAGATACATATAGTTAACCATTCATCACATATGTACACCATACACAAATGATGTACTCAGTAATCATCCAAAGAGAGCAACCAAATTCATAGATCTAAGAAGCAGAGCAAATTTGATCATCGACCATGTTATTGAGCATCGATCTAAGGGAGAGATGCAAACCATTGACTGGCAACTAGATGACCAACAAAGATAGCATAAATATAAGTCGAGTTCCCTGCATTTAGATCCATCAAGAATGAGAATGCTCTCAGCAGCTAGCTGGTGTTACATGAGTGAATGACCATAAATTTCATGAAAGATAGTATGCCGCTTCACTTGGCATTTCTTGCAACAGTAAAGATTAATGACAAAATTTCATGGACCAATGACAAAAGATATCAAAGCTTACAACATAATATCATGTAATGGTCAGTAAATTAGCAAATTCAACATAATGTTAATAATGAGCTGAATGTTACAAATTACTACTTGTTTTTTCCACAACACCCTGTGACTAGGCTTGGAACTTACTACATTTGAAATTTCAGTTAATAATGGTGGAATCCAGGCAAACTTGCTGGCAACTCGACTATCATACCATACCCGCATCCTCCACAAGTATAAGTAATGGGTAACTCTATCCACAAAAGTTTAGGTAGATCTGAAGAAATGATCTAACTTTTTGCTTATGCCGGGATACTAGTCTTGCATGGTCCCTCATTCCAATTTCATTGACGGCTAGGCCACACCATCATGTGCAGTTTTAGATATTAAAATTATATAAGTAACTGTAAAAGATTTATAATAAAGTGAGAGTTGAAATCTTAAATTGATGTAAAAAATTAGAGTAGACTTACATAGTCCCTTATGTATGGGTACAAGTATATATTTTTCCCTTACCTATAAAACTGAATAAAGCATCCCTTATTTCTGTAAAAGTGGATATCTTTAGTCATCACATTAAAGAGTGTTTTACAAAAAAAAAAAAAAAAAAAAAAGTCTCAAAGTGAGTCTAAAATAATGGCAGCTTCTTTCGAAACGTCTTCTTCAACATACAAATGCCCGTCTTCTTCCCCTTCTTTCCCTAACTTCTTCCATTCTACCCAAAATCCTTAGAAACCACAATTCCTAGAAACATAATCCTAATTAGTGGCAGATCTAATCCACATCAAGCAGGAACTTATCTACTGCTAAAAGAAATTGGAGTTACAGGTATTTACACTTCATTGTTACTTGATCAAATTGTGTTTTTCCCTCTTAAAAGTTGGAAAGCACTGAACATGAAATTGAAGCAAAACCTGTGTTTCTTGGTTTGAATGGGCTATAGCATGCCATAGATGCCAGAATACTCTCTCTTTTTTTTCCCTAGTGTTTTTCCTTTCTGGCTTGCAAATTTCAGACCAGCTCCAAACTCTTAAACTTTCATCTTGTTAGTTCTTCTCTCCTTTTAAAATTGATACAGAAACTTATTACTAATCTCTGAAATAAATTTCAAAAAATTTGTACAGCTTAAGCAAGCCCTTATACCATGTTATCAGAGCACGAATAGAAACAAAGAAAAAAGATTTCTCCCTTCAATCTTTTTACATTTGGTTTAAAGCTAAAGTTATCTTTGAGATTTTTACTGTTAGTTTTGAAAACACAGGTTAAGGTTAAGACTAACGATATCCACTTTTACAAACATAAAGGATGTTTTATATTCAGTAGTACAGAAAAGGGACTAAAAATTAACACAAAGATTGGATTAATAAATGAAGTCTTAAGGCTTGTGAAAGTTGTATTAAATATATATTATTAGCCTTAGTAATTTCAAACATTAGGAGACATCCAAAATATAAAGAGGCGGAGAGCAAAAAAGGGAGCATTTTTACTTGGTATCATAATACTAGTGCTTCCTAAGTAGTATTTGCATATACGACAATGCACATCCAAACATTTATTCAAAGGAAACCAACCACATAGCAATGTGGCCAAAAAACAACTGTTTCTCACAAAAGTTGTCAAATTTGAAAATGAATGTCAAAAGTCTATGAAACTCACATCTGCAATTTTACTGATAGGGGACTCCCTGAACAATTTCAACCACGGAAATTGTGAACCAGCCACTGCCGCAAATGACCGTCCAAAATAATCCGCAAAACGCATCAATTGTATTTCTTGCTGAGATTCATAGGAAACCTTCATAACATAGAAAAAGTCAACAGGTGCATTTTGGGGATCGAAAAACGAAATGATGCGTATCTCTTACAGTTATATCAGCGAGAAAAGCATCTAGATCAGCTGCATCGATCTTCGCAGCAGCTTCAGCCACAGTAACTTTTGGCTTCTTCGGTTTTTTTACTTTGTCCTTCTTCTTCTCCCCAACCACACCATTCTCAGCACCACCTTCAGCATCGTTATCCTCGTCTTCATCGTCCGCCCGGTGTTTCATCGCCGATCTAGCCGGAGCATCGCCAATAGCGTACATCGCAGCCGTCTGAGCTGCAATTCTCTTGCGGCGTTCATCGGAGTGCTTCTCAAGCGACTTATACACATTATCGGCGCCGGAAATAGCAGATCCATTGGCGATTACCTTGCCTGAATCCGAGAGTTTTTGCTGCTTTTTTTTCTGCTTCTTCACATATGTCACCTTTTGCCATCCGTGATTGTTATCCGTGTTTGATACGGAGTGACTTGATTCGAATGGAATCGATTTATCTTCCATGATTATCCTGCTTTCTCTTGTTTTCTTCTTCTGTAAGAGTGCCGGAGAGGTAGAGAAACAGATCGGAATTTTTGGGAAGAAAGAAAAAGCGATTGGTCGGAGACGAGGGTATATAAAGGAGTTGACTCAGTAACATAGGGTTTCGCGTTTCATATAATTACGGAATACCATTTTCAAATGCGAAACTATCCGTCAATAATGGATGATACATGAATATTCAATATTGGCCAAAAAAAATTGTAATCCCTTCATTTGAAAATAATTGAATTGGCTTTTAAGAAAAGGAGATTAAGATAAAAATTAAACATAATTTTTTTTTTTATTCTTATTAATTATTATAAAAGTTTATGATTAAAATAACTAAACTAATGAAGGGTAAAATTGAAAAAATATTCTAAAAGTAGTCTTGAAAATCAAACAATTAAGTTAATTTGAAAAATGAAAAATGTCTCAACAATTCAATTAATTTGAAATGCAAGGAGTATCTAATTTCTTATAAATCCATATAATTATTGGATTATCTATACATATTTTTTTTAGATTCTACTTCCTCTGTCCACTTTTAATTGTAATGTTGCGCTTTTCGAAAGTTAACTTGATTAATTTTCAAAATTAAAATGAATTATATTAATTTAATATTTTAAATAAAAAATTTAGATATTCAAAAAGTATATGAAAAATACTATAAATTTTAATTTTTTGCATATCATTATGATGAAAAAATGCATTGTAAAATGTTAATCAAAATTATTATTAGTTGATTCCATAAAAGGAAATTATGACAATTAAAAGTGGACGGAGTATGAATTATTTTTTATATAAGAATATATCTATTAATTTAATCATTTAACATGATGATTTTTTAACTAATTTCTCATTTATCACTTAAATAAGACATATAAATAAGGTTTACATCTCATCTATATTTTTTGTTTTATATTGCTCATATTTTACGGTATATGTTATTAGTGTGAGACTTACAAATTAAAATAGAGATATCAACGACACAGTGGATGAATGTCAAATTGGCTCAACAGGCCAATCAATCAAAAATGGTTGTTTGGTGGGAGAGATAAGAATAAATAGTCCTGGGATAAAAAAAAAGTACTGGGATTAAATTTGGTATCTTGTTTGTTTGTCATGTTTGAGATAACTTATCCCACCATTAGTACCATAATGACGGGATAAGTTATCTCATATACATGGTGGGATAAGTTATCCCTGGATAACTAATTTCAGGATAATTAATCATGGAATAACTTGTTCCCAACCAAATGACCCGTTTCTTACGGCCAAAGTAATATATACCTTGGAGTAATTTAAGTTTCAAAATAATTATCTTAATTTTGAGAGCTGTTAATGAAAGGGAATTTTTCATGTTTTCATAAATAGTTAAGAGTTGAAATATAATTGGTCTCCTTGATTATAGTTTCTCTAATTACGTAGCGTAGCTATAGTTTCAGTAGTTATTGTATATCTTGCTTGAAATTTATTTTTTTTAATACAAATTAGACTCTTAACTTATTTAATGAGGGGGGAATTTAGATTAATAAAAAGGAAAATAATCTCACAAATCATGATTATTGCATCTGATTAGAATTTCTTACCAAATATGACTTCTACCAAACAAAGAAAAATAAATTTAACTTCCTAAATAAACATATCAAAAAATGTCTCTCTCTCTCTCTATATATATATAGAGAGAGAGATAAGTACTTGTTGATACCATATATATACAAATACAAAAAAAGTAATATACAAATAAGGTCTAAAAAGGTAAGAAAATTGCAATAAACATTGCTACACCAAATTCATAGAATCGTGTATAACATGATGCGAAATGTATTGATAGAAATATAAATCACAAAAAAAATATACAAAATAAATTATACAATTACCTCAATAATGCTGAAATTATACAAATAATAGTTGGAGCGTATACTTGCTGATAATATACAAATACAAAAGAAAAAGTTGTATATGATTGTTGAAACTATATAAATAAGGTTAAAAAGTATAAAAACTGCTATAAACATTGATACTCTAAATCCATAGAATCGCATATAACATAATGTGAAATGTATTAGAAATACAAATTACAATAAAAATATAAAATAAATTATATTTAAATTTCTCAATTTCTTCACCATAATCTTGATCCATTGACCCAGATTTATCATCTTTATTCAATTTACAAACACAGTAAAGGTACCAAATTGAACTTCTTTCTTTTTTACCTTCAAATTCCTCAAGGTTCCAGATAGTTCGCGCTTGGCCATTCTAATTTGCATAACAACTTCTTGGGAAAAATTTGAAATTGCTTTTATTCACTTGCTATTCTTGAATTTTCGGCAGGTGACGACATCAGCGCTAGTGTCAAGCAAACTTGAAAGGGCTGAAAAAAGTCTCCTGAACTTAAGAGAGAAACACAAAAATTTTGAAATTTGATGTGTTTGAGTGAATTAAGGAGAAAAACGAGTAAAAAAGATTATTTTTTATTCGGTTAAGTGATTTATGTGGGTTTTAAAGATTTAAGGAGCTAATTAAGTGGGTGTGGTAAAGAGAGTTAGAGTGTAGATTTGTATAGAACGGGAAAAAGAATTTTACACGTTTTGATACCAAAAAAAGGGGACCTAACTTAGCCATTTTCTTAAACAATAACCGTTTTTCATAATTAATTTAAACTATCATGTAACATAATTAACTATTAATGTTAGCTTAGTTATGTAATTTTTCCTTAATGAAATTATATTAGGCTCGACAGTAGGCAACACAATTTAGTAAGTCATGCAATTTAGTAGGCAATTCAAATTTCGATAGACAATACAATATAGTAGGTCAAATGCAATATAGCAGGCAATATAATTTTAGTATGTCAAATGCATTTTAGCATGTCAAATATAATTTCAGTAAGCAATGCAAATTTCAGTAGGCAATACAACATAATAGCTCAAACATAATTTTAGTAGGAAAGACAATATAGTAAGCAAAAATGCAATTTTCAGTAGGCAGAACAATATAGTAGATAAAATATAATTTTTGGTAGATAATGTAATATAATAAGAAACAAATATAATTTGTAGGCAATGCAATTTATAGACAATTTAAATGTAATTTCAATAAGCAATGCTAATTTCCATCAAACAATGCAAATTGAGTAGGCAATGCAATTTTTAGTAGGAAAATGCAAATTTTTTGTAGGTCCTGCAAGTTAATGGACAATATGATATAGTACGCCAAATGCAATTGATAGGCAATGCAATTAGGACAAATGTAATATATAAGACAATGCAATTAGTAGGTCAAATGCAATATAGTAGACAAGCAATTTCAGGAGACCAAATATAATGTAGTATGCCAAATGCAATATAGTAGGCAAACAATTTTAGTAGGCCACATACAAGTTTCAGTAGGACAAATGTAATACAATAGGTCGAATGCAATATAGTAAGCAATGCAATTAGTAGGTCAAATACAATATAGTAGGCAAACAACTTCAGCAAGCAATACAATGTCGCTTATAGTACAACGTTTTGCCTCTTTTCTTAGATTCACGTTATATGTTTAAACCTAACTTCAACTATTTTGATACTCATATGTTGAAGGCATAAAGAATGGAGAAAAACCCATAAACATAGGAGACAATACATCAAAAAGCATAAAGAAGTGTTATTATTCATATGCTAAAAGCATAATGAATGGAGAAAACTCATAAACTGGGGACACAATATATAAAGGGCATAAAAAATTTACTTACTTGCAGTAGATATGTTTTGAGACAAAGAAAGCAAAGAAGAACAAGAGTAGTACATATTGGAAGGGTTGTATTATATATAGAGTCGATAGCATAAACTCGACGCAACTTTAAACCGCAATTGCTTACCGTTTAAGCTAGTAGCTTTCCAGAGAAAATTGAATAAAAGTGTCAAATAAGTCTTGATTTTGTTTTTTATGACACTTTAACCAAGAAAGGATCAAACCCACTTAAAAATGTAATAAGTTAATCTGGGACCAAATTAACATTTTCAAACTTTCAATTATTTTATAAAATAGAAAAAAAAAACTACATTTTTCAACTACTTTAATTCTATCCAAATCATTAAAAAAAAAGTAAAAGAAATTAGAAATTTCCACCTTCTTCTTCTCTCCAATGTTCTGCTCTTCTTTTTCCTTCGAAAATTTGACTATCAACAAATATTCTCCCTATTATCTTCCTCCTCATCTCCGATCGTCACTTTCTCTTTCTAAAACTGAATGTCATGTTCGGCTTAAAACGGGTAAGTCATTTTTTTAAAAGATTTTGCAATTTTCGAACACCACATTCTTGATACAAAATTATTTTCTTGTGTTAATGAACAAGAAGTCGTTCTATAGATGTGAAAATTGAATAATGGTGTAATAGTACCTATTGTTTATTATTTTTGAAAGAAAATCGACAAAATAAAAAAAAAACCCTAATTTGAGGAAATGTATATGTATTATTGTTGTTCAGTAAAAAGTCGTTTTTGTTGCTTTTGTTCTTCTTTTTGTGACCATTTTGTTCATATGATTGTAGAAATCTAGTCTTGTTCAACTATCCTAAAATTTAAATCTCCAATTCCAAAGCCGCTTCGCTGCTCTAGAAAAGTAAGAAAAACTCTACTTAATTCATTTGGCAGAGAAATCATTAGTAAAAAATATATTCAAATAGTGTGTAGATCATTCCCAATTTCCCATGCAATAGCCTAGGTGGTCTTTCTACTAAGCGTATCTGGACAGAGGTTAGAGTGCATTCTAGGGCACAAAAAATCAAGCAAGAAACTAAATTGAGTTTTGAAGAATATGCAAGAAACTGGAGAATTCTTGAACAATATGCAAGAAAGTGCAGAATTGTGTTGTTAATAAACTCGAGTTAGTAAGAATCGCTTCCAGGTGCCAATCTCTTTTTTTCTTTTCTTATAGTACAACATCTTGTCTCTTTTTCTTGGATCCGCGTTATATAAATGTTTATACCTAACTTCAGCTATGTTGATATTCATTTGGTGAAGGCACAAAGAATGGAGAAGAACCCATAAACACAGGAGACAATACATCAAAAAACATAAATAAGCGTTATTATTCATAGTGGTAAAAGCATAACGAATGGAGAAAACACGTAAACTGGAGACACAATACATAAAGGGCATAAATAATTTACTTACTTGCAGTGGATATGTTTTGAGACAAAGAAAGCAAAGAAGATCAAGAGTTGTACATATTGGAAGGGTGGTATTATATATAGTCGGTAGCATAAACTCGATTTGACATTAAACCACAATTGCTTACTGTTTAAGCTAATAGCTTTTCAGAGAAATTTGAATAAAAGATGTCACATAAGTCTTGATTTTATTTTTGGTGACACTTTGACCAAGAAAAGTCCAACCCACTTAAAAATGTAATTAAGTTAATCTGGGACCAAGTTAACATTTTAAAAACTTTCTAATCTTTTATAAAATACAAAAAAACACTATGTTTTTCAACTACTTTAATTCTATCCAAACCATTAAAAAAATGTAAAAGAAATTAGAATTTTCTCTCTTCTTCTTTTTCCCTTCAACGTTCTCCTCGTCTTCTTTTTCCTTAGAAAATTCGACTGTCAACAAAAATTCTCCCTATTATCTTTCTCATCATCTCCGACTGTCACTCTCTCTTTCTAAAACTTAAGGTCGTGTTCGACTTAAAACGGGTAAGTCATTTTTTTGAAAGATTTTATAATTTTCGAACAACACATTCTTGATACTAATTTTTTTTCTTGGGTTAATGAACAAGAAATCGTTCTATAGATGTGAAAAGTCGTCTTTGTTGCTTTTGTTCTTCTTTTTGTGACCATTTTGTTTATATGATTGTAGAAATATAGTCTTGTTCAACTGTCTTGAAATTTAAATCTCCAATTCCAAAGCCGCTTCGCTGCTCTAGAAAAGTAAATATGATATCTCTACTTTGATGAAATTTGGCAGTATTAACTGTAGCATCTATATATGTCAATCCACACCTAGACCACAAACAAGAAAGAAAAACTCTACTTAATTCATTTGGTAGAGAAATCATTGATAAAATATATATTCAAAGAGTGTGTAGATACAATTTCCTATGCAATAGCCTAGGTAGTCTTTCTTAAGCGTATCTGGACAGAGGTTATACATCATTCTAGGGCACAAAAAATAAAGCAAGAAACAAAATTGAGTTTTGAAGAATATGCAAGAAATTGGAGAATTCTTGAACAATATGCAAGAAAGTGGAGAATTGTGTTGTCAATAAACTCGAGTTAGCAAGAATCGCTTCCAGGTCTCAATCTTTTTTTCTGATAGTACAACGGCTTGTCTCTTTTCTTGGATCCGTGTTATATCAATGTTTAAACCTAACTTCAATTATATTGATATTCATATGGTGAAGGCATAAAGAATGGAGAAAACCTCATAAACACATGAGACATTACATTAAAAAGCATAAAGAAGCATTATTATTCATATGGTAAAAGCATAAAGAATGTAGAATACCCAAAAATTGGGGACACAATACATAAAGGGCATAAATAATTTACTTTCTTGCAGTGGATATGTTTTGAGACAAAGAAAGCAAAGAAAAACAAGAGTGTACATATTGGAAGGGTGGTATATTATATATAGTCGGTAGCTAAAACTCGAAGTGACTTTATACCGCAATTGCTTACTGTTTAAGCTAATAGCTTTCCAGAGAAAAATTGAATAAAAGGTGTCACATAAGTCTTGGTTTTGTTTTTGGTGACACTTTGACCAAGAAAGGGTCCAATCCACTTTAAAATATAATTAAGTTAATCTGGGACCAAATTAACATTGTAAAAACTTTCTAATTTTTTATAAAATACAAAAAAACATGATATTTTTCAACTACTTTAATTCTATCCAAACCATTAAAAAAAATAAAAGAAATTAGAATTTACTCTCTTCTTCTTTTTCCCTTCAATGTTCTGTTCTTCTTCTTTTTCCTTAGAAAATTCGGCTATCAACAAATATTCTCCCTATTATCTTCCTCGTCATCTCCATCCGTTACTCTCTCTTTCTAAAACTGAAGGTCGTGTTTGACTTAAAACGGGTAAGTCATTTTTTTGAAAGATTTTATAATTTTCGAACAACACATTCTTGATACAAAATTTTTTTCTTGGGGGTAATGAACAAGAAATCATTCTATAGATGTGAAAATTGAATAATGATGTAATGGTACATATTATTTATTATTTTTGAAAGAAAATTGACAAACCCATAAAAAACCCTAATTTTGAGGAAATGTATATGTATTGTTGTTGTTTAGTGAAAAGTCATTTTTGTTGCTTTTGAGTTTTCAATATGTGTTCTAGAAAAAGGATCTAAATCTTTGCCAAAGGAGGTGTCTTGAGTTACTAAAAGATTCCGATATGAATGTCCTCTATCACCTTGGAAAAGAGAATTTAGTAGCGGATGCTCTTAGTCGGCTATCAATGGGTAGTGTTGCTCATGTTGACTAAGATAAGAAGGAATTGGTTCATGATGTTCATAGATTGGCCTAATTGGGTGTTCGGTTGGTTGACTCGACCAACAATGTCTTCTTTTGTGTTGGATGTAAAATAAAAGCAAGATCTTGACCCAATTCTGATTGAGTTGAAGAAAACAATACTTAAAAAGTCCGTTGAGGCTTTCTCCTAAGGGGGATATGGAGTGCTTTGATATCAAGGTCGTTTGTGTGTTCCCAATGTAGATTACTTGAGGGAGAAAACTTTTCAAAAGCCCATAGTTTTCGATATTCCATTTACCCCGGGAGCTACCAAGATGTATCGCGACTTGCGGGAGGTTTATCAGTGGAATAGGATAAAGAAGGGTCCTAATTGTCAACAAGTGAAAGTCAAGCATCAAAATCCGGGAGGTTTGTCCCAAGATATTAGTATTTCTACTTGGAAGTAGAAATATTTGAATATGAACTTCATTGTTGGTCTACCCTGCACCCGACGACAACATAACTCAATTTGGATTATAGTAGATCATATGATGAAGTCGGCTCATTTCATCCCCGTTAAAGTTTCTTATTTGGCGGAGGACTATGCTAGGTTGTATTTGAAGGAGATGGTTAGGTTTAATGGAGTGCCCTTATACATCATCTTCGATCATGGTACCCAATTCACTTCTCAATTTTGGAAGTCTTTTAAAAAAGGGCTTGGTACTCGTATTGAACTTAATACGACCTTTCATCCTCAAACCGATGGGCAAGCGGAGCGTACTATCCAAACTTTGGAAGATATTTTGAGAGGTTGTGTGATTGACTTCAAGGATAACTGGGATGATCATTTGCCTTTGATTGAGTTTGCATATAATAATAGCTATCATTCAAGCATTGGTATGACTCCATTAGAGGTTATATACGGTAGAAGGTTTAGATCTCATACAGGTTGGTTTGAAGTTGGTGAGTTTGCTTTGATAGGTCCTGCATGGTACCTGAGGCTACGGATAAAGTTTGACTTATTAGAGAAACGTTGAAAATGACTCAAAGTCGACAAAAGTCCTATGCTGATGTTAGAAGAAGAGATCTTGAATTTGATGTAGATGATTGAGTCTATTTGAAAATTTCACCCATGAAGGGTGTAATGAGATTTGGGAAGAAAGGGAAGCTTAGTCCCTATTATATGGGCTCATATCAGATTTTGAGGCGTATTGATAAATTTACTTATGAACTTAATTTGCCTAATGACTTAATATTGGTGCATCCAATTTTCCATGTCTCTTTGTTGAAGAAATGTGTTGGTGATCCGACATCTATAATACCATTGGAGAGTCTTGGTAAAAAGGATAGTCTTTCTTATGAAGAAGTTTCGGTCGAGATTTTAGACTAGAAAGTCTGAAAGTTGAGAAACAAAGAAGTTGCTTCCGTGAAGGTTCTTTGGAGGAATCAGTTAGTTGAGAGTGATACTTGAGAGGCTGAGGTCGATATGATGTCCCGTTATCCTCATCTCCTTCCCTCCGTCCCTTCTCTAGCTTGAGGTATGTAGTTCCTCATGGTTCACTTTTATGGTTTCATGTGTCTTAGTTATTCCCATGTTTCCTCATGCATGCATGCTCATGAAAACTTGATTTTGAGAAAATAAGTTAACTTGATTGATATCTCAATGTTTGTGAGTATTTGAGTATGAGTTGCATATGTGCCTTATGACATGATGTTTTGGATATGCTTTAGCTTGGAGTCGATTCTTCCTCATCGGATATGTGTTTTTATGTGATTGCATTCATGTTGGGTTGTTAGATCTTTTCCTAATCTCTTTATGATGTCTTGAGTTCCATTCGAGGACGAATGTTTCCAAGGGGGAGATATTGTAACACCTCGAATTTGAAAAAGAAGGAAAAAAGCAGATTTGAGTTGGGGTTTGTGTCTATAGGTCCTATCTACGGGTTGTCGATGGCAACCGTAGGTAGTGGAAAAATAATTTTTCAAAAAGTCAAATTTTAGTACCCTTTTTAAGGCTCACCAGGACGATCTGTCAACCTTTGTACAAGTCGTAGATAGGTCTCATAGTGAGTCCCAGACTTAGTGATATTTTGAGAGTCAAAGTTGGGTTCTACGAATGGCATGTACGGACTGTAGGAGGACCTACGAGCCGTACATGGGACCCCTCATAGATGGGGAATTTCGAAGTCCTAGTAATATATCTACAGTTGACCAGTATGGTCAGTAGAAGGACCTACGGACCGTAGGTCCAACCGTAGATGGGGCCCGAATTTTTTTTTAAGGGGAATTTTGGGTCTTTTCCTAAATGTTTTAACCCAATATTAGGTTGTTTTACCTTCTACCCTAGGCCCTATATAAACGTTTTAGACCCCAAATTACCCATTTTGAACTCTTTCTCTTAAATTCCAAAAACTTGACCAAAGTAATCCTCTCAAATCCTCTCAAGTCTAAGGAAGAAGAAGAAGAGTTAGGGTTCCATTCAAGTCTCCAAATTCTCCATTTTCTTGGGCTTAAAGAATCAAGGTATGTTACCATTCACCTTGGAGTCATTTCCTCCATAGGATTCTTACATTCTCCAATTTTATGAAGCTAGATTACCCAATCAAAGTTAGGATTCTATTCAATGTTCATGGGTTCTTTTCAACCTTGATCAAATTGATTGTTTTCTATCTATTTTATGCATGAATTGAAGTAATTACATGTTTTTGAGTTAATCTCATATGAACCCATGCATGCCCCATGAATTTTAGACTATGAGCATATGATTAAGTTTATGAACTATGAATTGTGAATCTAATGAAGATATGCATGTTCTTTCAATGGAATTGACAGGAATGATTTATGATTGCTTTGAGAGTAAAACTTCGATGTTGTTGTTGTGAAAGGTTGTTCTCACATGAATGATTCATAGGCTTGAAAGTTTTTCTCAACTAAATTTGAATCAAGATTTAGGAGTTATTCTAAAGGAGCTCTAGCTTGGATTGGTTACTTAATTGTGTCTTTCCATGGATAATAAAACGAATACAATTATTGGCGATTCTTTGAGATTTATGCTTAGCACCGAGTGGACTAGAGGCGATTACCCATGTCCCACAACTATGTGCCACCATAGGTTTGTCTTAGATAGACATTAGCTAGTGGATCCACTTTAGCTCAAGTTTATGGTTCTTACCTTGGCAGTTAAGGACATCTCTTTTCGGTGTGGGATAGACACCAAATTCCACGTTATAGCTCACATGGTCTACGTTGGTTAATGGCAAACTTCCTACAATAACGAACTAAGGTTACTTTCTAAAAGTATCTCAAATATGTTTTAAAGATGTTTAGCTTGCATTAACCATGATTATGACTTATGTTTTCTCACATGTTATTTTATGATTTAGCTTGGTCATTGCATATCATGTAAAGCCCCTTTTAGCATGATTTCATAGACCTTATGCATTGCTCTCATACTTATTACATTTCATGTACTAATGCATACTTGTGCCTGCATTGTTTCACTAGTGTAGGATCCGACACTCCTATTCCGCACACCCGTGGCTAGTTGATCCTTTTGGGCTTTTGAAGATTGGTGAGTCCTCATGTTCCGAGGACCGAGACTTTTTTATTGCTTTATGTTATTTTCGTTTCAGAATTGTATGTGATATATGAGTTACGTCCCTATTACTTTCCTTATGATGTACTAGATGGTTTTGAGACTTATGTTAGACTTCTGCTTTTGTCAAACTCTTTATGGTATATGGCTGTCTTTTGAATTCTTTAAATTCTATTATCTCGTATGATGTATGCCAAGTGGCTTTTATAGGGCCTCTTGGGGTTTCATATGTCATGTTACACCTAGAGTATACTTTGGGTCGTGACAACAACACAAAATAAAGTGAAAAGAAATAGGGTGCACAAAGGATTGAATCAAAAATCAACTAAAGGCAGTCGCTAGACAATACCCGATAACGATGATACTATTTTATTGATAACGCTCAACCCTTCCTTGCGTTTAAGGCATATGTAGTCGTGTGTACAAGTAATATCCAATTTATGAGGCTGAGTCGAACCACAAAACCTATAAAAAAAGATTATGCTTCAATTGATTCGTTAATTCAATTCTATTCAGCACAATGTTGTCTCAGGCATCCATATACAGAAATGGAGAGATTTGGAAACAGAAGATTATAATCTAATGTAGATAACAAATCCAAGTATTCATCACAAATAAGCTTTGCCAAGTTGGAGATGACATAGGGTGTATGCATTACAACAGGGTTTCAACAGAATATGAATCTCCTATGTGGTTTGCAAGTTATTGCATAGGAGCAAGGGGGTTTTACCCTGTGCGCACCCAAAGGGTAGCGGCTGCGGGTTTTCCTTGTCATAAAAATAAAATAAAAATAGGAATGATTAATCAACTTCAAATTAGTGAATACATGGATTTACCCTCTATTTTCCCCAAGTAGAGGGTATGTATTTCTTGAGTTCTTTCGAACCCCAAGACCAATACAATCACGACTCTAAACATTGCCTAAGTGAGTTGGACTATCTTTAGCTCCATCCTTAAATGAGAAATAAAATCATATCAGATTATCTCTAGCTCTAATTAAATTTCTCAAGTCCTCACAAATGAAGATTTACCCAACTCTATTTTGCTTTCTCAAGCCAAAATAATGTTAGAGAGTTCAACCAATGTTTGCAACCATTGATTTTTAGAACAATATTATAAGACGACAATAGATTTATGTATAACAACTTATCTAAGAGCTAACTAATCACTACCATTAAGTTTTACACCACATCTTTGCATACACACCTTTAGATACAAATTTAGCTACTTATAAATAAATACATAAAGATTATACCAATTAAAAAAAAGCTTTATTTCAAGCATAATCAATAACTAAAATTGAATTCCAAGCTGTCACAACTCACAACCCAAAATGAGTTTGATACCCCCAAAGATTGAATCAAAGGTTGTTCTAGACCAAAATAGGCATTACAGAGCTAACCACGTTAACATAATTCAATTCCGAGTGTGTTTCCTATGAAAGTTGACTAATGCCAAACTTTTTGCTACACTCAAAAATTAAACGTCTAATCATACCAACTCCAAATGGAAGCCTCTAAATCTGAACCGGTCATTACACTAAACCAAAATGATCCTTACAGAGCCAATGGAACTGACGAAATTCTAATCCAACATTAGAATCTTCGAATGTTTACTAAAATCAACTCTTTCAAACCATAAGCTTCCAAAACTCAAAATCTCGCACCAAACAATACCGAACACCACGCGAAAGTATGTCATTCAACCCAAGACCACACAAAAAACATAAGAAAGCTACGGGAAGGGACAAAACAGGAAAAACACGCATAAACACACAAATGACCTCGAGGGTCATTACAGTAAATTACACATCCACTTTATTATTTTACATTTAAATGTATATTAGCTTACAAAAAATCAAATAATTAATACATATCAAATAAATCACTATCAATTTTTTCTCTATAACGCATTGCCAATACAATTTTTTATTTATTTTTAGTAATTTGCTATTTATTTTAATTAATTTAGCCATTGCTTAATTGCTTAATCATATTGAATACAAATTACTTAATTACTTAGTTATTTGTTATTTACTTTATTATTTTTAGCAATTGATATTTATTTTATTTTAATGTGTTGTTTATATAGTTGATTATTTTAATGGCTATAATAAATATTAGCTCACTAATTATTTTTAGAACTAGAAAATAAAAATTAGCTCACTAAAATATATTACAATCCCGAGTTGTACTAAACTCTACATAACAAATACCTACATAACTAATATCCATATTACTAATAATACATGCATAGCTCTTCCAACTACCAAACGACTCTTAAAAACATGTGATATAAGTCAATTTATTTAAGATTTAAGTCATCGATAGTCACTTAAAGTTATACGCATATTTTACTTAGACACTTCAACGAATCCTGTTTTCTATTAAACACTCAAATCTTAATAAATAAGTACCTATTAAATATTTAAAAACTGTGTGTAATACACACGTAAGTGATGTGGCAGAATAACAGTTCAAACAAATGACATATGACATTTTAACTTAAAATAATCATAAAAATGAATTTTGAACACAAAAAAGAACTAAATAATAAAAGAGTTTCAAAATAAATAAATAAATATTTATACACCCTCACCCTATCCACCTGCACTCTACCCACGCACACCCTACCTCTTTTTTCTCTTTTCCTAAAATCCACCTCTAGTTTGCCATTGTTTTGCCACCAATGTAAGTGAATAATTAGAAACAAAGATTTACACTGACTAACTAGTTTGCCTCTTTTAGTAGACCTTCTCAAGAAAAATAAAGTTGATTATTTTACATGTTATCTTTAAGAGCTTTTATTTCAAATCAAATAGTCCTCAAACGTTTGATTTTTTTTTTTACTCCCTTTTGGGTATGAATTTACAAGTGAAAATTTTATTTGTTTCCTCTGTTTATAACGCATAATTCAGAAACCAAGATTAAAACTAAAATTGGAAATTAAAAATAAAAAGCTAATTTTTATATGAGTCGTTCAAAAATTTGATTTTTCTTTTTTGTATTTATGAAATAGAGGTGTGAATTCATCTGCAACATTTAAAATGATGAACAAATGCCAACAAACAATTTGACCCAATACTGGAATTACTCCACTTTCCGTCATATGATTTGTTCTACAAAAATGATGGGAAATAGGTGGATGAGTAGCAGCAACGAAAAAAAGAATAAGAGAAATAAACTTTATTAAGGAAGATAAAAGTTAAAGAGTTAAATTCTTTTTTTTTTTTGTACAAAAGGTAAGTTAAAAGTAGATTGTAAATTTTTGGTGGTGGACTATGGTGTGAGATATTAAAAAGGATTTTTTTTTCTTTTTTGAAAATGATGTAAAAATAAAGTGTGGAACACACTTTTGTGTGCGAAGTGTCTAAATAATTTTAATAGCTACAAGCAGGTGTGGAAATGAATTAGCTGGATAATTGAGTTAAGACATGGCATATATGGCATAAGCATCGTTTTCAATCTCACAAAAACGGCCACACAAGTGTAGGCAGTACGCAATACGATCCCACAAATCTCTTCAATTTCTGACCGTCTCGTTCTTCTGCATAGTTCTCTCTTCTTTGCTTCGGTTTCTAGGGTTTACAACAACAGCAATTCATGGAGGAGGAACCAGTGGTATCGGAAACAGCGAATCGTCGTATGGTGAGTTCGGTTTTTTAGTTTCAGCAGTATTCAACTGATTAAGTTAATAGTTGAGACGTAATTATTGAGTTAATCGTTTACAGAAACGAACGAGGGCTCAAACTAGGGTCAACGAAGAGCAATTACACAGCAGTGTGAATGAGGAAGAGAGAGAAGAATCGTCCGAGGACTTTGAAGACTCTCGTGCTAGAGCTAAGCGGAGTAAGGCTTTAGGAGGCACTTCATCTGCTGCTGCTGCTGCTAGAAATGCTCATCAGAGTATAATTGGTATTATAAATTTTGTCTGCTGTTTTGTAGGTTTTGTTACAATAGTTTTGATGTTTAATTTGAATTTGAGAATTTATAGATTTTTAGGTTCTGTTTCTCGATTGTTGGTAGCACAGTGGAAATTATGGTCTTCTAGTTTGCATGTCATTCTGAAATTTTATTATGTTGAATGGAGGAATGGAAGTTGTGGTCTTCTAGTTGGACTAATGTTCTGTTGTTTTTATTATTGCAGTTTGAGATTATATAGAAATTTTAGGCTTGACTTCCTCAATTATTGTTGAAAGCACGGGTGGAAATTATGCTAGGTTTTGGTTTCTAGTTTGTATTGCTATGGTAATAGCAGATTAATTTTTGAATTTTGAGACAAGCATCGTTAGGCTTGTGCTATCGGATAATGTTGAAAGTGCAAATATGGAAGTTGTGGTCTAGTTATCGTAGTGTTCTTTTAATTTCAGGTATATGTTGAAGATTCAAACGAGAGAAATTTTGGGCTTACACTAGTTGATTATGTTGAAAGCAGACATGGAATTATCTTTTAGTTCATTAGTGTTGTGGTGCTTTCATTACAGTGATTTCAGGTTAATTCTGAAAGTTACTAGAGAAGTTTTAGCTAGCGTTTGACCATAGATTTCCAATTTTTTTTTTTTTGAAAATATTATTTGGGTGAAACTTCACTTGGGAAATATATTTAACCTTTTTAAGAAATATGATTTATACTCACAAGTTTTAAAAACTATCAAAACTAGCCATATGTTTGTATTACATGGCACATGAGTTTGTTACCCTAAGCCAATTGTTCATCATTTTCATCAATAACCATATCATCACTTTCATATTCACTGACTATTCCATTACTACTTTGATGTTCACATAAAAAATTATGTAAAACAACACAAACAACTATTATAGAGGGAGTTCTTGTAAAAGATAAAAGTTTGGTGTAGAATTTGAATTATTAAAAGTTCCCAAATAATGTGACTTTGCCCAAATACTAGTTTTTTCTAGTATTTGGGTATTTGGGTTATTTGCCAAAAATATTTGCCAATTAATGTCAAATTGTATGGACAAACACTATTTGCCAAATTTCCCCCCAAATTTTACTTCGGAAATCTATGGCCAAACGGGTCCTTAGTCTATCGCTACTCAATATATAGAAAGCGTAAATTGAGGTTACAGGGATTTCAGATTAATTCTGAAAGTTACTAGAGAAGTTTTAGTCTATCGCTACTCAATATATAGAAAGCGTGAATGGAGGTTACAATGATTTCAGGTTAATTCTGAAAGTTACTAGAGAAGTTTTAGTCTATCGCTACTCAATAGATAGAAAGTGTGAATGGAGGTTGTGATCGTTTAGTTTGACTATGTTATGTAATTTTCCATTATGACATTTAAGTTCAATTTTGGTAATTCAAGAATCTATGGAATTTTTAGGGTGTGCTACCCAATTATAGTCGAAAGCGTGAGTTAAGTTATATCTTTGAGTTTGGCTACTGTGCTATAATTTTAATTATGGTAATTTTAGGTTAATATTGAATTGATGACTTTGAGAGTGTAAAAGCTTTCAATTTGCTTGCTGAAAATGGTCCTATAAATGTCTGTAAATTCTGTAATTTACAATAGCAAGTGGTAGAATTTGATTCATTATTGCATTTTGTTTCCACCCATTGAATGAAATGCCAATCTCGTCCACTAATTTTTGGACAAATGTGAAACACTCATCATTATGGGCATCATGTTGGTGAAGAAAATGCTGTAGGATTCTTATTTTGTCTTTATATCTACTTTTGTGGAATTTTTGGGAAACATTTTTTGTACTTAACACTTTGTTTGGAGGTTGTTACATACTGTTCCATTATGTATCATTTGTATCAATATATCTATCTGATTGTTCCTCCTGCGGGAGTTTGCAATCCTTTGAAAATATTTGGTGTTTCTATCACCCTCCTTAAGCCATAAACACTTTTTTGCCTCCATGATACTTCTTCAGCCTTAGCAATCTGTTGTAGTTCCATTTTTTGGACCATCATCTTGTCTTTTTCTGCTTGGGATGGGAGCCTTTTTTCGATTGCCTGCTCAATAACCATAAGTTCATCCAGTGCTTTGCTCTTTCTGGTTTCCATCTTGCCAAAGATTTCTCTGTTCCAGTCAGTGAAATCTTTTTTAAGACACCTCAATTTCTGAGAGAAAATTAAATCTGGACTACCCTTGACAGAGTAGTTCTGCCACCATTCTTTAATTTTATCCAAGAACCCCTCCTCTTGCAACCACATGTTTTCAAATTAAAAATAGGAAGGATTGTCTTCCCCATCACCATTTTCCAAAAGTACAGGTCTATGGTCTGACATAACTTTTAGAAGAGCAATTTGTTTTACAGCTTTAAAGGTGTCGCTCCATTCAGGTGATGTCAAAAACCCTGTCTATTCTAGAGGCTTGAATAGAATATTCTCCTTGGGACCAAGTATAGAAAGCATCCTGTAAAGGGGGATGTTGATTAAGTTAAGATTTTGAATGGTATCTGAGAAGCTTTTCATGACTTTTGATCTTCGGATGCAGTTATATCTTTTACTTTCAAATCTGCATACATTGAAATCACCACCGATGACCCTACTGCTCGTTCCAGATACCTCTAATAACTGCAAGTTCGAGCCATAGTTCCTCTTTTCTGGATTAGAATGAGGGCCATAAACACCTTTGAAACACCATCGGAATTCTTCTTGAGAACTTTCTAACATACACGAGAGAGCGTATGAACCTTGTTGTATATCACTGCAATCCCACAACCTTTTACCCCAAAGAATTACTATCCACCCCTACTACCACTTGATTTGAGCTCAGTCCAACCAGCCCATCTATTGCCCCACATCTGTTGAATCATCTGTGACGACCAGTCTACTATTTTTGTCTTCTGCAGGCATTATGTCTGCTTTTCCATTTACCCATTAAAGATTTCACTGAACTTCTCTTAGCTGCTTCATTCAGCCCCTGCACGTTCCAACTGATAATTTTTAATTTCATTTAGAAAGAACTTCGTGAAACCTGCCCCTATCCTCCTTTGCCATGCCATCATAATTTAAACCACATTTTAGCCTTTCTAGCTCGAGTTCACCTTTTCTCTGTGACTTTTTTGCTGAATTTCCTTCAGATTTTTGTTTATTCAATTGCAGCTGCTTCTTGTGTTCCATGCGCAAGATCATGTCCAGGATTCCATGCTCAAATCCCGTTATATTAACCCCAAAAGCCTTGCATGCCTTGACCATCACTTGTTTGGTCCACCTGGAAGTTTCAATTACCGTTGGATTTTGAATTTCAAACACATAGCCACAATCAAAGGCCTTCTGTGATTATTCCATAAGAAATACTCATTCCTCTTTGAAAAGTCACTTCAGCTATGCCTTACCAGTCCAAAAAAAAGTCACTTCAAATAATCCTTTTCTTTGAAGGTGACTCACTTCTTATTCAAGGAATGAAACCATCAGAAGCTATACTATTCAGTTTGTTTTCTTGTGCTTGCTTGCTTCAATTCCTCGTTACCTGATTCTAATTAGATTTTACTTTCTCTCTGTTGAATCTTTTTTGTGTATATCTATTGTGATGGTTTACACATGCTGATGATAGGACATCCATTCCTTTATTTGTAGATGTTGTTAAAGGTGATAAGAGACGAATTCCTCTAGTGGTCAAGCATTGGGTGGAACACTATGAGAAGGATCCGAAAGCTGCAATGGCTGGACTATTGAGCATGATGTTTGAGGTAATTTGATAATATGTGGGTGTTTCTTTAGCTTGCATACTATGTTTTTCCCATCTCCACATATCAGCCATAGACGGGTTCCATTTTGATGATGTGACATGATAGGTGGAAATATGTGGTTTTGCAGGCATGTGGAGCAAAATATCATATTGAAGAAGATTTCTTGGACCAAACCGATGTTGATGATGTTGTAGTTGCTCTTGTAAACATGGCTAAGAGGGTATATTCATTCATCATATTGATGACATTTCCTTATTTAATGTGTTATTTGGTGACACTGTGTATGTTGTTGTTGTAATATGTTATTTGGCGTCAGTTCAATATGCATTAGGCATGAACTTTCTGGTTGGTGTTATTATTTGGTGTCAGTTCAATATGCATAAACAGGAACTTCATGCATAGACATGCAATTCTAATTTTACCTAATCTCTTTTGGATGTTAGGGTGAAGTTGAGGATTATCAAACTTCAAAGAAGAAGGACTTCAAGAACTTCAAAGATAACCTCGTCTACTTCTGGGATACACTGGTTGCTGAATGTGAAAATGGACCACTTTTTGATAGGGTCTTGTTTGACAAGTGCATGGATTATGTGATTGCGTTATCATGGTAAGTAGCTTGTATGTCGGTATTCTAAATTTAAGGTAATATTTTGGCTCATTGTCTTGTGAACATGCATTTCAGCACTCCTCCTAGAGTATATCGTCAGGTTGCTTCATTAATGGGGCTTCAACTTGTTACATCCTTTATACACATTGCCAAAGTACTTGGTTCACAGCGGGAAACCACACAGAGACAGCTAAATGCTGAACAGAAGAAGAAAGTGGATGGGCCTCGAGTTGAATCACTAAATAAAAGATTATCCATGACCCATGAAAAGATAACAATAATAGAGGAGATGATGCGGAAGATATTTACTGGGTATGCACCTTATGTTAATGATACATATTTTTGATTACTTGAGGGGCATTTTTAATTTTGTTTTGCCTTTTTGTATGCTGAAATTTGTAGGCTATTTATGCACCGTTATCGAGATGTCGAACCTGATATCAGAATGGCATGCATACAGTCATTGGGTGTCTGGATCCTGTCATACCCCTCCCTGTTTTTGCAGGATTTGTATTTGAAATATCTCGGATGGACATTGAATGATAAAGTAAGTGGATGTCAATTTGATTTTATCTTCAATCTTCAGTTGCTAAATTGAAAATTCTAACGATGCATTTGGCTCTTAATTTTACCCTCTTAAGAGTGATGGTGTAAGGAAGGCATCAGTTCTTGCACTGCAGAATCTTTATGAGGTGGATGATAATGTACCATCTCTTGGCCTTTTCACGGAGAGATTTTATAAAAGGATGATCGAGCTTGCTGATGATGTTGATATTTCTGTGGCAGTATGTGCTATAGGACTTGTGAAACAACTGATAAGGTAATTTCTTGACAATGCAAGCCTCTTGCATTTTTAATATTGTTACCAGCAGATTGTTGAAATGTGCTCTTTTATCAAGTTATTCATATTTTGCTGACATCTTTTTTTTTCTTTGATTGCAGACATCAACGTGTTCCCGAGGAGGAATTAAGTTCTTTATATGATTTGCTAATTGATGATCCACCTGAAATCAGGCGTGCCATTGGAGCTCTAGTGTATGATAATCTGATTGCCCAGCGATTGAACAGTTCACAATCTAGTTCAGGTTTTTATCACATTGTTCTGCATCCTGTGCTTTCTATTTGCTTGATTGATTAATACAAGTGTACTGATAACAAAAAATTTCCAGGGGATAATGCTGATTCTTCTGAGGTTCATCTTAATAGACTGTTGCGCATATTGGGAGAGTTTTCAAAAGACGAAATGCTGAGTATGTATGTTATCGATGATATCTGGGAGTATATGGACGCCATGAAAGTACGTTATGTGCACTATCTTTTAATCTAAAGAATGGAATTGCTATGACCATATGATATCTGTAGTTTGGTTAGAGTAGTATCTCCCTACAACTTTCAATGAGCCTAGTCTTCTAGTAGCTCAACTTTGTCTTAAAGACGTTATAAGTTACTGTATTATTTCTGAATTTGTTCAGTATTTCCCTATGGTTTTTAGTATTAATGCTGTAATACAATTATCTGTAGTTTGGATAGACTAGTATTTTCTACAACTTGCCTTTATAGGCATTTTCTATTTATATTGATTTGACAGCTATAATCCTATTTTATCATAGGAAAACTTAAGAAGGGTCTCCTCCTTATCCTGGATACCTGAGTGTGTTCTGTGGTTGAGGAAAATATTCACTTGAAAATTATGTCCTTACAGGATTGGAAACGTATCCTGTCTATGCTCTTGGAAGAAGAGCTATCGGCTGAACTAAGTGATGTAGATGCAACAAACCTAATTCGGCTGCTTTTTGCGTCCATTAGGAAGGCAGTTGGAGAGAAAATTGTTCCTGCTAGTGATAATAAAAAACAATATTATACTAAAGCACAAAAGGTGAGGTTCTTTAGTTCTTCTTGTTGATACTCTCTGAGACTCTTAATAAATGTTATATTTGTGCTTCAAACTTCACCATTTACACCTGAGAATGGATTCCAAGAAAGTTCTTGTGAAACAATAAGTTGGTGATATTTCTGCAACCTGGTAGATCTGTACTGTTTTAGCAGTTTCTTGAACTGTATGCTTGTCTTAAATGAGGTCAGGTGGTCAAATACATCTAGATTACTTGCTAGTATTAGTCAGTGGAAGAGGTGCCATTTTCATATATTATCATGTTACCATCTTTAACATTTTTCTAACATCATTATGACGTTTTATTATACTTGGAGTTTGATAATATAGTGAGCAGTCAGATTATTTTCATGTACCATGGAACATAGATGGTAACTCTCTTTGCTCAATGCTCAGTAGGGACATCATTCCAAGCTGTACGCAGAATGAGTATTTAGATGCTGTGGTTTTGATTTTTTGCAGTCATAGAGTTTCACCTCAAGTTCAAAATTTATTTAGATTATTTTAGATAGGTTCCTTCTTTAGTGTTCTTTGTCAATGACAAATTATATTGGTGTTGTTCAGCCATACTACTATGGGATACTGAATTCTTTGAATGCTTATATTGTAATCGGCAGGACGTGTTTGAAAGTTATAAGCGTGATATAACCATTGCTATGATGAGGAATTATCCACAGCTTCTTCGCAAATTTATGTCTGACAAAGCAAAAATTCCCTATCTACTTGAAATCATTGTTCATATGAACCTTGAGCTCTATTCTCTTAAAAGACAAGATCAGGTGTGTTTGTGGAACTTATTACAATCATGAACTATATAGGGGATTGCCTATATGAAGTAATTTTTTTTGAACTGGTTACTAAAAGCTGTTTTCTTCTGCTTTTTCAGAATTTTAAATCTGCTGTACTTCTGATGAAAGAAGCATTTTTCAAGCATGGTGAGAAGGAAGCTCTGAGATCTTGTGTAAAAGCTCTGAACTTCTGTGCTACTGAGAGTCGTGGGGAGTTACAGGACTTTGCCCTTAACAAATTGAAGGGGATTGAAGAGGAGCTCATTATCAAACTTAAATCTGCAATAAAAGAAGTTGCTGTATGTGCCCTTGACAAATTGAAGGGGACTGTGTTTTATTGATGCATTTTGGTTAAAATGTGCAATTTTTGTTGTTGCAGGATGGTGATGATGAATATTCAATGCTTGTTAACTTGAAAAGGTTGTATGAACTTCAATTGTCAAGGCAAATTTCCATTGAAAGCTTGTATAAAGATCTTGCAGAGACTCTCAAGAACTTCAGAAGTATTGATGACGAGGTGGGTATACTGTAGTTTGAATAATACTTTTTTGTAGTCTTGCCAATACACAACTGCTTTGGCTTACTGTTCAGGTAATTGGATTTCTGCTTCTTAACATGCATCTGCATGTTTGCTGGTGCCTACACTCTATCATCAACTCTGGCACAGTCCTGGAACAATCTATATCTTCCTTAATCTCAAAACGCAGTGCCTTGTTTGAACTACTTGAGTCCTTCCTGACTACTAACTCTCCGGAAGGTCTTCGTGCAAGTCAACTTGCATGTAGGGTAAGCATTATTTTTAAATATCTACATCCGACCATGTGTAATTTCCAAACATCTATGTTCACCTATCTCCTGTTAGTGCCATCTATGTTCTCTTTTGGTTAATTGAGTTTGTTGTTTTTCTTGGTCTAGGTTTGTGTTATTTTTTCAGAACAGTGGTGTCTGTTCAGGAAAGCAACCTTTGCATCCACGGAAATAGAAGCTTTGGGGTACTCTCCAGATGAAGCCATTCTTCAAAAGTTCTGGAAGCTTTGTGAACGCCAACTACATATTCCAGGTGGTTTTTGCTCTCCCATTCACTGTTTTCTCTAAATGTGTGGCAGCTCTAGCTCACATCTTACAGTTGTATAGAGGAATAATAGTATGGCTCTAACACTAATATTTATCTTTAACTGTAGAAAAGCCTGCATCTAGAACAATTACTTTTAGTATCATGCTTCTTATTATAGCACTTTTAAATAGTGTGCTTTGATGTAAACTTATCATCATTGCCATGGTTACTGTGAAAACACTTGGGTTCTTGAGCAGTCACATGAATTTGAATGCGAAATGTGTACTTTTATTGAATTCATTTGTTTCCTCATATGCTATATCTTAATTGAAGGAATGTGTTATTGCACATTGGTTTTTATTTTTGTTATGTTCTTGTTGTGAAGCTTGATTTTCAAAAGGAAACCATTTTGTGCATCTTTTTCCTAGCATTACTTCTTAGGTAAGGATCTAACTTTACTTTGTCTGTTGGAAAGATTATTAAGAAACTAAAGTGTACATCTGCTCCCAACATAACCAAATACAGGAGAAAAAGAACTGTTTCACTTCCCTATTTTGCAATGTAAGCACTCTTATGTCATGAAGAGTGAAGATGCACGCAAAAATTTCATTAATATAATGTAAACAAAAAAAAGATACTGCAAAAACTTGAGCACCTAATCTGTCGAGTCGTGGAAAATAGATCTCCATGGTCCACCCAGAGGTGTCAATGAAAGAATAAGAGTCTTTTTAACTTGACCAGAAAAGTGTTTTAAGCTTCCAGAACATCATAAATAAGTCCATAACTTATCCATTCAATCCCAGAAAGGGTTTCTTTCTGCACATGAGGGATGTCTTTTGAGACTTTCGTTCATCTTCTAACATGGATACAGATGAGGCTGAAGAAGAAGATTCTAATAGGGAATACATTGAGGAGACAAATCGAGATGCTGTAATCATTGCTGTTGGGAAGTTGGTTGCTGTTGATGCAGTTCCTAAGGTTAGGTGTATTCTCTTTTCATAGTTAGACTTTTCTATACTTAATTCCTAGCTGTACTTGTATGGATTTTGGCAATGCTTTTTTGTATTACTGCACTATCATTTAGAAAGCAAAGATTAGGAGGCATACCGTTAATTATCTTTGTCAGGTGCTAACATATTTCATCACTGTAATATCTACAGGAATATCTTGCTCCAGAGATACTATCTCATCTTTCAATGCATGGGACAAGTGTATCTGAGGTTATTAAGCATTTGCTAACCGTGTTAAGGAATAACGGTGCAGATGTTGCATGTTTGTTCCTAGAGGCACTAAAAAGGGTGAGAATCACTACTTGTTAACTGAGACGATTCCTGCTTTATTTTTGTCACTTGGCAGGTTGGCCTTCCAATTTCTAGTGAGCTTTTTGATGAAATTGCAGAAGAGAAGTCTTACTTCAAAATTTGATAATGATATGGTTAAAATGTTTGGTTGACCGAGTGTATAAAAAAGGGGAGCCCGGTGCATGAAGCATCCCCATTCACGCTGGGTCAGGGGAAGAGCCACACTCAAAGGAGGGGGGGGGTGTATGTATGTAAGCAGTCTACCCTGACCCAAGCATCAGTGACTGGTTCCACTGCTTGAACCCGTGACCTATAGGTCAGTCACATGGACACAACTTTACCATTGCTCCAAGGCTTGCTGTTGAAATACTGTCGGTGTATATTATTCATGTTCATGGGGTGTGTTTGAGTTGGTTGTAGTTATAATTCAAGAAGTTAGGATGGACAAATGCCATGCTTATAACAAAGATGCATATCCTTGTTTGCTATTTTGCCCTGAAAGATGCATATCATTGTACGTTGATTCTAGCCCATTTGAGATAAACACTCAGTCCCGGCTGTTTATTGGTTATAGGTCAAATCTAATGTTTCATGGTACGACTGGGTAGAGAGAAGCAGATTATGATGTCAGGGGTCCCACTCAATGAGAAGAGCTTGGATTGGATATGCTTTATTCTCAAAGAAGCATCATCTGATCAGAAAAATCTGGTGAGAAGATGGAGACATAAAACACCAGGTCGCAGAATATTTTGGTACCAGGAAACACAACTCTCATGGGAGGTGTATGTGTATCTTATCATTGAAGGGAGAGACCAGATCAGTTATCAACGTATCATTGTTCCAGAAACAGGCATTAGTGCAGTATGGAGTAGTGTAGCATTTAAGATGGAGAATTTCATTAAATGCTCCCCACAGATGTCTGCCAAGGCTTCCTTCAGGGCATACGACATTAATGTGGTTTGTGCAAAAATTGTTGAGGATTGTAAATGGCAACCAATACCAGCCCGGTGGTAACCACAAATAAGGGTAAAGTGGTTAAAGTCACTGCTGCTGTCAAAAATGGAGGACAAGGTCTACTTGGAAGATGCATCTTTCGGTCCTTCGACATGCCAAAGTCTGATATCCCCTCTTCATCAGATGTTTGAATCATCAGCAGTTTGGAAGAAGGTTTTTGGGGTTAATATTTATGAGATGGGTGCCTGTTTTCTATTTGAGTTCCCAAACAGAAACATGGCAGAGCAAATTCTCCAGGGAGAATGGATTTGGAAAAAGAACAAAGTTAAACTAGAATTGTGGAATCCTTCTACAGGATGCGTGCCAGCCTCGTGCAAGCCCAAAACCAAATGAATTAGGGCAATGGGTCTGGCTTTGCACCTATATTCAAATGAGACTTTCCATGAGATTGGAGATTTATGTGGTGGTTGGAAACCGACGGAGGAGGAAGCAGAGCTAAGAAACCATTTCAAGTGGGCTAGAATCAAAGTACGAGGTGATGGTCGGTATTTCCCAAACGAAGTAACCATCTCTAGAGATGAGTCAACTTCTTCATCCCGATCTGGACTGAGGAAAACTCGATTGAAGCCAATTCCGACGAGCAGCAGAGAAGTCATCGGAGAAGAACTGGAACAACAAAGAACCTAGCTGGTAATAGATCCTTCGAGGATGTAGGGATGACAAATGTTGGGGAGACCCACATGAGTACAACTGTTAACAATTTTTAAAAATAAGGCTGGGGAACACATGCAGGACATGTGCTGGATTTAAAGATGGTTTTGGACCTTAAGTATTTTGTGCCTGATCAGGCACTAGTCATATTTAACAACATAAACCCCAGACCGCTGATGATTATTTCCACGAAGCAATTCTAGAAGAAACATTGGCAGTTTATTTATCTGATCAGTGCATGCAACAGGAGAACACAACAACACTGGATAATCTGGCAATCAGTGGAGATCAACCGCGAATTGAAAAAGAGAAGGGGGAAAATGAAGCTGGACTTCTTTGTATGCAAACCCAGAAGAATCTGTAAGTGGAGAGCAGGGAGAGATAATTCTAGATATCTCTCGAAATCAACAATCACAGCTGGAGATGACAAATACTGGGGAAATCTGGGACGTGTAGGAGGTTGAACCTCCTTCATTCAGCAACAAGAATCTCTACTTGATAAAGGGGATGAACGCAACAATGTGGGTTCAACAAAATTTACTCAAACTACACAAGATGTTTGGAATGTTAGTGAGTTCAATGATTTGGGGAAAAGGAGAGTGGTGCAGAGTCTGATTCAAGATTGGAAACAGATGGTCTGCCTCCAAGAAACAAAGTTAGAAGGGAATGTGCAGGATATAGTTAAACAGATATGGGCAGGGCGATGGATCAGATATTTTGGAAGCTAGTGGCAGGAATTATTCTCTTATGGGATGCAAGAGTATGGAAAGAGGAAATTTTATAGGTTGAAGCGTACACTCTATCCAATAACTTCGAGGCCCAATTAAATGATTTTGAATGCCATATCATTGATGTGTATGCTTCTAACAGAAAATTGGAAAGGAGACTGGTATGAGAGGAATTAGCTGACGTCAAAAGTCTGATGGAGTGGCCATGGCCTATCTGTGGTGAATTTGGTCAATTTAATATATATATATGAAAAAGGGACTGCATTAAGAGAACTTCATCTATGGGGGAATTTTCAGATTGTATGGATGGCATGGAACTAGTTGATTTGCAGCTTGATGTGGAACTTACACTTGGTTTATAGGAGACAACCATACTAATTCGTCTAGAATAGACAGGATACTGGTATCCACAGAATGGAATAGCCAATTCAGTGATCTAAAGCAATGCACTCTACAGAGAGTGGTTACAGATCATGTCCCAATTGCTCTGTTCTGTGGACACTGGGAACAATCTAAGTCATTTCAAATTTCAAATTTGGTGGTTAAACTCAAGAATGTTTTGTTGACAATGTCGGGAAACGGTGGAGTCTGAAAGAGTGGAGCAGGAATGAGCAGGGGAATTTGAAGATTCAGAAGAACAAACTACTCAGCCAGATGTGCTATAGACAAAGCCCCTGGCACTGATGGGTATACAATGGGTTTCTGTTTAAATTGCTGGGAGGTTATAAAGACATATTTCATAATTTCCATTCAAATGCTATGTTTGAAAAAAGTTTTAATGCAAACATCTATTGCCCTGATTCTTATCATAAGAAAACATGGGCAAAGGAGCTCAAAGATTTTTAGATCTATCAGTCTGATTGAAAACTTTTACAAGTTGATCTCTAATGTCCTGACAGATAGATTGAAGAGGCCGGTGGACAAACAAGGAATGACATTCATTAAAGGCAGACATATAAAGGATGCAGGGCTGATAGCTAATGAAGCAATTGATTTCAGAATCTCACTAGAAAAACCTGGCATCTTTTGCAAACTTGATAGTGAGAAAGGCTATGACATGTCAATTGGGAGCTCATTCTTAGTATGTTGAGACAAATATGCTTTGGGGAGAAGTGGATCAACGGGATTAAATTTTGCATCTGTATAGTAAACTTACATGTATTTTGTTGTTCCGCTTTGGCGTACAAATGTTTATTCTAATGAGACTGAGTCAATTCTAGATGTTTTAGGGTCCAGCTAGAGTTAGGTTTAGCGCTTGGGAAGCTTGTACTTCCTTCTATTATAAATATGGTTTTTACGGTACTTAAGTAAGTATTGATACAAATACAAATTTACCTGTTTTAAAAAAAAAACAGAGTAAAAAAAGTTTGTCGGGAAAGAAAGTATACATGTTAGATTCTTTGTTTGGAAAGAAAGTATACATGTTAGATTCAGAAAGGCATCAAGGTACTTCCTTTCCAAACAAAGTGCGTCGTTCTTGAAAAAATCAAGGTTGTATTGGAAGAAAGTGTAGTCTCTTTTCTTTGTGGAGTAGTTGAGCATGTTTGATTCTGATTTTGCAGGCCCATGAACGGTACTTAGTAGCACTTTTCTCTGATGATGATGAATCAGCGAGAAAGACTTTTCATGAATGTGAAGATCTCGCCAGTGGGCTTGCTAAGACATTTGGAAATGCTGCTAGAAACAAGCACCGGTCAGATCTTCTGAATATTGTCACAGGAGGCATTCAATATGCCTTTACTGATGCTCCAAAGCATTTATCTTTCTTGGATGGTGCTGTGCTGCATTTCATATCTAAACTTCCTCCTCCAGATATTATGAACATGTAAGAGCTTACTAAATGTAATTTTCCTTTTTAATCACATAATGAAAGGCTAACATTCTGACTCCAATCCTGTTAGATGATCTATCTAGGGCGTTTAATGAAATTCTGTGTAAGCCCTGGTTTGGAACAACTTGAGGAAACAACAGATTATCTTCTCATGTTCCTTGGGCTTTGGATAATGTAGAAGCTTGGACACTGTGTGTTCTGCTTGGTTACAGGGTTGGATTTAGATGTGGCTTGGTTAGATATATGCCTGAGAATTGGGACATCCTGGTGGGGTTTTGGGGCTTGGGCTGTCGTGATTGTGGCAGATTCCCATGGCAGAAACTTCTCTTTTTTCTTTTTCTTTTTTTTTTTTTTTTTTTTTTTAATTTTAAAGATATGTTCTTTTTATTGAAGTTAATTGTTGATGTGATAGGGGATGTACCGTTCACAAGTAGTATGTGGAAGTAGAGGTTCATGATGAGAATGTGGTTCTCTACAAAAATTATGCAATATTCATTACCAACTGGGACCACATATCTGCTCCAAAAACTTACAAAAGTATAAATGATCATTGATATTCACATCAGATATTTTTATTGTTAACTTCTTCAACTTACAAAATATTAATGATCCTCTGATATGCACATAAAGTTTTTACTTCAGCCTTTTTCCAGATTGGTAACTTCTTAAGCGGTTAAGCCTGTTTTTTTTCTTCTTTCCTTATTAGCCGCTGAAGTGCCAGTGGAGCCATTTTCACTCTCTACTCCTTTTCCTCTTGAATTCCCAACTTAGAACACGTCTTTGAGAGTAGCCGGTGTCACCCATCTGGTGTCAAACATGTTCCACACTTTGTTTCACAATCAGTGTGTGATATAACAATAAAATCACAACTGGTTCTAAACTTATCACCAGTAGATGTGACCCATCTTCCATTTCCACGGATTTCTCACTGTGAGAATGGTCAAGGAAGAAGTAAACCTTTTTAGGTGCCTCTAGGACCAATACCATGGAATAGGCAGAAGATTCCTCTCAAATAATCATTGATATAATGAGTTTATTGTGAAGAGTCTGTTTGCATCCCACTTTCAACTGTCCTGGCCCGCTAGTGACACTCGAAGCAATGGCATACATGAAGTTTAGGGGTGTACCATGTTGACCTATGCAAGGCCTACTGCTCTGAGAAGTTGGTGAAAAATTAGCTGTAGTTGCTGCTTACTGTCTGATACAGCCTTAGTTTGTTACTGGTATCTGAATCAAGAATAATTGGAGGTTGATACTTTTGCCACTCTCAATGTGTCTCGAAGAAATCAATGAAAGCTTATAGACCAGCTATAGCTTTCTCATCGGACGTAATGTTTTCTTGCCTTTGGACATGTCAGTGGTGTATATTGTATATCTTTTCCATTTAAGCTCTCTTTCGTTGTTTTTAAAGTTGTCCTTGAGAGAACTGCCTAAGCAACCCTGTCTTGTCATAATTTGATCTTTCGATGCTATTTTCTTGTTAATGTAAGTATCATAGCTCTCATATGAGCAACTTAACTCTTATGTGATCAGCTTGAAAGATGTCGAGAAAAGAACTGAAAATGTTAACACGGATGAAGATCCAAGTGGTTGGCGACCCTATCATATATTTGTAGATACAGTCCATGAGAAGTATGCTAAGGGTGAAGTTTTACAAGGTACACATACTTTTCGTTTTCTGAATTTGTTTTTTTTCTATAGTTTGTCTTCTCCACTCTTGCTCCCTTTTTATGCTGTGCACTTTAATTTGTGAGTTAATTCTTGTTTGTTTCTCAGTCCTACTAAACAGCTCTGGTTTCAGTGTATTCGTTTTGGGTCCACTTTCAAAGGGCTTCTTTTCTTTTCCTTTTTATTTTCCTGTGAAAGGGAACTGTTGTATGTAAGCACATGCCTATAATGTCTGAAACTGTGTGATGAGTTTTCAAAAACTTAAAGAGGCGTTGGTTTGACTATAAATTAGGTGGCATGCTGTTAACTTCTTGTCATCTTGGGATGGCCAGTGAAGGCAAGTGGAGTGAAACTGGGAAGTGATTACACCAATCCTGTTGTGTGCCACATTAAGTAACGACAATAATGCCTCAATCCTAAAGTAAAAAGGGCTCGAATATGAATTCTCTGTATCCATTGCACTCTACTTTGACACGTTTCATGCAAATACTGAATAATTGTCTTTTAGGACAAATTAGGGTTTCTGACAAAATAATAATGACAGAAAATTCTTTTTGTCTCACACTGATTCTGTATGCCAAACAACGAACACCGATTGTGCCTAATGTAAGTGTATCTTCTACTTCAAATCTTGTCAAAAAGTTATTTGGCTTATTCCTAATTTTGGTGGTGGAATTGTCATTGCTCTCCATGATCTCTAGAAAGTAATATCTTAAACCTATTGTTTAATAGGATCATATCATTGCTGTTCTACCAAGTTCTAAAATGTCCTTAGAATAAAATGAAGTCACTTGGGTATGAGTGTATAAATGAGAATAATTGAGCTGAGCAATGGTTCACAAGCTAGGTTTGAAATCTAAATCAACTTTAGAAGTCATCATGCTGTGTGTCTTTATTCGTTTTTCCCATTTTTACCAATTTTATGACACTTTGGTTTTCCTTCATGGTGGTAAAGCTAATCATGTCAAGGGTCATGAATAGTTTCAAAGGTTGTGATTAGACTAAAAACTGGTTTAATTTATTTATTTTAGTTCTCGATGAATTGGTTGTTGTTCTTTGCAAGTAAATGTGATTGTTTGAATTTTCTTTTGGGAGAATTGGGCTTGGTTCATCTTCTGGAAAAAAGGTCACCTAATCCTTATCCTTGTGAAAGCTATTAGAATAGGAATAGGTTTATACAATCCTATTAGATTAGGAATAGTAATAGAAATAGAAATAGGAATACTAAATAGTATCCTACTTGATAAAGGATTGTATTCTAGGGTCTATAAATAGAGTCTCAATGTAATAATGTAAACAACAACAATTCAATAATATTCTTTTCCTATATTTCTCACATGGTATCAGAGCCTCTACGATCTTGGTAAACAATCAAAGAGCTTCCATTGCCGGTGGGCGGCTATTATCCATATATGCCGCTCGTCCGGCCAACGATTATGTTAGCAAAAGTTGGGCAACCATGTATCTTTCTGGTGACTACTTTCTCATATCTAATTTGTGTAGCACCATGCCAATCATTCCGGTGACTACTTTCTTATATCTAATTTGTGTAGCACCGTGCCATCATTTCATGATTACTTTTTCATATTTAATTTGTGTAGCACCGTGCCATCATTTCGGTGACTACTTTTTCATATTTAATTTGTGTAGCACCATGCCATCCTTCTGGTGACTACCTTTTTTTTTGCATATCTTATTTGTGTAGCACCGTGCATCTCTTCGAACTACTTTTCATATTTAATTTGTGTAGTACCGTGAATTTTTTTGAACTATTTTCTCATATCTGAGTTGCATAGCATCATGTGTCTTTTCAGTGACTCTTCAGATTTGATTTGCATAGTTCAATTTGTCTTTCCGGTGACTCCTCAAATTTGATTTGCATAGGGTTGTGCATCATTCCAACCCTACCCTTATAATTTTTCTTTTTCAGTAGGGTTGTGCCATCATTCCGACCCTATCCATATTATTTCTCTTTTTCAATGGGTTCGTTCCATCAATTCGAACTATCCTATATAATTTCTATTTTCTAGTTGGGTCGTGACATCATTCCGACCCTACCCATATAATTTTATTTCTTAGATTGTGACCACTTTTAGCCATCAAATCTAATACTCCGGCATATGAGCATGTTCTGGCTAGTTTTTTGGTGACTTGTTTGATATCGACTCGTCTATTGATTCCAACATGATCCATATACTTTATACTAGATTTTGAGCACTTACAACGACTGCTACATTGTGAAGAAGTCTATATGGAGCAACTACCTAATTTTGTTGCTCAGGGAGAGTCTAGTAGCCTTGTATGTTGATTACGTAAGTCACTCTATGGTTTGAAACAGTCTTTGCAAGCTTGGTTTGGGAAGTTCCAACACTGTAATTTTATCACTCTGTGTTTTATCGGCATTATGCATCAAATTCAGTATTTCATGAGAAGACCAAGCACATTGAGATTGATTGACAATTTTGTGAAGTCGAGTGATCAACTTGTCGATATCTCACCAAGCCCCTTATCAGTCCTCGTGTTAATTACATTTGTAACAAGCTAGGTACATCAATTGTATGCACTAGCTTGAGGGGGAGTGTTAGAATAAGAATAGGTTTATATAATCCTATTAGAATAAGAATAGGTTTATACAATCCTATTAGAATAAGAATAGGTTTATACAATCCTATTAGAATAGGAATAGTAATAGAAATAGAAATAGGAATACTAAATAGTATCCTACTTGATAAAGGATTGTATTCTAGGGTCTATAAATAGAGTCTCAATGTAATAATGTAAACAACAACAATTCAATAATATTCTTTTCCTATATTTCTGATTAGATATCATTGAATGTTACTATGGCTTGTAAATTTCACACTACAATGTTTGGTTGGAAGGACTAGAAAAATTTATTCCCGCATAACTAATGTAGCTGGGGTTAATATGATCTATGCGTACTTTCATATTGCATTTGATTTGCGGTACTAAAAATATAGCATTAAGTTATGTGGGAGTATATGTATTATTTTATGCAGGATAATGTGGAATTAGGATACGTGTATTGGTAATATAGATGCCCTTTAAGTAAATAATCCTTATATAACATTTCATGTATTATTATTCATTGCATAACAGTTTCTATGTTATTATTTGTTAAAGAATGACAGAAGTCTTACATTGGTGGTTAATGTGATGGGTGGACTCCTTATAAGACTTGGACAATCCTACTCCCTTTGAGCTAGTTAATGTCATAGTAACACATCACTTATGGTTTGTGAAATCATAGGATCTGTTTGAACTGACTGCTAATGTGAGTTCTTTTATAGATGATGAGGAGGGTACAGTCGGGAGACGTCGAGGTCGTCCAACCAAGAAGCAGAACATACAAGGAAAGAAACTTTTTGACGAGCACAATTCTAGTGAAGACGAGGAATCAATCAGTGGATCTGACCAGGAGGCAGATGAAGAAAAACAAGATGACGAAGAGGTCCCTCTAATACATTCTTTTAAGTCATCATCCAAGCTAAGGTCTCTGAAGATATCAAGAGAGAGCTGAAGCTATGTGAGAACTGGTCATTTTGGTCTCTGTTTAGACTTTTCCTGTTCCAAAGCATCAGGTATTTATTGATTGCCAATTTCAGACAAGAAAAAAGATTTAGTTTTTTAAAAGTAAAATAAAAAATAGAAAGATCACCTTAGGCACTGGTCTCATGTTTTACACAATTTCCGTAGGTTTTTGTCAAATAGGCTTCTTGTACATTGCTTTTCTTGTTCTTGACATTTGCTAGTTTGAATAGGATGTTCCGGACATGTGTTCATCTTTTAATGTATAATCATCTAAGCTCTGATTCTACCTGAATCAAATTTACAGTCTTGATGACTCCTGTTGGTCTAACTTAGACTGCACATATTCATCTTTTTTCTGGAAGTGACAGCTGAAGTGAATTCCATTTGTTATTTTCAGGTTCTCAAGTCTTAAAAGTCTGTTCTCTATGATCACGAGCAAACAGGTTCCGCGCGAACCATTCTAGTTTGAGAGGAAACCTTTGTTGAAGTAGACCTTAGGTGCAGCCTTGTGTATTTAAAATAGGTCCCGTCTCCCTCTCTTTTTTCTTTTCTTTTCGAAGTAGGCAGCTTCAACTCATTTGTGGATTTGCTAAGCTATTATTTCTCGGGATTATCTTGTCATTGTGTAACCTTTGGGCTCCTAATGGCTAGTAAGTTCTGAATTGCCAAAAAAAAAAAAGTACTAGGAAGAGATGTGCTGAAGATGGAAGCAAAGTTCAAGTAGGAGAAATGCAAAATAATCAAATACAGGATCAAGTTTCTGAACGCTTTTTCACCCTAGGTGATTACAACTATTTACAAGTTGCTGTTGATATTTACACATTAGTTGTAATCACAGCTGTAATTTGAAGGGGATCGCTTGTTCGTAAGCTCCTTTAGAGATAGGGGCGAGCCAGGGTAAAGGCTATAGTAAATTTATTGTGCGACTGATGTATTGTTTCTACTTTCTACGTGGGAATTTAGAATGGAATCCTCAACTTGTCCAATACCAACGGTCATGGTATGGTAGCCTTCGTGATGCTATTAATAGCTATATTCATTAGAGTAAACTGGGTTTGTGAAATCTTCCGACTCTACAGTCTTGGTGGCAGGGAGGAAAATATATATATTTTTCTCATGTTTGGTTGTCTAAATATTTGGAAAACATTTTTTTCTAGAAAAATAAGTTCCTTAAAAATTAGGAAAATGATTTTCCTACTATTAAATAGGGAAAATAAGTTTCACAAGTGATAGTAACATTCCAAGCTCATTCTCTTCTGTACACCCACCCAATGCCTCCAATCCTTATCCCCTGCCATCCCTAACCTCCACTCCCCACTCCCGACTCTATCCTAACCCCATAATGTCTACCTGAATACACAAATGTATTTGGGATAAATTTTTTTGCTTCTTTATCAAACACTAAAAAATAGGTTGAAAATTTACGTGTTTGTCAAGAAAATATCTTCTAAATACCAAACATACCCAGTACTCTGATCCTGTGAAGTGAGAATTTGAATGTAGATAAGAATTACTCTAATTTATACGCCTATCTTTTTGTATTTTTAACTTGAGATAATGGTCAAGAGTACATCTTAACTAATCTTTCGCAAATTCTATACTTCAACTATCAGTTGTTCTCTTTTTCTATTTGAATTATTTAAAATAATTACCAATAGGTGTGTGTGAGCATAGTTTGTCAATAAAATTTCATCTACATGACATGTACTAGGGCTATAATGAGCTATCTGTTTTGAAATTAATTAGTGTAGATGTTCACTACTATAGAATAACTCCCACATCTTATCCAGGTTTTCACAATCGGATATGAATCGAACTTCATAATTTGGTATGTTTCCGCTATCCATTGTTTTTCCATGAAGACAAAAGTTGGCCAAATTTATAGATGCATAAAGCAAGTACAAGGTCCAACATATTAGGCCCTAAGTTTGCCTACTATGCAAATAAAAAACGACAAAAGCCAAATGACAGAAAACGAAACCAAAGAAAAACGCCAAAGGGAAAGTGAGATCTCCATATGCTTTTAAAAGGTCGTCTTCTCCGATAAGCTTCGACTGGTCCGATGACTTCAATGATGCACACTGCTACAAGGATGCTGCTCATCGGTAAGTTTCCTTTCTTGCATGACTGGATATGAAGAAATTTGAGCTATTACTGCCTTTATTTGAACATTTCGTGCTTTGTCAGTGACTATTTCAATCCCATCCTAGCACGTAGTCACATTAAACACTATTAGTGGTGGATTACCTTAGTTAAGGTTATGGTATACCATCTTGTTGTTGCAAATAAAACCATTAAGACTATAATAAATTAAAAAAAAACACTATTGAGACTATATCTCATCTATTTTTTGTAAAAAATAAAAATAAAACTTACAAAATACGGCGAGTTGCCTCTCGAGTAGTGCTTGATTTAACACCGCGACACAATGGGATTGACTCGATCATCCATTGTCAGGATAAAATAGATCTCCGCAACAATCATATTCTTGTAGTCTATTTTTATTTTTCATGATCATTTCCATTACTTCTCTATACTGGAAAACCCAATCATGACCATGTCTTGCCACATCGTTCATAACCTTGGTGACTTCTTCTATTGTCAGTTTGTTCAAGTTCTCACCTGCTATAGCCGTTGCTAAATGTTGGTTTACCAGATCAAGAGTTTTATGGAATTACTCCTGTATCACATTTTCATAAAGCCCATGATTGATAGGTATCAATAGCTTATTAAGCCTTAGCCAGACTGTCACGACCCAGAGGTACACTGACGTAACATGGCATACAAGACCCTGAGAGGCCTCATATAAGCCACTTTGCTTTCATAACATAAGATAATAGAAAATACGAGATTTTTTAAAACATTTCAACACAATCAAAGTTTTTCATATCACAAGTGAAAGTCTATTACACTTTGTCTCAAAACCATCTAAAACATGAATATCTTGGGACACAGCCCATACAACAATGTTCAAAACATAAAATGAAAGAACATAATAGAAATGATGGCCAAATCCTCGAATACTATGATGACTTACCAATCTTTAAGTCTGCTTCCTACTAGGATCCTAGCCACGGGAACGAGAGTTGAGATCGACGGACCCTACATTTGGATAAGAAATGTAGACTAGAGTATGCGCTAGTACAAACATGTACTAAATATGATAGCTTGCATAAACATCAACATAAACACAAGGGTTAGACATTATAAGGCATAAGCATAATCAATGCATAAAGTAGATCGTCATAACATAAAAGGACTACTTCGTAAAGTAGCCTCAAAGCGTACTTAGCCAAGACATGGGTAATCCTCCACAAGTCTTACTCATCATAGTAGGCAACCTTAGCAATCATCCAAGCTTATGACCTATCATTCTCATCTTTAGCTTATCTTTTATAGACATGGGGAATCACCTCCTTGCCTTCCTATAAAGGCTAATGGGTAGTTGCCCCTTGCCTTACATATATGGTCATGGGTACTCGCCTCCATGTCCATCTTATGGGATCACAGGTATTCGCCTCCATGCCCAACATCATATGACACGGGTATTCACATCCACATCATTCTATTATAAGATACGGGTATTCGCCTCCAGATCTTCCATTAAGGGATCATGGGTAATTGCATCTGTGTCCAACATTAGGGAATAAGGGTAGTCGCCTCTTACTCTCCTCTAAAGAATATGGGGAATCGCCTCATATCCTTCTCATCTAGAGGTAATGGGTGATCACCTCTTGCCTCATCAATTTTAGTCTTTAGTCTAGATTCATTTTAGGTGAGCAATAGTTTCAACCTAGAATCATTCAATGTGAGAAAGCCTTTCACATTCATAACATAAGCAATTCATGTGGGAACTATCTCTTACACAACAATTACATCAATGCATAACATAAGCTTTACTCTCAAAGCACTACTTCTCTTAATCAGCATACATGCTTCACTCTCAAAGCAACTAATATCGTAATCATTATATATGTTTCACTCTCCACTTCTAATCATATATCAACATATAGTGTTCATTCTCAAAGCACTTCTAATGTATCTCATCAATCCTATAAGAATGTATCTAAACCCACAAATTCTCCTTTCATGGCATGAAACCCATTTACATCAATTTCATCTTTCTAGACATGGATTAGGCATGGGCACATGTAAATTCATCCTAAAAACATATAATCCTATCAATTCATGCATAAACAATCATAACCCAATCATTTGGATCAATATTCATCAAGACCCACAACATTAGAAGATAACCCTAACTCAAATTGGGGAATTTCTACTTTCAATTGGGGAATCTTAGGGACTCCATGGAAGAAAAGATTACATGGATGAAAAGCCATCATACCTTGATGACAAAGCCCACAAATGCTTGAGGAATGGAGACTTGACCTTGATCCTAGCTCCAACTCTTTCTTCTTCTTCAAGTTCTAGAGAGAGAAATATTTGAGAGGAAGACTTCAGGATTTCTTTTGGGTTTTGGAAATAATGACTTGAATGGGTGAGTTTTGGGGTTAAAATGACTTATATAGGGGTCCTACGCTTGGGTAAAATGACATAGTTTTGATCTACTTAAAATCGAAAAAGACCCATGTGCCCCTAACTAAAAGCTGTCGCACCACTCTTCACGAGTGGCCTCACGAGCCGTCAAGGGTCACACGGCCCATAGTGGTGCCCGTGGTCCCTTGAACAATGGCTTGGTTTGCCACCACTTTCCCTCCTAATACTAAGTAAGGACCATGACCTCTCCCACGGCCCGTGGTGGCCTTCACGAGCCATCTAGTGGCTCGTGGGGAGGGTGTCCTTTTTGGGAAGTTTGGCTAGCTCACCATGCCTATCACCATGACCCGTGGTCCCCACCACAAGGTGTCAAGGTGGTCGTGGGAGGTGAGAAAAGGTTGATTGGCTATTGGAAGCCATCATGGGCAGTACCACAACTCGTGGTGCCCTTCACAGATCGTTTGGGTCCTCGTAAAGGTGCCCAAGCTTAATTCCTTAGCTCTTGACCTCTCACTTTACCCCTAGCTTAGACTATTAGATTTTTGAGGTGTTACACAAGCCTTCGATAGAAGCTCCTTGTCCAACAATCTGAAATATAATATTTTGTTGACAGTTTGCATCCATCTTGCTACCACACTTCTCTCATAAATGTATTTATTCATGAGCTTTGGCTAAGTAATGACTTCAGTCGGTGGTAACCCTTGGTACTAAGATTCACATATAAGGGAGTGTGGATACATTTTCAGCTTCAATTCTTTGTTAGTCATTAAGCACTCACATGCTTCACACTGTCACTCATAAAATTTCTCTAGCATTGGAGAAGATTGCTCTCCTAAGAATTACAATATAGAACTTCACCTATGAGATCTTTGTCAATTTTTTCTTGTAATGTGAGTAGTGGTATATTAGGATGTTCGTCCATCACCTTTACTATGGATACAATCTGCATCAGACATCAAACACTTTAATTTTGTCATTGTCACGACCCAAAATAGACCCTAGACGTAACATGACGTATAGGACCCTGAGAGTCCCTACACAAGCCACTTAACATGCATCATTCAAGATAATATAAGTAAAGACTTTAAAAGATATCATTCTATACATCAAAAGAGTTTCGACAAAAGAGGAAGTCTTAGCATAAGTCTCAAAGCTACCTAATACATCATAAGGAAAGTGATTGGGACGTAACCCATACATCACATACAAAGTCTGAAACTGAAGTATAGAAAAACAAAACTGCTAACTAGGATGAATGGGCTAATTGTGGATATGATGCTGGAAATACACCGATTTATATCACCCTTCAATTCAATTTAGCAAAAGCAATGTCTCATTGCATAATATGGATTCCAATCATTCATGATCTGGATGTGAATGAGTCGAATGACTTATCCTTCGGTCTATTAGTGAACCATCTCTTCAGGGATTGTGAAATATGTTCTACTAGAAACATTTTTGTTATTGTTTCGACTCATATTCCCCAAAAAGTGGACTCCTCTCTAATAGCTCTAAATAAATTAAATAAAAGAGTCTCAATCCTCGGAACATGAGGACTCACCAATCTTCAAAGCCTTTGAAGACTTAACTAGCCACGAGTATGGTAGGTAGGAGCATTAGACCCTACATTAGCGAAACAATGTAGACACAAGTATACATTAATATATGAAATGTACTAAGTATGAGGCAATATGCATAAACACATGCATGATAATATTGATACATTCGAAAGCTTTAAAGAAGAGATGACATGAAAATCATGAAAACATGGTCAAGCACATTAACATAAAGGACATAGGAAAAGCTTTGAAGAAAACATAGTCATTCTGTGGGATATTAGCTTTAACCGATAATAAGATCATGAGAGTTATATCATGGAATTCGGTATATCCCTCATACAGGAAGAAGGGGATTCTACTTGCCAAGATAGAATCTGTACATGTCATCATTTGCTAAAGTGAATTCACTAGCTAGGTCATTTAAGATAATCCTACAGGAGCATGTAGTTTGGAACTAGAGGTTGTTACTAGACACTACCTATTTGAGTCTCCACGTCCAAGCCCTCTCGGTGCCAAGTCTAAATCCCAATGGAATAGATAAAAGTCAAATATCATTTTAACATAGGAAAGACAATGATTAATACCAATCTACACTTTTTAGATCAAAACATAGAATAGCTTCTTAAACATAATTCAACACGGATGCGAAAATCTTTCATCAATGTGAATTCATTTATGAGAAATACCTTTCAATATCATGATCATCACACTAAGTGAGAAATTCTTTCATAATAACATTGATACTTTCCTTTAAAATCATCTCCAAATCATTTATAACTATTTCATAAAAACATGTATATCTTCGTAACTCATAATTCATAGTTCATAAGTTCATCATAGGATCATGGTTGAGAAGCATAATTTAGGCATGGGTAAATATAATTTCAACTAAATATCATAAATTAACATCAAATAATGCATTAGAAAACTTAATCAACAATAATCACTCATAATTGGATGAAACCCACATTTATTGAATTGGAATCCTAATTTGATAAATTGGAAATTGAAATCCTTGGGGACCTCATGGAAGAAAGGACTCCATGGGTGAATGCACAGATACCTTGATATTAGAAGTCCAAAAAGAATGAAGGATTGGAGACTTGGATGAACCCTAGATCTTCTCCTTCTTCCTTAGTCTTGAGAAGATTTGGGGAGTGAATTTGGTTGTGTTTTAGGAATTTAAGAGAATGGGGTTGAAATGGATGTCCAAAAATAAATGAGATTTCAGGATCAAACTCAAAATCAAGAATCATCAAGTCTACTAGAAAGATCAATAATCCTACTTGTACTATCACATCTGCCACTATATATTCTGGCCTTGCAAGTGACCTATTACCACACAAAAATGGTAGGTTGGGGGCTTTGCAATCCCGTCTTCTTGTATAGTGATAAAGACATCAAATTTGTGCCGACTCCCAAATCACACAAAACATTTACCATCAATTGCATCTTAATGGAAATGTCAAGCAAGAAAAGTTTCTTTGATCTTTTACCTTGGTTGACAATTTATTTTTGATTTGCGATGAACATTATTCAGTGATTGCTACTATAGTATTCTTTTCCAATCTTATCTTCTTGGTAACTACATCTTTCTAATACTTTGCATATTAGGGAATGTCCTTGATTTCACGTATCAGGACACTTCATCCAATACTAAGTGCCAACGATCGTGAGTAGTAATATAACCCAACTAAGTGAGTTGGGGTCGAGTCCCAAGGGAGTGGTTCGTAATTGAGAATCAATAGGCGAGTAAGAATATGCTCTAGTCAATCATAGCTAAAAACATTTACGAATAAAAGCATGGTTTAAATTATAGATGACACAAGTGTCAAATATCAAGAGGATTTCTTTGTATTATCAACTAAAACAACAAACAACACGAAAATACAAATATGGAGATAGGATTCTTGGGTTGTGATTGGATTATGGGCTAAGGTAAACAACCGGGTAATTGCAATTAATAGTAAACAACTGCAAATCAGTGAATAAGCTAGACTTTAGTGGGGGTAAACTTTCTCTCAAACAATTTACCCAAAGTCAAATTGGTTTCTCTCGAACACCAATAAGTAGCAATGAAGCACAATCTTCGCTTTAGTTCATTCACTCTCTCGAGCTGAATGTATGGAAAATGGTTTAGAATTCACTCTCTTGAGCTGAACCCATGACAACCTAATACCCACAGACCATCGATTCAGTAAAACCTCTCTCTCTCTCGCAAGCCAAAAACACGAAGTTAAGATTGTATTCACAACTACAACCCATTAAGTTCAACCACGATTACCGAACGAAATCACTTTTAAACAACAAATAAACTATCAATTAACAATACCCAGTATTTAAATCAACCAATAATCACATAATCACACCCCAAGAATTGGGTTTTAGCTAGACATAGTAAAAAGGTAAAAATCGTTACGAAGTTGTTTTCAATCAACTGGTAGGATTGATATAGTCTTTACAAAGGTCTAAGATGAAGAATCTTCAACACCCACTTCCAATTTCTCAGAAATGGAAAACTTCAAATCTTCAAAGCTAAGGAAATATTGTCTCTCCAAAAACTCAGTTCTAAGCTCTCAACTTCAAAACTGAATGTTAGATTCTAAAAACTCTCCTAAGCTGAGAATTTAAAAACATATTTATAGTTGTCAAAAATGTGCTGCAAAGGATCATTTGGCGCAGTAAGTTGGGATCGTCGATCCACTCGGCGATCCGCCCTTTGGTCAATTTCATCGTCTTTTTGCTTTGGCCTTCAACATCTTCAGGTTCTGTAACTTTGGGCGATATGACACTGTATCGGAGAACCGTTTGGCAACTCGCCGACTGTTTCTTTCTCTCACCAATTAGATTTTCTCCTTCAAGGCTTGGCACTCTAGAACATTAGGCGAGACCCTGGCCGTTCTGTGACTCGCCTAATGGGTTAGGTGATTCTCATGCCTTCTTTCCTTTGTTCTTTCAGTTGCCTTGTTTCTTTTTGCTCATTAGTGTCCATGCTTTGTTCCTTAATCCAAATACCTGAAATTCAACGATTTACATTAGTTATTGACACAAAATATGCATTTGAGGACACTAAGTCTATTCAAATAAAGCCCTAAATAAGTCCAAATTGTGGACTCATCAACACCTCCAACTTAAACTTTTGCTTGTCCTCAAGTAAAACTCAAGTTCAGCAGTTTAAAAAGGATGTCTCAAACAGTGCTACACAAGACTCAATCATGAATGCACACAAAAAGACTCAACTTACTCATGCAAAGATCTATTGTTCACTCAAAGACTCAAGTTATGACTCACCATTATCAAAGAATCTCAAGCTCACATTACTTGCTTCAAATGCAAGTTCAAGCTCAACAAAGGTGATCAAATGCCCTCATACAAGGAGTGATTCCATATTCACACACAATGGCTCAACAATTTAAAGTTCTGAAATCAAATGCAACGCTCACACTCACAAAGATGAACACAATGTATGATTTCACCCATAGGTTTGCCTGTATTTTCGAACCAACATTTGTTTCAGCTCACTCAAGATAAAAAAGGTCTTTTCAAGGCTTTTAATGGGGCTGAGTGCAAATGTATGATCATTTAGGCTCAATGACTATAGTCCTCATGAAATGTGGTATGAACAACATTTCCTTTCCTTTTCTTCATCATTTTTCATTCATGCTCACAAGTCATCCCATTATTCACTTTCCATGGACTGTTGGAAACCCTATTTATTTTTGTATTTTCACAACTTTATTCCACAACTTCTTCATTCTTTTTCTTTTTCATTCTTTTCTTCTCTTTCTCTCCTTTTTTTGTATTGAGGGGTTCCATTTTGGGTCAAAGGGGATTTTCTTGCACTTCTTGATTTACCTTCTCTTTTCACTATACCCCCAAATTAGGCTTTTGGCCTAAGTTGACTATTCACACAAGCCACAAATCATGAGGATTATGGGTAATGGATCAATAAAAGGTCACAATGTCATCAAGTTTCTTCCAAGAAAAGGTTAAGGCTCAAAGGTGCTCAAGCGGGATTCACACACTCACAAGGTAGGCCACAAAAAGAGGTATAATGTCAAATTGGTTCACACTCTTTAAAGTTGCCTAAGATCATCTCAAGAGTTCACATCACTTAGTCAACTGGACCAACATGGTAAATTTTAGGTGTCATCACACATGGTTCACGGTAAGCTCATCACACAAAGCATTGACACCAAAGTCAAACAAGACTCCACACTTTCGCTAGTGTGCAGAGTTCATCACAAGAGACTCAATTCGATACTTGGCTAGTCACAATGAGATGCAAAGAGTTTATATATTAACTATGCAACCTCATTTAGCCTCATCGTGGCTGCACATTCATTTTTGTTTGATTATGAGCACTATTCAAGTCACCGATATTGATCAAAACAGTTACTCAAATTTGCAAAAGAATAGCCACATTCAACACACAAGAGGTGGAAATTTTTTTTGGAAGGGTTAAAAATCATTTACAATTAAAAAAAAGGAGCCACAAGCTCAAACATCCGCAAAAAGCAGTGTACAACACAATTTTAGCTCGAAACCCAAAAATATATAAACAAAACCAATATTCACAAAAGGTCACACAAAAGGTGGGCCTCACCCCACCACAAATAAAATCATTTGTCCTTAAACACAAACAAAATAAATAATCCACAAGTCAAAATAAAGAAAGATAGAGAGGGAGGTAAAGAGGGGATCCTGTCTACACAGTCGCTCAATCTGTCTGGGGATCAATCTAGACTTGGGCATCAGTGCCCGGAGTCGCCTCAGAAGGAACAATAGCTGCACTAGTATGAGCCAAGGGTGTATCCGCCAAAGAAGCTTGCACAACTGCATCTACCATGGCCTCCTCAGTTAGCTTCCTCAGCCACCTCAAGCATCTCCTCATCCGTCTCCGCCTCGAACTCAGAATCAGCGGCCTCTTTAACTCTAACCTCATCTCCGGTGGTAGCCGGAGGCATATCTGGTGCATCTGGGATCTCCACCGTCCCGAAGATCATGGACATGTTGGTGGACTTCAGTTGATCCACGTCACTCCTCAACACAGCAATAACGGCCTTTAAGACCGTCACTTCCTCGGTGCCCCCTTAGCCACGCTCACACACCGCTATCCTAGCCACAAGGGCATAAATAGTAGCGCTCAAGGATGTCACAGCATCAGCCAGGGTAGTTTGAATCATGCCTGGAATGGAGGCCTCTAGTTGGGCAGCCCGAAGATCCGCATAATGGGCGAATTGCCACATTCGGAGTAATGAAGCCTGAGTGATCAGGGCTCGGGAGATGACAATAGCAGGTCTAGGAGGCAATGTAGCAGCAGAAGAATTAGGGATATCAGAAGGTACAACAAAAGAAGTATCTAAAGGCCCAAGGGCCGGAGTAGGCAAATATGCCTCTGCAGGTACTGAGTCTATGTCTACAATCGGGGAAGAGTCCATCGGGGCTGCCTTCTTCTTCTTTTTTGCCTCATCCTTCAAATATTCTATCTCGATCCTCTGGATATCAGTAGAGGATGTGGGAATCACTTCCACATCCATCTTTGCATCTCTCGGAACTTGAGCCCGTCTGCATAGCTTGGTGATAAATACCAGAAATGGGAGTGAGTTTTGGCGCTGCTTGGTCCTCATGATCATCTCCTGTGCTATAATCACCCCCAAATTGATTTGCTCATGTGTAATGATTGTGCCAAGACAGGCTGCCTTTGCGTGGCGAAAGACGGACTTATTCTTGGACGGCATAACAGTACTGCTAATAAACCCAAACCAGTATCTAGCAGCTATATGTAAGTCCCTCTTTTTATCGGGACCCTTACCTCTGGCCACTTTGGAGTGCCCTCACATACAAAAGGGGCGAGCCAACTTTTTATTCCATCAAAGGACTTAGTTTTCATCATGTACTGGTGAGCGTCAGCAATGTTGTTAGTGTACTCAAGAACCTCATTAATAGTAGTGCTTCACATATCACTTTCTTACCCCGAACAACTACATGATCAACTAGTTGGAATGCCTCTGCTTGCTTCTTCCTCTATGGTATCAAGGTCCTATAAGAAGCATAGAACTCCCAGACCCAATTTGCAATATACGAGCCACGGGGCTTTGTGAAGATCTGAAACTTATGCGACTTCAAACATCTCATAATCTTGGGGTACCTATCAATCACACCATCAGTGGACATGCGCTTCTCCTCAATGATTATCCTCAGCCCCTCAGTCTTTAATCTGTTAATAGACTTTTGGGGAGGACCCTCCATAGGAGGTGCTAGGACTACAGCCTGCTCTGGAACTGGAGGAGAAGATGTGGTGGGTGGAGGAGTCCTAATCCTAGATGGATCATTCATCCTTTTTTACCGTAGCTCTACCCTCTGTGCTTCTGCAAGTTCATCATCATCAGAAGCTGCAATCTGGGGCTCCTGGTGCTCACCCTCATTCTCAAAAGTAGTGAGGTAAGTGTCATGGATGCCATCACTATCGGACCTGGCCTTCGGTGATGCATGTGCTTTGCCTTTACCCTTGCCTTTCCCACTAGTTGTGGGAAGTTTGGTAGCTTTGCCCCTAGATGCAGTTGTATCCTCATTAAGTTTAATTCCCTTAGCCTTCTTTCGGGGTGGCATGTTTCTACCTGCAACCTTTTGTCTAGCCATGCTTGCAAAACATCGGGAAAAAGTTAGAAACAACTCAATCAAATTCACAGAAAAAATAGTTTTAGACATACTTTGTCGATCCAGTCGGTGAGTCATCGAATCACTTTGGTGAGCCAGATCAAATTCACCAAAAGGATTGACTCTAAACTCTTGGAAAGTTGGCGATGGGAAGGGCCTTTCGGCGAGCAAAGGCTAGCCCACCGAAGGTTATAGTGCAATAAGGCTACAGGGGTGCAGGCAAAAGGCGATCAAAAAGTCTTTCGGTGAGTCGCCGATTGCCTTTGGCGACCTCAGGCTTCTCGCCGAAAGTTACAAAGCCCAACAACACATTAAGCATGAAATTAAAAGCGAGATGGGGAACTTCGGCGAACCTCTGGGTGGTTCGGTGAGCTCGTCCCAGCTCGCCAAACGACCCAACGTACCTACTTTCAGCCTGACTTCTCGAATTCAACCTGCAACCCCCGAAAAAAAATCAAAGCATGCACAACTCAAATTAAAACAAGACCCATAACACCCATCACCCCGGGATACTCAGACTTCTCCCGGTTTTGCCAAATTTAGCCAATTGACGACTTTTACCCTTAAGAATGACATCACTCGTTCTATCATTGGGCAAATTATGTCGTTTGGCACAAATACGGGCTACTCAGACTTCACCCAACTAAACTAAACAACATGAAAACACAACCCCACAAAATTTAATTCATTTTAAAGCACAAGACTATGGGATTTCTACATTAAAATTAATACGGGCAAGGCATTCGAATTAAAGCAAGCATTTAAACATTCTAATATTATCAGAGAGGCCCATCACACTTCAACAATATAATATTGTTGCAAATGAGTACAATAGTCTAAAAAAATAAACTCGGGGTTTGGAAAACCAACCTTTAATGCTAATAATCAAGACTGAAATGCTAGGCGGCAAAGTAATCCCAATCCGAGCACAAATCAACGACTAAAATACTACTAGAAATGCAAAAATATAGAAACTAATGTGCGGGTGTAAGTTTGCAAAGTTTGAAAGTGAGGGAAAGTGAAGAGTTTGAAAGTTTAAACCTTTGGCCTTTTAAACGTCCAATTCTCACTCATTCGACGACATTAGTCGTGCTCGCTGAACCACTCAGCGACACGCCGAGTGGGCACTTACCTCGCCAAGTTTTACAGGGCCCTTAGTTGATTTGGGGGTCCAAACGACGGTATAGATCGCGATCGTCGACCTGGTTGGCGACTCGCCAATAATTTCTTGGAATTGCGGAGTTTTACAGACTCCAATGTAAAATTTTCTTGAGTCCAACGACGGTCTGGGTCGGGTCGCCGACTTCTTCGGTGATGCACCAACTGGACCTTTGGCTCACCAATCTGCACTTTTCATTCACTTTCCACACTTTGTCCTGCACATTCAACATACCATTATTTCTTAAAGCAAAAATAAAGCGATAAGGGTTCTTGGGTTGACTCATAAGAAGCGCCTTGGTTAACGTCATGGCACGACGCAAGTCTACACTCAGGTGCCATTCTTGGGGTTTGCCATAGTGTCACTAGGAAACCCCCCTTGCTTTCTCGGGTTTAGATGAGACGAGATATGACCCATTTGGGTCTCCAACTGCTTGATCGACACTGAATATGAGGTGGCGGTCTGACTAAGGGTTGATACATCTTCTTTCATTTCCTTTAAAATCTTGTCCGACCCTTCAATTTTGTTGAGGATACAAGAAAGCATATCCTTAGACCGACCATCTTTCGAATTCTTTGGCTTTTGGCGCTCGTGGGGAGGCACATACCTATCCTTCTCCCCATCATTTCAATTTGGATTACAGTCCCTCCATTCACGATCTCGATCTTTCTAACCTTCATCCCTAGTCCAACCTTGGTTACCACCCTGCCTTGGGTAGTTGGATGATAACCACCGCCTTGGTTGGCTAGGAAATTCACCTTTTCATTATACAAGGCCTCAAACTTGGACTCATCCGAATTAGCATTCCCGACACCCACGACATTGACACTTCGAGCACCAAATCCCATGATATTTTAGACAAAATGTCAAGTTGTGTCATGATCTTGGCCATGTTCTGGTCCCTCTTTTGGTCCTTCTCTATCTGTTCCTTCGTCAACTTGAACGTGAGAGGGGAGACCTGGTCTTCACGGGTGTACCACACCCTATTTATGGTAGTCATGCCATCAAAGAGCTGAGCCGCTATCACATAAGGTTGCTGCATTAAACCTCCCGGAGAAAGTTAGTCAGAAACACCCTTATTTACCGAGCCAAGACTTCGGTAAAAATACTGCAGCAACATGTTGTCAGGCAAGCCATGGGTTGGGCATTGAAGAACCAACTTCTTGAATCGCAGCCAAGTTTCATGAATTGGCTCACCCTCTAGATGCTTAAAGCTCTGAATGTTGTCCCAAAGAGTCATCATCTTCGAGGGAGGGAAAAATCATACTTGAAATGTGGTAACCAACTCTTCCCACGAAGTGATTGATTCACGTGGCAATTCAGCCAGCCACTTGCACGCCTTTCCCATAAAAGAGAATGGGAAAAACCTCAATCGGACCGACTCTTGAGAGATGTGTCTGTAACAACTCGAAAATCTAGTAAGACCAAGCTAGGGTCTAATGGAAATTAGTAGGTGAAACTAGAGCCTAACGTGGGAGTTTTTGAGTTTGATGTTTGGTTTTAGGTTGTATATTTAGTTCCCGAGCTTAGGTTGAGGAGTCTAGGGGTGAAACGTCAAAGTACGACCCCCCCCCAAAGACCAACCAAGGGTCCTTGGGGAGGACCTTAAAGTCTAACCCCCAAGGCCGCCTAAGTTCACAAAAGTCGCCAGAATCTTGTGTTCTACGGATGCAATCCACGACCAGTGGATTGATCCACAACTCGTGGTCTTGCTCCATAGGTCAAGGCCACCAAGACCTTTCTGTAGACACAAATCACGAGAGGAAAGCACGGGACATGAACCCATCCATGGTCTGTGGATGGGGGTCCGTCAATTGTACATGCGTGCTATCAAAATCGACCAAGGTAAGTAATTTCCAACTAATTCCTTTTTAATTAGTTTCCATTATGGGTCATTTAATATGGTAATTATACATGTATATAAATTATTTTAAGTCCATAAACACCTCATTAACTCATTATAACCCAATACCCCAAATCAAAACTCAACTACTCTTTCTCTCCAAGAATCTTCTCTCTAGAACCTCCATTGAAAAACAAAGAAAGAGATCAAGGAAAGCTTGAAGGAAGGAGATTTTCAATAAGAATTTGGAAGGATTCTACAGTAAGGTATGATGCTTTTCATTCTTGGTTAGCTATCACCAAGAAGGCCCTTCAAATCATGTTTTCAAATCCCCCAATTCTAGGGTTTTTCAATCTAGTCATGGGTCTCCTTCCAAAACGAATTCAATTGCTTAATTATGTTTATTATGATTGATTTTGGTGATTTATGATTGGATTAATGGAGTATTTATGGATTTTGATGAAAATCTCCCTTGGACCCATGATTTCCCCTTCTTCCTAAATTGTGAACTAAGGTGTGACTTGATTGGTCATGGAAGCTTAACAATCGATTATGTTTATGTTTATTATGTTGTTGAATCATGATATCTCTCTCTCTAGTATGGTAATTCTAGAATTTAGGGTTGATCTTGATTCTTAGCCTTGAAAGGCAATTTGCTAGGGTTGTATATGAACTTGTTGATCCACTTGAAAGGTGGAGGTGTTTAATTATGGTGTAAATTATGATTTTGTTGAAAGGTCATTCTCCCCTATGTTTTTGGGAGTTGATTCGATTGATTGAATGTGAGTTGATTATGATGTAAGTACTTGATGTTAGTATAATTCTACATGTATTCTTGATTAACCTACGATTCTAGGGTTATGTCATGAAAGAGGCAAATTGAGGGTTTAGATGTGAACCTCTAAGATTGATGAATTTCTTGATGAATTTCCTTAGATTAGCTCACCTAGACATGAATCACCTATGATCAAAGCTTGTATACATGAACTAACTTGATTAGGTTTTAGATGATGAATCATGGTTAAAGTTGTATTGAGTTTTAGTTACTTGATGCTATATGTCTGTAATTGATCAAGAATGAAGCATGTGGTTAGTTTACCTTGAGTGTTAGGTTTACATGATGACCACGTGAGGTATTGCTTGAGAGTAATGCTTGCAATATGAATATGACTTCTAGGGATTTACGAGTAAAAACTAAAATGAATGACCTATGAATGTAGAGGCTTTAAGAATGAAGCTATTATGCATGTTGAATTGTATAAGGTACCATTGTGGAGGGAATTTACCCACATGACCTACAATGTGAGTATATGAGCTTATACATGCAAATGAATGAACTATTTGAGTTCTGATTATATACATGTCTATTATGATAAATGTTAGATGTGTTGATTTACATGGTCTATGATTCTTGAATGCAATATATGTGAATGATGCATGGTTGTGATATTATGTACATACTTATGAACACTTTGAGAGGGAAGTGTCTATGATGATAATGTTGTTGTTGTGTCATTGCAAGGATAATTATACGCACACACTCCATGCATAAACATGATTATGATGTATCAATGATGTTAATTGAAAGTATAGTTTTGACATGCACCTTTACACATTATTATGCATGAAATGTACATGACCATGATGATCCTATTGTGTTGATTGAACATCCATTCTCATGAGATCACATGATCTTTGTGTGAAAGGTATTCTCACATACTAATGATGATTCTAAGGTTGAAAGTTCAATTCTCACCTAATTGAATCTATGAGCTATTTAATGAATTGTATGAATGAAGGGTAAAGCACTCCTTCACACATGTAAATACAATTCAAGACTAATGATGTCTAATTTGGGAAATAATGCTAAGTACCGAGTGGATATGGAAAATGAGGTAATGGCCCTTTCGCCAATGCAATAGGTTGGGTCATCTATAGTAACTCATGAGATGGAAACTCCTCCGCCAATGCAAGAGGTAGTGTTTCTAGAAGCAATCTCCTTATCCTATAACTATGTGCCAACATAGGACTTAACTAGTGGATCCATCTAGAAGCTAACACGTTTAGTTCTACCTTAGGCAAGTAGGACACCTTCTTTCGGTGTGGGGTTACACGACACCGGATTCCATGTAGCTCACATGGTCTATGTCGGTTATGACTATTTTCCCTATATAATAAAGATAATGAATGAGACACGAACTATACTATGACTTCTTATTGAGTTTTACTTAGTAGGAGTGGGGGTATGGGACTTCACTTTTACATTGCACAAGTAGACTTAATAGGATGTCATGGGATGGTTCCTTTATATTATGATGAGATTTGAATGCATGCATGTATATTGAATAGATAGTTGTTATGAATGACTTTCCTTATAATTCAAGTAATGTACATGACTATTTCCTTATTTGTGGCTATTGCTTAGGATGAGGTCTAAAGATGAAATGCTTGACTAAAGTAGCTTCAAAGAAGTACTTAGTAGGGTTGGTATAATGGGATGCCAACCATACATTGCACAAGTGTTTCTTAGGGGTTTCTTATGTGATGATTACTTAATGATGAGATGATCTTGGTATTTGACTTTGCATTGTGTCATGATTGGAGGCTATGTATTGTGAAGATTGGGATATGTATTGTGTTGATGTTGGAGACTATGCTTGTTATTATAATGATATCTCTCATGTTATAATGTAATGTATGTGAGTTGTCTTAGTGGTTGCATTCTCCAACTATTTCAAAGATGATGTTAAAAAATGGCATATAGCATGATTTCAAATGAAATGTCCCTTTTTATACATGTTTTAATGGTTTTGTGCATGACTTCCATACCTAGTACTTTTTGTGCTAACCCCATATTTCTACATTTTCTATAAGTGTAGGCTTTGGAGATATTGGATTCCATCCTCATGGCTAGGTTCATAGGAGGTCAAAAAGAGGAAGTTTGGTGAGTCCTCATTGTTTTCGAGGGCTCAACCATATGTCCTTTATTGTCTTTACTTTTATGTTTAGACTTATGTAAACGGCCATGTCCCTAAGATTGTATTTCAAGAGTTATAATCCAAGTGTTATAGATGGTTTGAGACATAGTGTCATAGATTATCTTTCATTTTACAAGAGATTCAATTGTAAAGAAAAGTTTTAAATTCCGTACTATTTTTGTTGTGCTATTATGTTCTTGTATGCTATGAGGCCTGTATGAGACCTCTTCGGGGTCAAGTATGCCGTGTTACGTCTAGGGGGTACCCCTGGGTCGTGACAAACATGGTATCAGAGCATAAGTTTTTTGGGATGGTTTTAGGATGTCTCAAACCATGTCTAGTAGAGTTCTGTTCGTCGATGTGAGTCGCGACAAATCTATAAGTGAGAGGCTATAGGACGTTGGGAAACTTCACTTCTTCATTCTCTAGTCGTGCCATAGAGTTTAACTCTTTAAGGTCTTTTTCTCTAACCAGTGGTCTTTAGGATATGACTACTCGGAGGGCTTATGCTAGAAGGAGTGAGGGAGAAGATGTTGGTTGTTATGCCAATTATGGCTATGTGACTAGATAGGACTTGATATGCTAAGATTTAGATGTCATTCTTAGGATGGATTGGTAGTGTTATTGTCATGCTCCTAGGTGATGATATAATCCGTATAATCAATTTGTTAGTTCCCGAATGAGCCTACCCGAGAGTGGAAAGAGGGAAATTCTATGCCATAAGTTTGGATTGTTGTATCTTAAAGTTGACTTTAAGGGTTGCATGTACCACCTAGTTAAGGTGAAGAAGAAGAAGTGTAAGTGTTGACCAACTTCAAAGAGTTAGTTATCCTTTAAGATTGATCTTGAGTATGGTCATTTTGAGTAGGGTGCTTAGATAATACCTAGACATGATTGGTTGATAGATCCCACCAAAGGTGATGATATGTGATGAAATGGTCTAGAATCGTGTTGATCCAACCTTAGTAGAATTGAAAAAGACAAAGGTTTCATGGACAAAGCTCTTCCAAGTTTCCTCTAAGTTTCACCAAAAGAAGGTGTCTACCCCAAAATCTCAAGGAGTGAGTGGTAGTGGATCTTATGCGATTAGGCCTACGTGTTCTAGGTGTGGAAAGAAACATAATAGTAAGTGTCTAGCCGGTACAAAGGGTTGTTATGGTTGTGGTGGAAGTGACCACCTAATAAGAAATTGCCCGATGCTCTTCAAGCTAGAGGTGAACAAGAGTGTCCTTCTAAGGTGGCTACCAATATGTGTTTTATGCTTACCTCTATTCCGGTAATACTTGTCTTTTGTAACTTGATAAGTTGGATATGATGATCTTTTGTGTTGTCCTTAGAATTCATGGGTTTAATTATAGCCATATGTGTTGGTTGGTATAATCCAACTTAGCCATGATGAGTTTTGAGGGATATTGAGTGAGTAGACCCCTTTTGAAAGAGGATAGAAATGTAATCCTCCATGGTTTAGGAACATATTGTGTGATGAGTGTGAAGGTTTAGTTATGACTTGCTTCGACCTTAGAATTGACGAAGTGATGTTGTAAAGAGTTTGTATAGGCTTACCCCAAGTGGGGGAGAATGTGCTTAGATGGTAAGGTCATTGAGTGTCCTTGATATTCATGAATTAGGCTTGCTTGATAATTCTCACCTTAAAGAGTGTAGTTAGTTTGAGAAGTTTGGCCTGGTTTGGTAGGCTCATATGAAGCTTTGAGTGGTGTTAGTAAGGTTGCCTGTGAGCAAGAGTGCTTAGATGAGAACCTTTCTAATTTAGAAGTACCAATTGGGATCTTTGACCGGCAAGCTAAGAAATAGAAGAGTAAGAAAGTGCTTCCATGAAAATGTTGAGGAGTGGTATTTTAGTAAGGGTGTTAGTTGAAGGTGCTTAATTGGGAGGCAAGGGCCAATGAGATGTCCCAATTTCCTTATGCCCCCTTCTATTCCTCCTCTAGCTTAAGGTGATAAGTTCTCCTCGACCCATTTCTTGATCATGGAGTCTTGGATGTTATGTGTGTCATATAGTTTCCTTGTTCCATAGAGTTACTTTTGTTAATCTTGGTACGATTTGGATGCATGATTATTAGACCTCTATTAGTTTTAGAGCCCGGTAGGGTTATAATAGGTCTTAGAAATTCTTTGAGTTTATGCATAGGGGTAGTAATTGAGGCTTTTGTAAAGAGGGCTTACTCCTAAGGGGGAGATTATGTGCTTGAGTAGCAACGTTGATTGAGAGTCCCGATATCCTCATCTTTTCTTATATTCCTATTCTAACTTGAGACCAAGAGTTCCTTTTTGGGGCTTGTTTTGTGTCTAGGAATCAGGAGTGTTTTAGAAATTTTCATGATCTCCTTATGTTGTACATGTTTTTGAAAGATTCTTACTTTGTATAAAATGGATTTTTCATGATTTACATGTTCCTCATGTTGTTGTGCATTCTAGTATGGTGATGGCATATTTGACTTTATGAGATGATGTGATGAACATGCTTTGTTGTATTTTTGATGAAATGACACATGGGCTCCATGTTGATTGTGTTGAGCTTGCTTTTAATGAGAAAATGTAATTCTACCTATGACTTTGTGATTAATGATATTTAGAAGTGATGGTATAGGCTCACTCCTAAGGAGGAGATGGTATCCCTAGCTAATATTGTTGTTATGTGCTTATATGCTGCCATGACTTCTTTATATGATGCATGTTCATGAAAACTTGTGTTTTGAAAGAAAATGAGTTTATGAGAATTGTTTCCCTCATGTTGTGGTGCTTTGAGTAAGAGTTGCCTATTGTACTTCATGAGAGGAATATGTGGACATGTTTTAGTTAGGAGATGGTAGTTCCTCCTTGAACATGACAAGTTATGATAATCTCATGCATAAATGGGTTGCTAGATATAGTTCATACTTCTTTGTAATTGCTATGATCATGTTGAATTGGAGTGGATGTTTCCACCTAGTTTTGTGCATTATATATAATGTTGCATGCGTGATTGGGCTGCTAGTCTTGAGTCTTTAATTCCAAAAGGTGTTTCAAATGTCATTCAAGGACGAATGTTCCTAAGGGGGAGATAATGTAACAACCCGGAAATCTAGTAAGACCAAGCTAGGGTCTAATGGAAATTAGTAGGTGAAACTAGAGCCTAACATGTGAGCTTTTGAGTTTGATGTTTGGTTTTAGGTTGTATATTTAGTTCCCGAGCTTAGGTTGAGGATTCTAGGGGTTAAACGTCAAGGTATGACCCCCCCAAAGACCAACCAAGGGTCCTTGGGGAGGACCCTAAAGTCTAACCCCCAAGGTTGCCTAAGTTCACAAAAGTTGCCATAATCTTATGATTTACGGATGCAATCCACGGCTCGTGGTTTTGCTCCATAGGTCAAAGCCACCAAGACCTTGCTGCAAACACAAACCATGAGAGGACAGCACGGGACGTGAACCCATCCACGGTCCGTGGATGGGGGTCCGTCAATTGCACCTGTGTGCAGTCAAAATCGGCCAAGGTAAGTAATTTCCAAATAATTCCTTTTTAATTAGTTTCCATTAGGGGTCATTTAATATGGTAATTATACATGTATATAAAGTATTTTAAGTCCATAAACACCTCATTAAATCATTATAACCCAAGACCCCAAATCAAAACCCAACTACTCTTCCCTCCAAGAATCTTCTCTCTAGAACCTCCATTGAAGAACAAAGAGATCAAGGAAAGCTTGAAGGAAGGAGATTTTCAATACTAATATGGAAGGATTCTACACCTAAGTTATGGATGCTTTTCATTATTGGTTAGCTATCACCAAGAAGCCCCTTCAAATCACGTTTTCAAATCCCCTAATTCTAAGGTTTTTCAATCTAGTCATGGGTCTCCTTCCAAAATGATTTCAATTGTTTAATTGAGGTTTATTATGATTGATTTTGGTGATTTATGATTGGATTAATGGAGTATTGATGGATTTTGATGAAAATCTCCCTTGGACCCATGATTTCTCTTTCTTCCTAAATTGTGTACTAAGGTGTGACTTGATTGATCATGGAAGCTTAACAATCGATTAAGTTTATGTTTATTATGCTTTTGAATCATTATATCTCTCTATCTAGTATGGTAATTTAGAAGTTAGGGGTGATCTTGATTACTAGCCTTGAAATACAATTTGCTGGGTTGTATATGTTGATGAAGATTGTATATGAACTTGTTGATCCACTTGAAAGGTGGAGGTGTTTAATTATGGTGTAAATTGTGATATTGTTGAAAGGTCATTCTTCCCTGTGTTGTTGGGATTTGATTCTATTGATTGAATGTGAGTTGATTATGATGTAAGTACTTGATGTTAGTATATTTCTACATGTATTCTTGATTAACCTAAGATTCTAGGGTTATGTCATGAAAGAGGCAAATTGTGGGTTTAGATGTGAACCTCTAAGATTGATGAACTTCTTGAAAAATTTCCTTAGATTAGCTCACCTAGACATGAATCACTTATGATCAAAGCTTGTAGATATGAACTAACTTGATTAGGTCTTAGCTGATGAATCATGGTTGAAGTAGTATTGAGTTTTAGTTACTTGATGCTATATATCTATAATTGATCAAGAATGAAGCATGTGGTTAGTTTACCTTGAGAGTTAGGTTTACATGATGACCATGTGAGGTATTTCTTGAGAGTGTATGAAGATGACTTCTAGGGCTTTAAGTAAAAGCTAAAATGAATGAACTATGTATTTAGACGATTTAAGAATGAAGCTATTATGCATGTCGAATTGTATAAGGTATTATTGTGGAGGGACTTTACTCACATGACCTACAATGTGAGTATATGAGCTTATACATGCAAATGAATAAACTATTTGAGTTATGATTATATACATGTCTATTATGATAAATGTTAGATGTTTTGATTTACTGGTCTATGATGCTTGAATGCAATATATGTGAATGATGCATGATTGTGATACTATGTACATACTTATGAACACTTTGAGAGGGAAGTGTCTATGATGATAATGTTGTTGTTGTGTCATTGCAAGGACAATTATACACACACACTCCATGCATAAACATGATTATGATGTATCAATGGTGTTAATTGAAAGTATAGTTCTGATATGCACCTTTACACATTATTATGCATGAAATGTACATGACCATGATGATCCTTTTATGTTGATTGAAAGTCCATTATCATGAGAACACATGATCTTGGTGTGAAAGTTATTCTCATAAACTAATGATGATTCAAAGGTTGAAAGTCCAATTCTCACCTAATTGAATCTATGAGTTATTTAATGAATTGTATTGAATGAAGGGTAGAGCACTCCTTCACACTTGCAAATACAATTCAAGACTAATGATGTCTAATTTGGGAAATAATGCTTAGTACCAAGTGGATATGGAAAATGAGGTAAAGGCCCTTCTGCCAATGCAATAGGTTGGGTCATCTAAAGTAAACTCATGAGATGGAAGCTACTTCGCCAATGCAAGAGGTAGGGTTTCCAGAAGCAATATCCCTATCCCATAACTGTGTGCCAACATAGGACTTAGCTAGTAGATCCACCTAGAAGCTAACGCGTTTAGTTATACATTGGGCAAGTAGGACACCTTCTTTCGATGTGGGGTTACACGACACCAGATTCCATGTATCTTACATGGTCTCTGTCAGTTATGGATACTTTCCCTATATAATAAAGATAATGAATGAGACATGAACTATACTATAACTTCTTATTGAGTTTTACTTAGTAGGAGTGGGGGTATGGGACTTCACCTTTACATTGCACAAGTAGACTTAGTAGGATGTCATGGGATGGTTCCTTTCTATTATGATGAGATTTGAATGCATGCATGTGTATTGAATAGATAGTTGTTATGAATGACTTTCCTTAAAATTCAAGTAATGTACATGACTATTTCCTTATTTGTGGCCATTGCTTAGGATGAGGTCTAAAGATGAAATGCTTGACTAAAGTAGCTTCAAAGGAGTACTTAGTCGGGTTGGTATTATGGGATGCCAACCATACATTGCATAAGTGTTTCTTAGGGGTTCTTATGTGATGATTACTTAATGATGAGATGATCTTGGTATATGACTTTGCATTGTGTCATGATTGGAGGCTATGTATTGTGAAGATTGGGATATGTATTGTGTTGATGTTGGAGACTATGCTTGTTATTATAATGATATCTCTCATGTTATAATGTAATGTATGTGAGTTGCCTTATTGGTTGCATTCTCCAACTATTTCAAAGATGATGTTCAAAAATGGCATATAGCATGATTTCAAATGAAATGTCCCTTTTTATGCATGTTTTAATGGTTTTGTGCATGGTTTCCATACTTAGTACTTTTTGTGCTAACCCCATATTTCTACATTTTCTATAAGTGTAGGCCTTGGAGATAGTGGATTCCAACATCGTGGCTAGGTTCATAGGAGATCAAGAAGAAGAAGATTGGTGAGTCCTCATTGTATTCGAGGGCTCAACCACATGTCCTTTATTGTCTTTACCTTTATGTTTTAGACTTATGTAACGGCCATGTCCCTAAGATTGTATTTCAAGAGTTATAATCCAAGTGTTATAGATGGTTTGAGACATAGTGTCATAGATTCTCTTTCATTTTATAAGAGACTTCGATTGTAAAAAAAAGTTTTAAATCCCGCACTATTTTTCCTATGCTTTTATGCTCATGTATGCTATGAGGCTTGTATGAGACCCCTTCGGGATCAAGTACGGCGTGTTACGTCTAGGGGGTACCCCTGGGTCGTGACAGTTTTTGAAGGAGAACGGTCAGCATACATCCACGAAATTTCTAATATGCTCATGAGGATCCTCATGAGCTAAACCGTTGAAAAGCCCTTTTAGTTGCAAGAGTTGAAACATAGTACTCGTGATGTGGAACACTGCATTCCCCTCGACCGGAGGCAAGTGAATGGCACCAATACCGCCCATGAAATGGGGGTCATTAGCATGAGGCTTGTTGACATCGTTGAGGTTTTCGATGTCATCTTGATGGCCTACTTAGTTGCCATTGCTGCCGTTCACACTCATACTTCCTAATTTAACACACAAACAAGCAAAACAAAACTAAAATTAAGTAAGTAGAACTATAATTAACAAGAACAAAATTTAATTTAACTAAAAATTCTCAAATAACACCACTCCTCGGCAGTGGCGCCATTTTGATTTCATGTATCAGGACACTTCATCCAATACTAAGTGCCAACGATCGTGAGTAGTAATATAACCCAACTAAGTGAGTTGGGGTCGAGTCCCCAGGGAGTGGTTTGTAATTGAGAATTAATAGGGAAGTAAGAATATGCTCTAGTCAATCATAGCTAAAAATATTTACGAATAAAAGCATGGTTTAAATTATAGATAACACAAGTGTCAACTATCAAGAGGGTTTGTTTGTATTATCAACTAAACAACAAACAACACGAAAATACAAATATGGAGACGGGATTCTTGGGATGTGATTGGATTATGGGCTAAGGTAAACAACCGGGTAATTGCAATTAATAGTAAACAGCTGTAAATCAGTAAATAAACTAGACTTTAGTGGGGGTAAACTTTCTCTCAAACAATGTACCCCGAATCAAATTGGTTTCTCTCGAACACCAATAAGCAGCAATGAAGCACAACCTTTCGCTTTAGTCCATTCACTCTCTCGAGTTGAATGTGTGGAAAAGAGTTTAGGATTCACTCTCTCGAGCTGAACCCATGACAACCCAATACCCATAGATCATCAATTCAGTAATTTTGGTTTTAAAACCTCTCTCTCTCGCAAGTCAAAAACACGAAGTTATGATTGTATCACTTTTAAACAACAAATAAACTATCAATTAACAATACCTAGCAGTTAAATCAACCTATAATCACATAATCACACCCTAAGAATTGGGGTTTTAGTTAGACATAGTAAAAAGGTAAAAATCGTTACCAAGTTGTGTTTCTATCAACTGGGTAGGATTGATATAGTCTTTACAAAGGTCTAAGATGAAGAATGTTCAACACCCACTTCCAATTTCTCAGAAATGGAAATCTTCAAATCTTTAAAGCTAAGGAAATATTGTCTCTCCAAAAACTCAGTTCTAAGCTCTCAACTTCAAAACTGAATGTTAGATTCTAAAAACTCTCCTAAACTAATAATTTAAAAATGTATTTATAGTAGTAAAAAATGTGTTGCGAAGGACCATTCGGCACAGTAAGTCGAGATCGTCGATCCACTCGGAGATCCCCCCTTTGGTCAATTTCATCACCTTTTTGCTTTGGCCTTCAGCATCTTTAGGTTCTGTAACTTTGGGCGATATGGCACTGCATCGCGGAATCATTCGGTGACTCGCCGACCGATCCTTTCTCTCGCTGACAAAATTTTCTCCTTCAGGGCTTGGCACTCTGGAACATTAGGCGAGACCCTGGCTGTTCGGTGACTCGCGTAATGGGTTAGGCGATCCTCAGGCCTTCTTTCCTTCATTCTTTCAGTTGCCTTGTTCCTTTTTGCTAAATAGTGTCCATGCTTTGTTCCTTAATCCAAATACTTGAAATTCAAGGATTTACATAAGTTATTGGCACAAAATATGCATTTGAGGACACTAAGTCTATTCAACTAAAGCCCTAAATGAGTCCAAATCGTGGACTCACCAGTCCTGTAGCATATTAACAAGAGAAAGGTTAATGTTTACTTGCTCTAGTATATCATTGAATTTATTGAACGATGCCTCTTCATTCAACTTGCATATCCTTTGTGGAATGGCAGAGGTGGTTTAGCAACTTTTAGTGTAGGCTGCTTTACAATATTTTATTTTGGTTTTACCTCAATACTCTGCTCCTCAAGTGGTTTCACCACTTTCTTTCATAAAGTAATGTCGTATCAATAAAATCTTTATCACATTGGGTGGTAATTGCATACACCTACTTCAAATTTGGATCTATATATCTTGGAAGACCTTCTTAGGGTCTAGTGTTTTGGGTTCCAACAACTTGGCCCATTAGTCTTTCCAAATTTCAAATCCCATCTCATTATTTTTTGTATGCCTCCTACTTTCTGTTGTTCATCTAGCACCTTCTTAATCATGGACATGAGTCATTTATTTGACTTTGGATGGACTCACTTGAGTTTTGTTGGTAGCCTTGCTTGTATTAACTTTAATTTCTACCTTAAGAGAAGCTTGGGTAGATTCAATGAACTGATTTTCCACATTGAATCTCTGCATATCTGTAATGAAGACAAGAACCATCAATGGATGACTTGCTTGAGACTTCCTGAAACCCTACGCTTAGCTCCAAAGATGTTTAATGGACTCACCAGTGCTCAGATTCAGGTTTACGAGCAGATGTTCCATTAAGTTCTTCTGGTCTCTGCTTGTGGTGAGTCCTCCTTGCATTTAGAGAACTTTAATTATGATTCAACAAATTTTAACCTAGTTTGATTATGTTAGTTTTCAGAAAGTTCAAGGTCTTGTTCTGATAGGCTCATTCATTTAAGTTGTTAGAGGCTTCATTAGACATAGTTATTAGTAGGTCTGACAAGGGGATCGAGACGACCCGGTATCGGCTCGAGACCCATCTCGTCGGTCTTGGTCTCGGTCACGTATGGTGAACTGGGTTAGGGGAAAGGGGGTTAGGGGACGATTCAAGGTTTTGTCCCGGTTGACCCGGTCCGGTCCCATCCCACCTGAATCGACTGGTCTCGCGGGACAGTTATCAAGTATTCAAGTTATAAGTTACAAATTACAATAATATTTTTGGAGCAAGTTTCAAGAATTGGTTATAACCGTCTGCTATTAATGCATACATTTGGTACATTCGTTGTATTTCTTTATTTATTACATTTTTTGCAATTAGTTTTTATGTTATTATTATTATTTTTATATTACACTTCACATTTTATTATATATGAGTTCTAATAAAAAAAATACCGGTTGTTGACACCCAATTTTGGACCTCCACGATACAAATTAATCACCGAGCTTCTTAAATTCCAAACGATTTGAAATAATTAATTTTTATGAAGTTTAAAATATTTCTCAAGTTACTTTTAATTAATTTCGTCATCTTTATCATTTTTAAGCAAAATATGTGTTTTATATAATTAGCACATTTTTTAAACATTTCGAAAATCATTTCAAAAAAATCCGATTTAAGTAAGTATTTTACTAAAATTAGTTTAGTTTAAGTTTTGGTTATAGTTTTAAATCATTAGTTTACGCGTAAGTTAATTATTTTATTTTGTCAAAATTAAGAAGCTCATTAATCAATTGATATTAATTCATCTTATTTAGAATTTAGCCAAGTTTGTTGATTTAACTCAATTGGGTTATTTCTTAAACTTCAAATCCAAACCCACTAAAAAACCAATATTTTGGGCCTTTTCCTCTATCACTTTTCAACGGTCCACTTTTCCCAGACCCAATTCCCTTTTGTTTTTCGTTTTTCAGCAGCCCAACTCCCCTTTAACCCAACCCAAATTCTTTTCCCTTCACAAAATAGAAACCCAGGAGCAATAGTACCACATCCAAGCAGCAACATCAGAGACCAAACAGAGTAAGACCCCAGCGTTGTTCTAAACGGAGACGCGTGAACGACACCCCGACCTTCGTACGCACTTCACGCGGTGGTGAGTCCACGGAAAGAGGACGCGGCGTCCGTCTCCAAGCGTCAAAATAGACGGAAAGCAACTTCAATGTCTCCTTCCTTAGTCTGAGGACTGTTCCTGCACTGCCTTTCTGCGATTCCAGCTACAATCTCGTCCTCACTAGTGCGAGATGATGCCACGTCGAGTGCAAGGATGAGTGATTTGATCGAAGCCATCCATCACCCTTTATTTTTTCGGAATGGGACGAATTTTTAGAGAAAAAGTTTGTCCTCCTTAATGGTGAAAGAAATTTTTGGGCGTTTGAATTTCGAATGGGCCCTTGAGTCCGTTTTTCATCCATTTTTTCCCCTCAAATCCGAACCCTATTTTTGCTTATATATATATTCATTGGAGGGGAAGGTTAAAAAAAGGGAAAAGAGGGGAAAAATATCGAAAAAGTGGGATAAATTGGCAAGAATTTACAGAGAAAAGAATCACTGAGCTACAATACTCATATAAGAAATACGTCCTAAATATATACTTCTCTTCTCAGTTGTGGGTTACTTGGAACCTGCTGAATTCCTGAAGTTCGAAGTTGGTACCGAAGTCGCTCCAAGTTCGTTCTCGTCTCAGTTTAGCTACCCAAGGAAAGTCGAGCCATAAAGGCTCTATTTTATCGTTTGAGTCAGCCAGCAAGGGACTGAAATACAAGTCTGGAAAATGGCGATACAGGGCTGGAAATTGAGTTTTGAGGCTCCAGAGAGCTGAAAACAGGCTGATATACAGCCCAGATACACTGATATACGGGTTGGGTGCAGCAAATACGAACCCTAAATCGATTCGCAGGTGTTCAAAAGCTGATTTAGGTTGTATACATTTGATATACAGCCCAATATACATGAAAATGGGTCGAAATACATGCCATATACAGCTGTATACGTTTGGCGTATACACATATTTAAGTGTAGAAAGGAGGCGAAAAGAGGCCCAAGGCCTTAAACAATTTCCAGCAGCTGTTTTCAGTGAAAATGGGCCAAAACCCATCATTTTGGGCCTGACATTAGTATTAGGACAGGTGCATCGAGACTTGGAATCTAGGCCAAGAGGCCCGAATTCAATATTTCTTCCTTCTCCCTATTATTGTTTATTTGCATTGACTAACACTTTGTTTGTTTTATGGTTTTAATTTAATTAAATTCCCAAAGATAGCCATTTCATTTTTTTTATATACTCAAATTAAATTTATGCATAGCTCAGGTTTTATTTGTTCGTCTTGTCACTTAACTTATTACCCTTTTTTAGAAAAATTCCTCTTTATTTCATTTCTCCCTTAAGATAAGTAAAATGACAATAATAATAAAATAATAACTAAAATAATAATAATAAATTTTTTATATTCCATACTTGATTTTATTTTCCTTATTAGTCCGGTCAACACTTGAGGTTTTTCCCTTTAAAAGTTTTCCTTTAGTTATTCCCTATAATAATAATAATAATAAATAACTAAATAAGTAAATAAAATGAGTTTTCTTTTACTTAGTAAAAATATTCTTTTGAAATTAGTCAAAATTATTTTTAGTCAAATCGCCGGTCGACCGCAAGTTAGCGGACATTCCGAGGGCCTAACACCTTCTTGGAATGTACATTGAACTTCGAACCCTCTTTATTTTCAATTGATCTTATCTGTTTTGGTCTTTTGAAAATCCTTAGGTTTTTTTTTATTTTTACCAAAAAAATTAAGTGGCGACTCTATTCTTTCAGAAATTTGATTTTTCTTAAACCATAAGTTTAATCGATTTTTCGAAAACGTAGTCATTTTTCTTTTATTTATATTTTTGAGTAAAACAGAAATGACGACTCTGCTGGGGAGTTAATTAAGTTCTAACCATTGAATTTTACTTGTTTGGCTAATTTTTATTAACTGTTAAATTATTTAGTTGTGCTAAACATGTTTAAATTTTTATTTAACTGTCATAATGCATTCATGGCATTTTTCAATATGTATGTATAGTATATTAATGGAAGGTTTTGCGGAACCGCAATCGGACTTTTTTATACTCAACCCTTTTTCGGAATGTTCGATAATTTATTGGTTCGTCATGTGTCCAATGGTTGTTGTGAATTCTAGCCTAAGTTGTCCACTTAGGTTCCCGGTCTTTCAAAGCCACTCTTAATCAACTAGCGTAGAGCGAAACCAAGTACTATACTTTGGCGCCCATGATTTTTGCTGACATTTATAGGGCTTTGGACAAGTGTCAAAACGGAGAACGTTTCTTTCAGGGATGCAACTTGATACTTCAATGGTGGATGATGAGACACTTGATCAAAGCCCATAATCCAGAAGAACCAGATCCGTTGAGACGATCAGACCAACTTGCAGGTCACGATTGGTGGATGTACCATAATCATTGCAACAAAACTGGAGGCCTAAAATTCTGGTATCCAAGACTTCAAGGGCTAAGAGAAGAGGATGTGCAGTGGTCAATATAATGTCTGAGGGTGACAAAACAAATGGTGGTTCGAGCGCAAAAGGTCCCTTACTTGATATTTGCCGGGTTAAGAGGGACTAGACCATATGCTCCCGGTTGAGTCCTTAGACAACTAGGAGGGAAATAGGAGATTACCCAAATCGCGGACATGAAGAAATTTGCAACCGATCATGAAGATGGAAGAATCTCCTATGTTGAAGATATACGTAGAACATGGAAGACTCGGAGGGTATTGGGTGAGCCAGTACCAAACAGGTTCCGTCCCGAATGTTCTAAGGAGTACAAGGAATGGTTAAAGAAGAGTCTTGCCGGAACTATCGAGCCTGGTCCAAACGTTCCTCATATGATTGCAGATGTTAGGGCCAAACATCAAATCCGACTTCATCGACTCCAAGAGAAATATGACAAGAATGAGTTAGATCATCAGCACCGACACTCTGAAGACGCCAGGGTCACAGCTCAGTTGAAGCAAGAGTTACGAAGGGTAAGACAATGCATATCAGAATTATATGACAGTATGGAACAACAGATTCAGTCAGTCGAGAGGTTCAGACATTAAGAAGGGGCTCGATTGGCTAGAGGTCAGCATCGCCAAGAGAACCAGACTTGGTGAAAGTTCAGGAGGAGTTTGAGATCTGTTATCGTCCCCTGCGTGAGATTGCTTTCATTTGTACTTTGTTTTGTATTTATATCCTTTTTGAACTATTTTCCCCATTTATATGTTGTTAAACATTATTTTGAATGCTATTAATGAAATATTTGGGGATAATGAATTGGCTTAAAAAAGACATATACATCCTTCAATTCGCTAGGCTTATTCTTGGCACAAAAGGGTCACTTGCATGTTTAGGACGCAATATTTGTCTGTTTACTTATGTGCTTTAACTATTTATGTGATTTCTTGCTTTGAATGAGAACATTTTTAGCCCACTCCTTTTCGAAAGTTTTCTTAAAATCTCCACAACTCTAAATACAAGTCACTCCCAAAATGTCCGACCAAATTTTCCGAGTCTTGAGTTTCTCTACCAAAAACAAAATCTCCCTACCAAATCCTAAAACATTACTTTGTCTCCTCAGGAAAGGTGAAATTGCTGCTAAGATGGAAAAAGGAAAAAATATCGAGATGGAGCTGACCGAGGAGGATTTGAGGAGAAAACTGAATAGGCTCAAACAAGAGATCTAAGAAACCAAGGAAAGGAGAATGGAAGTGGAAATCGCCACCGCAATTGCATGGGTCGCAAATACGGCACTAGACGAGGAATTAGTGGCTAAGATGGCAAGATATGCTATCATGAGTAAAGAGACGGCTGCTATGCAGAAGGAACACGATGTCTTCAGCAAAGATATAACCAGGAGGCTCCAAAAGATACACGAAAAATGTTCTTTCTTCAATCAAGAAGCCAATAGTGGCCCCGAAGACACTCACCCTGAAACTATTGAAGAAGATACTGAGGAAGAAATCGTCTACAGACCTTTTTTCCAGGGACACTGGAAAGAAGGGAATGAGAAAATCACCCTCAAGGCATATCGACGGGAACATAACGTGGGAGCAAAAGTCGTCCCATGTGCTTTTATTTACGAGCGTCTTCAGATTGAACGTGTCTTGAGACCCCTCAAGGGAACTACTTTCGGGGGTGAGCTGGGAGACGTACGTAAGACATGTGCCTACCATCCAGACTGAAATGGGCATACAACAGAAGAATGCGTGGATCTCAAGGCCAAGATCCGCGACCTAATCAGAACTGGGAGAATCCCCCATATGTGGGGCGACAACACTCTTCTTACATGTGACCAACCGGAGCCTAGTATACCGGTCACAGATCATACTGTGTTCTACTGTCACTTTTTCACGCATTTGAAGAGATCACTGTTGGATATCTATTGTGAGAAGTCTTTTATGATTTTGTAATACATGTATCTAGTTATTTGTGCAAGACTTTTGATTATATTTTGAGTAATATAAATAGAGATGTAGTTGATGATTGTAATCATCTCAAGTGATTTTAAGTAGCCTATATAAAACTTGAGCATTCTCTAAAGAAAGTATTCTCTTTCTATATTTCCTATAAGGCCGAGTTATTTCAATTGTACTTAGTGCCTAATTTTCTGAGTAAAAGGAACAAATTATGGTTCATTTTCAAAAGGCAGATGCTCTTCCTGAACCAGAGGATATGCCTTGAATAAAACAAGAAAAATATCAGTCAATTTGGAAGGTTGTAGAAAGATATTTTCCCTCCAAGCTTCTTATCCCTCCAAGCTTCTTGTCTAAAAATCAAGCTATAGCAATGGCTTCCACTTTTTCTTCTTTACAAACCATTAATTCTTCAATAACCAACTTCCCTTGTGTGCCAATAATAAAGAAACCAAAGTTGCATATTTCCTTGACAAAAACGTCGATTTCTTCTCTTAGAGTAGAGTGTTGTAGTAGTAGTGCAAATACATACAATGAGGATGAAGAAATGGATAAGATTAGAGGCTACAAAATGGATCGGATGTTCGTGGTGTGGCCTTGCAAGGTGAGAAAGGTAGAAGTGTAGATCTTACACCACCTGCTGTTGAGGCAATAGCAGAAAGCTTTGGTGAATGGGTGATTAAAGGGTTGAACAATAAGGAGAAAGTTGTGGTTTCTCTTGGAAAAGACCCTCGAATTTCGGGTAGTACATTGAGTGTTGCTGTATTTTCAAGGCTTACTAGGGCTGGTTGCATGGTCTTTGACATGGGACTTGCAACAACACCAGCATGCTTCATGAGCACTATTCTTCCTCCATGTCAATATGATGCCTCAATAATGGTACGTAGAAGAATTACTCTCATTGTTTATTTTTACTTCATGACCACAATGGACATTGCATTCCCTTTAAATAAAATTAAAAGAAGGAAGTGCATATTTCTCTATATTAAATGGACTTAAGAAATGACATTTGATAACTCTTTAATTCCAACTGACTTTTTTAAGACCATAAAATTAAAAAATATTTTCTTACTTGGATGCAGATGACTGCTTCTCACTTACCCTACACTCGAAATGGTCTTAAATTCTTCACAAAAAAAGGCGGTTTAACGTCAATGGAAGTGGAGGAAATATGCGAGGAAGCAGCTCGTAAATATGCAAACAGGTTCACAAAAGTGTCAACGACACTACCGACATGCACTACTAAAAAAATAGTGAATACCGACCTAAAAATACCGACCTCCGGAGGTCGGTATTCCCTGTAATTCCGACCTAAAATCGACATCCCAGCTTAGGTCGGAAAAAGCTTGGTCGCAATTCAATACCGACCTCCGGAGGTCAGTATTTACCAACCTCCGGAGGTCGGTTTTTATTTTAAGTCGGAAAATTCATTAATTTATTTTCCGACTTCCGGATGTCGGTATTTGTTACTTTTTTTATTTTTAATATATAAATTCCGACCTCCAGAGGTCGGAATTTAAAAAATACAAAAATAAAATTTCTGACATTCGGAGGTCAATATTTTGATTTTTGTATATTTGAAATTCCGACCTCCGGAGGTCGGTAATTTTATTTTTGTATTTTTTAAATTCCAACCTCCGGAGGTCGGTATTTTTATTTTTGTATTTTTGAAATTCCGACCTCCGGAGGTCGGTATTTTTATTTTTATATTTTTCAAATTCCGACCTCCAGAGGTCGGTATTTTTATTCTTTTATTTTTCAAATTTCGACCTCTGGAGGTCGGTAATTTTATTTTTGATTTTTAAAATTTCGACCTCCGAAAGTCGGTATTTTAATTTTTTTACTTTTCAAATTCCGACCTCCGGCGGTCGGTATTTTAATTTTTTTACTTTTCAAATTACGACCTTCGGAGGTCGGTAATTTTATTTTTGTATTTTTAAAATTCCGACCTCCGGAGGTCGATATTTTAATTTTTTTACTTTTGAAATTCCGACCTCCGGAGGTCGGTTTTATGCTATAAAATTGGCAACAAATTGTTGTAATTATAATTGCCCACCTGCATATTTATACCAAAACAACCCAAAGAATATAAACTTCATCCAACCAAAACAACACAATATTTTCAACATATACATTAAACTATTTCAAAATAAACTTCATCCAACTTCAAAATACAATCAAACAATTCCAAAATATAGAAGTCTAAAATGTGAAATAGATACAACTACTCCTCATCACCCTGATCACTTTCCTTATCAGACTTATCATTCTCATCATCCTCTTGATCAGATCCATCACTGCTGGCCGGACATGGAGGAAGAATATTTCCTGATTTAAAAAGAAAAGTAAGTTGGGCTTGAAGCGCTGCATATCTCTTGTTCTCTACCTCTTTTGCTGCCGCAATCTCCTCTTCTCTCTTCTTCTCTCTTTCTTCTCTCTTCTTTTCTCTTTCGGCTACAGCAGCAAGCTCGGCATTGAGATAAGCTATCTTACTCTCCATTGCAGATATTGTCTCTCTATCCCCGCCATCGAAGCTTGAGGATGATGAACCACAATACCAAGACTTCTTCTTCTGATACGCCTTTTCTGGATCCAACTACGATCAGGATCCATCTACACATACAATAATGATAATTTTGACATTATTTATTTTAACTTATTTAAACAACTAAACAACTTTTTAACTTTAACTACATTAGTTTTGATTTAATTCCAACAACTAAATTCACCAACTAAATGACATTATTTATTTTAACTTGTTTAAATAACTTAACAACTTTTAAACTTTAACTACATTAGTTTTGACTTAATTACAACAACTAAATTCACTAACTAAACCACATTATTTATTTTAACTTATTTAAACACCTTAACAACTTTTTAACTTTAACTACATTAGTTTTGATTTAATTCCAACAACTAAATTCACTAACTAAACGACATTATTTATTTTAACTTGTTTAAATAACTTAACAACTTTTTAACTTTAACTACATTAGTTTTGACTTAATTCCAACAACTAAATTCACTAACTAAACCACATTATTTATTTTAACTTATTTAAACACCTTAACAACTTTTTAACTTTAACTACATTAGTTTTGACTTAATTCCAACAATTAAATTCTCTAACTAAACCACATTATTTATTTTAACTTATTTAAACACCTTAACAACTTTTTAACTTTAACTACATTAGTTTTGATTTAATTCCAACAATTAAATTCACTAACTAAACCACATTATATATTTTAACTTGTTTAAATAACTTAACAACTTTTTAACTTTAACTACATTAGTTTTGACTTAATTCCAACAACTAAATTCACTAACTAAACCACATTATTTATTTTAACTTATTTAAACACCTTAACAACTTTTTAACTTTAACTACATTAGTTTTGATTTAATTCCAACAACTAAATTCACTAACTAAACGACATTATTTATTTTAACTTGTTTAAATAACTTAACAACTTTTTAACTTTAACTACATTAGTTTTGACTTAATTCCAACAACTAAATTCACTAACTAAACCACATTATTTATTTTAACTTATTTAAACACCTTAACAACTTTTTAACTTTAACTACATTAGTTTTGATTGAATTCCAACAACTAAATTCACTAACTAAACCACATTATTTATTTTAACTTGTTTAAATAACTTAACAACTTTTTAACTTTAACTACATTAGTTTTGACTTAATTTCAACAACTAAATTCACTAACTAAACAACATTATTTATTTTAACTTGTTTAAATAACTTAACAACTTTTTAACTTTAACTACATTAGTTTTGACTTAATTCCAACAACTAAATTCACTAACTAAACCACATTATTTATTTTAACTTATTTAAACACCTTAACAACTTTTTAACTTTAACTACATTAGTTTTGATTTAATTCCAACAACTAAATTCACTAACTAAACCACATTATTTATTTTAGCTTATTTAAACACCTTAACAACTTTTTAACTTTAACTACATTAGTTTTGATTAAATTCCAACAACTAAATTCACTAACTAAACCACATTATTTATTTTAACTTGTTTAAATAACTTAACAACTTTTTAACTTTAACTACATTAGTTTTGACTTAATTCCAACAACTAAATTCACTAACTAAACCACATTATTTATTTTAACTTATTAAACACCTTAACAACTTTTTAACTTTAACTACATTAGTTTTGATTAAATTCCAACAACTAAATTCACTAACTAAACCACATTATTTATTTTAACTTGTTTAAATAACTTAACAACTTTTTAACTTTAACTACATTAGTTTTGACTTAATTCCAACAACTAAATTCACTAACTAAACAACATTATTTATTTTAACTTGTTTAAATAACTTAACAACTTTTTAACTTTAACTACATTAGTTTTGACTTAATTCCAACAACTAAATTCACTAACTAAACCACATTATTTATTTTAACTTATTTAAACACCTTAACAACTTTTTAACTTTAACTACATTAGTTTTGATTTAATTCCAACAACTAAATTCACTAACTAAACCACATTATTTATTTTAACTTATTTAAACACCTTAACAACTTTTTAACTTTAACTACATTAGTTTTGATTTAATTCCAACAACTAAATTCACTAACTAAAGCTAAGCATTAACAGTAGATGGACACAAATCGATCTTGCAAGAAAATCAATTTTGTCATCAATAGGATCAACTAGTGTTGGTACTTATGCTTAACAAACACATTAAATTAAAGTTAAGTGTCAACACTAGATGGACACAAATAGATCTTGCAAGAAAATCAATTTTGTCATCAATAGGATCAACTAGTGTTGGTACTTAATTATGCTTACCAAACACATTATTCCTAAACTAAAGCTAAGCATCAACAGTAGATGGACACAAATCGATCTTGCAAGAAAATCAATTTTGTCATCAATAGGATCAACTAGTGTTGGTACTTATGCTTAACAAACACATTAAATTAAAGTTAAGTGTCAACACTAGATGGACACAAATAGATCTTGCAAGAAAATCAATTTTGTCATCAATAGGATCAACTAGTGTTGGTACTTAATTATGCTTACCAAACACATTATTCCTAAACTAAAGCTAAGCATCAACAGTAGATGGACACAAATCGATCTTGCAAGAAAATCAATTTTGTCATCAATAGGATCAACTAGTGTTGGTACTTATGCTTAACAAACACATTAAATTAAAGTTAAGTGTCAACACTAGATGGACACAAATAGATCTTGCAAGAAAATCAATTTTGTCATCAATAGGATCAACTAGTGTTGGTACTTAATTATGCTTACCAAACACATTATTCCTAAACTAAAGCTAAGCATCAACATTAGATGGACACAAATCGATCTTGCAAGAAAATCAATTTTGTCATCAATAGGATCAACTAGTGTTGGTACTTATGCTTAACAAACACATTAAATTAAAGTTAAGTGTCAACACTAGATGGACACAAATAGATCTTGCAAGAAAATCAATTTTGTCATCAATAGGATCAACTAGTGTTGGTACTTAATTATGCTTACCAAACACATTATTCCTAAACTAAAGCTAAGCATCAACAGTAGATGGACACAAATCGATCTTGCAAGAAAATCAATTTTGTCATCAATAGGATCAACTAGTGTTGGTACTTATGCTTAACAAACACATTAAATTAAAGTTAAGTGTCAACACTAGATGGACACAAATTGATCTTGCAAGAAAATCAATTTTGTCATCAATAGGATCAACTAGTGTTGGTACTTAATTATGCTTACCAAACACATTATTCCTAAACTAAAGCTAAGCATCAACAGTAGATGGACACAAATCGATCTTGCAAGAAAATCAATTTTGTCATCAATAGGATCAACTAGTGTTGGTACTTATGCTTAACAAACACATTAAATTAAAGTTAAGTGTCAACACTAGATGGACACAAATTGATCTTGCAAGAAAATCAATTTTGTCATCAATAGGATCAACTAGTGTTGGTACTTAATTATGCTTACCAAACACATTATTCCTAAACTAAAGCTAAGCATCAACAGTAGATGGACACAAATCGATCTTGCAAGAAAATCAATTTTGTCATCAATAGGATCAACTAGTGTTGGTACTTATGCTTAACAAACACATTAAATTAAAGTTAAGTGTCAACACTAGATGGACACAAATTGATCTTGCAAGAAAATCAATTTTGTCATCAATAGGATCAACTAGTGTTGGTACTTAATTATGCTAAACAAACATTCGATGGACACAAACAAATTATCACAACATTGAAACTAAGTATCAATACTAGAAGGACACAAACACATTTTAAAAATAAATTGTACTTGAACTTTAGAAATTTAGAAACACCAAACCTTATCTTCTACTTTGATGAAAGAAGCTTGTATCAACTTTTTTTGATGTTGAGGTTCCTTAGTTGCCTAGCCCGCAAAATCAACTCTTTCAACACTAGAAAAAGATTCAATAATTATTAGTTACTACATGGCACAAACACACAGCAACATCGAGATTCGTCAACTGCCTATTTCCTAAATACGAGCCAATTTGAAAACAAGCATCAACATAGAAAATGAAAGAACACGCCCACATGAATAGATGGACACAAATCGATCTTGTAAGAAAATCAATTTTGTCATTAATAGGATCAACCAGTGTTGGTACTTACGCTTAACAAACACATTATTCCTAAATTAAAGCTAAGTGTCAACACTATATGGACACAAATAGATCTTGCAAGAAAATCAATTTTGTCATCAATAATATTCAAGTTTAGTTAAATATAAACTTCAAATCCAAGAATATTAGTTTTATATATATATATATATATTCAAGTTTTAATAAGTTCAAGTTTCAATTCAAGTTCATATCTAATTTCTAAACTTAATTAGTTATATATTCAAGCTAATTAGTTCCAAATTCAAACTAGCTAGCTAGTTTCCGAAATTCAAACTATTAATTAGCCTAAAATATCAAATATAATTCAAGCCATTAGTTCTAAATTCCAAATTCAAACTAGTCTTAAAATCACAAATTGAAAGTACTCCTAGAATTCAAAAACCAAACTATAATGCTAAAATCCCAAATTCAATCTATTAGTAGTCCTAAAATCTTAATAATAATAATTCAAACTAGTCCTAAATTCAAAATTCAAACTAGTCTTAAAATCACAAATTCAAACTAGTCCTAAAATCCCAAAATCTAACTAGTGCTAAAATCCTAAATTCAAACTAGCTAGCTATTCCTAATCCCAAATTGAAACTATTAGTCCTAAAATCTCAATAATAATTCAAACTAACTCAAATAATACCCAAATTCAAACAACTCCCCAAATATAATTCAAACTAACTCTAACATTAAAATTTTCAATTCACAATCAACAAACACAAACTAACAATCAAATAATCCCTAATTCAAACTAACAATCAAAAACCCTAAATCATTCACTTACTAATTAACTAACAATCAATAAAAAAACTAATTCAATACACTAATTAACAAATTCAACACTCAAATTGAATACCCAAATTCAAACAACTCCTTAAATACCCTAATTCAATCTAATTCTACAATTCCAAAATCAAACTAATTAACTCAAGAAATGCCAAATTTCAAACAAATCCTAAGATATCCTAATTCAAACCAACCCTAAAATTAAAATTTTCAATTCACAATCAACAAACACAAACTAACAATCAAATAATCCCTAATTCAAACTAACAATCAAAAACCCTAAATCATTCACTTACTAATTAACTAACAATCAATAAAAAAACCAATTCAATACACTAATTAACAAATTCAACACTCAAATTGAAAGAAATTAAAACTAATATTATGAAACCCTAACCTTGAATTAAAGGAGAAGGGCAGTGGGTCGGGATGAAGGCGGCACCGGTCGAGATGAAGGCTCCGGTGACCTCCTGCTGCTGGCCGTCTGCCGGTGCCGCTTCTTTGCGACCTATCTTGTCTTTGTCATTGTTGATCGAGGCGGCACACCGGTCGGGATGGTGGCGCCACCTCCTGCTGCTGCGCTGGTTCGGGATCTGTGGGGTCAAGGCGATCTGTGGGGGTCGGACGACGTGAGAGAGGAGTGGGAGAGCTTGGAGTGAAAAAAAAAGACTTAAAAGGTTTTGATATTATAATTCTTTTATAAAAGGAAGTGTTAATTTACCGACCTCCGGAGGTCGGTATTTTTATTTTTGTATTTTTTAAATTCCGACCTCCGGAGGTCGGTATTTTTATTTTTGTATTTTTTAAATTCCGACCTCCGGAGGTCGATATTTTTATTTTTGTATTTTTTAAATTTCGACCTCCGAAGGTCGGTATTTTTATTTTTGTATTATTTAAATTCCGACCTCCTGAGGTCGGTATTTTTATTTTTGTATTTTTGAAATTAATCGTCATTCGGATGACGATTTATTTAAAGAAAATATTAATTTATTAATTTTTTTGGAAGTCACTATATAAATATTTTAATGAAAATTAATATAATTACATGCTATTTAATTTTACCGACTTCCGGAAGTCCATATTATAATTTTTTATTTTTTTATTTTACACAAAACCATCCTCCGGAAGACGATTTAAATAAAATTAATTCAAAATATTTCTCAATTTTGTTTTTAATATTTAATTGAGAAAAAATAAAATATTTTTATATATTTATTTAATACCGAATTACACCAAATTTTGTCTTCAACCAAGCCTTTCCGTTCCGAAATCGATAAAGATCACTTTGAAAAGTAAGCCCGATGGGCAATATGGGGGTGGGTCAGGGTGAGAGAGAGGACTGAGAGTGGAGTGAGCGATGTCTTAGGGTTTTGATACTATATCATTCTTTTTTTAAGAGAAGTGTTTAATTTACCGACCACGGGATGTTGATATTATTTAAATAAAATAATAATTTAAATATACCGACCTCTTAAGGTCAGTATTTATTAATTTATTTTAATATAAACTCATCTCTTGAGATTGATTTTATTAATTAAAATTACGTTTATAAATTAAAATTATATATATATATATATATATATATATATATATATATATATATATATATAAATTTAATTTAACTACACATCAACAGAAGTTTAATTTAATAAATTTAATTTTATTGATCAAGTTAATTTTATAAATTTAAATTATATACCTCCTAATTATATAAATTTAATTTTATCGATCAACAAATTAAAGTTTATCAATATCAAATTTAATATATAAATCTCCTTGAATTGATCATCGGTATTTCTTTAATTGATAATGTATTTCATATCTGAGCCACTAATATATATATATATATATATATATATATATAAGACTTGATTTGTTAAACTACTCAATGAGTATATATAATTAATCAACGTATTTCATACTCCGATGAATTATCCATTACATGTCATCATTGCCTACGATATTATCACAACACTTGACATCCATTCAAGATCGAACGTATATAATAATATTATCTCGCATTTCATACTCAAATAGATTATATTATATGTTAATTAGCTATTCACCTGTACATCATGACATGATATATTAAGTTCATCATTTGACAACAGACTGATAGAATTCGTACATTACTCTACAAATATAAGTATAATTATCTCTTAATTCATATCAACGTAGTTTCATACTCTAAATATGGATTATAGATATTTTTTTATTTATTCCACGAATTTTAACTTTTTATTTATAAAAGTATACAAAATTGTTACACTCTTTTAAACAATTAATTGTATGTGTAGAATGAAAATTTAGTATTATGCTAGCAAAATTATGATTTATAGGAACAATTTTAACAAACCGACCTCCGGATGTCGCTTTTATTAAAAGTAATTAGATGAAATAAAAATACCGACCTCATGAAGTCGGTATTTTATATTAATTTATTTTTTAACTTATATAAAACTGTCATCCGGAAGATGATTTATTTAATGAAAATTAATTTAATTACATACTATTTAATTTTACCAACTTTTGGAAGTCGGTATTATAATTTTTTTTTTGTTTTTTTATTTTACGCAAAACCGTCCTCCGAAAGACGATAAAATTAAATCAATATATTTAATTGAGAAAAAAAATAAAATATAGTTATTTATTTATTTTATTTAATACCGACATCAAGAGGTCGGTTTTTATTGTATTGAAAAATACCGACCTCCAGAGGTCGGTATTTTGATTTTTGTATTTTTAAAATTCTGACCTCGGGAGGTCGGTAATTTTATTTTTGTATTTTTGAAATTCCAACCTCGGGAGGTCGGTAATTTTATTTTTGTATTTTTGAAATTCTGACCTCCGGAGGTCAGTAATTTTATTTTTGTATTTTTGAAATTCCGACCTCAGGTCGGTAATTTTATTTTTGTATTTTTAAATTCCGACCTCCGGGTCGGTATTTTAATTTTTGTATTTTTAAATTCCGACCTCGGAGTCGGTATTTTTATTTTTGTATTATTTAACTTCCGACCTCCGGAGGTCGGTATTTTTATTTTTGTATTTTTTAAATTCCTACCTCGGGAGGTCGGTATTTTTATTTTTGTATTTTTGAAATTAATCGTCATTCGGATGACGATTTATTTAAAGAAAATATTAATTTATTAATTTTTTTGGAAGTCACTATATAAACATTTTAATGAAAATTAATATAATTACATACTATTTAATTTTACCGACTTCCGGATGTACATACTATAATTTTTTATTTTTTTATTTTACACAAAACTATCCTCCGAAAGACGATTTAAATAAAATTAATTCAAAATATTTCTCAATTTTGTTTTTAATATTTAATTGAGAAAAAATAAAATATTTTTATTTATTTATTTAATACCGAATTACACCGAATTTTGCCTTCAACCAAGCCTTTCTGTTCCGAAATCGAGAAAGATTACTTTGAAAAGTAAGCCCGATGGGCAAGATGGGGGTGGGTCAGGGTGAGAGAGAGGACTGAGAGTGGAGTGAGAGATGTCTTAGGGTTTTGATACTATATCATTCTTTTTTTAAGAGAAGTGTTTAATTACCGACCACGGGATATTGATATTATTTAAATAAAATAATAATTTAAATATACCGACCTCTTAAGGTCGGTATTTATTAATTTATTTTAATATAAACTCATCTCTTGAGGTTGATTTTATTAATTAAAATTACGTTTATAAATTAAAATTATATATATATATATATATATATATATATATATATATATATATATAAATTTAATTTAACTACACATCAACAGAAGTTTAATTTAATAAATTTAATTTTATTGATCAAGTAAATTTTATAAATTTAAATTATATACCTCCTAATTATATAAATTTAATTTTATCGATCAACAAATTAAAGTTTATCAATATCAAATTTAATATATAAATCTCCTTGAATTGATCATCAGTATTTCTTTAATTGATAATGTATTTCATATCTGAGCCACTAATATATATATATATATATATAAGACTTGATTTGTTAAACTACTCAATGAGTATATATAATTAATCAACGTATTTTATACTCCGATGAATTATCCTTTACATGTCATCATTGCCTACGATATTATCACAACACTTGACATCCATTCAAGATCGAACGTATATAATAATATTATCTCGCATTTCATACTCAAATAGATTATATTATATGTTAATTAGCTATTCACCTGTACATCATGACATGATATATTAAGTTCATCATTTGACAACAGACTGATATAATTCGTACATTACTCTACAAATATAAGTATAATTATCTCTTAATTCATATCAACGTAGTTTCATACTCTAAATATGGATTATAGATATTTTTTTATTTATTCCACGAATTTTAACTTTTTATTTATAAAAGTATACAAAATTGTTACACTCTTTTAAACAATTAATTGTATGTGTAGAATGAAAATTTAGTATTATGCTAGCAAAATTATGATTTATAGGAACAATTTTAACAAACCGACCTCCGGATGTCGCTTTTATTAAAAGTAATTAGATGAAATAAAAATACCGACCTCATGAAGTCGGTATTTTATATTAATTTATTTTTTAACTTATATAAAACTGTCATCCGGAAGACGATTTATTTAATGAAAATTAATTTAATTACATACTATTTAATTTTACCAACTTTTGGAAGTCGGTATTATAATTTTTTTTTGTTTTTTTATTTTACGCAAAACCGTCCTCCGAAAGACGATAAAATTAAATCAATATATTTAATTGAGAAAAAAATAAAATATAGTTATTTATTTATTTTATTTAATACCGACATCAAGAGGTCGGTTTTTATTGTATTGAAAAATACCGACCTCCAGAGGTCGGTATTTTGATTTTTGTATTTTTAAAATTCTGACCTCGGGAGGTCGGTAATTTTATTTTTGTATTTTTGAAATTCCGACCTCCGGAGGTCGGTAATTTTATTTTTGTATTTTTGAAATTCTGACCTCCGGAGGTCAGTAATTTTATTTTTGTATTTTTGAAATTCTGACCTCCGGAGGTCGGTAATTTTATTTTTGTATTTTTTAAATTCCGACCTCCGGAGGTCGGTATTTTAATTTTTGTATTTTTTAAATTCCGACCTCCGGAGGTCGGTATTTTTATTTTTGTATTATTTAAATTCCGACCTCCGGAGGTCGGTATTTTTATTTTTGTATTATTTAAATTCCGACCTCCGGAGGTCGGTATTTTTATTTTTGTATTTTTGAAATTAATCGTCATTCGGATGACGATTTATTTAAAGAAAATATTAATTTATTAATTTTTTTGGAAGTCACTATATAAACATTTTAATGAAAATTAATATAATTACATACTATTTAATTTTACCGACTTCCGGATGTACATACTATAATTTTTTATTTTTTTATTTTACACAAAACTATCCTCCGAAAGACGATTTAAATAAAATTAATTCAAAATATTTCTCAATTTTGTTTTTAATATTTAATTGAGAAAAAATAAAATATTTTTATTTATTTATTTAATACCGAATTACACCGAATTTTGCCTTCAACCAAGCCTTTCTGTTCCGAAATCGAGAAAGATTACTTTGAAAAGTAAGCCCGATGGGCAAGATGGGGGTGGGTCAGGGTGAGAGAGAGGACTGAGAGTGGAGTGAGAGATGTCTTAGGGTTTTGATACTATATCATTCTTTTTTTAAGAGAAGTGTTTAATTACCGACCACGGGATATTGATATTATTTAAATAAAATAATAATTTAAATATACCGACCTCTTAAGGTCGGTATTTATTAATTTATTTTAATATAAACTCATCTCTTGAGGTTGATTTTATTAATTAAAATTACGTTTATAAATTAAAATTATATATATATATATATATATATATATATATATATATATATATAAATTTAATTTAACTACACATCAACAGGAGTTTAATTTAATAAATTTAATTTTATTGATCAAGTAAATTTTATAAATTTAAATTATATACCTCCTAATTATATAAATTTAATTTTATCGATCAACAAATTAAAGTTTATCAATATCAAATTTAATATATAAATCTCCTTGAATTGATCATCAGTATTTCTTTAATTGATAATGTATTTCATATCTGAGCCACTAATATATATATATATATATATATATATATATATATATATATATATATATATATATAAGACTTGATTTGTTAAACTACTCAGTGAGTATATATAATTAATCAACGTATTTTATACTCCGATGAATTATCCTTTACATGTCATCATTGCCTACGATATTATCACAACACTTGACATCCATTCAAGATCGAATGTATATAATAATATTATCTCGCATTTCATACTCAAATAGATTATATTATATGTTAATTAGCTATTCACACTGCATATCATGACATGATATATTAAGTTCATCATTTGACAATGATCGATAGAATTCGTACATTACTCTACAAATATAAGTATAATTATCTCTTAATTCATATCAACATAGTTTCATACTCTAAATATGGATTATAGATATTTTTTTATTTATTCCACGAATTTTAACTTTTTATTTATAAAAGTATACAAAATTGTTACACTCTTTTAAACAATTAATTGTATGTGTAGAATGAAAATTTAGTATTATGCTAGCAAAATTATGATTTATAGGAACAATTTTAACAAACCGACCTTCGGATGTCGCTTTTATTAAAAGTAATTAGATGAAATAAAAATACCGACCTCATGAGGTCGGTATTTTATATTAATTTATTTTTTAACTTATATAAAACTGTCATCCGGAAGACGATTTATTTAATGAAAATTAATTTAATTACATACTATTTAATTTTACCAACTTTCGGAAGTCGGTATTATAATATTTTTTTTTGTTTTTTTATTTTACGCAAAATCGTCCTCCGAAAGACGATAAAATTAAATAAATATATTTAATTGAGAAAAAAAAATATAGTTATTTATTTATTTTATTTAATACCGACATCAAGAGGTAGGTTTTTATTGTATTGAAATATACCGACCTCCAAAGGTCGGTGTTTTGATTTTTGTATTTTTAAAATTCTGACCTCGGGAGGTCGGTAATTTTATTTTTGTATTTTTGAAATTCCGACCTCCGGAGATCAGTAATTTTATTTTTGTATTTTTTAAAGTCTGACCTCCGGAGGTCGGTATTTTTATTTTTGTATTTTTTAAATTCCGACCTCCGGATGTCGGTATTTTTATTTTTGTATTTTTTAAATTCCGACCTCCGGAGGTCGGTATTTTTATTTTTGTATTTTTTAAATTCCGACCTCCGAAGGTCGATATTTTTATTTTTGTATTATTTAACTTCCGACCTCCGGAGGTCGGTATTTTTATTTTTGTATTATTTAAATTCCGACCTCCGGAGGTCGGTATTTTTATTTTTGTATTTTTGAAATTCTGACCTCCGGAGGTCGGTAATTTTATTTTTTGTATCTTTTAAATTCCGACCTCCTGAGGTCGGAATTTTTTATTTTTTGTATTTTTTAAATTCTGACCTCCGGAGGTCGGTAATTATATTTTTGTATTTTTTAAATTCCGACCTCCAGATGTCGGTATTTTATTTTTCTGCTTTATTTTGCATAAACTATTGTGTAATAAACTAACCGACCTCCTAATGTCGCTAAGTATTTGGATGAAATAAAAATACCGACCACATGAAGTCGGTATTTTATATTAATTTAATTTATATAAACCGTCATTTGAAAGACGATTTATTTACGCAAAACTGTCCTCCGGAAGTTAATAAAATTAAATCAAAATATTTCTTAATTTTGTTTTTTATATTTAATTGAGAAAAAAATAAAATATTGTTATTTATTTATTTTATTAATACTGACATCAAGAGGTCGGTTTTTATTGTAATTCATTTTTCCAGGGAAAAATTCTGACCTCCAGAGGTCGGAATTTTGTTTTTCCGCTTTATTTTGCATAAAAACCGACTACTTGTAGTTGATTTCCTAAAGTTTTTTTAATTTCTTATTCTTTTTAAGAATACCGACCTCCGGAGGTCGGAAATTACCGACCTCCATTTGAGGTCGGTAATTTTTAGGTCGGTATTCACTGCTTTTTTAGTAGTGACGTCCGACTAAGGTAGATTTCATGAGCAATTACGCGAAGTATCTACGACATATTATAAAAGAAAGAGTGAACCATCCTTACCATTATGACACTCCACTCAAAGGATTTCAGGTTCTTCTCCATTACCTATATATCCTTTTTGTTTTATTGCATGTCCCTCACATCCTTTTTGTTTTATTGCATGTCCCTCACATCCTTTTTGTTTTATTGCATGTCCCTCACACAAACCTTATCTAACTACATGAGGACAATAGTGACCATAAAACTTAATCATATCCTTTTTTTGGACTTTCTAACTCTTTCACCTCCTTTTTATTACTGTCTACTCCACCATAAAATTAAAATATACTACATATTTCATTACACAACTAAAGTATAACTTACCTATATATTAAAAAAAAACACCAAGTTACACCCAATTATATATGACCTTAGTTTATAAATGGGTGGTCTTCAAATACTAATTACCCATGGAGTGAAACTAAACATGTCAATCGAGTTGGGCATGGTTGGTGGCCGTTCCCGTCCCTTATTAGGAGATCAGGTCATGAGGTGAGAAAATGTTATGTTAGTCATGGGGACTTTTTTCAATTGCTATTTTGCTTCATTACTAAAATTGACATTTACATAACTCTATGGACATCAATTTAATATAAAGATATTTTTTTTAACATGAAAAATTATGTATCGAAATCTTAAAATTATATAGGAAAATGATTACTTTTCTTAGAATTGGCTTGAAAAACCAGTCTTCCTGTCGTTTGTTCTTGATCTCAAAAACAAATATAAAAAATAAAATAAAATCATAAGTCAAATAACTGAAATAAAAATTATATTTATGAATTTAACGCTAATATGTTGCTATCATTCATAACTAAAAGAAAATATTTAATAGTTCATCGCTAATTTGTCACTAATATGTTGCTATCACGGCATAAAAATGAATTTTTCTAAATTTGAAATATTTTTCATTTAAAAAAATTGAAGGGGTGGCCCGGGGGCAGGGTAGGGATAGAGGGTGGCATAAAAATGAAATTTTTTAAATTGAAATTATTTTTTTTAAATGGCCTGGGGAAGGGGGGGGGGGGGTTGAGTAAAAAAATCTTAAAATTTGAAATATATTTCAAAATTATTTTTTTTAAAACTATTTGGGGGAGGGGGTTTGGTTTGGGGGTAGGAGTAAAAAATATTTGATATATAAAAAATAAGAAAATTTATAAATTTAATTTTTTTGGATGGGGAGGGTTGGGTATGCGGTAGGGTAAGAAAAAAATATTGTAATTTAAGGATGAACTAGAGTTTTGGAAAATGTTTTCCTTAAATTTTGAAGGGAAGTCACTTTCCTTAAATTGGAGGAAAATAAGTACATTTTCCAAAACATTTAAGCAAACAAATCATGGAAAAATTGAAAAACATTTTTGAGAAAATGTTTTCTTTCATACCAAACACACCCATAATCTTTTGTTAAATACCCTATAAACTGTACTTGTGACTTGTGAGTAGCCCAAAAATACTTCTCCATTACTCTTGACATCACTTTTTTTCTAAAGATCTATTTTAATTATTATGAATAAAACATTTACTTCCAAAGAATATAGGATGACTTATATTTGGCTTTGTACATTTGAATAATTCATAGGAAATTTTCTCTAGAAGTGGTCAAGTCATGCATCTATTAAATTAGGTGACAAGCAGAGTTATAGCTTCAACCCATTAATAACTAGCTAGATTGATAGAAATCATTATGATTATGGCTATGTATTCAAAGGTCCTATTTTTCCTTTGAGCCACTTTATTTTACTATGGAGCCCTAGGTTTAGAGAAGCTGTGATCAGAACCATGAGTGGTATAATATTATATTAATTTTGTGTTTTCAAACTCTGTTCCTTGTTTATATCTTATTGATATTACTAGTTGATTTCCTAGAATCTTTTCCAACTTTGTTACTAAAGTATTAAATACTTCAAAAGCATCTTCGTATGTGGTTGCAACTAGGGGTGTACAAAATCGAACAGAAAATCGAACCAAATCGCAAATCGAGTCAAAACAAAAAAAATTCGACTAGTGGTTTGGTTTGACTTAGTTAGATATTGGAAAAAAAACCTGATTATATTTGGGTTGATTTGATTTTAACTAAAAAAACCAACCCGAGACCAAACCAACCCGACACTATATATGTAATTTTAAAATTTTATTTTATACATAAAAATATTTACTTTGATATAATTTTAAAATATTTCTTATACTATTTCATAAGTTTTATCTTTTAATAAATTATTTCAAGTTTTAAACTTAGAATTCGGAATGGTCCAATAAAGATTATAGTTCATAGATGTTGATAATTATAATAAAACTTAAATTAAAATCAAATTAATACTAATGTAAAAAGAAAATCAATTCAACACTAAGAATGACAATAATATTGAATATTTATTCTTTAGTTGTACATTGGTTTAGACAATTAAAATACATAATTTAATTTTAATTTTCCTTAAATATTTAGTAATGTAACTAATACTTATTAAACTTATTTTAGCATGATTTAATACTTTTAAATTATGATCATTTTCACTATGACTTTGCAATATTTATTTTATATGATGATTTCATTATTATTTTTTATTAAATATTTTAGTGTTATCGGTACTCATCTCATATTTTGTGTTATTTTCTTAAGAAACACTTTAGATAATTGTATTTTGGTTGGACTAAAGAAATATTTGGAGCGCAAGTTAGTTATATGTTTGTATGCAAACTTTATCGAAAAAATCCAAAAATCTGAAAAAAAATCGAGGTTTATTAGTTTTGTTTGATTTATAAATTTAAAAATTTGACACAATGGTTTAGTTTAGTATTTGAAAAACCCAAACCAACCCGAGGTTGAAAAATCCAAAAAATTTGAATTTTATTAATTTGGTTTGATTTATAAATTTAAATTTTTTACACAAATAATTTAATTTAATATTTGAAAAATTCGAATCAACTCGATCATATACACACCTAGTTACAACTTGACCTGACTACTACTAGGTCCAGCTAGACGGTAAGGAACTAAACAATGGCTTGTTTGGGGGTCCCAATATTTAAATTTGGAAAGATTTTATTGGTAGAAAATACAATAGTAAATTTTTATCTTTTAATGTGGAAAGTGTGGTGATGATCGAAATAGATTTTAGGTAATTGTGGTATCTTTTTATTTGACTATTTATTTTGTTGCCTTATTTATATCCCAATAACTAACATGAACTCAAAGTATTATTTCTATATTTAACTTTTTCATTCCCCTTTTATTATTTTAATTCTCTTACTATTGAATATTAACTCTGAAATCTCACAAATAGTCAAATCTTTTTCATTTTGCAAAATCTGTTGTTGTCTGTTTACAAAAGAACAAAAAGATCAAAATTTGCATTTTGATGTCTTATTCATAATTTTAAGAATTGCAACAAGTGATCATTACATTGAAGTGGCGTGACACTATTTTAATATTATTATATCCACTATTCATATTCTTGGGTCAATATATTTTTTATTGAAAATTGGCATAATTTACATTCTTACTTAATAAGGTTTGCGTATATCCTACCTTCCTCAAACGTCACTTATAAGATTACACACCACTTATAAGATTACACTAGATATGCTATTGTTATTAATGATATTAAATTTATATAATGTAGACAAGAAAAAAATAATTTTAGGTCTCTCTCCGAAGTTCAGATTTAGGTCTTCAATCTTGTCAACCCTGACTTCTACTTATTAGATTCTTGGCCAATACCAAGAGCATTAAGTCTGTTGTCTTTATCAGTACACAAATTAAAGTAGGAACTTTAGTAGGAGAAACAATGCCCTTAGGATCTGTTTGGTTAGAACACGTTATTTCGATATTAGGTATCTCATGATTGTTATCTCGCTTTTAATGTTGGACAGAAATAATGCTATAATTTAGGGATAAGTTATTGTATGATTTTACCCCTACCAAACATATGATAAACTCATCCTAAAATTAATTTCAGGATTAGTTATCTCTTATCCCTAGTACAAAATTACCCCTTAGTAGTAGAAATATTATATATTATATGGATGATTTCATTAACCTTCATTCAGGTTTAGCTCAATCACACAAATATCCCTCGTGGTATATAATATTATGCTTGCCTCCTTTATTTTATATTTATTGTAACAATTCTTTTTATCTGTTTATTACTAATATAGAAATTATAACATGACAATTTTACCCGTACTAATAAAAACAAAGAAAAAATATGGAACTAGTTAAAATCAACAACTTGTTTTAGAAACATAGTTTTAGTTTAAAAATATTATAAAAAAGAGCAATATGTTGTTTTTATAGAAAACTCTTCTCCTCTCTCCCTTGCCTCTCCTCCCTCTCTCTTGCCCTCTCCTTTCTCTCTCCCCCCCCCCCCCTTGTTTTTCTCTCTCATGCCAATAAGAAAAAATCCATTCAAACGTATTATGTATCAATCATATTCAATAAAATATATATGAAAGTTTTTTGTATTTTATTTCAATTATTCAAAAAACTATATTTTATATTTTTTGTATCAATTGTATTTATATTCATACAAATACAATATGCATTCATCCTCTGTATCAAATATATTTGTATCCAATCAAAGCGAGGATGAATACAGTTGTATTCATTGTATTCCAAATACAATTGATACAAAATAAATAAAGAATGCAATGCAAAATAAATATGAAATACAATTCGTTGTATTTCAAACACAACTCATACAAAATAAATACATAATACAATGCAAAATTAATACAAAATACACTAATCTTCTCTCCTCCCTCTCTAGATCTCGCTCGCCTCTCTCAATCTTGCTCGCCTCTCTCCTCCCCTAATATTTTGTTATTATTTGTAATTAAACAAACTATAGCTATAAAGTGCCTAATGTTTGCTATTTTTTAAAGTTTGACAAAAAAAAAACAACCAATACGAACACCAAATACAAATAGAGTCACCAACCAATCTAACATGCCAAGATCTCCCCACCATCTTCTCCTCTGTCTTTACACATTCATCGATTCCTCTGCCAGTGGAGATTTTTATTTACTCCGCCGAAATTCCCAAAATCCATTACAAACAATATTCCCTTCTCCTACTCCTTTAATTCCTATAGGTGATCTCCATGATTATTTTATCAAATATTATCAAATACCTTCTTGAATATTCCTTATCTCGACATTGTCTACTGTAATGCATATCGGGTGACAAAATCAAATCCAATCCGTTCAATTCATCTAATCTGTTTAAGTTTGGATAGGTTATCAACTCAAGCATTCATTAGCTCAATCTATTTCAATTCAATCCATTTTAACCCATTAAAATTTGGATTGATATATAATCCGAGAATTGACTCATAAAAATTTTTGTCGAAATATTTTTAAATTTTTTTTCAATTTGATTTGTTATATATAGTCATAACTCATAATAAAGAAAAAAAATTATTAGGTACTAAAATAGTTTTAAAATAAATAAATAAAACAATTAAGCTTAGTAAAAATTGGATTGGATTGGTTCTTGATCCGTAATGTAACCCATTTTGACCCAAGTAAATTTGAATTGGATTGAATCTTGACCCGATTATTATCTTAACCCATTATGACCCGTCCAAATTTAACCCAACTCACCCAATTACAACTCCTATCTCATCACTTCATAGTTCATCCATTATAACACTTTCATTAAAATCTTTAACAAGGCATCTATAGGAAACATATCTTATTTAATTTCTTTTACAGAAATGATCGCTTATTGCTCTAAAATTGAAAAATCGCTCTTGCAAATAAGGATGGAAAGAAAGAACTTGGAATAGATAAATAGCATCTCCTGCAGATTTGTGTTTTCTTATTCTTTAAGAAATATGTTAAGGGCCTGTTTGGAAGGATACCCTGGTAATTGGATTTAGTGTAATTGATGTAATTACACTGTTTGTCCTGTTTGATTGGACATGTAATTACTTGGTCAGCAGATAATTGGTGTAATTGACAGGAGTAATTACACTCTACAATTCACAGACAGAGGCTGTGAATTGCTGGTAATTACATGGTGTAATTACCAACTGATTACTTTTTAATTTCTTTTTTTTTTTTTTTGATTTTTTTAAATTCTATTATTTTAAGTTCCTTTTTTATTTTTATTATTCTACAAATTTGTAAAAGTTTATTTTTTATTTATATTATTATATTTCATTTTCTTCTTGTTCTCAACCTTACTTTACGTGATTCTATGCAATTTTTTTGTATTATCTATTTCTTTATGCCATGCTTATTTTTTCATTAGCATAATTTTATTATGTATTCTAATTTTTAAATTAAAATAGAATTCATTATTAAGTAAGGTTATAGACTCACGTTTTCTTTTTCAAGAAAAAAATAAAAATAAATCATATTTATGCATGCTATATTGAAATTTGCTATAAGAGTATTATGTTAAATTTTTTTGGTTTGAATTTATAACTTATGTTATATTTTCAGTTTCATTTGTTTTAGTAATATTGAATTCACATTGCACGTTATTTTTTAATTAGACTTGATAGATTATCTTTTTTTTTTGTCAAACATTTAATAATTTATGACATTTTATTTTTCGCACTAAGTTTTGATGAACACCCCTTAGTGCCTTGAACTGTCTCAGATTGAATTTTACCAAGACCATGTCGCCTTCTTTATAGTACATGGAACGCCGTTTGCGGTCGGCAAACTTTTTCATCTTCTTGGCTGCCTTGTCTAAGTAGGACTTGGTAGAATCAAGCTGCTCCTCCCATCCCTTGGAAAGATGGTAGGCTCCCAAACTCTTCCCTTGGAAAGCAGCCGGTAAGGAATGCGGAGTTTGGGGTTGTTGGCCTGTCGCTAATTCGAACGGTGTGCGCCCGGTGGACTCACTCCTTTGCAAATTGTATGAAAACTGCGCCATGTCTAGGAGTCTGGCCCAATCCTTTTGGTGCGCACTGACATAGTGCCTCAGGTAGAACTCCAATAGGGTATTGATACGTTCGGTCTGGGCGTCGGTATGTGGGTGGAAACTAGTGGAGAAGTGAAGTTCCGTGCCAAGTATCTCGAACAACTCCCTCGAGAAGTTCCCTGTAAAGCGGGGGTCTCGTTCACTAATGATATGTCTTGGCAGCCCCCAGTACTTTACCACGTTCTTGAAGAACAATTGAGCAGCCTTCTTTGCGGTGCAACCGGCTATGGCGGGTATGAAGGTAGTATACTTTGAGAATCTGTCCACCACGACTATGATGGCTCCATACCCATCGGACTTGGATAAGGAAGTAATGAAGTCCATGGTTACTCTCCCATGGGCGTTCTGCTACTGGTAGTGGCTCCAGTAGTCCTCCTGGTTGCTTTTGCTCCACCTTGTCTTGTTGGCACACAAGACAAGTCTGCACATAACACTCGATATCATCTCACATGCGCGGTTAGTAATAGATAGCCTCGATCAGCACCCTCGTTCGTCACTGCCCCGAATGCCCAGCCCATAGTGTGTCATGGCTTTCTTTAATGATTCACCGCCTAAGAGACCCTAACTTAGGCACATAGACCCTTCGACTGGATGTGAGTAAAATTCCCTCTTCCACCCAAAAATGCCTTGTCTTACCTTGGGTGGCTAACTCCATCAGCTTCTTAGCCTCGGGATCATGCTGCATGCCACCTTTGATTGCATCTTGAATGTCACAATGGGCCGTTGTGATGGTAGCAAGTTCAGCCTTCCTACTTAGCGCATCAGCCACAACATTGCCTCTTCCTGGCTTGTACTCCAAGTCGTAGTCAAATTTAGCTAGAAAATCCTGCCACCTAGCTTGCTTCGGGGTGATCTTCTTCTGTGACTAAAAGTAGCTAGTAGCCACGTTGTCCATCTTGAACACAAACTTGGAGCCTAGTAGGTAGTGTCTCCATGTGCGCAAGCAATGTACGATGACCATTATTTCTTTCTCCTGCACCGTATAGCGTCGTTCAATCTCATTCAACTTGCGGCTCTCAAATGCAATTGGGTGTATGTCCTACATTAAAACTCCTCCAATGGCAAAGTCTGATGCATCTGTATGCACTTCAAAGGTTTTTGAAAAGTCGGGCAGCATCAAGACCGACTCTTCTATTACCGCAGTCTTGAGACCTTTGAAGGCTTGCTAGCACTCCTCGCTCCAAATCCATGGCTTGCTCTTCTTCAATAACTCAGTCAGTGGAGCGGCTTTAGCGGAGTAGCCACTTATGAACCTGCAGTAAAAGTTCGCAAGTCCAAGGAACGATCGTAGCTCGATCACTTTAGTGGGCACCTCCCACTCTTGGATTACCCAAATTTTAGCCTCATCCATCCGTAGTTCGCTTGATTGATGATATGGCCCAAGAAGTGCACTTCGTGTTGGGCGAACTCGCACTTCTCCCGCTTGATGTATAGTTAGTTCTCCCGTAAGACTTGGAAGACTTTCTTCAGATGCTCCACGTGCTCCTCCAAGGTGTTACTATAGATGACTATGTCATCCAAGTACACCACTACGAATTGATCTAAGTAAGGATGAAAGATCTTGTTCATTAGCGTGCAAAAGGTTGCAGGTGCGTTGGTTAAGCCAAAAGGCATTACCAACCACTTGTATGCTCCGTATCTGGTTACACACGCCGTCTTCGGTTCATCCCCCTCCGCGATGCGCACTTGGTAGTAGCCTTTTCGGAGGTCCACTTTAGTGAAGTACTTGGCCTGCCCAAGTCTATCAAACAAATTTGCAATAAACGGGATAGGATATTTGTTCTTAACAGTTACCTTGTTGAGCACCCGATAGTCGATGCATAAGCGCAATGATCCGTCTTTCTTCTTTTAGAACAGAATAGGTGCGCCAAAGGATGCCTTGGATGGACGGATATGACCGGCCTCGAGGAGCTCTTTCAGCTGCTTCCTTAGCTCCTCTAATTTGGGTGGAGCCATGCGGTACGGTTCAAGTGCGGGTGGCTTGGATCCAACCTCCAACTCTATCTTGTGATCTACTTTGCGCCTCAGAGGTAGAGTCTTCAGTAGCTCGTCTGGCATCACGTCCTTGTTTTCTTCAAGGACCTTCTCTATAATCAATGGCAAGGACTCCTTAGCACCATTGTCTTCTCCCAAACTTGCAATGATAGTTAGGAACCTCGGCTCCCATTTCTTTAGGCCCTTCACGATCTGCATGGACAACAAGTAAGCGTATCCTTCCTTCTTCGGTACCTTGACTAGAGGTACCATGCATGACCCTTCCCGCTCTATGACCATGAGTCGTTGGAGGTAGGGGTCGATCATTGTGTGGCAGCGTTAGAAGAACTCCTGCCCAAGAATGATGTCAAAAATATCTAAAGGAGCGATGGTGAAGTTTGTCTTACCTTGCCATCTTCCCAACGTGATGCTTACTCCTTGGGCAACCCTACACATGGGAGTCGGTGGGGCATTAACTATCTTGAGGCGGGTGTTGCTTGGAACATAGTTCAACCCTAACCTCTCTGCCGCCATCTTGGTCATGATGTTTGCTTCAGCCCCCGGAGTCTATCTCGGCTTCCTTACGCCTCCACCATAGCATGGCCATCTCTGAAAGATACAGCACGGTAATGTTGATCTTATTCTCGTCACTCCTCACCCGATTACACTTGAAGTAATTCTCCAAGTGCCACAGAAAGTTCTCCACCTCTTGAGCGTCACAGATGCCTTTAAATATAGGTGTCTTGGGAGCCTTGACCCTAGCCTCCCTATCACGGTCGGGTGATGCCGATCCTCTAGCTTCCATGCCTTTCTTGAGTGCCTTCATCTCGGCGTTCATGGTTTCAATTGTGTTTAACGCCTCCATGAGCCGGCACTCCAATGAAGTGATGGCCTCCTTCATCTCAAACTCGGCCTACTGACGTCCCTCCATCTCCTTACGGATGGTTTCGGTCTCCTCAAGGGTGAAGTCTTCAAGAGTTTTGAACTTGTCGTCGGCCACATTCATGCGCCGGCCTAATATCTCCACGGCCTGCCTCGCCACTTCAACACTTGCGACCTATTCTTCTCCCGCGGTGACGTCAATAGCCTCCTCGCCAAGTTCATCGTCACTTGCTTCGTTGGTCGAGGGTGGATGAGATGTTAGCGCCTCGCTCGGGGTAGGGTCGAGCAGCATTTCCTCATTACACTTTTGGTGCTTCTTTCCCTTGCGGGTTTTCTTTCCACCATCTAAACGGACGTTGGTGGTGCTAGCGGCGTTCACGTCTCCTTCGTTGGTCATTCTCTTAGTATCAAACCAGGGCTCTGATACCACTTTGTCACAGACTTAGAGTGTTGGCTAAAGCTCCGTGCGGCACTTGACAACTTACTCACTATTCTTTCAAGATTTTGTAAGCTCAAGTAAGCGTTTGAAATTCAGATCACTAAGAGAATTCAAAGAAAGACTTAGAAAGAACAAGAGAGCTTTTTGGAAAAAGGCTTTGTATTGCTTGGGATGCTTTACAACTTGAGTGATGCCTTGCAAATGAATGGCACCTCTGTTTATACTAACTCCTAAGGGCTAAAGTGTAAATTAAAATTACTTTACAAGTCCCTAAGATATTTACACATTAGTCCTATCTCTAAAATTCTCTACACACTCTAGAGTTCTCCAAAGCCTTCTTGAAAAATCTAAGGGTTTCTAGAGTTCTCCGCTAGCCTCTGCTCAACTCTATAACCCTCCGCCCCTATTCGGACGCGAAATCTGGTTGGCCAAGTGGCGGGACGTCACACGTCTCTATATATGATGGATATTATGAGTTTTTTCCATTTATTAAATAAAGATCATGTAAATTCTGATACTCAAAATTCAAAAGATTACGTTAATTTATTATTATCTATAGTAGTCAATTGTTCTCTCCTTTAACTTTAGATAACGTCTTCCTCCTTGTTGTAGCAAATGTGTCAACACATAATAAATAAAGCTCAACGTTTATACCTTTCGTGCTGTGTTAATTAATTTCATATTTTAAAATGAATGAATTCAGGAAACATCAAAGAATTATTCGACAAATTTTATTGGTGCTATATTTGCTTTTGTTATAATGGAGTACAAGGAGAAGAGAAACTCACTGAATTAGAGAATGTGAAGTTAGAGAAACAATTTAAACTTTTGAACAAGCCAACAATTAAAATAATTAAGGTATTTATTTTGATTTCATTGTATTCACAAATCCTTGTGACATTATTATGATTATTTGATAATATCCACTCTACTAGATAAAAAAAAAAAAAAAAAAAAATCCTCTTTCACATATTTTTTTTGTAAAAGGGGAATGTGTATTTAAATTATTATTTGATGTACAAATGAAAAGGCACCAAAGCGCTAATTATTGCTACCTCCATTAATGTACTGGTCAACTTTTGAGAAAGAGATAAAGATTAAAGTGTGCTTGGTTGGTTGGAAAACATTTTTTTAGAATTTTTTTTTTTATGTTTAGTTGGTTAAAATGTTTAGAAATTTTTTTCTCTAGGAAAATAAATTTCTTAAAAATTGAGGAAAATGACTTCGCTAATAAAGTAGTGAAAATAAATTGCATAAGTGACATTGTGAATTTATTATCTCTTCTCCCTCCACTCAACCCCCCAACTCCCACCTCTTGATCATCCCACCCTTGCCATCCTTGAATCCCCATTTCCCATCTCATTCCGCGAACATAGTGTCTTATTAAATAACATACAAGTACTCTTGGGTTTAACGCTTTCTTGTTTACTTATCAAACACTAGAAAATAAATAAAAAATCTACTTGTTTTTCTAAAAAATATTTTCTAGGAAATTATTTTCGTGAATATTTTCTTTCGCACCAAACATACCCGCGTGTTTGATATGAAAGAAGATGCTTTCCATGAAAATAAGTTGATTTCTTACTTATTTTCTAGTATTATTTCAAGAGCATTTATATGTAATTTAGCAAAACAAAATCTGAGTGGAATGTAGTGGGGGAGTGGTGGTTTGGGGGTGTAGGGGGTTAGGATAGTCAAGGGTGGGGGGTGGGATGTGAAGAGATAATGAGCTTGCAATGCCACTTATGTAATTTGTTTTCTCTATTTTGATTATAGAAGTCATTTTTTTTTTCATTTTTAAGAAGCTTGTTTTCCCAATAGAAATGTTTTTCAAAATATTTTGACCAACCAAACCTAAAAAATTTGAAAAATATTTTTTCCTTCGTACCAAACATACTAAATTAATAAATAAATAAATAAAAAATCATCTTTGGGGAATGGAAGGGAAGAAAGGAGGAGCATTTTAGTGAAAGACAAAAATTGAAAACGGAAAGGGTGCTGGCTGCATTTTATCTTTGCAAATTTGAAGACAAATACATAATAATGGCTTTTTATAAAACCTATTTTGACTTTCCGAAGTCTAATATCAATAATTTGTGTTCTAAAAAAAGTGTAATATTATGATCTAGGAACAATAATTGTTGTTATATTGTTTTATATTTAAAAGGTATACATTGAATAGCAAGATGTATAATTACTGTAATTTAGGTAACTTCTTTATGATTTTTTTCACATACTAAATATGGGGATATATATAATTGTGTGAATTTCTACAAACAACATGCATTAGATCATTCATTGTTGAAGGACCATAATTTTCATCCTAAGGCATATCTCTACTCTCTCTATTTCTACTTTCAATATTTTTGTACAAGAATATGATATTGTTGACACAAATATTTGGTTTACAGATGAAACCTACTTTATCTAGGATAAAGCAAAATTCAGATGCCTCAACTAGTAGGCCATCGACAATATGGTCAAACGATGAAGGTTGTCCTTTCAGAACTCTTCCAATTAAGAGAATCACAAAGAATGATCTTATAAGACAAAGACATATGCCACCACTAGAGAATGCCAATTTCGACACTCAATTTTTTGACGTGAGATAATTATGAGCTATGCATTTTCCTTTTGAGATAACCATTCTTATTAAGAAAAAGAAGAAAGATAAAGTTAAATAAGTTTTCGAACTTTAGTGGTTGTACTTGAAAACTTACTGTTTTAGTGCTAATATATGAGGTTAATTTGGATACTATGTAAAAGTTTATCAAATCAATTAGTTGTTATATTAGCTTGCAATAGCTCGAACTCCATATGATCCAAATAACAAGTTTCGGGAGCTGGAATGGCAACTAGCTTGTACAATCCTCATGTTGAAGGCAAACAACATAGTGCTTGTCGATTAAAAATTCAAAGAGGACGAGATGCCTTACAAATTGGTTGGAGAGTAAGTTTTACTGACTTTTTTCATATGTAATTTAATTGTTTTATATAAAGAACATGCCTAAAATGTCAATCATAAATTCTATTATAAATTCGTACTCATTATTATACTATCATCATTTTGTATTTTAGGTGGATCCAACATTATATGAAAATAATAAAACTAGACTTTTTATACCTTACAAGGTAATAATTATCATAGTACTTTAAGGGTTTCAATCACGAGCTCATGAAACTACTATATTTTTTGTTCTATTTTACTTAATGTGCAAGAGTTCAAATATAAGATATACATGTCTTTATGTTTTTTAGGCAGGTAAAATTCATTGTTTCAATACATTATTCCCTAGTTTTATACTAGTGAACAAGGAGATACCCGTTGATATGTCATATGAGGTTCATCTCTCACAACGTGGAGGGACGATATGGGAGGACACAATGTACATTGATAGGGTACTTTCAAACTTTATTCGTGTAATTTTCTTATCATGTCTATTCAAGTATACATTTACAATTTGAGACATACATACATAGTGATATTGATTTATTTTTTTTCAAAAATAAGGATCTAGAAAATGGTAACTGGTGGCTTCTAATGGAAGAAAACTATACAAAAATTGGTTTTTGGCCGCAAAGGATCTTCACCGACTTAGTAGGTTTTAGTTCGAATGTGGAGTGGGGAGGAGTTGCTTATAGTCCATCAGGTGTACCTGAACCTCCAATGGGCTTAAGCAATTTTCCCAATGAATACTTTGATTATGATGGTTATTGTAGGAGCATTGCACCTTTAAACGAGAAAGGAAAGACGGTTGAAGTTCATAAAGTAATCAGACATACCGATAATTTTTTTTATGTACAAGGTTTCATTCAAACGACTTCCATATGATTCAAAGCATTTTATTTTTGTTCTTTATGATGGACCTGGTGGAAGTGCATCGATCTAAGTCTTGTTATTACTATTATATTGATATTTATGTTTAATGTGTCTGCTGAAATATCAAGTTTTCTTGATAAATATGAAATTTATATAACTCTCCTAGTGGACCATAACTTGCATTTTTTTTTTTTTTACAAGCTTGTTCATTTTTTATGTGTGAAAAATCACATTCAACTTCCGACTTTGCTTTTAAAATAACAACTTCCGAGTTGCTTAGAAGTGACATCTTGCTTAAGGAGATTGTTCCTACTGTTAATTAGGCTTATGCCACAGTAATACAGGAGGAAAGTCAAAGGTTACTAGGAGTTATGGATGTTAATAAGGAACCTCTCACAATGATGATTAATAGGAAGCAAGGTTTCAAGGGAAGGAAAATGTGAGCATTGTGGTTATAAAAATCACCTCACCAAAAACTATTATAGGATCATTGGATATCCTGCAGATTTCAAAAGTAAGAGGAAGCAAGGGCAAGGTGATACTTATGGTAGAAACACTGGATTCAAAGGCTTTGGTGACTCTTAAGGAGGTAATGGTCATACTGGTCATAGGTCAAGCAGTTTCACTCACAATCAACAGGCTGGTTCAGGTTTTAGATCTTATGCAAACTGTGCTACCACTAAAGGACAAGATATTGGATTCACTCTCACTGAGGAGCAATACAATCATGTAAGAAATCTCAGACACAACAATACCAGTTCTGCAAGTACCGGAGATAATAGTGATTGCAAAGCAAACTTAACAAGTAATGTATCTTTGTCATCTGATGCTTATGATTATAGTTGGATAATTGATTCTGGTGCCACTCACCATATCACATCCTCTAATACAGGAAATAAGGCTCAAATTTCTAATACAGGTCATTCTATCATTTTGGGTTGCTATAAGGTGAAGATGTACTACATGTGCCTGACTTCGAGTTTAACTTGTTGTCAGTTACCAGATGGACCAAGGACTTATTGTGTAGTATCCATTTCTTTCCTAATTTATGTGTGATGCAGGCACTCTTAAATGGCAAGGTGATTGGGATTGGTAGAGAACATGATGTTTGTACTTGTTAAAAAATTTAATAAAAATTGTTGTCAATACTACCATAAAGGATAACAGTGCTACAACATTAATATGACATTTAAGACTTGGTCATCCCTCTCTTACTGCTATGCAACACATTTCAGATATCAAGGATCACCTAACTGATTTACCATGATGTCACACATGTCCCCAAGCAAAACAAAGTAGACCTGTTTTTCTTGACAATGTCCATAATTCTAGTTCTATTTTACAATTCATACATGAAGATGTGTGGGGTCCTTATAGGACTCCCACATATGATAGGAAGCAATACTTTGTTACTATTGTAGATGATTACAACAGGTATTCTTGGGCCTGCTTAATTCATTCAAAAACTAAAGTTTACTCTGTACTCAAGGATTTCTCGTTAATGATAAACACTCAGTTTGGCATGAAGGTGAAAGTGTTGAGGTCTAATAATGGGACAAAGTTTATAAATTCAAAATGCAATGAATTGTTTGCTTCTCTAGGTATTGTACATCAAAGTTCTTGTGGTAGAAAGAAAGCACACACACATATATATATATATATATTAAACACTGCCAAGGCTCTAAGGTTTCATGCTAACATTCCCATCTATTATTGGGGACACTATGTAAAGGCTACAGTTTATTTGATTAACAAGATTCCCACAACAATATTGCAAAGAAAGTCTCCACATGGAATGTTATATGGTATTAAGCCACAACTAAATCACTTGAAGGTGTTTGGTTGTCTTTGTTTTGTTTCTGTACCTCCCAGGTCTGATAAATTTGCTCCTGGAGCAAAGATAGGAGTCTCCATGGGATATGCAAAAACACAAAAAAGGTATAGAGTATTGGATCTGGAGTCTAATTCATTTCAAGTCAGCAGGGATGTCACATTTACAGAGGAAGAGTTTCCTTTCAAGATAAAGTTGAATTCTCAACAACTTAAGCCAGCTGAGTCATTCTGGTTCCAGGATTTAGTGATGGTGAACTAGTTACTTTGCCTCATGATAATCCAACAGTTGTCTTACAGGACGATACTCCCCATGATAACTCAAATGAGTTCACAGGCTCATTCGATGATGGAGAAGGTGATAAACCAAACAATGATTCAAATGATGAAGAATGCAATGAAGCCAATGATTCTACTGATGATGAATGAAATGAAGCATCTGCAGCTGCCATTATAACCCCTGAACCTACACATATTAGACCAAGCAGGTCTATCAAGCCTCCTATATGGAACAAAGATTATCTTGTGTCCAAATCTACCAAACAGTCTCATAAAGATGTTCCTTTTCCTATTACTAATTATGCATCTTATTCAAGGGTAAGCCCCTCCTATATGTCCTTCCTAGCTGCATTTTCCTAAGTGAATGAGCCTACTACTTTCAAGGAAGCATCTGGTTGCAAAGAGTGGGCCAAGGCAATGCAAGATGAAGTCAATGCCTTAGAACAAAATGCAACTTGGACTGTGGTAGATCTTCCACCTGGAAAGAAAGTTATTGGATCTAAATAGGTATATAAAGTTAAACTTCAAGCTAATCGAAAAGTTGAAAGGTACAAGGCAAGATTGGATGTTAAAGGGTACAACCAACATAAGGGATTAGACTATCATGAGACCTTCTCACCTGTAGCCAAGATGGTCACAGTATTGACTACCATTAGTGTTGCAGCCTCACAAGACTGGCCTCTTTATCAAATGGATGTTCATAATGCCTTTTTGCAAGGAGACCTTCTTGAGGATTTGTACATGGAAATGCCACAAGGTTTTTGAAAGCAAGGGTAATATAAAGTATGTAAGCTGCTCAAATCATTGTATGGGCTCAAACAAGCTTCGAGGCAATGGAACCAAAAGCTCACTGAAGCACTGTTGTCTACTGTCTATTCACAAAGTCCATATGATCCCTCCCTCTTTACAAAGAGGAATGGGGAGAACATAGCTATGATTCTCATTTATGCAGATGATTTGCTAATAATAGGGAATAGTAACAAGTTGACACAATAGTTAAAGGACTCACTTCACAGCAGGTTCAAAATGAATGATCTTAGTGATCTCAAATTCTTTCTAGGCATTGAAATTATGAGGTCCAAGTCTTGCATATTGTTCAATCAGAGAAAATATGCCCTTGAACTGATCTCAGACACTGGTCATAGTGGTGTAAAGACAGTAAACACACCTTTGTAGACAAATGTGAAGCTTACTACTATGGAGTATGATGAGCTTACTGGAAACACTAATGACCCTATACACAAAGACATCACAGGCTATCAAAGGCTTGTTGGAAGATTATTATATCTAACCATCAGTACTATACCTGATATCAGCTTTGCAGTTCAGGTTCTATCACAATTTATGCAGCATCCTAAGAGGTCACACTAGGAAGTAGCTATGAGGGTGGTTAGATATGTCAAGAGTTGTCCTTGTGAAGACATATTGTTAAGCAACAAGAGAAGCCTCGAACTTGAAGCATTTTGTGATATAGGCTGGGAAGCTTGCCTTAACAGAAGGAGGTCTGTGACTGGATACTTAGTGAAGCTAGGGAATTCACTCATATCATGGAAGTAAGAAAAAGCAGCACACAGTGAGCAAGAGCTTTACAGAGGCTGAGTATATTAGCATGGCTGGTATGGTTGTAGAGGTTATCTGGCTAGTTGGACTGTTGAATGAACTAATGTTTAATGTGACAATTCATGTGAAGTTACACTGTGACAGCAAAACAGCACTTTAAATAGCTGCGAATCCAATTTTCCATGAGAGGACCAAGCACATCGAAATTGATTGTCACTCTGTGATGGAAAGGATCAGGAGTGGACTAATATTACCTACTTATGTTAACACTAAACAACAACCAACATACATACTAACAAAAGGACTGGGTGCAATCTCACATCATATGATGTTGTCCAAGCTTGGAGTCTTCAATATATATTCATACTAAATCTTGAGGGGCAATATTGAAGATTCTGGAAGATTCTAGAAAGAAGTTAGTTACTAGTTTGTTATATAACCAATTCCTATGTGGCATTAGGTAGTTAGAATAAGAAGTAACAAAATTGTGATTTATAAAATAAGGCATTCCTTCTTCATTGTATTCTCTCTAATAGATCATAATAAAAATACCTCTTTCTCTTCTGCAATAGGTGTTGTTCATCCATGGAAGAACAAACTTCCATGGATTCAATCATACAGTAACAAAACAAACATGGTATCAGAGCAGCGACATAGGGATACAATCTCGAGTGGCGTATTGATTTCACAATCAAATCACACTATATAAGTTTCTGTTATGGCGGATCGAATAGTAGCCACTCTCGAGCACTCTCATCATCTCTATCTTCATGCATCAGATACACCAGGAACAACCTTGATTACAGTCAATCTCACAAATGTAGATAACTATGGATTATAGAGTAGATCACTAAGGCTTGCATTATTGGTTAAGAACATGCTTGGGTTTTTAGATGGAACTTTCCTAAAGAGCACATACAAAGGAGATTTAGCCACTCAATATTTTGGAGATGATGCATTCAAATCTTGTATCTCAACTTCTCAAATATTGATGTTGTAAATCCTTAATGAAAAAATTTACAAGATTATCACTTGAATGGGTCTTTTAAATGTCCATCTCACCATTTTGATGAAGATCATGTGTGAAAAGGAATTTTGGTGATATATGTTTTATTCGGTCTCCTTTGATTGTATCCTCCCTTCAATCGAGCTATACATTATTTTCATATATGGTGACTGAAATATCTCTTTCCAAAGGAAAATCACACATTTCGTAAATATGATATGTCACGATTCCAATCAGACACACTTCCAATTTACTTCATAGATCAATATCATTCTTAATAATATTAATAAGTAGTTACTAGTGTTTGATTCTTTGAATGCCAAGATAGTGCCTCCACATGTAAAAAATATAGCCCATTTATGATCGAACTTTATGCAGATCAAATAAATATTTTGAATCTACATAATCAAATAATTCTGACTCAAAGATTGATCATTTCAGTTTTATTGAAGCTTGTCCTTTCTTCTCAAAGAAAATTACACATCTTTTATGTGTTGAGTCACTTACTTTATTTGTTTCTTGGCATAACTTGAATGATAGTAGGACAATTCCTTCACATAACTTTCATTATGTACATCAGATAATCTTCTAGAATTTGCATAACTAACAATCTATAAGTGCACTAATTTCACCAATACATGATATTTTTAAATCATTTCCATGAGATCAAAAAGATTATTTATTTGTGTTAAGAAGTCTAAGAATCATTAGGTACTCAATGGAACTGTTTTAAGACCTTTTAAATCTTTCAAGGATTTTCATATCACTTTCATTGTCTAGTTAGACATAATAATCATTCATTATACATATTCAAGTATTTCATCTATTGCCAGACTGAAACTAGTCTCATCACATCCATCACTGGAGAATATATCTCCATTAATAATGTCACGACTTTTGAACAAACCCTTTATACCCCCGGGCATGAACCACACATTATATCTTATGATTATACTTTCAGACAATGATTCATTTGTACTCCACTGACATTATATTTTGATCTATGAACTATAAGTTTGAAAATATCACTTTTATAAGGGAAACAAAATATACTTGAATAGTGCATTTTATTTGGTCAATCATTTATCTGTCCATACTATATGACAAATTTGAATTCAAGATTCTCATAACCATTTAAAGAATTGAATGCTACTTTATATCAAAGATATAGTAGACGGTCATTTGAACTCGATTTCAATATAACATAACTTATCAAGATCTCTTAATTTTTCATTATTTTTAGGTACCTTAACCTTTTTCAAGGTTTATGAAGTGTTATGTCAAGGTGCTCTTTTAAAACACTTGCCTCAATATCATGATCATTTTGATAATTTGCTTCTCTCCTTCCTCAAGGATTTTTAGGTTTGGAATCGATTGGTCTATCACGCTTCTGGTTTATGATAGACCTTTCCTTCAATGACCATTTATTGGAGCATTTGCAACTTAATTAAAATATTGAGTCAGCAAATACATATGGAAAATTATTTGCAATATTTTGTAAATGATTTATCTCTTAAACTTCAAGTTCACTTTTTTAATGAGGATCTAGATAATTCACCCTACATATAATTTTCAGCTTCTAATCATATCCCCCTTAATGTGAGGAAATCTAGCATTTACCCCCAACATTATTGAAAATTCATCTTTGTGCGTGGTGAAACAATAAAATCATATATGCACACAACAAATTTTTTGATGAAAATTATTTGATTCCTGACCTTATATCAATTGTGATGGGAGAGCCTCATTGGCTTGATGCATACATGTTAAATAAACTCATCTGATACTAAATTCTATTTGAGAGTTGTGTTCTCAGAATGAATGGCCTAGCTATAATTGGAGGCATACAATTTCTGCTAAATCAACCAGCATTATCAATATAATTTTATAGTTTGAAATTGTGCTTTTAATTTAACAATTCGAGCAAATAACCTTACAAAAATCAATTCATAAGTTGATAACAAACACACATGTGACCATACCGTAGATGCATCTATTAAAAATCATAATATTAAGTGGTCCACATGGCAGGTGAATGGGCACTTATTCACCTTTTTTATATGTTCAAAATAATTTCATGAGTAACAATCCCAACCTTAGTCAGTACAATGATCATTTCATCATGAGAACAAACAACACAAGAGAATTCTTGAAGAATCTTTTATTTTTTCAACATATAACTTCATGAATTTTCAATTTCTTGTGCATCACATTTGAACCGAAATGACCAACCGATTATGTCAACTGATATTTATTCTTGTAAACTTCTAGTTTACTTTTGTATGTGATACCATCATCATGTCTATATTTGTACAAAAAACAAATATTTATAACCCTCTTCGGTTGTAGTAATATGAAGATATTATATCTTCTCATAATTTATAGTCACAATATAATTTTTTTTTCTTTTCAATTCCTCTGAAACTTAATTTTTTTTGAGACTTACTACAACCCCAATATTACAGAAAATTTCTGTAACATCTCGGTCTTGGAAGGAACTAATTTTAGCAAGAACTAGTTTGAGAAGAGCTAATTTGAGATTTTTTTCCAGATAGGCTTAAGTTGTGAGTTTTGGGTCAACTTCAAACAACCATAACTTTTAGTACAGAATGAGTTAGGTGGCCCATAAGGTATCCAATAAAAGATCTTTGAATCTTCTTTCCAACGCCACCAAGTTTGCTAAATTCCAAGTTCGGATGAGGAAGATATGTCCATTTGAATTCAATCTATCCGATTAAGGAAAGTTCATCTGAATTAAAGAGGGGTATTTGGTATTTTCCTTACCCATCTACTTTAGATGTTTTTAGTAATATTTTAGGGGTCTAAAATAATGTGGGTCAATTTTCAAAATTCTAAAATACGCTTAGGGTTTTAGAGAGAAGTTCAAGAGGAGAAAGAAAGGAAAAGATTCAAGCGCTCAAGGATTTCTTGCAATCTTCCAGGGGTTTTTGCCAAGGATTCGATCCTAACGAGGTATGTAAGCTTCCATAGTGATGGGTTCATTCACCCACATGCCAATCATGATTTATATTATCGAATTCATCCATAAAGATTGAGAAATTTAAGTTCTTGATGAGTGTTCTTGAGGTGTTGTTCTTCATTCTTGAATTATGGTGTTCGGTTGAGTTCTTGAGGCGAGGGTATTTTTAATGAGCATTGTTCTTGAGGGTTTTCAAGTAGATTTTCATGTAATTAAGTTGGATAAACGAATCGAAGAGCGTTTGGAAGAAACCATTCGATTCTAAGTGAATTACGTGAAAAATTGAAGAAGAAAATTCATCAGATTTTCTGGGCAGGGGGGCTGGTGTGCTGTGCCAAAAATTTGGCTCTAAAGTTTAGGGGTTGGCGTTCTGCACCACTCAGTGTGCCAGGATAACCTGCCTCATCCTTTTTTCGTCGTTCGCCCTGTCTGAGTTCTTTTAAATGTACCTTCATTACCTTCTCGATTTTACCATTCTAAATCACATTTAATTATTACGAGATCATTCATATCATGAATTATAACTCATGAATTCATAGTTAAATTCAAGATAAACTTAAGAGTAAAATTTTGTAGAGTCCTTTGAGTCATTTTGAGAAGTCTTTTATAAACTTTTAAAACTTGTTTTAAGACTTGAGTACTTGAGTATGAGGATGAGGAGAGTTGAGTTTCATTTTTCAAAATGAATATATGGAAACTAAGTATTCCCAGGAGTAAAGGCTTTTACATTTAAAATGAGAGGAAACATCAATTTCCAAATGAGTTCATGAGGAGCTTCTGAGTATAATCTCTTTTAAGAGAACCTTTTGAGTAGATATGTCAAAATGAACTGGACCAACCAAACCCTGACGGGCTAGAGAGTTAAAAGGGTTAGGACGGGCTGGTCCTTTTAGTTAAAGGGACTATAAAATAGCAGCCTAACCCAGCCCTAAGCGGGCAACGGGTTGGGACGGGTTGACCCTTCAATCGAAAAATAGACAACATTGGTCTCTTAGAAGGAGTATTGAACGTTGATGTCCGATGAACAAGACATCAATACATACAGAAATTCATTCATGAATTATATATACTTCAATGAATACTTAAAAAACAAAAACATAATAGCCATGATACAACATTCATAAGATTCATCCAAGCAAAAAATATTACATGATCACTATTTTCATAAATAAGACAATAAAGCAGAAGTGGAATTAGGTGTAAAAACAAATGTCGAAAAGGTCAAATATTCATAGTTATAATTGAGTAATGAGCTTGGGCTAATAAGATAATTTAGTGGGCTAATGGCCCTAAAATGTAAAAGCTATGCAAAGAAGTTAGAATTGATTTTGTATTGATACTTTAAAAATATTTATTGACAAAATCTTAACAAATAAAACACTACTTAAAATATATATAATAAATATTTTTAAAATTCACAGCCCACGGGAAGGCCTTTGAGACTTGTGGGTTGGGCCTACGAGGCTAACGGGCCAAATGAGGTTGGGCTAAAAAGCCTCGTTCCTAAATGGGCTGAAAAAATTAAGCCCAACCCCACTTAATTCAACGGTTGGGTTTGGCTGGCCTAGTGGGCCAAGCCCATTTTGATAGCTCTACTTTTGAGTAATAATCTCAAAGTTTGAGGATGAGGAAATTTTTTTAGATATATGAGCATGAGTTATATTATTGGGAGTAGTATTGAGCACCGATATGGAGACGAGTTCAAACAACTCAAAGTCCTCATAAACCATGTATGCTAACGTGGGTAGAAAGGGTCATACTTTCTAGATGATTCCTTATTGCTTTTTAAGCATTTCTTAGTGGATCCACTAAGTTGAGGATGTCCTATACTCTGACTAGGTATATGACAGTTCTGTTGGATGAGACGTTGTATCATCACATAGCTCATGGTGATAGTTGTCGGTTAGAAAATCTCCCAAATAAGAGTAAAAGAGTTATTATTGTATTTATAAATACATTGAATTATTATCTACTATTTTTAAAAGCTTTCTTTATAATGCATCTCTATTTCTGCTTTTATATTGAACTGAGTTGAGTATTTTTGAGTTTGAGTAACTTTGAGTATCCTTGAGCTGAGTTGGGATGAGTTGAGGTGAGTAAGTCTTCCGTTGAGAGTTGAGCCAGGCAAAGGGTTCGCTTGGGGCCAACAACAGTTCTCTAGTGCCAGTTATGTTCAGGGTGTAGGCTCGGGGTGTGACAATTTCATTCCTCTGGATAAAAGTAACAAATTAGCCCTTTTGAAACTCTCAATTAATTTTGTGTAATACCACAAATTTCACAACACCATTCTTCTGGTGACCATCTCCTTCAAATAAAAAATTATTATTATTTGTCATGCTTAAAATGATTGTAGTCAAGACTTATATCTTGACAACCAATGACAAATTTGTATTGTCATACGATAATATTTATTTTTGTCATGGTCACAACCTTTATAGGAAAGAATTATTTCTTTATTTTGTCCTTCATTAGTTCATAATAAAACATACCACAATATTTGTCTAGTACTCAAAGTATATGACCAAATAGCCATTTATGCCAAAATATTTATTTTCAATCACTCAAACCTTCCGTAAAGGTGATATGTGGAATTTATCCAAACATACATTAACATGCCCTTATCTATACCAACAGAAGCCACATTTTCTTCAAAAAATGACCCATAACCATTTGTACATGCTCCTTAAGTTTTTATTAGAAACTCATTGTCATGCTTTGACATTATCAAATTTGTGTCTCACCTCAACATCACTTTAAAAGGTAATATGTACTACCATTTTGTATTCATTTATTTTGATGGAGGATTTACAAAAAAAATTCAAGTTGTGTTGCACCAACAACAACGTGCCCAATAACCTTTCATACCACATTAGTGGCAAAGAATTGCCTTCTTATATGAAGGACCATCTCAAGAACTCATAATGTCATCCTTTTAATTACCACAATGATGACTATCAACATTTGACCGCACCTATATTCATACATTTAATCACTTGTCATCTTTCAGACATATTATGCATGAGAGAGTGACGAGTGAGATGAGAGAGAGGCGAGGGAGATTTGGTATGTACCCTAGTTACATACGAATCCACTTGGATACATTGTATAGAACAAATTACACCTAAATTTTACCCCATATATCCGAGATACATGTATCTAGACGTATCTAGAGACACCAAAATCTCGATATGTAATATTGCAAACTTGAAAGTATTTAAGTAATTAGCTCCTAAACTAGTAGAGTTTATGTAAGTTCCCCCTTTTTCCAATCTCATTCATGATTTAAAATAGAAGTATATTTTTTTTATGAACCTACATAAATTCCACTACTTTAGGAGCTAATTATTTAGATACACTCTACTTTGCATTATTACTTATCCTTCCAGATTTTGGTGCGTCTTGATACGTTCAGATATGTCTTGATACATGTGTCCCAAGATACCTAAGATATATTGTATCCAAGTGGATTCACATGTATATGAGATGCATAACATATTTTGGCAATTTTTTACTAAGGGATTTTTGGACGTTTCTTACCCATTTAAACCCTAAACTATGTCATTTTGACCATATAACTATCCTATAATAGATTTTACCCTTCAATATCTACCCATTCACTCAGAACCCCTAAGTTCATCCTCTCCAATTCTCTTAAAGCTTTCAAAGGAAAAGGCTAGGATTTCTACAAGGTTTCTTCTCTACTCTCTAGGACTTGATCACCAAGGTATGTGGGAACTTCACCAACATATTCATTTCAGCCATTGGGTCCCAAAAGATACTCAATTCTCCTTTTGAATTTCACCCAAATATCTAGGGTTTCATGTCAACTCTTTGTGAGTTCAATTTATTATGATTGAATTATTTATATTCAATCTCATTATTCATATTTTATCCAATTACATGTTTTCTACTTGATTTCGTATGAACCCATGCACTATGCTTATGTTATGTATAAGAATTATGATTATGAAATTATGCATGCATCATGAAATTGAAGATTTTTGAATGAAGGATGCTTTCAGATGAAATATCAAAAGGTTTTTCGAAAGGTTTTGTCAATATGAAAGATGATAATGATTTAGATGCTTAGATAGGTAAGTGTATTATGAGTAGTATATGAAATCATGATTTTAAATGAGCTATTATATGATATAAAGCTTATGATTGGATTGGTATTGATAGTTTCTTACCTTTCCAAGTATTATTTTTTTATATTTTATTTTTTATTTCTTTATATGTTTCCAAGTATTATGATATGATAATGATTATGTTTAGTCTATTGGGATTTTACTTAACACCAAAAGGACTTTGAGATTCAGGTCTTACAGTTAGTAGAGGTTTAGTCTATAATAGAAATCTCCTTGTTCCATAAGTACGTGCCCCTAATGGAGTTTTTCCCAATTAAACATAGCTATTGGATCCATCTAAGCTAGAAGTGTATGGTCCTTACCTTGGTAATGTAGGACATTTCTTTTTGGTGTGAGAAAGACATTTGATTCAAATTTATAGCTGACATGATCTATGTCGCTTAGCAATAAACTATCCCACTATTGAAAAAAGTTTTACTAAGATTTGCACTGACCATGTCTTACATCTTATGGTTTTTCCTTTTCATGTTTTGGTATCTTATACTTGGTCATGCATAAGAACATTTTCCATACTTAAAATGTATGTTCATTTTTCACATTTCTCTCATAATCGGTATGTTTCATGTACTGACATATACTATTTTTGTGTGCCTATATTGTCTTCTAATATAGGATTAGACGTTCCTCCACACACTCATGGCTAGTATTATTCATCCTTTGAAGATTGGTGAGACCTCATGTTTCGAGGGCCTTTCAACTTACGTTGCTTCACTTTCATGTCTCTTCAATTTTTAAACTATTCTATGAGCTAGATATTTGTCCTAGCCACATACTATGATATTAAAGGCTTATGTCAGACATTAGATATTTTCGCTTATGAGTTGTACTCTATTGTGTTGGTAATATATGAGGTTGATTGAGATTATTATCTAATTTTCTTTCAATTTTTAGTATTTCTTGTGTCAAGTTGCTTGTTTTGGGTTTCACGGGACTCTATTCATCATGTCACATCTAGGGTGTAGCATGGTTCGTGACAAACTTGGTCTTTAGAGCAACAAGTTTTAAAGAGTCCTATGTGTCTGAGAAGTTGCATTTAATAGTCTTGTTTAGGAGTGTGAAGCGCGCCACATTTATGAATAAGAGGCTATAAGTGTTTAAGAAATACGTCACTTATTTCATAATCCTAAGTCATGTAATAGAGTTGAACTCTATAATTTTTCCTTCTGACTCATGTTCTATACTTTTTCTGAACATGCTTTCAAGAAGGGTTCTAATGAGAAGTAATATGAATATGTAGCAAGAATCTCCACAAGCTCCGGTCTATCTTTTAACTGAGAAAGTGAACATGCCATGTTTAGATCTGCATTTCAAGTGTTGGCTCAAACTATGACGACACAAGACAATAGAGAGGTTGTAGCTCTCGTGAACCCAAATGTGGGTATGGCGGTGAGATGAGAAAGAGACTTTACAAGGATGATACTTTGGAATTTCATAGTTCAAAAGTGGAGGAAGACCCCTAAGAATTTTTTGACAAGATCCAAAAGATCGTGGACATCATAGGAGTAACTGTAGTGGAAAAGTTAGACTTTGTTGCTTATCAATTGAAAGGGGTTCCTCAAGTTTGGTTGGCTCAATGCAAAAAGGAAAATGACTATTGATGCGGGTCCCTTGGATTGGGATAAGTTCAAAGGAGAGTTTATTGATTGGTTCTTTCCCCTTTAGATGAGGGAGGCAAAGGTGCAGAAATTTATCAACTTGAAACAAGTCAACATGAGTGTGAAGGAATACTCTTTGAAGTTCACTCAATTATCTAAATATGCTCTAATAATGGTTGCTGACTTTAGGGCAAGGATGGGTAAGTTTGTTTCGGGTGTGTACAAAATAGTGGTCAAAGAATGTAGAACTACCATGTTGATCAAGGAGATGGACATCTCAAAATTGATGACTCATGCCCAAAAAATTGAGTAGTAAAATCTTAAGGGGAGGTATAGAGAATAAAATAAGGCTAGAATAAATGGTGGTGATTTCTCTCACTTAATGTCCATTGTAAATGGATGTTCTTAGTTTCGGCAAAAGTTCTCTAGTATGAATCCACCTAATGCTTCGGGTCGAACATTCTAAAAGTATAGTTTGTCTAACCCTAAACCTCAAAGAAGTGGTTCTAATGGATCTTAATTCCCTGCTTGCCAAAACTGTGGCAATAGTTATCCAGAAAAAGGCTTAGTCGGTACAAATATTTTCTATGATTATGGGAAGAATGGTCACAGATTGAGGGATATCCTTTCGCAAGCTAGAAAGTGTAAGGATGGTTGCCCGACTCAAGAAGGTACTTTTTCTAGTTTGGTAGTGCTCTGCATCAGAACATATTATTTTCTCTTTAGACTGGAGAGGATTATGGGGGCTCTCTAGATGTGGTGACTTGTATGTTACGAGTCTTTTAGTTTGATGTTTACGCATTGGTTTATCCAAGTGATACGTTGTATTTTGTGACTCTTTATGCGTCTATGATGTTTGATGTTAGTCCTAAAATTCTTTTAAAACCTTTTCATGTCTCTACTTCTTTTGGAGACTCTATTATTGCTAAACAAGTTTGTAAAGGTTGCACAATTTTAGTTTCCCATTAGATCATCTCAGCTGATATTGTGGAGTTATACATGATATACTTTTATGTTATTCTTTTTATGGTCTAGCTTTACGCTTGTTATGCTTCCATTGATTATAGAACCTATGTGGTCAGATTTCAGTTTTTGAATGAACCTGTCTTAGAATGGAAAGGTTGAAATTCAGTTCTTATAAGTTGGTTTATCTCATGCCTTAAAGCTAGAACGATGATTTCTAATGGATGCATTTATTATTTTTTTGGGTTAGGGATATGAATTTGAAACCCCTACTCTTGTGTCAGTTCCTTGATGATCTTCACAATTGACTTTCTCCCAGATACTCAACTTATCTCTATTCCTTCATAGCAAATGGTTATAGAGGAACTTAAGGAATTAAAGGATTAATTGAATGATTTTTTGGATAAGGGTTTCATCCGATAGGGTGCTCCATTTTTGTTTGATTGAAAGAAAAAATTGTTCACTTCGTGTGTTTATTATGTAACAACAATTGAACAAGGTCATAATAAAGAATACGTACCCTATCCAAAAGATAGATGACTTGTTCGATCAACTTCAAAGTGATAGTTTCTTCTCAAAGATTGATCTTTGATCGGGTTATCATCAATTGAGGGTAAGGAAATTTGACATTCTGAAGATAGCTTTTTGAACTAGATATGGTCACTATGAGTTTTTAGTGATGTCTCTTGGGTTGACAAATGCTTGGTCTTCTTTGATGGATATAATGAATCGGGTGTTCAAGTAATACCTTGATATGTTTGTGATTGTATTTATCGATGATATTTTGATTTATTCTCAGAATGAGGATGACCATGCCGATCATATGATGATCGTCTTAAAAGTTCTCAAGGATTGCCAATTATTTATGAAGTTAATTAAATGTGACTTTTTGTTTAGTTTCGTTGCTTTCCTCGGCCACAGTTTTTTCGATAAGGGCATTACGGTTGATCCTAAGAAGAGGGAAGCGGTTAAAAATTGGGCTGGACCTCTTTCCCCTTTGGAATTCAAAGTTTTTTGGGCTTTGCTGGTTGTATAGAATGTTTATGGTAGGAATCTCCTCAATTTCTTTTCCTTTGACTACATTGACTCAAAAAAGGTTAAGTTCCTATGGTTGGAAGTGTGTGAGAAAAGTTTTCAATAGTTGAAGAATAGACTTACCTCTTCTCCGATGTTAACATTGCAAAAAGGTTCTTATGGGTTTGTTGTATATTGTGATGCTTTGAGAATTGATTTGGGTGTGTTTTATTTCAAAATGGAAAGGTGATTGCCTATGCTTCGAGGAAACTTAAGGTCAATGAAAAGAACTACCCTACTCATGATTAGGAGTTGGCGGAGATTGTGTTTGCTGTAAGGATTTGGAGGCATTACTTGTATGATGTCCATGTTTATGTGTTTACTAACTACAAATGTTTGCAATACGTGTTTAAGAAAAAAGATCTAAACCTTCACAAACAAAGATGACTCAAAACTTTTAAAATACTATGACATGAGCGTCCTTTATCACTCGGTCAAGGCCAATGTGGTGACCAATGCCCTTAGTTGGTTGTCAACGAGTAGTGTGGCCCTTATTGAAGATATTAAGGAGTTGATGATCATAGACTAACTCAGCTAGGTATTCTCTTGGTCAACTCTTATGAGGGTGGTATCATTTTTCAGAGTGGGTCGGAATCGTCTTTAGTTTTAGATGTGAAGGCTAAGCAAGATCTTGATCCGATTTTAGTTGAGTTTAAGAAAGCGGGGCTCAAAAAGGTAATTGAGGCTTTCTCCCAAGGGGAGATGGTGTGCTTTGATTGAATAATGCTATCAAAGACACTTCATCCAATTCTAAGCGTCAACGATCATTAATCAGTATATAACCCAACTAAATGAGTTGGGGTCGAATCCTATAGGGAGCAGTACGTGTTTAAGATTCAATTGGGAAGTACGAATATGTTCAATTCAGTCATAGGAATAAAAATTTATGAATAAAAAAATCATTCAAATCAGGGGGTGAAACAAATGTCAAATGGGGGTTATGGTTGTGAAATTAACAACTACAAACAACAGCAACAATACGAAATAACAATAATGAGACGGGTTCTTGGGATGTGATTCGATTATAGGCTATTATAGACAAATGGGTAGTTACAACTATTAGAAAACAACTAAAAATCAGTGAGTAAGCTAGGCTATAGAGGGGATAAGATTTCTCTCGAACAATTTACCCCGAATCAAGTTGATTTCTCTCGAACATCAACAAGCATGCAAAATAAGAACATCCCACACCTTAGTCCATTCACTCTCTCAAGTTGAATGTGTGGAAAAGGGTTTAGGATTCACTCTCTCAAACTGAACCCAGGCCAACCCAATACCCACAAACCATCAATCAAACACCTTAGTTCTAGAACCTCTCTCTCGAGCAAGCCAAGAACACAAAGGTGGAATCACATTTGCAACTGTAATTCCTAAATTAACCCACAATAAATGACTGAACTCACTTTTAAATAGCTATTACACTAACAATTAGCAACACTCATTAGCTAAATCAGCCCATAATCACATAACCACACCCCAAGAATTAGGGTTTTAGCTAGATATCATAAAAATATAATTATCGTTACCAAATTGTGTTTCCATAAACTGGGTAAGATTGATTTCTTCTTTACAATGGTCCAATTCAAAGAATCTCAAAGACCCACTTCGAATTTTTCAAAAGTGAAAAACTTCAATTCTTCAAAGCTTAGGAAAAAACTAGAGAAAACTCTCAGATATGAATTCTAATGAAAATTAGATACTAAACTAAATGTTCAGAAACATATTTATAGTTGCCAAAAATGTGCTGCGAAGAGCCACTCGGCGATCTGCCCTTCGGTCAATTCCGTCGTCCTTTTTCCTTGGCCTTCAACATCCTCAAGGTCTGTAACTTTAGGCGATCCAACACTGTATCGGGAAACAACTCAGCGATCTACCGACTGGTCGTTTCTCTCACAAACTTGGTTCTTTCCTTCAAGGCTTGGCACACTAGAACTTTAGGCGGTCAAGTTGCCACTCGGTGACCTGCCAAATGGACTTGACGATCACCAGGCTCTCTTTCTTCATTCTTTCAGCTCACTTTTCTCCTTTCTGCAACTTAGTGTCCTTGCTTTGCTCCTCAATACATAATCCTGAAAATCAAGGTTTTACATCTGTTGTTGGCACAAAATAAGCATTCGAGAACACTAAACCTATACAAATAAAGCCCTAAATGAGTCCAAATCTTAGACTCATCAACACCCCCAACTTAAACTTTTGCTTGTCCTCAAGTAAAACTCAAGTTCAACAGTTCAAAAATGATGTTTCAAATAGTGCTACAAAAGACTCAATCATGAATGCATACAACAAGACTCAACTTACTCAATGCAAGGATCAATTATTCACTCAAAGATTCAAGTTGTGACTCACCATTATCAAAGACTCTCAAGTTCACAATACTTGCTTCAAATGCAAGTTCAAGCTCAACAAAGGTACTCAAATGCCCTCACATAAAGATGATTACATATTCACACACAGTTGTTCAACAATTTATAGCTCCGAAATCACAAACAACTCTCACACTCAAAAAGATGAACACATGCATGACTTCACCCATAGGTTTGCCCTTATTTTCCAGCCAATATTTGTTTCAGCTCACTCAAGATCGAAAAGGTCTTTTTAAGGCTTGCAATGGGGCTAAGTGTAAAGGTATATTCATTTAGGCTTAGTGGACGCTATCCTCATGAAATGTGGCATGAAAAACTTTCCTTCCTTCTCTTTAGCATTTTCATTTATGCTCAAAATTCACCACATTATTCACTTCTCATGGATTACCGGACACCTCATTTCTTTTTCAATTTTCACAACTTTTTCATTCTTTTTCTTTTTCTTTCTGCTTCTCATTCTTTTTTTTTTTTTTGTATGGAGGGGTTCCATCTTTTTCAAGTCCATGAATCAAGGGGGACTTCTTCACACTTCTTGATTTTTGTTCTCTTTTCACCACACCCCAAACTTAGGCTTTTGGCCTAAGTTGGCTATTCGAACACACCACACTTCATGAGGATCATGGGTGAATGGATAAAGAGAGGTCTCATTTGCTCAAGTTTCTTTCAAGAGAAGGTCAAGGCTCAAAGGGGTTCAACAAAGTTCACACACTCACAAGGTGGGCAACTAAAGAGGTATATTGTCAAATTGTTTCACTCTTCAAAATTTTTGCCTAAGATCATTTCAAGAGTTTGCATCACTTTGTCAACCGGACAAACGGGGTAAATTCTAGGTGTCATCACACAAGGTTCACGGTAAGAGCTCATCACAGAAGGCTTTGGCACCAATATCAAACAAGACTCCACACTTTCTCTAATGTGCACTGTTAATCACAAGAGACTCAATTTGATAACCGGCTAGTCACAATGAGATGCAAAATGTTTACATATTGTCTATGCAACTTCATTTGGACTCATCGTAGCTGATATACCATGAGTTTATGATATTTTTAATACATTTCACTGAAGAGTTGTGTGTCTAGGGCCATTTTGTATTGGAATTAATGTTTATTGTGTTATGTTTGCAGGAAATAGGCTTGGACGAGGTTGGGAGAGAGACTACTAAAATTCTGCAAAAGTGGACACCCATGAAAGTGACCTATAGACCATAGGCCCAGTCCCGGTCTATTGTTGGGCTGGCGTGGAATGATACTCACGAAAATCTGACCAAGTGTGGAACTATGGAGGAGAGTGACAGACCGTAGGTCGACCCACGGGCTGTCCTGCACAACCGTCGATTGATTAAGAGATTTTGAGTTCCAATACCTGAGGAAAAGTTCTAAGTGTGGAGCCACGAAAGAGGACACATGGACCGTAGGTCGACCTACGGGCCATATTGTATGTGTCTGTCGTTTGCGTCTGAAAGTTAAAGGTTCCAGCTTCTGAGAAAAAATCTAAGTCTTGAGCTACGGAAGGGACCTACAGACCGTAGGTCGATCCACAATCCGTAGGTCAGTCTTGTCAATTGAAGCCGCGTCCAGCAGTTTATTTCCTTATTTTGTTTCCTTTTTATTTATGACAAGTTTTTCTATAAATAGGTAATGTAAACCTCATTTTTTGGGGTTAGACATTATTATTAACTTTTAGTTCTTGAATTCACTTGCAAACTTTAGCAATTTGATTTCCGAATTTTGGTTTATGAGATTTTTTCTTTGAATTTCAATTGGAGATTATGGGTTTCTTCTACTCATTATGTAAGTTCATGAATTCTTCTCTAAAAATATGAAATGTGTTCTTGCTAGCATGGGCAACTAAATACACAACTAGGGTTGTGGGAGCCATGAGCGATTAACAACGTATGAATAATAACTAATAAATTCTTGACTAGTGTTGATGCATGTATTGATAATTCTTTCGTTTAGAAGTCTTTTTAACAGTGGCCAACGTTAGAACTCGCCTTGTTACTACTTGCCGGACCAAGGAGGTAGTTAATATGAAAAGAATTATCAACAGAGATTTAGTGTGATATTTTCTAATAGTCTAATGTCAATTGGTGCGACGGTGAAAACTAAGCCATACATTGATGTGATGTCTAATATGAGGTAAAGGTAAGGGTTAGTAAATTATACACACGTAGCCGGACCAAGGTGCAGGGTGAAATTCTCTGTTTGGCGGACCAAGAACTTAGGGTTACATAACTTACCACTTTGCATGTGATACACTAGGATAGGATTATTATTATTAGGATTACTGCATTATGAGCTTATGGGGAACACATACACCCTAGTTTCTCTCTCTCATTGATAACAAAAAAAGTTCGAATCTTGCTCACTTGTTCTCTAAACTACAATCAGTTATTTGTTACACAAACCCCCCCCCCCTTTACTTACTTGTCTTGGAAATAAGTTGACTAAACGAATATAGTCATGAGTTAAGTTTAAGTCTAAACCATATTCCTCATGGGATCGACCCCAACCTACAAGTTGGGTTATTTATTTGACAACGATCACTTATACTTTTTTAGGGAGGTGTAATTTGAGCATATCAAATTTTGGCGCCGCTGTCGAGGAATAAGTCTTTTAGATTAAGTTTAACTACATTATTGAACTTAAGTCAATTATTTCTTAATTTTACTTTTATTTTTGTTTTTGTTTTCTACAGGTTTCTACTCTAGTGTATGGCAAGTACACAGAGTCGAGGCGAACCATTGACACCATACGATCCAGAGTTAAGTAGAACTTTGAGAAGGATGAATAATCTAGGGGTCCAAGTCAACCCAATCGGTGGAAATCTAGGTGATGGGGTTGAGTTGCAGCCTCCTGGGGTTGTGAATGAGAATGCACAGGTTCATGGCGATAATTTACTTGGAGATGCATTGAGGATGCAAAATCCACCAGAACCAAAGTTACAAGATAACTACAGGGTCGCGTTTAATACTGTTGAATCTGAAGGACCCATTGTTCTCCCTCCACTACCTCCAGAGCATACATTCGTGGTGACTAGCAGTTTGATGCAAATGCTTACAGTGAGTGGTTTGTTTTCTTGTATGGCTTTGGAAGATCCGCATAGGCACATGGCCAAGTTGAGGAGCATTTGTAAGAGTTGTGTGGGGCGACTGGAGTTTGATATGAATGTCATAGGGTTGAGAGTATTCCCTCTATCATTGACCGGTGATGCTACTGTATGGTTTTCTGAGCTTTCGTACAACTCCATCCACACACGGGACCAATTGCACAAGGTGTTCATGGCAAAGTACTTTTCGTTGTCAAAGAAGTTGAACCACAAAGATAAACTGAACAACTTTGTGGCACTACCTGGAGAGTCTGTGATTAGTTCGTGGTACAAGTTCACTGCATTCATTAGAAGTGTTCCAAACCACCACATATATGATGAGTCACTGAAAGAGTATTTCTAGAGAGGTCTAGATGACAATGGCAAGGTTGTCCTTGCTACTATCGCTAGAAGATCATATGATGAGTGCACTTTTGAGGAGATCGTTGAGAAATTGGAGAAGATTTCCTGAAATGATAAAGCATGGAGCACTCAAAAGTCTGACACTGGAAGAAGCATATTTGCAGTTCAAGCTGCACCTAGTCAATATGTTGATGACATTCATGAGGAGACGGCACAGATCAGGACAGAACTTGGGTTGGTATTAAAGCATGTAAGTGGAGGTCCAGAAAAGGTAAATGTGGTGAATTACTTGACTAGGACTCCACCACCACCGGATGAGAAATATTACTATGAAGAGGATGCTTACTTGGTGAATGATTAGACGGGGGGTTTTCAAGTCAATGCCCCAGGTTCCAACTCGGATAATTGGCACCAAGGGAAAGGAAACCAAGGTCTGGGATGGGAACTACAATCGCGACAACAACAACAACCGAAACAACTATGGAAACATAAATGATAGGGTTGGGCCTTATGTTTCTCCATAAAATTGGGAATCTAGCAATAGGGAAGATGGGGGTAGTATGTCACGGATTGAGGATATGATGCAGAAGATGATGAAGAGGTTTGATTCGACTAATAAGAATGTGAAGGAGATGCGAAACGACTTGTCTGGAATCTGTCAAAAAGTTGATGCCTATGCAGTGTCGATCAAGCAACTTGAGCAGCAGATGAATTAGTTATCCACTATAGTCAACCCACATTAACCAGCACACTTTCTAGCAACACCATCCAGAATCTGAAGAATGATGGGAATTGTATGGCAATCACTACTCAAGGGGGTAAGTAGACCATTGATCCACCTATGTCATCTGATGTTGAAATTGTGGTTGAAAAAGATGATGATGAGATTGAGGTGACTGGAGAGTCCAAGAATGCTTTAGAGAAGGAAGCGGAGATAAACCAAAAAGTCATTCCCATGCCTAGACCTCCACCTCCATTCAATAGAGGTTGGTAAAGAAGAATGAAGAAGGGAAATACCACAGGTTTATTACTATGTTGAAATAGTTTTCCATCAATGTTCCATTGATAGAGATTTTAGAGAAAATGGATGCATATGCAAAATTTATGAAAGATTTGGTGACTAAGAAGAGGGCCGTAAGTTTTGAAGATGATGATAGGTTTCAACATTGTAGTGCTATTGCTACTCGGTCGCTTATGCAGAAGAAAGAGGATCCTGGTGCTTTCACTATTCCTTGTACCATTGGGTTATTGCATTTTGTGAAGGTGTTGTATGATTTGGGTGCTAGTATTAATCTGATGCCATTGTCTATTTACAAGAAGTTGGGTTCAGGGGCTCTAAAAGTGACTGTGATACGATTACTCATGGCAGATAAAACTGTAAAAGGCCCATTGGTGTTCTCCAAGATATACTTGTGAAAGTGGAGTCGTTTATTTTTTCGGCAGATTTTGTGATACTTGACTGTGAGGTTGATTTTGAGGTTCCCATCAACCTAGGGAGACCATTCCTTGCTACTGAGCGCACCTTAGTCGATATGGAGAAAGGGCGAATGAAGTTTTGATTGAATAGTGAAGAGGTAACTTTTAATATCTGTAGGTTCGTGAAGCAGGAAAGCCATCTCAAGTCAGTGTCAATGGTGAATCATATTGTGGAGCGAGGTTCTGATGTGTCTATTGAAGAGTGGTTGGGTGTTGATGCACTTGTAGCGGTGATGATGAATTTCGAGGGTAATGGTATTAAAGACTATGATGAGTTAGTTGCCGCACTTGACAGGTTCGAATATCGTTCCAAACCAAAGAGATTGGAGTTAGATATAAAGAATCGCGACTTTCCACTTGCAAAATCGTCTATTCAAGAGGCTCCAAAATTGGAGCTTAAGGCTCTACCATCACATTTGAGGTATGTATTCTTAGGGAGAGATGGTACTTTACGGATCATCATTGCGGCCGATTTGAATGGTGAACAAATTGAGGCATTGGTTTGTGTTAAAGAGGTTCAAGAGGGCTATTTGGTGCACTATTGCGGACATTATTGGGATTCTTCCTGGCATTTGTTCTCATAAAATTCAACTCATGCAGGATCACAAGCCTAGTATTGAGCACCAAAGGAGACTAAATCCGCCTATGCAAAAGGTAGTGAAAAAGGAAATCATCAAGCGGTTGGATGTATGAGTCATTTATCCCATTGCAGATAGTAGTTGAATTTTCCTGTTCAGTATGTGCCCAAGAAAGGTGGGATTACTTTGGTTCCTAATGCAAAAAATGAGCTTGTTCTGATACGGCCCGTGACTGGATGGAGAGTATGCATGGACTACCAAAAATTGAATACTTTGATAGAAAAGGACCACTTTCATATGCCTTTCATGGATCAGATGATGAATCGCCTTACTGGTAAGGGTTGGCATTGCTTTCTTGATGGTTATTCGGACTACAATCAGATCTCCATAGCTTTGAAATACCAAGAGAAGACCACATTCACTTGCCCTTATGGGACTTTCGCCTTCAAATGGATGCCATTTGGGTTGTGTAATGCTCCAGCGACCTTCCAGCGTTGCATGATGTCGATATTTTATGATATGGTGGAGGACACTATTTAGGTATTTATGGATGATTTCTCTGTAGTAGGTGACTCATTTGATGGTTGCTTGGATCATTTGGCCAAGGTATTGAAACAGTGTGAAGAGTGCAATCTTGTGCTCAATTGGGAAAAGTGCCACTTTATGGTGAAGAGGGAATCGTTCTGGGTCATCAGATTTCTGATAAGGGTATTTAGGTTGATAGAGCTAAATTTGAGGTAATAGAAAAGCTTCCACCACCTATCTCGTTAAAGGTGTTAGAAGTTTTCTTAGGCATGCAGGCTTTTTTAGGAGGTTTATCAAGGATTTCTCCAAATTTGCACACCCATTGTGCAAATTGATCAAAAATGAGTGTAAGTTTGTTTTTGATGATGTTTGTCTAAGAGCATTGGAGAGTTGAAAGAAAAGCTTGTTTTCGCACCTATCATTATTTCACTGGATTGGAGGCAACCGTTTGAAGTGATGTGTGATGGAGTGGAGTGGCACTTGGTGTGGTACTAGGACAGAGAAAAGAGAAGATTTTTCATCCTATTTACTATGCTAGAAAAGCTCTCAATGTGGCTCAAAAGAACTATACGGTACTTGTTGTGGTTTTCGCATTTGAGAAATTTTGATCCTACTTGCTTGGTACTAAGGTCATAGTGCATACTAACCATTCTACATTGAGGTATCTGATGGCTAAGAAGGATCCAAAACCAAGGTTGATTAGATGGGTATTGTTGCTGCAAGAGTTCAACTTTGAGGTGAAAGACAGAAAGGGGATAGAAAATCAAGTTTTCGATCATATGTCCAGATTAGAGGAGGAAGCGATGCTCAAGCTAGGAGATGGGACTGAAATTAATGATGTTTTTTCCAAATGAACAGGTATTGGTTGCTTCTCATGATCTTATTCCTTGGTTCGCAGACTTTGCTAACTACTTGGCAAGTGATCTGGTTCCTTCGAATTTGTCTTTTCACCAAAGGAAAAAATTTATGTATGATGTGAAAAAGTTCTTTTGGGATAAGCCTTATTTGTTTCGTATTTGTCCTGATGGGATTATTCGTCCCTGTGTGCCTGAGGTTGAGATGATGAGTATACTAGAGGCGTGTCACTCTTCGCCTATTGGTGGGCATCATAGTGGTATTCGGACTGTGCATAAGATTTTGCAGTCTGGGTATTACTGGCCTACGATCCACCAAGATGCTCATGATTTCGCCAAGTCTTGTGATTGTTGCCAAAGAGAAGGAGGAATTTCAAAAAGACAAGAGCTACCTATGAATCCGATATTGGTGATTGAGTTGTTTGATGTATGGGACATTGATTTTATGGGTCCATTTGTGAGTTCACATGTGATGAAGTATATTCTTGTTGCAGTTGATTATGTGTCAAAACGGGTGGAATCAATTGTGCTTTCCAACAATTAAGGTAAAAGTATCACCGCATTCCGAAAAAAGAATATCTTCTCCAAATTTGGTACACCTAGGGCGATTATCCGCGATGAAGGTTCCCACTTTTGTAATAAGTTGTTCAACGCATTGCTAGAGAAATATGGAGTCCGTCACAATGTAGCCACTCCTTACCATCCGCAATCTAGTGGCCAAGTTGAAGTGTCCAACAGACAGATCAAGCAAATTATTGCTAAGACTGTTAATGCAAATAGAACCGATTGGTCAATGAGGCTTGATAATGCTCTATGGGCCTATCGTACCGCATTCAAGACTTCCATAGGTATGTCCCCCTACCAACTTGTAAATGGGAAGTCTTGCCATTTGCCGGTAGAGCTACATCATAAGGCTATGTGTGTGCTAAAGAAGTTGAATTTGGATTGAGGCACCGAATTGAGTCAAAGAATCAATGACATGAATGAGCTTGATGAGTTTCGCCTAAAAGCTTATGAAAGTTCAGCCTTGTACAAGGAAAAGATGAAAAAGTATCATAATCAAAAAATTGAAAAGCGTGAATTTGATGTGGATGATCTGGTGCTTCTATTCAATTCAAGGTTGCGCTTGTTTCCTAGCAAGCTAAAGTCCAAGTTGACCGGGCTATTCATAGTCACTCAAGTGTTCCCACATGGAGCGGTTGAGCTCGAGAATAAGGAGGGAATAACGTTCAAGGTGAACGAGCAAAGGATCAAGGTCTACATTGGGAAAAAAGAGAATGTGCAAGAAATGGTTAAGGCCTACTACCTTTATGAAGTCTGAGTAATCAAGGGGCATGCATCGTGCCACGATGTTAAATCAAGCACTACTTGGAAGGCAACCCAAGATGTACAATCTAACCAACTATAGGTTTTTCTTTTCAATTTAGGAGTTTTCTTTGTTTATTTGAATTTCTGGAATCCTTTAGATAGGTGTTTTATTTTTGTATTAGTGTTGGCTAGATATAGCATAAGGTCCATGTCTAAAAAGTGTATAGAAAATGTAAAAAGAAATGCCTAATGGTTGCTACATGTGTAGGGACGAACAACTAAATCTGCAGAAAACAGGCTATGCAGAGGTCTATGGATCCCATCGATGGTCTGTGGTTCCATCCACGGACCGTGAATGGTGTCCGTATAGAATGGACCTATGGTCTGACCCACGGCCCGTAGATAGGGTTTCGTGGGTCCAGATTAGGGTTTCTGGAGACCTGACCCGAACCCCCTTTTAATAAAAACCTCCCATTTCAAATACGCCCCCCATTACCCGAATTCCCTCCTAACCATTTCTAACCCCTCCAAATCCCAAAACTCCCTCATTAATCCCCTAAATCACTCCCCTTTCCCATACATATGCTCTCCTCTTCCATAATTCTCCTCCCCTCTCCTAAAATCACCCCATTCTTCAGTCACAAAAGATTTCAAGATCCGGGTTTGGTGTTGAAAGGTTTGAAAAAGGTCTAAGGAGTTCATTGCATCACACAATCACCCATTTCCATTACTTATAAGGTAAACGACTTAACCCTAACTTTGAATTCTCTGTTCATTGTTATTTTTATGAATTCACGAAGTGGATCTTGACCTTGGGTGGTAAACTTTTGTGTGTAAACAATGATTTGTATGCTAAAATCACCCTTGGGACGATAGAATGTGATTGTGTTGTCTATTTAATCGAAATAACTCATTATAAATGGTCTAAATGGAAGTTTACAATTAGGGTTCCTAGTTGGGGAAGTTAAAAAGAATAAATTGTGAGTAATCGAAACCCTATGGACGACAAGCTACCATATATTGTGTTGAAATGCATGATTAGACTTAGGTTGATTGTTTGATTTGTGAAAAAATGGGTACAAAATGAGGATTTTTGTGACCTAGCATAGGCCTGACCCACGAGACCCCATCCATAGACCGTAGGTCAACTTATGGACCTTAGGTCGGGTCCGTAGGTCTATTGTACATGAAAAAATTACCAAGTTTCGAACCACGGACATGGACTACGGTCCATCATTCCATCGACGGACCGTTCTGCACATCTGTGGTTCACATCAGAGACCCAACTTGTGGGTACTCTGACCTACGGACCGTATGTCCAAATTATGGACCGTAGGTCGGCAGTTCAGCTACAACCCAAAATTTTTTTGGTTTTTTGTTTTTGTTCATTCCTTGTTCTAAAAAAGTTTCTAGTGTGTTATTGATTTGTTTTGGTACTAACCAAGCCTCCATAGGTACCATGGCTCCCAAGAAACCTCCGGTTTACACCGCAAAGGGCAAGTTGAAATCTGTGGCACCATCTTTTTGGTTGATTGATGAAGACACCGATGTGGAGCTTACCCTGCATATGTCCCACCTACTACTAAGACATCCCCCATTCCATAACACACTACACTGAATCAAACCCAGAGGGTGATTTCGAACGTGGTCACTCCCTCCCAGTCTAATAAGGAGGATACACTGATCGGTTCACCGGCTAGTTCTGAGTCCGCATCTGGCTCCGAATCAGGCTCCACATCCAGCTCCAATTCTAATGGCGCCAATGCCTCATCCTCTGAGGTTGATAGTGCAAGTGATGTCCTCATCCCTCCTAGTTTTGAGCCTCCAGCAAATCCGGACGAGCCCAACCGATGGTGTGTGAACGGCATATTCCAAATATACAGGGATGCCTACATGTTGACTGAGACGGAAAGGATGGCTTGACTAGTCACCGAGGAGCGTTGGGTTCTTACAGGCAGTCTCCACACCGCACCCGGTATCTATGATCTCTTCTAGAAGCACAGGTGCTAGTGGATGGCCCGTAGTATAGGGTCTTTCAGCGAGGAGATCGTCAGGGAGTTCTATACTTCCTATGTAGTTACCCTCAGAGGTTCGATTAACCAATGGGAAAAGCACGCTACCCAGCCTCCACTCAAGGCTATATTAGTACACGGGGTTTTAGTTGAAATACCTGAGACCACTCTCCCCAGATTCTTCTATGGTCCGGGCCACACTCTACCAATCAACACGACCGTGATTATCGCTGGGACATCGTTAGGAGCAGGGCATTCCAGAGGAATGAAGATCAGAGGGATACTCTATTGCACTGGTTAGCCCGTCATCTTGCTACAAATGGAGAGCGCGCCGAGTGGGTCAGCACCCCGAGCTTAGGCATCAAGAAGGCCACCCTGACTTTTGTGGACAAATTCTTCTGGTTGTTAGTACAAAATCGGGTGTCTCCTATGCAGGCAGACAATGTACTCACATGGGACCGCGCAGTTATGGTTGCAGCCTTAGTAGCTGGGTTGGAGATGGATTTTACCTACATGCTAATTGCGGAGATACACGAGAGGGCCTTCAAGGCCACCACGACCTTACCTTTCCCATGCCTCATTTTTTAGCTGTACAGAGATGATGGAGTACCGATTTGGCATTGTTACAAGCTTGTGTAGGTGACCAAGACTCTAGATATCGGCCTGATTCCAGATGAGGCCAATGTAGTTGCACCTCTCAGAGAGCCGCAGGTTGAGGTGCCACCATTGGGAGCAGGCTTGGTAGCTGATGTGGAGCATATATAGGGTGAGGAGCATGCCCCTCTAGCCACTACTGAGGATGCCCTGGTTTCTTATTCACTGGCCACTAGTAAGGCCCCTAGCTCCTCCAGAGCCACCCCCTTATCAGGGTCTGCTGCCGTGCCTCTAGCCCGAGTACAAAAGCTGGAGGCCCATATGGCTACACTACTTCAGTATGTCTGGCCTTGGATGTAGTGTACGATTGAGGAGTCTGCAACTAGGGTTGAGCAGCGGATGGAGAAGATGATGGACCATAAGGTTCAAACCGTTCTCCAATGCCTTGATGCATTTGAGCTGTGCGTCCTAGAGCGAGCAGCCCCCACTACTGATGTTTCTGCTTTCAAGACAGAGTTAGCTAGTCTCTGGGCTGATCTAAACACCTTCTTAGCTCCACCATACTCTGAGCCTAAGTCTACCCCTACAGCACCGGGTAATAATACGGTGATGGATGTGTTATTCTAAGATGAGATGATGCCGCCGGCTTCTTCCCATCAGCTGGGAAGCACCCTCGCTCTAGGCGGACTTCTGATGACACTAAGGTTGGGAGAGCTCACAAGAGGGAGCGCCAAGAGCTTGAAGTGGCTCGGAGGGCATCCATAGTTGATGAGGAGATGCGCCAGCAGAGGGCTAGGGAGGTAGGTGTTAGTGTCTCTAGCAGCGTAAGCACTACTTATGGTGCACTGAGAGTTGGTGTGAGCAATACTGATGGTACGGCGAGAGTTGATGCTAGCACTACTGATGGTGCTGAGATAGTAGATGCGGACCCACCCGCTTGTTGAGAGGTCTTCGGCGCTATGCGCCACAGGTTTGCTTCACCTGATCCTTTATTCTTTACTTTTTGTGCATTGGAGACAATGACACTCTATTTTGTTATGGGTGGGGTAAATGGATTGTGAGTGATAGGGTGAAGTCTAAGTAACACAACTCATAATCTTCTCTTGGGGTTTCCTTGCTTGTGTTCTTTTCCCTAAGAAACTGTTTAATTTCTGTTGAACCAGCATGTTTAGGAATGTATGTGTAGGAGTAAGTAGAAAAATGAAAGTATGATGGCATGAAAAGCATGAGAAAAATGATCCCTATCAAAAAAAATAATGAATTGTGATAGATCTATTGTCTTGATGAGTTAAATGTGTTGGATCTCAATGTGACATAATAAGAACCGACTTGACCTCATGACTTAAGCCAAAACTTGAACTGTGTAATCTGATAATCTGATAATGAAACAATGTGCCAAGAGTGTGTGAGAAAAGTTGAATGTTCAGATAGTTGTGCCAATTTAGAACTTGCCCCGTTGGTCCTGCTAAGATTATCTAGGCTAGAAGTTGTGAAGTGATCATAGGGCCTTATTTAAATTAGTCCACATAAGCCTAAAATGATCCAACCAAATGTAGTCAATGTTCCCTTTGATCCAAATATTTGATCCTAAAATAGACCATTTCTTTTGATTCACCTAACTCACCTTCCCTAAAATATTTTTTTTGGCCCCGGTCCCTCCTTGGACATGTGCACATTGACTTAGGCCAAAATCCTAAGTTGAGGGTACCTAATGCAAAGAGTTACCTCAATCTTGGCCCTGGTTCAACATCATATATTGTGCACCTCAACTAATGTAAAATCTATAAGTTGAGGGTGGCTATGAAAGAGGAAACCGAAAGAAAAAAGTGGAATGTTTTCTTGGAGCCTAGATGGCCCGTTAAGGACTATTCCCTATTTCCACTTTGGAGGAGATGGATTGTCATGCTTCGAGCCAGATATTTCTAGTCTTATTCCATGTGCTTTACTCATTTCTTGCAAAATCTATCATTTCCAAACATAGAATCAGTTAAGGTTAGTTGAAATCAAAACTCAATTGGAAGCACATTCCAAAAATAGTTTTGAGGCTCACCTAATGAGAATGTAGTCTGCCTAATAGGATGGGTGAGCTCTGGTGAGCTCACCGAATCAGACAGTATCAAAAATCCATCAATTCAGGCATAATGGGTGGTCAATTCCAATTCGGTGATCCACCGAGTTGGTTTCGGCAGGCTAAGATAAGTTCACCAAAACTGATAGTGGAAAATGAAAAGAAACAAGTATAAAGGGCGATGTCCACTCCTCCTTGGTGATTCGCCTAGTTAGTTCGGCTGACTATGACAAGTTCGCCAAATGGGATAGTACCCAAGGTCACATATTCACTCAAGAAGGCGAGCTAGGGATTACTCGGTGATTATCCTAACCATCTTGGCGAGCTGAGACAAGCCCATCGAAAAGGTGGTGTTAAACCCAATGGCTATTTTCAATGGTAAACTAACATATGCAACAAAATCTAGTTCCCTCTCAATTTTAAAATCTACCCACACGCTTTTCTACCCATCAGTACTTAGATTTTCCCCAAATTTCACAAGTATTGCTCAAATTGACTATTTACTCTTAAGAAAGTCGTCACTCTATATATCATTGGGAAAATCATGCAATCAAGTCAACACTGGCTTATCAAACTTCACCCAAGTCAAATTCAACTAAGACAAGGGATCAATTTCAACAAATAACCAACACATTCGATTTTAGCAATTTCTAGGCACAAACATAAGCAATCAACACATGGGCACAGTTCAATACGATCATTTTAGCACTACCCAAAGAAATCAACTAACCATATGTACACATGGCCTAATGCCCATACATAAAAACATATTTTTAAGCTCAAATCATAAGATAGAAGTCGAATACCAACCTCAAAGAGAAGCAAAATGTGAAAACATGGGAGGTTAGGGTTTAGGTCAACTGATCTAGCAATATAATGTACCCTACGCACTCAATAATCACACAAAAAGGTCACTCACACACTCAAATATGCTATTGCAAGTGAAAGGAGGAAACAATCTCAAAGTTGGCAAAGCGTTTTCTATTTGAAAATGAAAAGACCCTTGGCCTTTTTATACCAGGTACATTCAGTAGTCACAACTAACATCGCCGAGTGCATTCGGTGGATCACCAACTGGAGATGAATCTCACCGAAGAGGCCTAAACAAATGCCAAACTTGAAGTCTGATTTGGTGAACTTGATGGAGTCCACATAGTGTACTTCGGCGGATTGCCTTTTGGAGCTCAGATCCCCTAAATGTTAGTTCACTTTTTTATATTTTCCAACTCAGAAGGTGGACAAGAATGAGTTCGCACAATGCCTTTGTGATCATCGTTATGGTGTTGGCATCGCCTATTTTTCCCCTCACAACACATTGACTTCTTTTCAACCTGGACTGACAACATACATTTTTTAAAGCAATAAAATAAAAGTAAATACTTGGGTTGCCTCCCAAGAAGTGCCATATTAAATGTCGTGGCACAATGCAGTTCTCATTTCCTCAACATTCATTTTTAGGATTTGGGATGATGTCGCTAGGCAACATTCCCTTTTGCCTTGGAGTGAGAAGAGTGGCGATCTGGCATATTTGAGTTTCCAACTTTTTGATAGACACGGAATGAGAGGTCAACATTTGAGATAAGGTGGAGATATCATTTTTCAACTTTTTCAATACCTTGTCAGATCCTTGAGCCTTTATGAAGATGCTTGTGAGCATTTTCTCGATTAAGTTTCGTTTCAGACCAACAGGTTCTTTTTGTCGTGGACGATCATGGGGAGGAATCCAATTTCAACCTCTCCAATCTTTCCAACTGATATCTTGCTCCTTGTTCCAACCTTGTCATTGGTAATTTCAGTTAGAACCCTCATTTGGTTTCCCAAGTATTGAACTTCTTCAATGTATAATGCCTCAAACTTGGAATCATCGGGGCACTGTCCACTACTTGTTCCAACCGCATTCACTAATTTAAGTCCACCTTCCATGACATGTTTAGGCAACATATCAAGTTGGGTCATCATTTTGGCCATGTTTTCATCTCATTCATTGATCTTTTTTATGTGTTCTTTGCTCATGCTCAGTTGTAGAGTAGACAATTGGTGTTCCCTAGTATTCCATGCTCAGTTAACGTTTGTCATGTAATTTAGCAACGATGTTTCTACCTCATACAGTTGTCTCATTAATCTTCCTTGGACAAACTAATCAGCCACACCTTTATTGACTCAATCAAGACTGCAATAGAAGTACTTCCGTAGAAAATTGTATGGAACACCATGTGTTGGAAATTGCAAGAGTAATTTCTTGAACCGCAACCAACTCTCATGTAAAAGTTCACCTCCAATTCGCTTGAAATTTTGGAATTAGGTTCGAAGTTCAACCATCTTTGAGAGGGAAATAATCTCTCCAAGAAAGCTTCATTCATCTCCTCTCAAGAGGTGATAGAGACATTTGGAGATTCCGCCAACCATCTTGTAGCTTCTCCCATCAAATAGAACGGGAATAACCTTAACCTCACGGATTCTTGTGAGTTGTTTCTGAACACAAACAACCCACACACCTCCACAAAATTCTAAAGATGTTCATGGAGATCCTCATGAGCTAAACCCCCAAATATTCCTCGTAGTTTGAGCAATTGTAGCATTGTCCCGATTATATGGAAAAACTGCCCTCCGAACTGTGGGAGGTATTCGGATGACTCACGTGGTTTGAATGATGTTCACATGAATATCATTCAAATTACCCATGTTGTCATTTTTACATAGTGACTATCGTTGTCACTACCGTGGTCACTCATGTCTAGGGGTGTGCATCGGTTGATTTGGTTTAGTTTTATATATTATTGATTCAGTTTTCGATTTTTAAATAAGCTAAACCAATAACAAAATAATAAGATATTTTTTATTAGATTTTGTTTTGATTGGGTTTAGGTCATTAACGGTTCGGTTTTCGATTTACCCAATATGAAAATGCTCATAAAATAAATATATGATTTTTCACTTCTCTAACAATTTGGCGCGATACAGTGAGACAAGCAAATCAATTGTAAATGCTTTGATATAGTGAAACAAGAAATATAATGAGAAATTGCATCAATCAGAATAGATGTAGTACGACGGCAACAATTACATGTTACATTCAAAATATAATATGGAATTTCTAATGTGAAGTAGAAGTACTGTGACATGTGAAATTTGTAGATCGTAGTGTAGTGTACTGATATAGTGTCTAGTTATGTTAAATTTTGAATATTCAATATTTATGAAGCGTATAGTAGTAAATTATTATTGTCTTAATGGATTATCGGTTTACCCAACAACCCAATACTAAAAATCAATACCAAACTGATCACCAATAAAAATATTTATAAGACCATTAAAAACCTGTTAACCAAATAGCAATAACCAAATTAAAAAAATTCATTTCGGTTTATTAGTCTATTCAGTTTTTGCACACCCCTACTCATGTCCTAAACCTACAAATCAGCAAACTACAACATCATGAAACAATCTACTATGACTAATCAAATTCACAAACTAATTTCTCAAATGGAATTTCTAGCCATTATTCCCCGGCCACGACGCTATTTTTTATAACACTCAAACTACTCTTCAAAACCAATTAAAAGAGTAAGTGATCATCGTCAATAAAAATACTCAACAAAGAGTCGGGATCGAACCCCACATAGAATGATACAGGGCTAAGAATTCAATTAGGAAATATGGAATGTAAGTTTATTCATTTGAAGTAATAAAACAAGTGGGCGATTATTCCATCAACTTTAATAAAAGGATTTTGTTATCTAAAGTTGCAATTGTGTTTCTCTATAATGATGAACATTCATAGATAGGCTCGGTCATCTTCAATGACACAAATCTTCTTTCGATCTCATAGAATCATATCATAAGATCTTCTTTTGGTCTCATATATGTGCTATATTGAACAACCCAATACCTTACATTATTCTCTCTTTCAATACAGCAATAGGGCAAATAGATCAGACCCATAATCTCTATTTCAAGTAAGTTATAGTCATCAAACATAAATCGCAATTATTGGACTAATTATCCACTCTAATCAATATTTTTCGAGCATCAATCAGAGATTGGAAGTAAGAATTAAGCTTGAAACCTTAACCCATAAGTTAACCCCATGCTAATTAGATAAAATCGACATATGAACGACATCAAAATAGAGCATAACACAATACCCACTACATTAAATCAACATCTAGCCCCATAATTGAACCCCTAGATCTTGAAGTTTTTGCCTCCCATCATAAAAAGTTATGAAATTATACCCTTAATGAAAAGAGCCATGGGTAACATGAATTAAGTTATTACAAATAAACCCACTTTGAATCAAATTTCAATCTATCAATTTCAAGAACAAAGTTGAAAACCCCCAAAAACTAAAGAGTGTTCTTCACAAGGTAAAATATTTCTCTCTCTAACTACTGGTCAAGACTTTAGAATTTTTGAACTCTCTTTATTTCTCTCTCCTTTGGGATATTTATAGTTCACCAACATTTGGCCCAAAAATCAATGTGTGACCTATTGAGCGACATTAGTCAAGCTCGCCGATCACAAAAAGTGGATCGCCTACTGCTCTTTAGCTTCCTTTCTCTTGCTCTAGGCTTCAGGTATTTAAACCTTAATCAACACGTTTGTTCAAGTTTGACTTTCACATTATCTCTAAGTACCACCTTTGTTCGCCTTTCAAGATTTCAATTTTTTTCTATGTACTGTCAACTTCGGAAATGGTCAACATGTTCGCCTTTCTCATTCGGCGAGTCGCCTTTTCATTTTGAGGTCACCGACCTACCTCAATTAATTCAAATGTTGTGACTGTTAATTTGGGAGAGGTCATACTCATTAGTGGATCCGCCCTCCTTGCTAGGCGATATTTTCATATTTTTGTCCATTATTTCAAACATTCATCCTTGCTTGTTCCTTTAGCCTTCATAGCTGCAAATAACCAAAATATCATTAATACAAAACACAATTAGGCATTGAAGACACTAATTGTTGGCTAAATAAGCCTCCAATGAGTGTAAATCTACCACTCATTAATAATCATAATTCATAAGTTCATAAGCTTAAAACATAATTCTTGTTCATGAAGTAAACAGAAGCATGGGTCCATATGAAATCAATTGAAAACCAAGTAATTGAATCAAATCATGCATAATAAGATTGAAAATAAATAATTGAATCATAATAAATAGGATCCATGAAGAATCGAATAAAACCCCAATTGAATTAGGTGAAATCAATTTAGGAGATTGAGATTCTTTTAGGACCCAATGGATGAAAGGAACTCATTGGTGAATTCCCACATACTTTGATAATCAAAGCCCTAAGAAAGCAAGAATAATGAGACCTTTAAGTTTGAACCCTAGTTCTTCACCTTGAAGCTCTTGAGAGAATTTTGTAGATTATGACTTGAGGGATTTAGGGAAAGATTTAATGAATAGTAGAATGGGTTAGGTTTCGAAGAGTAAAAATGGATTGATGGGTAATTATAGGGCCAAAATGGAGTAGTTTAGGTATTAGTTCAGTAGGAACAGATCAAAACACCCTTAATAAAAATTTGCCGGAAGACCCTACGGTTCGTAGGACTTCCTACGGACCGTACTGATCAACTGTAAACACAATTACTGGTCAAATTCTGTAGGACACAAATAAAGTTTCAAAATTTCACCAAGCCTAGATCACTTCTACGGATACCTCCTACGGCCTGTAGGACACCATATGACTCATCATGTTCACTCATTGGTCAAATATCAGAGACTTAGTATTTCGAACAATGAACTTACATGAAAAACTTAATTGTTCGGGAACCTCTCAACTCGACTCTTTGCTAAAGGTTCATTATGAGCTTAACTCATATCCAAAAAACTTCTAATACTTAAAATCTATGGAAAAGTAGTATATCACTAGAACAAAGTTGATACACTTACGACAACCGATTTAGATTCTAAGAGTAGAATTGTGTGGTGTTACACGAGCATTCCACTGGGCCTCGATAGGATGGGTGAGGAATCACTCAGGGTCTTCTTTTTTTTTTTTTTTGCTACAACTTCGCTGAGACGAATAGAATCTCTTTCAACTATTCATTTTTTGAACAAAGAAGAAGACTAGGATCAAATTCGCTCTTAAAGAAATTGGTCATCCCATACCTTCTACATGTTCCATAGTTGTGGAACCTGATCTTTTTCGGATCCAGCCTCTCCCTTGAATACACTGAGTAGGTAGGGCTAGTTTAGATATGGTTCCCTCTTGCCAATAACTTTTCCCCGGACTTCGATTAACCTTACTCATAAAGGGTTTTATTGTCGGGAGAACTACCTAACTAAAGAAAATTAGTGTTCTTCCTAAGATTAGGTGAAATCCCCAAATTTGCTTGCATATTTACTTTTTGTATCATAACACCCCTTAAAAAATTAGTTCCTCAATTTTAATCAAGATATAATCTTAGGTTGATACCTAGAAAAGGACAAACAAGTTTTAGGCAAGTAAACCTCACTTTGTATAAACCATTTACAATAGTCATTCCTGTTTTAACTTGTAGAAAAAAAATATGAGAAAAAAGTTTTACATAAAAAATTGGACAAAATAATATTTTAAAAAAATATACTCGAAGTACTTTTTTTTGTCCTAAAAGAATCAGAGCTTACTCTTTCATTGTCCATTTTCAAGAATCAATGGAAGATGTAATGGTGGATGGAAGAGAAGCAATTAAGGTTTCACCACTTGGTGGAATTCCACAACTAAGAAAAGCTTATTTCTTGAACTTGATTGTTTTCTCGATTGAAGGTCCGAAATTGAAGCATCCTTCAATTTCTTTTACATCCAAATCTAACTGGGCATTAAAATTCAATTTTAATTGATGTAATGGATGGAGGGATCAACAAAAAAAATGGAAGACATGAGTTGAAACAATGGAGTCATTCCATCACCCTGTATGGAAAGTTGCTCAGTTTGTAAATCAATCACAAGTTAAATTTATAGAGTCCACAACTTTATACCAACCCAAAAATCAAATATTTATTTGTGTGGACTCTATAAACTGAACTCATGATTGATTCACAAATTTCAGAAGCTTTCCATACAAGGTGATAGACATAGTCCATCGTTTCAATCTATTTTTTCCATTTGTTTTGTTGATCTCTCCATCCATTATATCCATCAAAGAAAACTTTCAATTTCCAAACAGATTCGGATGGAAAAGGAATTGAAGGATCGTTCAACTTTAGACTTTCAATTGATGAAACCACCAAGATCAAAAAATGAACTTTTCTTAGTGGTGGATTCCACCAAGTGGTGAGACCATCAACGCTTCTTTTTCATCCACCATTGGATCTTCCATTGATTCTTGAAAATAGACAATCAAAGAGATAATTCTGGTTCTTTTAGGAAAACAAAAAAAAATACTTTTAGAGAGTTAATATGTTTTTTTCAAAATCTATTTTTGTCAAAAAAAAATTGTAAACACTTTTTTCTCAATTTTCTTTTCTACAATTTTATAATGGGAATTGATGTTGCAAATGGTTTATGCATGGTAAGGTTTACATGCCAAAAATTTCTTTGTTCTTTTTTGAGTATCAACTTAAGATTATACCTTGATTAAAATGGAGGAACTAATTCTTTTTAAGAGATGTTAAAATAAAATAAAAGATTAAATATACGAGTAAATTTAGGGATTAAATAAATAGATTGTATATAAATAAACCACCCATCTACATAGTATACCTTTTCGATGAAGTGGCATCAGTTGGCACCTTTTGAATACACGTGGTTTCGCCATTGATGATGATGAATATTATTTGAATTTTACGTGCATGCATTTTCAGCCTTAATATTATTGGGGGAATAAAATGTTGCAAAAAAACACAAAAACTATTTTCAAAAAACCTTGCATCCAACTACAAGATAAAGAATGCAGAAATCTTCAACTTTTTTAAAAATAACGTAGTCATTCAATATAAAAAGAAAGTAATGATTGATCTCTAATGGATTTAATATTGCGAAAGATCTCTAATAGAGATATTTTCGTAATGAAGATAGAAATTTTTAAACTTGAAATATGGAGAAAAGAGGGAAGAAAGAGGAGTGTTATAAAATATCATTATTTTTAATATATAAAATAGCTTTCGTCATATTTTTGTGTAACTAATTTTGATTTGATAATGACAAATATGGCTGACAACTTATAAGGAGAGAGAAAAAAATAATAAAAATAATTATGCTTGGAAATAGAGAGAAAAAATCTTGAAAAAAATCACTTTCTAATAAAAAGAAGTGTGATTATTTAGGTATACCTATCAAAAATAAACCTCCTTTTATTGAGATGTTGGAAAAGGAGAATCATTTTTGCCTCCAGATGCTATTGTTGTGAGTCTCTGAATCAAGAAGAGACTACGACTCATTTATTTATTGCAGCTCCCATAGCTCAAAATCTATAAAAGCAATTTGCTACATGTGCAGGAATAAGCATGGAAGGAAACTTACAACAAATAATAACATCATGATGGGCAGCATCAAATAATCAAAGCTAATAGTCCTATACTAAGCAGTTCCAGCAATTCTAATGTAGGAGATATGAAAAAGAAGGAATGATTGAAGACATGGCAAGGATGTGTCATATTATAAATAACAAGAGCAATTTTAAGGAATTGTGTTTCAACTTATCAAGACACTATATCCTTGAATTGACATGCCAAGAAATTAGGAAAGTATCCTAGAAAGAATAAAAGGATACATGCTAAGACTACACTATAATACAGTCATGTGGAAAATACCAAGAAATGTATGAATATAGTGCAACACGAATAGTGCAAGCAGAGAAAATCAAGGGAAAAGTGCATACAATTTCTATGTGAGAAATTATGAAGGAAACTTAATATATGGTGAAGCTAGAATGATGGGAATAGGGACTAATATGGAGGCTGAGATATGGGTAGTCTTAAAAGCACTAAGGTACTGCAGAAGAAATGACATCAAAAAGATGATAGTAGAAACAGATTTATTGGTATTACCAAAGATAATAAGACTAGAATGGAAATTTCCTTTGCAACAAGCAGAGGAGATAAAGGATATAGAGAAGATTCAAGAATTAATGGTGAGCACTCAAGCATATATTAACTTGTATACAGGGAGGCAAATCAATTGCAGACAAGTTGGCAAATGAATCTTACAAACATTAAGGGCTAAGTCAATGGAGTAACTTTCAGCAGTTAACACAGACATGCAAGGGGATAATCAACAAAGATAAATCAAGGATACCTAATGTAAGAATCAAGAAAATAAAAATAATAACACATGAGATCTACCAAACAGAACCAGATGTAGAGCAATATTAACAACAAAAGGTCTCACAACTATGATATTTACATCAACAAAGTTTGTCACTTCAGGGCTTATATAACTGTGAGATTTAAGCTACTTAATTGTGTGAGGTTAAAAAAAATTCACTAGCAAACGACGAGGGCTTGGAAGTCAGACAGAGACTTGATGAACTATGGTGGGGAGGAATTCCAAAAGGAAGGGGAACGGGAACATCTTGAAATCTCCACTAGCACTTCAGCTGGAAAAAAATAAAGTTAGAGAGGGTTAGAAACAAGAGGAAAATAAAAGTAAAGAATGGAGAGTTAGGTTCGCAACTCATTAACTTGGGACCTCTACGAAGATCTCCTTGGAAATCCAAACCATCCACTGGAACACTGCAATGCCATAGAACAGAAGTTAGAAGGGATACAAAAGAGGATAGGAGGAAGAAAATATTAAAGCTTACCTTTGTGAGCTGAGAAGAGGATCAGAGAGCAGCAAGATAGAAGTATTGATAATCCAAAGCAATAGAAAAAAGAAAGGTCAAGTTAGTGAAGGCCCCCAGCGTGACATTAGCGATATTTTTGGGGAGCTCAATTGGGAAGCCCTAGGAATAGAAAAGTAAAGGTTATAAAGAGATTAGGGTGGGACAAATGGTCCAGATGGTTGTTTGGTTTTTGTATTGCTTCTTTTGATTTCTTTTGGGACATTGGCCTTATTTTGTGGAAATTTAACAATCAATAAAATGAGCCATCAGCTCAATATATAACCCAAGAAAATGTGGCTATTTAATGCCAAATATTTTTTTTTAAAAAAATTGCTAAGAAAATTAAAATGCGCCATTTGTTGTGAATTAAGTCTATAGGTGTTCATGGTATGTCATTTATTATTAGTTTTCTTAATAGAGAATATCAAAAATGTATAGAATCGAAAAATAACTATGAATTTCATCGCTAAACAACTCATAATTAATAATAATTTTCATTATCTGTCGCTAATCAATTATTAATAGAATTAATGAACGATTCTTTTGATCACCCTATAACAGAAACATCATTATTATTAGAAATAAATGAATTTTGAGTCATGCATATATACAAACTGTAGTTATGCGAAATCTATGACGAAAATCATATGTATGGTCTCTGAAAAACATATAGCTACTTATATGTATCAATTTTGAATTGATTGTTTAATGCTTGAGGAAGATCTACAGAGAAATCATTCTCCGTCTATACCTTTTAAGAAAATACATTATCATTTCGTTTCCACCAACATCATTTTTAATTACTATTATAATTTTAAAAAAAAACATTCCATAATTAAATTTAGGGATGAGAATTCGCAGAATTTGCTTCATGGCTTGCCACTCAGGGTTTGACCTACGACTAAAGACTAAAGCACAGACACGTGGGAAGAGAAGGATGATAATAACATGATTCGGAATGTTGGTTCTAAAGGGTTGTTAACCACTTAGAGATTTAGGCACAAAATTTCTCTTGGCACTTCTAGAGCACTTGCATTTCTACACCATGGTTGTTCATCTCCCATTCTACATAGAGATGTCAAAAGTGTTTATCTTGATATGAACTTGGAGCCTAGAATATCCAATATTGGATTGGCCAAAATCTATGGCACAGGACCTGAAAATGGTATCACTCGCCTCATTACTTTCATACCCCTTTTTTATTTTAAAATGGTATATATCAATTTTTTCCATCCTGACGTCAGTGCTCATCTTTCTTTTTCCTCTCTGATACCATTACAATATATTACAATATATGAATATACTCTGATGGTATCAAAAATCATTAATTGAGCAATGTCTTCATTGAAGGATTGTTACTTCCTCCTTGATACCATCAAAGTATAATATACTATGGTGGTACTAATGAGTAACTGGATGGTGTTTTCATTGAGGTTTGCTTTAGTACTTCGATGAGATTATTCAATCATGATACCATTAGGGTATATCTACATATTGTCGTGGTATCATTGAGGTATTTTCAACTCTTCAATATTTTAACTTAAAAAATATAAAAACATATTTTATACTAATTAATTTAGAGATTAATAAGTATGATTGTGATTTTAATAATTTTCTCTTAATTGTTTCTTATTTATTTCTTAAAAAAAGAGTTCAATCCTATATGAAACCGATAGGGCATCAATATACTGACGAAGTATCACAGAGGATTAAGCTTAATCATATTTTATACAATATGATATCAATATACCGATGTAGTATTACAAAGAAAATATTTTGTACTACTTTATAGTTTAATAAATAAGATTGTGACTTTAATATTTTTTTCTTAATTGTTTCTTATTTATTTCTTTAAAAAGTGTCCAACCTTATATGATATCGATCAGGTATGAATATACTGACAAAGTATCATAGGATTAAGCTCACTTCTATATGATACTGATATAGTATAAATATACTGATGAAGTATCACAAAGAATATATATTTTATTAATTTAGAGTTTAATAAATAAGATTTTGACTTTAATAATTTTCTCATAAATATTTCTTATTTATTTATTAAAAAAGAGCCCGATCCTATATGATATCGATAGGGTATCAATATACTGACAGAGTATCACAGAGGATTAAGCTTAATCCTATATGATAGCGATATGGTATCAATATATCGACAATGTATCACTGAGGATTAATTCATAGTAGTGATGTTGACGTCATGCGTGAAATAAGAAAGGAGAAAGTGGGCTATACAGGTATATAGTGTGGCCATGGGTCCATTAAGGATAATTAATTTGGGTTATGTCCAATTTTGAAAAATAGTTTCACAATTGGGTCTATTTTATGTAATTTACCTTTTAATTTATTGGTGTGCAGAATTTATTAGGGCGAGTAATTCGATTTCTATATGTGTTTTTTTTTGGAGAAACTACATAATTAAGCATACCTTACAATCATATATACTATTATTATCTACACTTTCAAAATATTACATATCTTACAACTAATCAAGAGTTTCCTACGTATCTTATCCTTAAATACATGTATTTTTTCTATCAGATACATAAAAATAGGGAGAGAGGCGACTAAGATTCGTATGTATCCTCGATACATGTGAATCGCATTACATACATAAACATGTATTTGTATGTATCTAGAGTGAATCACATGTATTTGGGATACCAGATACATGATAGACTGAAGAGTAAGATGGGACAGAGGAGAGGCAGATTTGCTATGTACCCCACTTACATGTAAATTCACTTGGATAAAATATATCTAGAACAAATTACACTTAAATTTGACCCCATGTATCTGAGATATATGTATCTTGATGTATCTAGGGACACCAAAATCTTGTAAGATATGTAATATTACAAACTTGAATGTTTCTAAATAATTAGCTCCTAAACTAGTAGAGTTTATGTAAGTTCCCCTTTTTCCCCTCTCATTCATGTTTTAAAATAGAAGTCAATTTTTTTTTTTGAAACTGACATAAATTCCACTAGTTTAGAAGCTACTTAGTTAGATACACTCTACTTTGCAATATAACATATCTTATCATATTTTGGTGTGTCTAGATACATTCAGATACATCCAGATGCATGTATCCCAAGATACATGGGATACATTGTATCTAAGTGGATTCACATGTATCTCGCTCATCTCCCTCACCTCTCTCCCATCTCGCTTGCCACTCTCTTATGTATCCGGTATCCTAGATACATACAAATTACACTAGATAGATAGATATATCTTATTTGTATCTTGTGTAATTCACATGTATCAGAAATACATAACAAAATTTCGCTCGCCTCCCCATCTTGCTCACCTCTCTCCCTATTTTAGTTTATCTGGTAGACATATTCCTTATTTTATGAGCTTTCAAAAGCTTGTTCAAAATCAACTTGACCTTCTCCAAGGATTCACTTAGTAGATTAGTACCCCACAGTCTCATCTCAAATGTATAAAATCATCTAGTAGGAGATCTATACCTCCTTTTATACAATGCCTATAATTGAGATATATCAATGCTAGATTGTTAGCTGTTATTATAAACAAACTCAATCAATACCAAGAATTGGTATCAATCACCACCAAAGTCTATCACACAAGCATAGAATATGTCCTTTAATATTTGTAATCAAATCAAGCCTCGTACCCAACTCAACCTACAAGTTCCTACAAAAATTAGAAGTAAATTGCATACCTCTATCAGAAATTGAGACTCCATATGTAACACCTCAGAAATTGGCAATTTGAAGTGGATAGAAATGTTGCATTTTTCGCACTGGTGCAGGTTCTACGAAACCTACCTATGGACCGTACAAGGTCCTACGGTCCATATAAAGCAGACATAAGAAGGGTCTTGAAAATTGGTGAAAAATTAATTTCTAAACTTTTCGTACAAATCACTAGGATGGTCTCTAGAATGTCCTATGGCCCGTAGGAAGGGCCCATAGAAAGGTTCCCGACTTGTTGAATATTTTTGGAAAATAGCATCCTACTAGAAGGGTCTACGACCCATAAAAAGTCCTACAAATATTAGGAGGGATTCTTGGAAATTGACCTGAGCTTGGAGATTCAGTACTTGTTCTACGGATAATCAAAATGGCCCGTAAAAATTCCTATGGACGGTAGGTCGGTCCGTATAGTCAATTTGGCACTTTTTAATTAAGGGTGTTTTGGTCATTTTCTACTCATTTAACCCCTAAACTATGTCATTTTTACCCTAAATACCCAATACCAACTTTACCCTTCAATATATACAGATTCCCACCCATTCACTCAAAATCCCAAAAGTTCCTAAGTTCATCCTCTCTAATTCTCTCAAAGCTATCAAGGGAAAAGGCCAGGGTTCTTTCAGGGTTTCTTCTCTACTCTCTAGGACTTTGATCACCAAGGTATATGGGAACTTTACCAATGGATTCCATTCCTTTCATCTATTGGGTCCCTAAAGATACTCAATTCTCCTATTGAACTTCACCCAAATTTCTAGGGTTTCATGTCAAATCTTCATGGATTCAATTTATTATAATTCAATTGTTTATATTCAATCCAGTTATGCATAATTTGATTCAAGTACATGTTTTCTACTTGATTTCATATGAACCCATGCTCTATGCTTATGTTATGAATAAGAACAATGATTATGAAATTATGCATGCATCATGAAATTGAAGATATTTGAATAAAGGATGCTTTTAGTTAAAATATCAAAATGTTTTTACAATATAAAGATGATCATGATTTAGATACTATTATGGGTAAGCGTCTTATGAACAATATATGAAATGATGATTTTGAAAGGAGCTATTCTATGATATAAAGCCTATGATTGGGTTGGTATTGATAGTTTCTTACCTTTCCAAGTCTTATGATATGATAATGATTACGTTCATTCTGTTGAGATTTTACGTAGCAATGAAAGGACTTTGAGATTGAGGCTTTACTGTATGTAAAGGTTTAATCTTTAGTAGAAATAACCTTGTCCAATAACTATGTGCCCCCATAGGACTTTTTCCCAATTGAACATAGCCAATGAATCCACCTAAGCTAGAAGTTTATGGTCCTTACCTTGGAAAAGTAGGACATTTATTTTCTCGGTGAGAAAGACACTAGATTCTATGTTATAGCTGACATGATCTATGTTAGTTATCAGTAAACTATCCCACTACTAAAAAAGGGTTTACTATGATTTGCACTGACCATGTCTTACATCTTCTGGTTTTACCTTGTCGTGATTTAGTATCTTATACTTAGTCATGAATTAGCATATTTTCCATACTTAATAAGTTTTATGCATTCCTCTCATACTTAGTACATTTCATGTACTGACACATACTATTTTTGTGTGCCCATATATTGTCTTATAATATAGGATCAGATGTTCCTGCACACGCTCATTGCTAGTTGATTAGTTCATTCTTTGAAGATTGGTGAGACCTCATGTTTCGAGGGCCTTGCCACTTACGTTTCTTTACTTCATGTCTCTTCAATTTTTAGACTATTTCGTAAGCTAGGTGTTGTCTTAGCCACATACTGTGGCTTATAACAGGCATTAGATGTTTTCGCTTATGAGTTGTACTCTGTTCTGTTTGTATTATATGAGTTTGATTGAGATTATTATCTTGTTTTCTTTCAATTTTTAGTATCGGTTATGTCAAGTTGCTTTTGTAGGGTCTGTCGCGACTCTATTCATCATGTCACATCTAGGGTGTAGATTGGGTCATGACAAACTTGGTATTTTGAGCAATATGTTCTAAAGAGCCCTAGGTGTCTGACAAGCTGTATTTAGTAGAGCCTTGTTTAAGAGTCGTAAGTGCACCACATTTATAAATATGAGGCTACAAGGTGTTTAAGAAATACTTCACTTCTTTCATACTCCTAAGTTGAGTGAACGAGTTGAACTTTCTGACTCGTGTTCTATGTATTTTCATAACATGCTTCCAAGCATAGCTCCGATGAGAGGGAATACGAATATGGAACAAGAAGTTCAACAAGTTGCGGTCGATTCTTTGGCTGAGCAAGTCTCACAAGCCGATTTTAGAGCTGCATTTAAAGTCTTGGCTCAGGCTATGACGGCACAAGCCAATAAAGAGGTTGTAGCTCCTGTGTACCCATATGTGGGCATGGCAGAGACAAGGGTAACAGATTTTACAAGGATGATCCTCTGGAATTTCATGGTTCGAAAGTGGAGGAAATCCCCAAGAGTTTCTTGGAAAGATCCAACATATTGTGGACATCATAGGAATAACTTCAGTGGAAAAGTCGGACTTAGGCGTTTATCAATTAAAGGGGTTAGTCAACTTTTGTTTTCTCAATGGAAGGAGGAAAGGACTATCGATGCAGGTCCTTGGATTGGGATATGTTCAAAGGGGATTTTCTTGATCGACTCTTTTCCCTTGAGATGAGGGAGGCAAAGGTGAAAGAATTTATCAACTTGATGCAAGACAACATGAGTGTGATGGAATACTCTTTGAAGTTCACTAAATTATCTAAATATGCTCTGATAATGGTTGCCAACATAGGGAAATGATGAATAAGTTTGTTTTGAGTGTGTCTGAAATGGTGGTCAAAGAATGTAGAACCATTATGTTTATCAAGGAGATGGACATCTCAAGGTTGATGACTCATGCCCTATAAATTGAGGACGAAAAGCTTAAGTAAAGGTCTAGAAAATCAAAGGGGCCTAGAACATATGGTGGTGATCTCTCTTACTTGAGGTCTGCTGGAAATGGGCGTTCTTAGTTTCGGCAAAAGTTCTCCTATCCAAATCCACCTAATGCATCGGGTCAAGCATTCAATAAGATTAAGGTGTCTAACCCTACGCCTCAAGGAGGTGGTTCTAGTAGATGTTAATTCCCTGCTTGCCAAAATTATGGGAAGAGTTATCCGAGAAAATGCTTAACCAGTATCGATATTTACTATGATTGTGGGAAGAATGGTCACAGATTGAGGGATTGCCCTTCGCAAGCTAGTAAGGGTAAGGATTGTCGCCCAACTCAACAAGGTGCTTCTTCTAGTTTGGGTAGTGCTCCACGTCATAAAATCTTATATTCTCTTTAGACTTGACAGGATCATGAGGGTTCTCCAGATATGGTGACTGGTATATTACGAGTCTTTCAGTTTGATGTTTATAAATTTCTTAATCCAAGTGTTACGTCATCTTTTGTGACCCTTTATGTAGATATGATGTTTGATGTTAGCACCAAAATTATTTTAGAACTTTTTTCACTATCTACTCCTGTTGGGGATTATGTTGTTGGTAAACGAGTCTAAAGAGGTTGCACAGTTTTAGTTTCCCATAAGATCAGCTTTGTTGATATCGTGAAGTTAGACATGATAGACTTTGATGTTATTCTTAGTAGGTGTTTGGCCATGCGATACCGTATCATGATATGGAATTGTGAGATGGAATTAGCGTTTGGACATGTGATTTCACGCTGATTCCATCTCATGATTCCATATCATGAGATGGAATACCATATTCTCCAAAAATCATGATATGGAATTATATGGGAATTCCATATCATGATTTGAGATTTTTTATACATAGAAATTGATCCACAAGTTTATATTTTGTTAAAACAACCCCACGGACTTTTGGAGCTTGGAAAAATAGATTCAAAATACTAAAACAAGGCATGAACCATTATGATATTGACACACAAGTGAAAATTGTCATAGTTTGTGCAGTGTTACATAATTATTTGCGTAAAGGAGTAATAAAATATTTATGGTCTATGATCAAGAAAATATAGTTGCGGATGATATTGACCAAAAAATGGCCCAAAGTAATAATGTTGGTTGTCTTCTCGGTCACATGATCGAGAAATGCAAGTTCAACGTGAGGAGATTGTTTGTATTATGTGGGAGAATTATATTAAGACTAGTTCACTACAATTTATGTTAAAAAAAATTATTGAATTAATGTTTGATGAAACAATTACTTATGTGGGAAACAAATAGCTTTGTAATAATTTATTATGCGATTTTATAAAAAAAAAATTGGTATGATTGAATAAACAATTGAGGTTATTTTAATAGTTTTACAACTTATGGGATTCTTACGAGTATGAGAAAATATATAACACGAAAATTCTGTATCACATGTCCAAACAAAACTTCAATTTCACCCCATGAATCCATATTATTATGCCATATCATGATTCCATATCGCATGGCCAAACGGGCCCTTAGTATGGACTGATAATCCTCAAATTTTCTCTTTAAAACAAATTAAAAGGGACAACAGTCGTAGACAATAAAAAAAATACCCAATGAAGGGTCAGGGTCGAATCCCACAGGGAATGGTATATCATAGAGAATTTTATCAAGAAATGTGGTTTGTAAAATCATTCATTTGTGGTAGTAAAAACAAGTGGGTGGATGATTCCACCAATTTAATAAAAGTATTTGGTTATCAATTGTCACAATTAAGCTAAAATTACGGTGAATTCAAGAAGTAACCAAAAATCTAGGGGTGCGGGGACTGGAAATCAATGTCACATAGGGGCAATTGTGCTACTCTATAGTGATGAACATTCATGAATAAGCTAGGTCATCTTCACTATCACTAATCTTGTTTTGATCTCACAGAATCCTTGCATAGAACCTCATTTTGGTATCATCTATATGCCAATCTAAACAACCCAATACCTTGCTTTATTCTCCCTTTCAATGCAGAAATAGGGCAAATAGATCCAACCAATAACCTCTATTTTCAAGCAAGCTACAGACATCAATCCTAAATTGCTAGTATCGGACTAATTACCCACTCTAATCAATTTCTTTCAAGGATCGATCGGAGTCCGAAAGTAGGAATTAAGTTTTCAACAGTAACCCATAAACTAACCCCATATTGATTAGCCTAAATTCATAAATAAACAACAGCAAAACAGAGCATCACACAATACCCACTACATTAAATCAACACTTAACCCCATAATTGCACCCCTAGATCTTGGGGTTTTAGCCACCCATCACAAAAGTAGAGAAATTATATCTTCCATAAAAGCAGCTATTGGTAACATGAAATTAAGCTATTACAAGAAACCCACTTTGGATCAAACTTCAATTTGTCAAATTTAAGAGCAAAGTTAAAAAAAAAAGTGTTCTTCCAAGGTAAAGTCTATCTCGGTCCAAAACTTCTCGAAAAAATCTTCTCTCAAAATTACAATTTCTCATGCCAAAAAGAACTCCCTTGTTTGTCTCTCCTTTGGACTATTTATAGTTTCTCAAAATTTGGCCCAAAACTCAACACGCTACCCTTTGGGCGACGTTAGTCGGGCTCACCAAGTTCATTCGGTGAATCGCTGATCAGGGCTCAGCTCGCCTTTTCTTACTCTAGGCTTCAAGTGTTTGAACCTCAGTTAGCAAGCTCATTTGAATCTGCCTTTCACATTCAACATATCACCGAGTACCACCTTGGTGCCTTTCGATCCTTCAATTTTCCTCCTTGCACTATCGCTTTCGGCAGTAGTCAACAGTGTCGCCTTTCTCATTCAGCCTGTCGCCTTTTGTTTTCGGGTTCACCGACCTGTCTTGATAGACACAAGTGTTGTGCAATATCACTTTGGTTGAGGTCATGCTCACTAGGTGATCCGCCTTTCTTGCTTGGCGATCATCAATGTAAATTTTGCACTTCTTTTTGTACTTTTGGTCGTTCTTTCAAACATTCATCCTTGCCTTGTCCATTAGCCTTCATAGCTAGTAATCATTAAAATATTATCAGAATAGGACAAAATTAGGCATTGAGGACACTTATTATTGAGCTTAATAGGCCTCAAATGAGTGCAAATCTATCCCTCATCAACACCCCAACTTAAATTGTTGCTTGTCCTCAAGTAAATCAAGAACACAAATGGCTCAACAATACTATTCAATGAGAGCTAACATGAAAGTTCCATTACAAGACTACTCGCAACAAGATGCTACACTCATTAAGATCATATTGGTAGACTCTCCCAAAAAAGAAAGAGCGGGCCCCATTAAAGACGAGAGTGAGGTATAATAAGGCCATTTTAGTCCACCACTCTAAATCATGATAAAAAGCTTCAAATGATGACTACCCAGTTTTAACAGAAGATCAAGCTCACTTTAGCTTCTTTTCTAAAGCAAGATCATGTTTCAATAAATGCATTCAAGTGCCCTCACATAAAAAACAATTCCATGCTCTCACCAAGAAAATAAACCAAGAAATAAGGAATCAATGCAACTCTTACTCTCTCAGAAGAGAAACATGCAAGCTTGGTCTCGTAGGTTTGCCCATATTTTACAATCATCACACAACCTAGTTCATGATATATCTCAAGGGTCTCTTAGACTTGTATGGGGATGAGGGTTAAGGTATGGTCAATTTGGCTTGGTGACTTCACCGTTTCATAGAATTGTTTTAATCATCTTTACCTCTTTTGAAGTTCTTTTTATTCTTTTCCATTTGAAAAATGATACATTGACTTTTCACTCATTTTATTTGGAATCCCCTTTATTTCATAACTTCTCTTTTTTATTTCAATTTTTCAAGGTGTTTTCATCAAAATGACTCTTTTTTTATAAGGAGGGTTCCTTGTTTTTTGTAAAAACTTCAAAATTGAGTCCCAATTTATGTTTCTTTGCCCTTTGCTTGGCTTTCATTCTTCCTTTCTTTCAACACTCCAATTTAGGTTTTTGGCCTAAGTTGGATAATCAAACGTAACAATGCTTCAGAAAGGATTTTGGGTGAGAATGTAGGGACAATTTGGCTCAAGAGGTTTTAACTTGGTTTTGTAAACAAATGGTTTAGGCTCAAATGGTGCAAAAATGGATACACACCCTCACAAGGTAGTCTCAATGGATAATGAAAATTTAGGTTCCCTCTTATAATTGTTTCCTAAGATCACGCCTTTCACTAAGGTTTAGACAAATAGACTAACAAGGAAAATTCTAGGACTCCACACACATGATTTCAAGTAAGATCTCACCACACTTGGCACTTTGACATAAACTCATTTATCATATCCCAAAAGTATTAAAAGTGTACGTGCATGTTCATTGCAAGGCTCACATCAAAATGCAGCTAGTCAACAAAAGATTCAAAGAGATCGCTCAAAAGCATAACTACATCAATTTAATTCTCACAACACCAACACTATACATTATTCTTATCATGAGTATTGTTCAAGACATCGATATTAAACACAATCGATCCTCGAATCTTTATCAATGAAAACTCAAGCACTTTCCAATTTTCAAAACTCATGGGGGGTTGCAAAATTTAGAGAAAACAAAAAAGGTAAAAGAGATACACTAAACCAAATGAAAAACTCTAACATAAGTAAAAGTAAAATAATACAATCACCCAAAACTGAAAAGTAAAAAAATACAAAGTAAAGGGGAATATTGGCTCGAAGGTCCTCACCCAACAAAAAATAAATATGCACTATCCTCAATGCAAAGATACTAAAGTACGGGAGGCAGAGTAAAAAGGTCGCCCTAATAGGCTAAGCCTATGGAGCACTCTCATTTGAAGTTGCTGGAAGGGAAGCATCACCAAGGCATCATTGCCTAGCAATAAAATAACTGGAGGCAGCAGTACAGTATCAACTAAGGCATCATTTACCACCACAACACTAGGAGGAATGGTGGAGTCTGAAGATACTTCACTAGTGTCAACTGTTGAAGTCTCGCAAAGGGATCTCTTTAAAGTGGCCTAAACAATCACCTCTTCAGTCTCCTGTGGCTCCATAAGTGTTTGGGCAATCCCATGCTCATCCTTCTCACTCCTCTTCATCTGTCTCCTCAGACAAATAATCATCTGCCCTCTTAGTATCCACAACAACATCATCAAAAATTGCAGCTATATCAGGTTGACACTAGAAGTAGGCTCACTGCATTGCATCATTGGTGGCACAAAGGCTGGTGCATCTGGTTGGGAAACTCGCCCCATAGCATCAAAATATCAGTACACCAAAGTTGGTGTACATCTACTCGTAAGATAGCAAGCACACCCCTCATGGCCTTTAGTGCACTAGAACTACCATCGGCCTTCTCCCCGACCTCTTATCTCGTAGTGAGGTTGTCAAAACTCACACCATGATCCTCAAATAACCCTCACACCTAGTCACCATGTCCCTCAAAGGATCCAAGGCTTGCTCAATAGCCCTATCAATAAGCCCAGACAAGTCCTTCTCAACCCTCGCAACTTTAACACCTATCGACCGGGCAAGACGGGCCATTTGATATTTCACGGTGTGGGTCAAGAAGGGACGGGTAATAGGAGTGGGGATAGGTGCAGCAAAATCAATAATAGTAGAAGTACTAATAGGAGTTGCAAAGGTGAAGGCATAGTAGGGGAGGAAGATATGCATGCATGCTCCACAAAACGATTAGGTGTGCTTGCCTCAGATGCTAGAACAGATGGATCCACTACAAGTATAGTATCTGGTGGTAGTGGATTTCTTCGAGCTGTATCATCCCATAAACAATCAACCTTAATCCTCTGGATGTTGTTGGAAGAAGTTGGAGTAATCCGCATATTAATATTCCTTTTAAAGGGGACTCTTGTGTCATCGCATAACTTTGTGATCAGGACCGGAAGGAAGTTTGTTCCTATCAAATGATAACGCTAAAATCACCCTTCACAACAAATTAAAAGAGTGAGTGATCATAGTCAGTAAAAAACCCAACAAAGAGTTGGGGTCGAATCGCACAGGGAATGGTCTATAGTAGAGAATTATTTATCAAGAGATTTGGACTTTAAATTAGCTCATTCGTAATAGTAAGAACAATTTGATGGATGATACCACCAACTTAATATAAAGTTTTTGTTATCAATTATCGAAATTAAACTAAAATTCGAACGAAATAAAGAGTTAACAAGCATAATAGGGGTGCAGGGATTAGATATCAATGTCATAGGAGTGATTGTAATGCTCTATAGTGATGTACATACATGAATAGGCTAAGTCATCTTCAATGACGCTAATCATCTTTAGATCTCAAAGTAGTTATGCCTAGAATCTTCTTTCGGTATAATCTAAATGCCAATCCTAAACAACCCAATACCTTACTCTATCCTCTCTTTCAAGAATAGGGCAAATAGATCCTATCCATAACCTCTCTTTCAAGCAAGTTATAGACATCAAACCTAAATTTATAGTATTGAACCAATTACCCACTCCAATTAATCTCTTTAGAGCATCAACTAGAGATTGAAAGTAGGAATTAAGTTTGCAACTTTAACCCTTAAGTTAAACTCATGGTAATTAGACCAAATTCATCCATGAACATCAACAAAATAGAGCATAGCACAATACCCACTACATTAAATCAACATCTTACCCTATTTGAGAACACCTAGATCTTGAGGTCTTAGCCACCCAACACAAAGAGTAAAGAAAGTATACCTTCCATGAAAGCAGCCATGTGTAACTTGAAATCCAACAATCAAGAGTAAACCCACTTTGGATTTAACTTCAATTTATCAAATTCAAGCTTCAAATTGTAAAACCCCAATTAAACTAGAAAAAATGTTCTTTTAAAAAGTAAAGTGTTTCTTCAATACTCTAACTCAAAACTCTCTCACTTGAACTTAGAATTCCCAACTCCCTAAAAATTGTATCCTTTGGGTTATTTATACCTTCCCAAAATTTGGAACAAAATACACTTCATAATCCAACTCAACAACGTTAGTGAGGTTCGCCAAACTCGCTCGGCACATCGCCTTTCTCTCCTCAGCTCACCTTGTGATGCTCTAAGATTCAGGTGTTTGAACATCAATTAGTGAACTCGATCAAGTCAGCATTTCACATTCAGCAAATCACCGAATACCACCTTAGTTCACCGTTTGAGCATTAAACTTTTGCCTTGCACATTGTCACTTTCGACTGAAGTTTGCCGACCTTCTTTGGTAGACACAAGTGCTATGCACTATCAATTTGGATGAGGGCGTGCTTAGTTGGCGATCCGCCCTTATGTTAGGCGATCAATAATGTTCATTTTGCACTTCTTTTTGTATTTTTGGCCATTCTTTCAAACTTCGGTCCTTGCCTTGTCCAATTGCCTTCATAGCTACATATCATCAATATTTTATTAGAAGACGACAAAGTTAGGCATTGAGGAAACTAATTATTGAGTTGAATAGACCTTAAATGAGTATAAATCTACCACTCATCAACACCCCCAACTTAAACTTCTGTTTGTCCTCAAGTAAATAAAGAACAAAATAAGCTCAATAAAGGTGTATATAATAGTACTCAATGACATAACATGCAAGCGCCCTGGAAAGACTACTCTCAATACCATGTTACCCTAAATCATGATCAAAGAGCTACAAAAAATGACTAGCTAGTCGCAACACAAGCTCCAACTCACTTTAACTTCTTTCCTAATGCAAGAACATGTTTCAAAAAATGCATTCAAGTGTCCTCACGCCAAGAATGAATCCAATCCTCTCACAAAGCAAATCAACAAAGGTAATAGGAATTAATGCAACTCTCACTCTCAAAAGAAAAACACATGCAGGCTTTGTCCTATAGGTCTGCCCATATTTTCCAATCATCACAAAACCTAGTTCATGTAAGATCTCAAGGGTCTTTTAGGCTTGTAATGGGGCTGAGGGTTAAGGCATGGTCAATTTTGATTGGTGACTTATACCTTTTCAAAGCATTGTTGCAATCATCATCACCTCTTCTCAAGTTCTTTTTCTTTTTTTTTTTCATTTGAGAACTCAAATCTTGAATTTTCACTCAATTTATTTAGAATTCCCCTTTTATTTCCTTCACTTCTCTTTTTCATTTCATTTTTCCAAGCCATTTTCATCACAATGATGATACAACACATTTTTTTTATAAGGAGGGGTTCCTTCTTTTTACAAAACTTTCAGATCATAGTCTCATTTCTTCTTCCTTTTGCCCTTCACTCGGCTTTCATTCATCCTTCCTTTACACACTCCCAACTTAGGTTTTTGGCCTAATTTTGCTATTCAAATAATTTAAGCTCAATTGGTACCAACATAGATTCACACCCTTACAAGGTAGTAACAAAAGGCTTTATGGACAGTTTGGTTCCCTCATTAAAATTTTGCCCAAGATCATGTGTCACATTAACCAAGACTCACACAATTGGACTAACAAGGACTCCACATTCATGCTTTCAAGTAAAACCTCACCACACATGGCACTTCAAAATACACTCATTTAGCACATCCTAAAAAGATCAAAAGTGTATGTGTGATGTTCATTGCAAGGCTCACAAAATGTAGCTAGTCAACAAAAGATTCAAATAGATCGCTCAAAGGTGTAACCACATCATTTTCATTCTCGCAACACCAACACTATACATCAATCTCATCATTAGTACTATTCAAGACATCAATATTGAACAAAAATGATTCTCAAATTATTATCAATGAAAACTGCAAGCATTTCATGATTTGAACTCATGGGGGTTTGCAACATAAAGGGAGACAAGGTAGAAGTAAAGAAACACACAATTTCCCAAAAGAGTAATCTAAAATAAACATAAACTATAATTGTTCAAAATATAAAATAACATAATACAAGCAAAAGGGGAATATAGGCACAAAGGCCCTGACCCCACCAAAAATAGAATGTTGTGTCCTCAATGCAAAAGAAGTTGGTGAAGGTTTGTGAAAGGGTTTTCTTCGATTGCCTTTCCATTAACTACATTGACCCAAAAAAAAACTAATTTCTTATGGATAGAAGCATGTGCGAAGATTTTCCATAAATTGAAAGATAGACCTACCTCCGCTCCGGTGTTGACTTTACCCGAAGGATCCAATGGGTTTGTTGTTCATTGTGATGCTTCAAGGATTTGATTGGGGTGTGTTATTATGTAAAATGGGAAGGTTATTTTTTATGCATCAAGGCATATCAAAGTTCATGAAAAGAACTATCCTACCCATGATTTAGAGCTAGAGGCAGTTGTTTTTGCCTTAAAGATTTGGAGTCATTATTTGTATGATGTCCATGATTATGTTTTTACCGACCACAAAAGTGTGCAATAGGTGTTCAAGAAAAATAATCTAACTCTTCTCTAAAGGAGGTGGATTGAGTAGATAAAGGATTACGACATGAGTGATCTCTATCACCCTGGTAAGGCGAATGTGGTGATGGCTGCTCTTAGTTCACTATCAATGGGTATTGTTGCTCATGATGAGGAAGATAAAAAGAAGTTGGTTCGTGATGTTCATAGATTGGCCCAATTAGGTCTCTGATTGGTTGATTCTAATGAAGGTGGTGTTATTGTTCATAATGGTTTAGAATTGTCCTTTGTGTCAGATGTGAAAGCCAAGCAAGGTCTTGATCCAATTTTTGTTGAATTAAAGGAAGCGGTGCTTAAAAATTTGTTGAGTCTTTCTCCCAAGGGGGAGATGGTGTGCTTTGATATCAAGGTCGTTTGTGTGTTCCCAATGATGATGACTTGAGAGAGAAAGTTATCAGAAGCCCATAGTTCTCATTATTCCATTCACTCGGGAGCTACCATAATATACCGTGACTTATGGGAGGTCTATTGCTGGAATGGGATAAAGAAAGATATTGTGGAATTTGTGGCTAAGTGTCCTAATTGTCAACAATTAAAAGGTGAGCATCAAAAGTTGAGAGGTTTATCCCAAGATATTAGCATTCCTACTTGGAAATGGGAAGATTTGAATATGGACTTTATTGTTGGTTTGCCCCGCACCCAGTGGCAACATGATTCGATTTCTGTTATTATAGATCGTATGATGAAGTCAGCTCATTTCATTCCCATCAAGGTTTCTTATCCGTGGAAGATGATGATAAGTTGTATCTAAGGGAAATGGTTAGGTTGCATGGAGTTCCCCTATCAATTATCTCCTATCGTGGTACCAAATTTACTTCTCTATTTTGGAAGTCTTTCCAAAAGGGCCTTGGTTGTCGTGTTAAGCTTAGTACGGCTTATCATCCTCTAAAAGATGACAAGTAGAGTGTATTATCCAAACTTTGGAATTTATGTTGAGTGTTTGTGTGATTGACTTCAAGGGTAATTAGGATGATCATTTGCCTTTGATTTAGTTTACTTACAATAATAGTTATCATTCAAACATTGGTACGGGTCCATTTGAGGCTCTTTATGGTAGGAGGTCCTATATGGTGGTCTGAAGTTGGTGAGATTGCTTTGATAGGTTCCAATTTGGTACATGAGGCTATTGAGAAAGTTCGGGTTTTTAGAGAATGGTTGAAAATGGCTCAAAGTCGACAAAGGTCTTATGCCGATGTTAGAAGAAAAGATCTAAAATTTTATGTATATGACTTGGTCTACTTGAAAATTTCACCCATGAAGGGTGTGATGAGATTTGGGAAGAAAGGGAAGTTTAGTCCCCGTTATGTGGGCCCATATCTAATTTTGAGTCAAATTGGTAAATTTGCTTATAAACTTGATTTGCCTAATGACTTAGAATCGGTACATCCGGTTTTCCATGTCTCTTTTTTGAAATAATGTGTTGGTGATCCGACATCTATTGTACCATTGGAGAGTCTTGGTATAAATGAGAGTCTTTCTTATGAAGAAGTTCCAGTTGACATTTTTGACCGGCAAGTTAAAAAGTTAAGGAATAAGGAATTTGCATCCGTGAAAGTGTTGTAAAGGAATCAAAGGGTTGAGGGTGTTACTTGGGAGGCCGAGGCTGATCTGATGTCCCGTTATCTCCATCTCTTTCCCTCCAATCCTACTCTAGGTATTTAGATCTTCATGGTTGATCCTATTGGTTTCATGTGTCTTAGTTGTTCTCGTGTTTCCTCATGCATGCATGCTTATGAAAATTTGATTTTTGAGGATTTGATTTAACTTGATTGGTTGCCCCATGATTATGTGCATTTGAGCATTATTTGTATGCACGCATGCATTTGAGCATTAACTTGATTGGTTGCAGATTAAGGGAACCCCTTCTCCCCACAATCAAGGTCTTGTGCTGTACAAAGTCATGAATCATGTTAGGGTTTTATGAATTGAAATCTTTAAGCTTAATTCTTGATGATATTCTATGATGTTTAGTAAGAATTCTATCATGTTGGAGTCTTTCTTCTTGAGTTGATTGCTCATACATGACTAATGAGATTTCAAGAAAAGTTTAGGAATTGCCTTAAAATTATTGAGAAACATATTTCATGATACACTAGAATATTCATGATTTATATGAAATATGATTTAATATTTTCAAGTGTATATTCAAGAAAAGATTTCAAAGAATCTTTATGATATGATCATGTCTTGAAAAGCGAAGAAGCTTATCAAACCTTGAAATTTAAAGTTTAGAAAAGTAAAAGAAGCTTAGGGCCAAGGTTCATGAAGATAGATATGTTCATAATACAATATTTCAAGTCAAGCGTGATCTTTTTTTAGAAAGTTATTTGAAAATATTGTCATAGTATTTCATAAGTGTTATTTTCATGTTTGAAGTAAGTTCAAGATTTTCAAGAAGTATTTCAAGAAATTATTACTATTTTTTATTTCAAGTGCATTATTTCAAGATAGAGTTCAAGAAAGTATATTTTCATGAAATTCCTTTATACATATTTTAAAGATATGTTTCAAAGAAAGTTTAGTCACTTGAAGGATTCATTATGAATGTTTACAACATTTCATCAAAGATAGATATGATTTAAATAGAGAATGTTCTTTTATCGGGAAAACTCATACTCTAAGGGCCCGTTTGGCCTTAGATTTGGGAAAAAAATGGCAAATAGTGTTTGTCCATACAATTTGCCATTATTTGGCAAATATTTTGGCAAATAACCCAAATTCCCAAATACTAGAAAAAACTAGTATTTGGGCCAAATCTCATTATTTGGGAACTTTTAATACTTCAAATTCTACACCAAACTTTTATCTTTTACAAGAACACCCTCTATAGTAGTTGTTTGCGTTGTTTTACATAATTTTTTACTTGAACATCAAAGTAGTGATGGAATATTCAGTAAATATGAAAGTGATGATATGGTTGTTAATGAAAATGATAACAATCCGCTTAGGGTAGCAAAGTCATGTGTTGTGTAATACAAACATATCGTTAGTTTTGATAGTTTTTAAAACTTATGGGTATAAATCATATTTCTTAAAATGGTTAAATATATTTCCCAAATATTATGGCCAAACACATGGTGAAATTTCACCCAAATTCTCACTCAAATAATATTTGCCAAAAATATTTGAAAATCTATGGTCAAACACTAGCTAAGTATGTTTCATATAGTTGTAAGCTTAGTCTCACCAATAATACAATTTTACATATTTGAGTAAAGACTCACAATATGATTTCAAGTTATGCTAAATATGTATTTTGAGCTTAGTCTCACATATAATTCAAATATGATAGATGGTTTTCATACCTATAAGCATTATATGAATGTACGTTATTTTGGGAAGACAATTTAGTAACAAGAGGATACGGGTTTAGAAAACCTAAGTCCCATAACTATGTGCTACCATAGGATTATGTTTCACCATTTTGTAAGTTGATCATCTGGCCTGAGAGGCCCAGATTAGTAGATCCACAGAGATATGATATGGTCCTATACTTTGTCAAGGTATAGGGCAGCCCTCTCAACTGGGTTAGCTCTTAGACATCGTGAGATCATGTGATGTATGTCGGTTTTATGAAACTCCCCAAGAAATGTAAAGTGATGTTATTTTTCATTATTTACTATTATTTCATGTATTCAGTTTTAAAGATATGTTGTTAAAGCACACATGCATGCATTACAATTCAATTGATTTTCTTTTTAGTCGATCTTTAGAGTTATTCATTCAGCTCAGTATGTTCAGTTTTAGCCTATTGTTACACTCAACTATTTTACATACCATACGTTTCATGTACTAACATCATTCGGTGCTACAGTATTTTATTATGAAAATTCAGGTACTCATTAAATCAGGCGCATTTAAAATTTGGATGCAAGAGATTCCATTTAAAATCTCATTTTTTGGCTTGAAGGTTTGGAAAAATAGGGTACTAGTAGTTGTTGTTTTAGCTCATTGAAATCCCAACTTGTCACAGTTATGTTGTTGTTGTAGTATTGTACCTGAAAGGGAAACTATAAAACATATTTTCAAAGGGGGAGGTTTCTATCTCTGTATGGCAATATTTTTCTAAAGCTATAGGTATATTAGGGTCATGGATACAGGTCAAGCAGTCTATGTTAAAATGTGGGAAGCTAAGCTGAATTCTAGACAAAAGCTAATCTTCCAAGCAATTTCTACCTTTATTTTATGGTTCTTATAGAAAAGGAGAAACTCAGTAGTACATGGAGGTTCTTATACTACAAGAAAGGTGATTTGGGATATCAATAATATGGTGTGATAAATTATCAGAAAGAAATTTGGGTATGATCAAATCCCAACAACTTGGCCTCAAGTTGTTGCTTTGATACATGGATTCAACCCCAAATTTAAAGCTAAATGGGTCATACGGTATCCTCTTCCTTGTGGGTGGTGGAACTGCAACACTGATGGAGTTTCAAGAGGTAATCTAGGACCAAGCTCTGCTAACTTTTGTGTAAGTGTGCTAAACGATTTACAATTCCTAATTGTTATAGCTTGGTGGCTGAGGTGATTGCTATAAGAACTGAATTACAATTTTGTTTGAAAAATCAAATTCCAAATATAATTGTAGAATCTGATTCTCTTGCTATAGTGAATATTATCAATGGTGTCTCGAAAATTCTTTGGAGGGTGACATTGGAGGTCAATTCCATTAGGAAAATGATGAACTCTTGGTCAGTAAGAGTACAACACTCCTTAAGGGAGGAAAATACTCTTGCCAACATTTTAGCAAATCTAGATTTTCATTTTGCAGATAATTTTGATTTTCAAACATTTCAGGAGCTACCAAGCAATGGCAGGAGGATCTTTAACTTGGACAAATAGAGTCCTTCATAAATAAGAATAAGACAGTGTCAATAAGGTCAACTGGAGATGTTTTTGGCATCAAATCACAGCTTTGTTCTGTATATGCTAGATGATACATGTAATGAAGATATAATGTTATCTGAAATAAGTTTTGTTTGTTATACATATCATGGACCTGATGAGAGATTTAGGTTTCACAACTGATATAAAATCAGGACACGTTTATTTTTGTATTCTAATATCATCTACAGAGTTTATAACAGTTCAAGCACAAGAGGGTATGTTGATACTGAATTTTCATGTAATGAAGGCCCATATCAGAATGGCGAAGTTGTACATTAGCGTTCAAGCAGAGGCACCTTCTACATCAAACAACAATAGTTAGCTGGTTTTCTAAGATTGAGGTAATAGTGGTGGTATTAATCCCATTTGGGGTTCAACCCACTGAAACCTAGATCTAAGAAAAGTTAGTTTACTTAATTTGTGAGATGAAAAGGGTGATATTTAATCGATTAACAAATGAACAAGACAGAAAGATCCAGATCAATAACAAAGAGAATGATAGGTTAATTCAGTCACGTACCCGAGTAGATTGTTGAGATTAATTGATGTTGAGCTGAGTTGCTGAGTTCTTATCCAATCTAATTTCATATGATTCTATAACCATTTTAATTAATATATATACTTAATTTTGATATTCATTCATCATGTGGATGTGTTATGTCATATTGGATAATCATATACTCTCTCCATTTCAAAAAGAATGACCTCCTTTCCTTTTTAGTCTGTTTCAAAAAGAATGACCTCTTTTCTTTTTTGGTAACATTTTAATAAGTTCCCTCTCAGGCAACTTACCCCGTTTCAAATGCGTTCCTCACGAACATTCATTTGTCGCATGAAGGCCAGCCTACTCCTTACCCCACTCACTCTTTCGAGCTGAGTGTTAGGATATGGGACTACGGCTCACCCTCTCGGGCTGAACCTCATGTCGACCCACTCCTTAGGCCATCAGTCTAGCGGTCTTGGTTTCACGACCTCCCTCTCGAGAAAGCCGAAAACATATGGGTGGTTTTGTATTTTCAACTACAAACCCATTAAATTAAACCACAACCACTAGGTGAAATCACCATTAAAATACATCTAACCTACCAGCAAGCAAGACCCAACAACAATATCAACACATATTTGCTAAATCACACCCCAAGAATGGGGGTTTTAAGCCACATATCAAGAAATAACAAAATACACCTGAAATGGTACTAAAATCAAATGGGTATAAAGAATTAAACCTTGATTTAAGCAAAGGAAGAAGAATGGAAAAGACCCACTTCCAACTTGGGGAAGATGAAATCCTTCTTTCTTCAAGTCTCCTAAAAAACCCTCTCCAAACTTGAGAGAAAATATCCCAAAAAAGTACTATTATATTGTGAAAATTATAATAATGGTCTGAGTCTCGAAAAATTAATAAAGAGTTTAGTATTTATGGTCTTCAAAAAATAGTGTCAGCAGATCACTCGGCAAGGTTAGTCTGAATCACTGATTAACTCGGCGATTCGCCCTTTGGTGTAGTTTGTCGCCGTCTTGCACTAGCCTTCAACATCGTCGTGCTCTGTGTCATTGGGCGACATAGTACTACTTCGCGAAACTATTCGGTGAACCGTCGACTGCTCCTTTCATCGCGTTTTTGATCTTGCTCCTTCAGGGCTTCGGGTACTAGAACAAAAGGCAGAGTTCGTCCCTTCGGTGAATCGCCAGGCGTGCTTGGTGATGCTCAAGCTTAAGCTTCTTCGTTTTTTTCAGCCTTTTTGTTCCTTTTTACGCCTAAGTGTCCATGCTTCCACAAAAACTTCAAATACCTGAAACTTAAGTGTTTTCATCAGATATTTAGAACAAATAAGCATTTGAGGACACTATTTTTATTAAAATAAAGCCCAAAATGAGTCCAATTTGTGGACTCATCAACACCCCCAGCTTAAACTTTTGTTTGTCCTCAAGTAAAACTCAAGTTCAGTTGTTCAAATAGGATGTCTCAAATAGTGCTACACAAGACTAAATCATGAAATACACAACAAAACTCAAATTACTCATGCAAAGATCAACTGCGTACTCAAAGATTCAAGTTGTCACACACCATTACCAAAGGCTCTCATGCTCGCAATACTTGCTACTTGTGCAAGTTCAAGGTCAATAAAAAGTATCTAATGCCCTCACATAAAGAATGATTCCTTATTCACATAAAGAGGTTAATCAATTAAAGATCACGAATCAGATGCAACGCTCACACTCAAAAAGAGGAACACAATGCATGATTTCACCCATAGGCTTGCCCTTATTTTCCAATTAATCTTCGGTCCGGCTCACTCAAGATCACAAAGGTCTTTCTAAGGCTTGTAATGGGGTTGAGTGCAAAGGTATGGTCATTTAGGTTCAATGACTTTTCATTCTCGTGAGATGTGGTGTTCTCAAGGCATCCCCTTCTTTTTCTTTATCAATTATTTTTCTAGTGCTTCTAAGTCACCTTTTTATTCATCTCCATGGATTGCTTGGAAACTCGATTTCTTTTGTATTGTACTCCAAAAAAAAAAAATTTGAAGGGTTTCCATTATTCTACAACACCATAGGTTAAGGGGGACTTTTCTTACACTTCTTGACTTCTCCTTTGCCTTTTCACCACACCCCCAACTTAGGCTTTTAGCCTAAGTTGGCTATTTGCTAAACCACAAATCAAGAGGATTATAGATAGTGGGTCAAGAAAGTTCTAGGGTGCATCAAGGTTCTTCCAAAGAAAGGTAAGGCTCAAAGGGTGTTCAAGAGAGTTTCACACGCTCACGGGTAGGCCACAAAAGAGGTATATGTCAAATTTGGCTCACACTCTTCAAAAGTTGCTTAAGATCATTTCAAGAGCACACCTTACTAAATCAATCAGACTAACGGGGCAAATTATAGGTTTATTCATGCATGGTTCAAAGTAAGGTCATCACGCAAGGCATCGACACTTAAGTCAAACAAGACTACACACTTTCACTAGTGTGTAATGGTCATTACAAGAGAATCAATTTTATAAATGGCTAATCACAACGAGCTGCAAAGAGTTCAGATATTGTCTATGCAGCTTCATTTGGTCGCATCGTAGCCACCCATTCATGTTTGTTCAATTGATAGCACTATTCAAGTCATCGGTACTGATCGAAACCGAGACTCAAATTTGCAATAGAAGAGCCACTTTCAACACAAGAGGTGGCAAAAATTTTTGAAAAATGATAATTTTTCAAAAGGGTCAAAATCATTTTACAATTTTTAAAAACAAAAGAAGATCCATAAGCTCAAACAATCGCACGAAAAGCAGTATAAAACACAGTTTGAACAGACAACCCACATATACACAAAAAACACAAATAACTATAATCAAGCAAACAAGGTGGGCCTCACCTCACCACAAATAAAAGTGTTTGTCCTCAAATGCAAGTGATAAAATAATTAGCAATAAAAGTAAAGAAATTCAGTGAGAGAGGTAAAGAGGGGGTCCTGTCAACGCAGTCGCTCCATCTGTCTGGGCATCAGTGCCCAGTGCATAAGTCTGGACTCGGGCCTCTGTACCCGGTTAACCTCAGAAGGACCAGCAGTACCAGATCCACTAAGAGCTGCTATGGATGTATCTGTCAAAGAAGCCTGCACAACAACATCTACCATGGCCTCATCTGTCTCAGTACCGCCCTCATATCCTTGCCTTTATCTCCAGGTGGAGGTTCTTTTTTACCCTTCTTTGGAGGATTTGATCCCCTTTCATTTATAGTGATACCCTGTACTCTTTTCCGGGGTGGCATGACAATATTGGTCTTTACCATATCTTCAGAAACCTCAGACTTCTCCCTGCTAGACTCAACAACATGCAAGCACAACCCCACAAGATTTAACCAATTTTAAGGCACAAAAATACGGGATTTTAACAATAAAAACACTATGGGCAACATTTTCACAGGCATAAGCAAAAACAATTAAGATCAGAGAGGCCCAGCACACATCATTAAGATAAGATCATTGAAAATGAGTACAAAATTCCTAAAAATAAATTCGGGGTTTGGAAAACCAACCTTAGATGCCGATTAAAATACTTTTGAAATGCTAGGTGGGATTGTAATCCACTTCAAACACAAATCAACGACTAAAATACTTTAAAATTGCAAAAATTTAGAAACTAAGGTGCGGGTGTGAGCTTGTGAAGCTAAAGAGTGAAGGAAAGTGAAGAGTTAGAAAGTTTAAACATTTGGCCTTTTAAAAACTATGCAGTTCTCGCCCATTTGGCGACAGTAGTCATGCTCGCATAACCACTCGGCGACACGCCGAATGATCACTTACCTCACCAAGTTTTATCGGACCTCCAGTTCAACTGGGGGTCCGAACGGCGGACTAGATCGCGATCACTGACCAGGATTCGCCAATAATTTCCTGGGCTCGTCGAGTTTTATAGACTCTATTTTGAAATTGTCTTGAGTCCAATGGCGGTCTGGGTCAGGGTCGCCGACCTCTTCAGCGATTCGCCGACTAGACCTCTAGTTCACCAATATGTATTTTTCAAACACTTTCCACACTTTAACCTACATGATCAACACACCATTATTTCTAAAATAAATATAAACCAATAAAACCTTGCGTTGCCTCCCAATAAGCGCCTTATTTAACATCGTGGCACGACGCAACTCCTCACTCAAGTTCCATTAGTGAGGTTTGCCTCATTTCCATAAGGCACCCCTGGTTTGGCTCTGGGTAGAGAGAAGATAGCACATGGTCCATTTGCGACCTTTGTCATCATTCACACTCTTTATTCCTATTTCAACACACAAACAAGCAAAACAAAACTAAAAATTAAGTAAGTATCACTATAACAAACAAAAACAAAATTCAATGCAACCAAAAATTATCAAGTAACACCACTCCCCGGCAGCGGCGCCATTTTGATGCTTATCATGACCAACGACACTAACCTACGATACGAGTGTCTATGATCATCGATAATATAGTAACCCAACTAAAGGTTGTGGTCGTGTCCCAAGGGAGTGGTTTTGAGAATTAATAGAAAAATAAAATTTAGTTCTAACTAGTCGTAGCTAAAGACATTAACGAGAAAAAACATAGTAAATTAAAGGAGGTGACACAAAAGTGTCAAATATCAATTGGGGGTTTTGTCACAAGTAGTAAAAACAACAAAAATAACAAGAAAATCAAGTATGGGGAAAAGTTCTGGGGGTTTGACCGCAACACCAGTTGAGATAAATCGTTGGGTACATGCTTTCGATAGGAAATTTGCAAGATAATAGTGACAAGGCTAAGCTTTAGATGGAAATAAGTTCCCTCTCAGGCAATTTACTCCATTTCAAATGCATTCCTCTCGGACATTCATTGGCCGCATGAAGGCCATCCTACGCCTTACCCCACTCACTCTTTCAAACTGAGTGTTAGGATATGGGACTACGGCTCACCCTCTCGGCTAAACCTCATGTCGACCCACTCCTTAGGCCATCAATCTAGTGGTTTGGTTTCACAACCTCCCACTCGGGAAAGCAGAAAACACATGGGTGGTTTTGTATTTTCAACTACAAACCCATTAAATTAAACCACAACCACTAGGTGAAATCACCATTAAAATACATCTAACCTACCAGCAAGCAAGACCCAACAACAATATCAACATATATTTGCTAAATCACACCCCAGGAATGGGGGTTCTAAGACACACATCAAGAAATAACAAAATACACCTGAAATGGTACTACAATCAAATTGGTATAAGGAATTAAACCTTGATTTAAGCAAAGGAAGAAGAATGGAAAAGACCCATTTCCAACTTAGGGAAGATGAAATCCTTCTTTCTTCAAGTCTCCCAAAAAACCCACTCCAAACTTGAGAGAAAATATCCCAAAAATTTACTATTCTATTGTGAAAATTATAATAATGGTTTGACTCTCAAAAAATTAATAAAGAGTTTAGTATTTATAGTCTTCAGAAAATAGTGCTGGCGGATCACTCGGTTAGGTTAGTCTGAATCGCTGACTCGGCGATTCGCCCTTTGGTGTAGCTCGTCACCCTCTTACACTAGCCTTCAGCATCATCGTGCTCTATGTCATTGGGCGACATAGTACTACTTCGCGGAACTATTCGGTGAACCGAAAATTGCTCCTTTCATCGCGTTTTTGATCCTGCTCCTTCAGGGCTTTGGGTACTAGAACAAAAGGCAGAGTTCGTCCCTTCGGTGAATCGCCAGGCGTGCTTGGTGATGCTCAGGCTTAAGCTTCTTCGTTCTTTTCAGACTTTTTGTTCCTTTTTGCACCTAAGTGTCCATGCTTCCATAAAAACTTCAAATACCTGAAACTTAAGTGTTTTCATCAAATATTTAGAATAAATAAGCATTTGAGGACACTATTTTTAATAAAATAAATCCCTAAATGAATCCAATTTGTGGACTCATCAACACCCCCAGCTTAAACTTTTGTTTGTCCTCGAGTAAAACTCAAGTTCAGCTGTTCAAATAGGATGTTTCAAATAGTGCTACACAAGACTAAATCATGAAATACACAACAAAACTCAAATTACTCATGCAAAGATCAACTGCGTACTCAAAGATTCAAGTTGTGACACATCATTACCAAAGGCTCTCATGCTCGCAATACTTGCTACTTGTGCAAGTTCAAGGTCAATAAAAAGTATCTAATGCCCTCACATAAAGAATGATTCCTTATTCACATAAAGAGGTTAATCTTAAAGATCAAGAATCAGATGCAACGCTCACACACAAAAAGAAGAACACAACGCATGTTTTCACCCATAGGCTTGCCCTTATTTTCCAATTGATCTTCAGTTCGGCTCACTCAAGATCACAAAGGTCTTTCTAAGGCTTGTAATGGGGTTGAGTGCAAAGGCATGGTCATTTAGGTTCAATGACTTTTCATCCTCGTGAGATGTGGTGTTGTCAAGGCATCCCCTTCTTTTTCTTTATCAATTATTTTTCTAGTGCTTCTAAGTCACCTTTTTATTCATCTACATGGATTTCTTGGAAACCCGATTTCTTCTGTATTTTACTCCACAATTTTTTTTTTTAGGGGTTTCCATTGTTCTACAACACCATGGGTTAAGGGGAACTTTTCTTGCACTTCTTGACTTTTCCTTTGCATTTTCACCACACCTCCAACTTAGGCTTTTGGCCTAAGTTGGCTATTTGCTAAACCACAAATCAAGAGGATTATAGATAGTGGGTCAAGTAAGGTCTAGGGTGCATCAAGGTTCTTCCAAAGAAAGGTAAGGCTCAAAGGGTGTTCTACGGAATTTCACACGCTCACGGGTATGCCACAAAAGAGGTATATGTCAAATTTGGCTCACACTCTTCAAAAGTTGCCTAAGATCATTTCAAGAGCACACCTTACTAAATCAATTAGACTAACGGGGCAAATTCTAGGTTTATTCATGCAGGGTTCAAAGTAAGGTCATCACACAAGGCATCGACACTTAAGTCAAACAAGACTACACATTTTCGCTAGTGTGCAATGGTCATTACAAGAGAATCAATTTGATAAATGGCTAATCACAACGAGATGCAAAGAGTTCAGATATTGTCTATGCAGCTTCATTTGGTCTCGTCGTAGCCGCACATTCATGTTTGTTCAATTGATAGCACTATTCAAGTCATCGATATTGATCGTAACCGAGACTCAAATTTGCAATAGAAGAGCCACTTTCAACACAAAATGTGGCAAAAATATTTGAAAAATGAAAATTTTTTTGAAGGGTCAAAATCATTTTACAATTTTTAAAAACAAAAGAAGAGCCATAAGCTCAAACAATCGCACGAAAAGCAGTATAAAACACAATTTGAATAGACATCCCACATATACACAAAAAACACAAATAACTATAATCAAGCAAACAAGGTGGGCCTCGCCTCACCACAAATAAAAGTGTTTGTACTCAAATGCAAGTGATAAAATAATTAGCAGTAAAAGTAAAGAAATTCAGAGAGAAAGGTAAAGAGGGGGTCCTGTCAACGCAGTGGCTCTATATGTCTGGGCATAAGTGCCTGGTGCAAAAGTCAGAACTCGGGCCTCTATACCCGGTTAACCTCAGAAGGACCAACAATACCAGAACAATACCAGATCCACTAGGAGCTGCTATGGATATATCCGTCAAAGAAGCCTGCACAACAGCATCTACTATGGCCTCATCTATCTCAGTAAGGCCCTCATATCCTTGCCTTTATCTCCAGGTGGAGGTTCTTTTCTACCCTTCTTTGGATGATTTGATCCCCCCTTCATTTATAGTGATACCCTGTAGTCTTTTCCGGGGTGGCATGCCAATATTGGTCTTTACCATATCTTTAGGATACTCAGACTTCTCCCTGCTAGACTCAACAACATGCAAGCACAACCCCACAAGATTTAACCAATTTTAAGGCACAAAAATACGGGATTTTAACAATATAAACACTACGGGCAACATTTTCACAGGCATAAGCAAAAACAATTAAGATCAGAGAGGCCCAGCACACATCACTAAGCTAAGATCATTGAAAATGAGTACAAAATTGCTAAAAATAAATTCGAGGTTCGGAAAACCAACCTTAGATGCCGATTAAAATACTTTTTAAATGCTAGGTGGCAATGTAATACACTCCGAACACAAATCAACGACTAAAATACTTTTAAATTGCAAAAATATAGAAACTAAGGTGTGGGTGTGAGCTTGTGAAGTTCAAGATTGAAGGAAAGTGTAGAGTTAGAAAGTTTAAACATTTGGCCTTTTAAAAACCATCCAGTTCTCGCCCATTTGGCGACATTAGTCATGTTCGCCAAACCACTCAGCGATACGCCAAATGATCACTTACCTCGCCAAGTTTTATCGGACCTCCAGTTCAACTGGGGGTCCGAACGGCGGACTAGATCATGATCACCGACCAAGTCGGTGATTCGCCAATAATTTCCTGGGCTCGTCGAGCTTTATAGACTCTATTTGAAATTGTCTTGAGTCCAACGGCGGTCTGGTTCAGGGTCGTCGACCTCTTCGGCAATTCACTGACCTCTTCGGCGATTCGCCGACTGGACCTCTAGTTCGCCAATCTGTATTTTTCAAACACTTTCCACACTTTAACCTACATGATCAACACACCATTATTTCTAAAATAAACATAAAGCAATAAAACCTTGCGTTGCCTCCCAAGAAGCGCCTTATTTAACGTTGTGGCACGACTCAACTCCTCACTCAAGTTCCATTAGTGAGGTGTGCCTCATATTCATAAGACCACCCCTCTTTTGGCTCTGGGTAGAGAGAAGATAGCACATGGTCCATTTGGGACCTTTGTCATCATTCACACTCTTTATTCCTGTTTCAACACACAAACAAGCAAAACAAAACTAAAAATTAAGTAAGTATCCTATAACTAACAAAAACAAAATTCAATTTAACAAAAAATTCTCAAGTAACACCACTCCCCGGCAGCGGCGCCATTTTGATGCTTATTATGACCGACGACACTAACCTACATACGACTGTCTATGATCGTCGATAATATAGTAACCCAACTAAAGGTTGGGGTCGTGTCCCAAGGGAGTGGTTTTGAAAATTAATAGAAAAATAAAATTTAGTTCCAACTAGTCGTAGCTAAAGACATTAATTAGAAAAAATATAGTAAATTAAAGGGGGTGTCACAAAAGTGTCAAATATCAATTGGGGGCATTGTCACAAGTAGGAAAAATAACAAAAATAACAAGAAAATCAAGTATGGGGAAAAGTTCTGAGGGTTTGACCGCAACACCAGTTGAGATAAATCATTGGGTACATGCTTTCAATAGGAAATTTGCAAGATAATAGTGACTAGGCTAAGCTTTAGATGGAAATAAGTTCCCTCTCAGGCAATTTACTCCATTTCAAATGCGTTCCTCTCGGACATCCATTTGCCGCATGAAGGCCAGCCTACACCTTACCCCACTCACTCTCTCGAGCTGACTGTTAGGATATGGGACTATGGCTCACCCTCTCGGCTAAACCTCATGTCGACCCACTCCTTAGGCCATCAGTCTAGCGGTCTTGGTTTCACAACCTCCCTCTCGGGAAAGCTGAAAACACATGGGTGGTTTTGTATTTGCAGCTACAAACCCATTAAATTAAACCAAAACCACTAGGTGAAATCACCATTAAAATACATCTAACCTATCAGCAAGAAAGACCCAACAACAATATCAACACATATTTGCTAAATCACACCCCAAGAATGGGGGTTTTTAGCCACACATCAAGAAATAACAAAATACACCTGAAATGATACTAAAATCAAATGGACATAAGGAATTAAACCTTGATTTAAGAAAAGGAAGAAGAATGGAGAAGACATACTTCCAACTTGGGGAAGATGAAATCCTTTTTTCTTCAAGTCTCCCAAAAATCCTCTCCAAACTTGAGAGAAAATATCCCAGAAAAGTACTATTCTATTGTGAAAATTATAATAATGGTTTGACTCTCAAAAAATTATTAAAGAGTTTAGTATTTATAGACATCAGAAAGTAGTGCTGGCAGATCGCTCGGTGAGGTTAGTCTGAATCGCCGATTAACTCGGCGATGCGCCCTTTGGTGTAGTTTCTCGCCGTCTTGCACTAGCCTTCAGCGTCGTCGTGCTTTGGGTCATTGGGCGACATAGTACTGCTTCGCGAAACTATTTGGCGAACCACCGACTGCTCTTTTCATCGTCTTTTTGATCTTGCTCCTTCAAGGCTTCTTGTACTGGAACAAAATGCGGAGTTCGTCCCTTCGGCGAATCGCCAAGCGTGCTTGGCGATGCTCAGGCTTCAGCTTCTTCGTTCTTTTCAGCCTTTTTGTTCTTTTTTGCATCTAAGTGTCCATGTTTCTACAAAAACTTCAAATACCTGAAACTTAAGTGTTTTCATCAGATATTTTGAATAAATAAGCATTTGAGGACACTATTTCTATCAAAATAAAGCCCTAAATGAGTCCAATTTGTGGACTCATTAAAGTGTCACACATATTTTTATATTTATACTGAATTTCTTATTTTCTTTTTATGTATATATTTGTATTTGTATACGTTATTTTTGGGAGTTCATGTATAATTGTACGGGGTGATAATTTATTTTTAAAAAAACAAAAATGGTCGCATATATATTTATATATATAGTGTATCAGTACTATATAAATAGATAGAGTATAATCATGATATATATATGTATAATTATGATATATATATATATATATATATATATATATATATGTAACACCCCTAAATGCTAATAAGAATTTATAAATTGATTTACCTTCGCTAAACTACTTCAATATGGTTTATTCACATTTTGGGGAATTTGAAATTTTGTGATATTTGCAAACTTGCTTAGCATAGATTGTAATCGTAATTTATGGGATTGTATGGGGGTATTTACGTAAGAGTTTATTTAGAATTTTGTATGATTGTAAAAAGAGGGTGAAGGATATATAAATATATGTGTATATGTGTGCATTTTGGGCAGCACACAACACTATTATGGGCAGCCCCTTCATTTGGACAAGTGTCCAAGTGATAAACATCACTTGTTGACTATATAGTTCACTCCTCTTTGAGTAATTTCGTGGACTTGAAGATTAAAACCCTTAGAAACCTAGCTTATCATCTGTTCTTCAAAAATCACAAGAAAAAAAAACCTTGGTCTTTTGGCTGGAATCAAAGAGACAAACTGCCTTGTTGGTAAGTGGCTGAAATCTGTTTCTGAGCTAGTAGTGTTTGGTAAATTGTGTATATCTTGTGCTCTAGAACTCTGTTTTAGGTGAATAAAGATGTTTTGGAAAGCTGATTCATGTACCTACAACTTTTATGTTTATGTGAAAGTCTAATTTAGCTGTTATAGATGTGAAAGATTGGACGCAACACAGGACAAGTTCTGTCCATATTTCTTGTTGTTGTAGCTGAGTAGGTTGTGTTACATTTAGAATATCTCAGTATCTATAACTCCGTCTTGGGTGAATAAATATGATTTGGAAAGCTGATTCATATATCTACAACTCTTATGTTTATGTAAAAGTCTAATTTAGCTGTTATAGATGTGAAAAATGGGACACAACACAGGACAAGTGTTGTCCAGATTTCGGATTCAGAAATCCGGTAGGAACCACTGTTAGTGTATCGATGATATTTTGTTGTAAAAAATGTATTTTTCAGTGATTCTTGTTGCGTTGCAATATTAAGAGAGGTATCTATAACTTTCATGAAGGTTACAAAGTCTAGTTTTGCCGTTTTCCTGTTCAAAAATAAGTTACAATATGGGGTACTAAACTGGCCAGAATCACTGTTTTGGGAACAGAGTTGTATCTGTGTGGGCTGAGCTTACTTGTGATGATAAATCTTGTTTATTTTGACATTATTGAGATGTTAGGAATTAAAGAAGTTGTTTAATTGTATTTTTAAGGTTATATATATTTGTGAACAAGTTGAGGACCTTGATACGTTGGTTGGTCTCCGGTTTGCTTGCGAAGTTTGTTGGACTGCTGCTACGCTAAAGTATTGAGGTTTGTGTATAAACCTGTACTTGCACTCTTGTAATGGCTGGTATATATGAAATTTGATCTTGATACCTCAGCTACCTCTTGTCACTTTGCATGGTCGTGTTGGTATGATGCTTGTGTAACGCGCCACTTGTACGGATTGTTTGATCACTTGGCACTCTTGTTGGGACCATGTCCTTCTTGTAGCTGTGGCTTTGTCACTGTTGACAGGCCTCTTGATTCGGATCATTTGCCATCTTGACTCTGGATTTGTAGTTCGTCTTAGGAATGGAAGTTATCCATTTTAAGTACGAACTAGAAAGCCATTTTTAATATGGTTCTTGGTTCTCTTGATACAGGGCTTCGGTCCTTCTTGATACAGGGCAGCGACCCTTCTTGATACTTGCTTGTGCCAGGTGTGACGACATGAAGTATATATAGGGCGAGCCTTGCTATTGAAATTCATGGAAAATGGTGCTATGAGCTTCTTGACATTTGTATCTTTGAATGTAGAACTTGATACTTGTTATCTATTGTTACTTGATTTATTTATTATGTTTCAAGTATGATGCTCATTGACTTGGAAAAGGTAGCTTGGTGAATTTTGAGGATTCCGACCCTATAGTTTTTACACCACTAAGCTATATGCTTAGCGATAGTTGTTTCTATCGTAGGGGCTGATCGAGAGGAGGCATGAAGATGGCCATGGGAGATGGAAATTTTGAGAACTTTTAAGAAGATCACATTTGCATATAGGCATATATATTTTGTACAAATTTTGGTACTTATACACGATCTATGTGATGTATATTTGCATTCGATTTTGAAGCCTAACCGTATCATGTCCATAGGTTGTAATTTAAGTATGGCTATATATTTGGTTTATTTAGGGTGTGTACGCCCAAGCTTGTAATATATTGCATGTCCTACTTGTTTGGAATGATCATATGACGCATGAACCCAATTATTTTGGGTACTTAGAAGTTGATGATAAATTTTTAGGATCATTATTTACTTGTATGGGAACATTATATGCCTAAAAAATAATAAAAAAAAAATATTTAGTGATTTATTTGCGTATGGAAATTGGAATGTAGCTGATTTATTTGCGTATGAAAATTGGAAAGGGTCGCTACAATATATATATATATATAAACACACACTTCTGGTCTTGATGAATATATATTACTACTATATAGAAGAGTCTAGAAGCAGACACTTCTTCGTCAACATGTCTCCTAGTCAAAGATAATTTTGTAATTTTTATACTTTCCCTGTTTTAATTTAATTTTTCTTTTTTATATATATTTTTAAAAATTACGTAAAAATATTATAAATCATGATAATTAAAAATTTTAAAGAAAATTACGTAAAAAAGAATACTATTGATGATAATTAGCAACTTAAAATATTTAAAATATAAAAAAAAATCAATTGATTTTAAAACTTTATCAGTACCACAAAAATTTGAACAGATAAAGTAACTGTCACAACCCAAAAATAGGTGTGATGGCGCTTGTTTCATCCCACCAAGACAACTCAACCAAAAACCAAACATAAAGGATAAATGCTGAAGTAAAATAGAACCAAAGACTAACACAATTCAATAACGGGAATAAAGTAACAAAGCTTAAATACAACCCGCAAAACCTAATGGTCATGTGTACAAGCTTCTAATATGTTACAATAGATTTGAAAGAATTACAAGTCTTAATGTCATTGTTTCTAGAATAGAACAAGATCATAATAAAGAAGTAAGAGATGTCTGCTGAGATGACAAGCACCTAACTCACAACTATCCAGAATATGCCTCAGATGTAAAAGGGAATAAGGAGTAATCATGAATATCCAGGCTCGTAACCTACACAAGTGTAGAAGCAAGGGAGTGAGTACCAATCAATATGATACTCAACAAGTAAACCACTAACTCAAGGTAAGGCAAATAGAATACAAGTACTCCCAACACTCCAACCGAACCTTCATAATTACAACCTGCACAGAATCAGCTCAACCTAACTGTTCACCTTCATATTGTACAGAAGTCCCCACAAATCCCAAGGATTAATCACAAGATTCACAGATGACAATGAAATGCAATGCAATGTCAAATATAGTGATGCATGTCTTTCCTACAATACACATCTGTTAAATATCATATTTGAACCCATGGGGGAGGGGGGGCACACGGTCCATGTATCTGCCAGAATTTTTCTTCATCAGCATAATCATCAATCTCCGAAATCATTTCCCATCAAAATTGCCGAAACAATTTTCCATCGGCATAATCATCATTATGTTTCATAACTAATGCAAATACTTGTGTTCACGCAATCATGAGAATATGATGAATTCTATATTAATACACAATTCATATCAACACAATCATGATACATCACCAATAATAAGTCAATATAACCACCCAAATCATTCACAGTACATCACACATCAATATGTTATCAAATTGCTTTTTTATATCCTCTTTTAACAGTAGAATCATGACCACAATATCAAATCATTAGCCAATTTTTACTACTCCTCAATGCACACAATAAGGAAATATGATATTCTATACTTAACATAGGTCAATAAGTCCCTTGCCACAAGAAATCAAACAATCACTCAAGTAATTGAGCATTGCTTTCCACTGGGCCTCCAAATCAACACAAGTTATTCGAATAAGTAATAACAATTAGAATTTGAAACTAACAACACCCATATCAAATGTGTTGAAAAATGAGGACAAATGGACCCAAAAATTCATTTCCAAAAACGAGGGTTATATCTGAAATTTTGTACAAAATTGTGTTACCCAAAGAATTTAGAAGTCACTGGTGAAAACCATTTCAAAAACGGAAGTGAAAACATTCTTAAACCACTATATTCCTTGAAACTCAAGTTCTTGAGAATTTTTCAATGTTTGAACCCAAAACAAGCAATTAAATGGTAAAATCTTGAAATAAATAATGAGTAATAAAGATGGGGAGTTAAAATTTGTTATCGAATATTCTTGAAAAATTCTTTCAAAATTGCCTCTACCGAGTTTCTAAGGTTCAAAAATGGAAGAAATCCCAATTTTGAGAAACATTTTGCTTAGGTCAAAACTGCTAACCGTGATCGAGATAAGTAAAGTGGTCGACCCTCTTATATTGACCATCGCAATCATGATTGGGCTTCACACAATCGCGATGACCAGAAAAATAACTCCACACGGTCATGATGCACACAAAAATAACTCATTGTGATCGCGAGGTAAGGCCACATGATCGTGAAGAACAAATCTCCCTGTAGAAATCAGCAATTCACACAAGGCACCGAAATTCCCGAATGGACCATCAGGATACTTTCAAAACCCTGAGTACACAAACCATATATGCTACCCAACTAAAATTGACGTTCCGTACTCAATGGACCCGTTGAAGCATGGATTTGAGGTCTCCTTGACCCCAAACTCATGAAAGTCATAATAAACTAACTTAACGCTCAAAAATATCAAGCTGCCCTCGGAACCTTTGAAAATTCAATCAAGACCTCACCTTGGCCTAAAATCATCCCCCGAATCTAATGGAATCTACAAAAATCTGATTTAAGCATCCGGACTTTGAATATTGAAAAGTCAGCCCAAGGTCTAAATTCACTTAGGGTCTGTATGAAAAGTCAGCAGGTAATTGGAATTGGTGTAATTACTAGGGTAGTAATTATCAGTCTAGTAATTACACAACCTAGTACTTACGTTTACCTATTTATGTAACGACCTGAACCTACGTTAATTAGGAACTAAAAAATGTTAGGAAAATTGGGTCCCTTAGCCCGCCAGAGCGGGCCAGATGCCGCTAGGGCAGCAGCGCTCTAGCGGGATAAGTGGTCGCCATAGCGGGATGGGTGAGACAGAATTTAAATAACGCAAAGTCTGATTTTCTCCTTTTTCCAAAAAACACCAAAAGAGGTGAGGATCACCATATAGACCCTCAGAAAGCTGCTCTAAGCTTGGGAAGGAAGAAGAAAGGGAATTCTAGCATAAGGATGTCGATAGCCTGCAGAATTCCGGCCAAATCCACCGTCTCATCGTTCAGGAACCAGATTTCAAGTTACAATCCCTCCGCGAATGCTTGGTGTGAACACCTAATTTTTGACATATTTAATTGCTCCTATATATATATATATATATATATATAATAAGATTATTTTTCTTATTCATGTATTTTTATTTATTAAATTTTATTTAGTAATTTTTGAATTCAAACTATTTGAATTTTGTGTCAATGGACTGATTTTTTCTTTTTAATTTCGATGATTAAAATTTGATGGTTCCAACTTAATGTGCCTATTTTCTTTATTAAAAAAAATCAGATGATCCATTTTATCTTTTATTCAATTAATGAATTAAAGAAAATGGGGTCCTCTAAAAGGGCAATGAAGCCATTTTCCATAGTCTTCTCTTGGGGAAAGAAAAAGAGAAAAGAAAAATAATAATTTTCATTGGTTCTTTTGGATGGCTCATTGGAGAGAACAAGAGTGCTTATTGAAAAGATGAAAAGTTTCATTGGAAAGAAAATGACTCAAGCATGCATTGGGTGTTTAGTTTTCAAGGAAAGAAAATTATTTCATTTTTCTCAATCTATTTAAACCCTTCTTTACTTTCATTTTAGGGGGGGAGATTTTTGGGAGAATAAGAAAAAAAAAAAAAAAAGCACACAAAAAAGAAGAAGAAAAATTAGAAAAAAGAGAGAATACCAAAGTCTTCTTTAAAAAATGAGAAAGAAAGAAAGAAATATTCTAGAATAGAAAGAAAAACAATCATCTTTTGTGAAATTGTTGGTTCAACTAGTATTGCTTCCACCATTTGCTTGTCATCACCTTTAGATATTTTCTTTTACATTTCACAATGTAACTTTAAATTAATATATCATGTTTCTCTTATATTTTGATTAAGTTGTTCATATTAAGTTTATTTAATTTAGCCAAATCTATTGTCATATTTGAGATGATTGTGTTTATTATTATGTATATATGTGTTCATTACTAATGTGGTGTTTAGTTTAATTTTATCTTATCATAGAATTGATAAGTAAACTCATGCTTTGCTAAAGAAAAAAATAACAATCTCAAAGTCTTTTTATGTTTAGTTTCTGGTCATTTTAAGAAAAGAAAAAAAAGAGGCTGTTTTCTGCAAAAACTAAACACAAAACTGGTCATTTTTGCAAAAAATGTAAATCTGGACATTTCATAAATTCTATTTTTTTTTTTTCTCTCTTACATAATATATGAAATGGTTATTGAAACAAAAATGCAAAATCGGCTACTTTTGGTTAGTAATTTAACTATTAGATAAAATTTGCTATTTTTGCAATTTTCTTTCAAAAGAGAACAATGTGGCCATTTTGTATAAAACAGAAAATTTTACTAAAATGGTCATTTTGAAATTGTATCAATATGAAAAAAAATTAAAATTAGTATGTCACTATTTGTTTTAAAAGGGGGCTTAGTTATTGTTTTATTAAAATAAAAACCCTTTTTTTTTTGTTATTGTCAACTAGTGATACCTACATTTGTATGTATGTCTCTGTGTGTGTGTATATAATATGTGTATATATATATATATATATTTGTTTCTCTTTTTTTAAAAAAAAACATTAATTAGCATTTTGCAAAAATAAATAAATCATTTTCATGTCTATATGTTGCAACAAGTTCATTTATTCATTAATTTTTTTATCATTATTAAATAAAATTTGAGTCATTAATTATTAGTCTTTTTCTAAAATAAAAAAAATTATTAAATACCACTATATGTTCGGTTACGATCTTTAGTGTGTATTTTTTTCTAAAAAAGAGGTCTTGTGTGCGGTTACGCTCCTAGGCCAATCATTATTATTTTAAAAAAAAAATAGTAACTAACACAAATTTACATTTTTTATCCAAAAAATTATTTTAGCCAAATATGAGTTCATAAAGCGACCGTGCTAGAACCACGGGACTCGGAGGGTGCCTCACACCTTACCTCCAATCAATAGAATTTCTTATCCAATCTTTGTTTTTGTAGACTAAAAATAAAGAGTCTTTTTCTTTTAAATTAGGAATTACCAAGTAACTTGAAACACCTAAAAAACTCAATTTCAAGTGGTGACTCTAAAAAAAATCATTTTTCTTTTACCTTTTATTTTTAAAAAAAAAAACCGTCACATCCTTAACAATTGTAAAAATGGAAGAGGTGTGACAGATCTAGCGACTCCGTTGGAGATTTTCTTTAGAATTCGAGCTTTGTACATTGAATATATCTAGTTGATTATTTGGATAAATTTTGTGTTTGTTGGCTAATTGTGCTATTTTAATGATTCATTGTTTTGATATTGTGTGATTGTATATAAATTGTCTTCTCTCGCACACCTCCTGAGTCTCTGGAATTTTTATTATACACTGTGTGTGCGGATACGCTCCATAGGACTTCTATCTAGGATGAATCAGTGTGCGGTTACGCTCCTAGTTCAAGATTTGTCACACATGTTAGGCTGGGTTGGACCACCAGTTAAGCCGAAATAGCTCTGCTACTGGCAAGCTGACCCTCTCTGGCTCGAGTTGTCCACTCGAATAAAACCAGTCTAGACACCTTCCATATAAAGTGCTAAACCTAGGGAAATTATCCCTGGTAGGCTACGTTTAGTTGCATCATGTGCATTTGACCTAGCGAGACTGACACAGGTGTCGGGGCCATCTAAGATAGGTACTCACTCTAGACCAAAATGTTCACTTTATGTGTTACGTAAAAATAATTTGTTCAGAAGGCCTTTACATTGTTGACCAGCTTCACAATAGCTTTGTCTTTCAATTTTATTTAAAAAAAAAAAATAGAGGTTGAAATAAAAGGGGTGGTATTTCAAGTGTGAGTCATTATTTTTCATGAACTACGTATACCTGATTCTCACCAAAATGAGATACGTAGGCAACCAGCTTTGGGTTCGGTGATCCTTATTGAAAAGTTCAAAATAAAATTATTTTAAATTTTCAAAAAATGAGGATTCAAAAAAAAGAGATTGTCTATATGTCCATTTTTTCCTGAACTACGGAATGATCTGATTCATATGATGACATGATACGTAGACAACCTTCAAGAGGTTCGATCAAAAACTTTTTATAAAAAAGGGGAAAGACAATGAATAAAGCAAAGTTTGGATGAGACAAACATCCCTTTGAACTCATGATGTTAGGTGTTTGACATAAAATGTGATTAATATCTGCAAAGTGTCTAACCCCTAACCTGTTTTTTGTTTTTCACCTTTAGTTAGCTTTAGGTGGTTGGTTCGTGTAAATTGGCAGAACATATGTACTTTCTTAGGTCAAAGAAAAGAGCATCAATGATAACCAATATTAATATTGTGTCCTTTGAGAGGATAACATTCCATTGATTCAAAGAAGAGATCATATCATGCAATCATATCTCCATTTCACATCTACAACAAAAGCGATGCTAATAGGTATGAGAGCATAGTAACAAGGAATCGTGGACCCGTTAGTCTTTTGGAAAATCTCAAGACTTTTGACCATGGATTCAAACCAACCTACAGGGATGAAGATAACGCTAAAAACCACAAAATGAGGGATTGGGAGTTTCCACAACCGATTCCCAATTATCTCATTCTTTCCTCAAGCCTCAGGGTCAAGAAATTCAAGCTTTCACTACTCAGGAGGACATTGAAGAAGTTTGTCAGGATCCGGGTCAATTGTTTTATGAAGTGGACATGGTCTAAGTTAGTGAAGGCACTAGTCATGATGATGTGCAGCTCGTGGGCTCAGATGTTGAGCTAAACGATTGGGAAGCCACTCCTCTCCCCATAAGGAAGGAGTCTTGGCAGTTTGTTGTGCTTCTCTTTTTGTATTTGAATTATTGTCAGGATTATGACCCATTTATTTTGAAAATGCTTCGTATTATTGTTAATCCTTCTATCCCTTTTCAAAAAAAAAAGAATATTTCTTCTCCTAATTTTATCTTTCACTTTTAGTTTTGCTAATGTTGACTTTGATAACATGACATGCATGTGGAATTCACTCTCAGATCTCAAAGAGTTGTTTACTCTTGAATCAGCAGAGGTTGAATATGATGAAGATGAGGCTTTTAAGTGAAACCAAGGCAACTAATTCGGGAAGTTCTGAAGAAGTCAAAGAAATAAAAATTAGCCTTCATATCAAGCAAGAAATTAGGGATGCCGTAATCCAACTTTTTTTTGAATACAAAGATGATTTTTGCTTGGCCCTATAATGACATGCCAGGTTTGAGTGTCGACTTAGTGGTTCATAAGTTGCCCACTCATCCTGATTTTTCCCCCGTCCAACAAAAAAGAAGAAAATTCAAATCGAACGTGAGTGAAAAAATCAAGGAAGATATCATGAAACAACTGAATGCAAGTGTGATCCAAGCCATTCGTTACACTACTTGGTTGGCAAATGTTGTTCCTGTGCTGAAAAAGGATGGAAAGATAAGAGTTTGTGTTGACTATCGGAATTTGAACAAAGCTAGTCGAAAAGACAACTTTCCCTTACCCAATATCCACATTCTAGTTGATAATTGTGCCAAACACGAAATTCAATCTTTTGTGGATTGTTATGCGGGGTATCATCAGATCTTGATGGATGAAGAGGACGCTGAGAAAACTGCTTCCACCACTCCATGGGGACTTATTGCTACAGGGTCATGTCATTCGGTCTTAAAAATGCTGGGGCAACTTACATGAGCGCTATGACCACCATGTTTCATGATATGATGCATAAAGAAATTGAAGTATACGTCGATGATGTAATCATCAAGTCTAAAATACAAGTTGACCATGTGCAAGATCTAAGAAAATTCTTTGAAAGAGTGCGAAGATATGATCTCAAGCTTAATCCAGCAAAATGTGCATTTGGAGTTCCATCTGGAAAACTTCTGGGTTTTATTGTCAGTAAGGGAATCGAATTGGATCCTTTCAAAATAAAAGCCATTTGAGATTTGCCACCCCTGAAAAATAAGACTGAAGTCATGAGTCTACTTGGGAGGTTGAACTACATCAACAGGTTTATTGCTCAACTCACAACCACTTGTGAGCCCATTTTCAAACTTTTGAAAAAGGATGTTGTTGTCAGATGGACGGAGGATTGTCAACAAGCTTTTGAAAAAATCAAAGAGCATTTATCCAACCATCTCGTATTGGTCCCGCCTGAACCTGATAGGCCTCTCTTTCTATATCTTTCAGTGACAGATAATTCCTTTGGGTGTGTTCTCGGTCAACACAATTCCATAGGCAAGAAGGAACAAGCTATCTACTACTTGAGCAAGAAATTCACTAGTTATGAGGTCAAGTACACACTCTTGGAAAGGACATGTTGCGCCCTAACTTGGGTAGCTCAAAAGTTAAGGCATTACCTTTTGTCCTACACAACTTTCCTCATATCTAGGACGGACCCTTTGGAGTACATCTTTCAGAAGCCAATGCCAACCGGTAGACTCGCAAAATGGCAAATCTTGCTCACTGAAGTTGACATTATATATGTCACTCAGACTGCAATGAAAGCTCAAGCTTTGGCACCCCACTTGGTAGAGAATCCAGTCGATGGCGACTATGAACCATTGGATACATATTTTCTAGATGAAGAGATTAACTCAATTGAAGAAGAAAGTTCAGATGGAAATCAGGCCTGGCAATTGTACTTTGATGGAGCAATCAACACAAAAGGAACCGGGATTGGGGCACTTCTCATATCACCCACAGGGCAACATTACCCTGCAACAGCTTGACTTCATTTCTTCTGTACAAATAACACAACAGAGTATGAAGCTTGCATCATGGGTCTAAATATGACAATATATTTGGGTGTGCAAGAATTGATTGTGTTGAGAGATTCTGATTTGCTTATTCGGCAAGCTCAAGGAGAATGGAAAACTCGAAACCCCAAGCTTCTTCCATACAGACAATGTGTGGAAGATCTTAGCAAAAGGTTCAGGTCCATCGAGTTTAGATACATCCCTAGGTTTCATAATGAATTGGCAGATGCCTTGCCTACTTTGGCTTCAATGCTTCCATACCCTAGAAACACTTACATCACTCCCTTGGAGATTCAAGTTTGGGACCAATATGGCTATTGTAATACAGTGGAAGTAGAACCAGATGGTGAGCTATAGTACCTAGACATCAAGCAATTTTTGAAGACAAGGAGATGTCCCGAACATGCCAATAGAAGCCAAAAAGAACTATTAGATGTATGACTAGTAGTTTCTTTTTTAGCAATGAAATTTTATATAAACGAACCCCGTATCTGAACTTGTTAAGATGTGTGGATGCTGAAGAAGCTGAGAAGATGATGAATGAAGTTCATGCTAGGGTATGTGGACCACATATGAATGGATATGTCCTTGTGAAAAAGATACTTCGAGTAGGCAATTACTACTTACCATGGAACGGGATTGCTTTCGCTTTGTGAAAAAATGTCATCAGTGTCAAATTTATGGTGATCCCATTCATGCACCTCCTTTAGAATTGCACCCCATGGCCGCTCCTTGGCCCTTTGTTGCACGGGAAATGGATGTCATCGGACCAATTGAGCCAAAAGCTTCTAATGGACATCAATTCATCTTGGTTGCAAGTGATTACTTTACCAAATGGGTGGAGGCGATCACTTTCAAGGCAGTCACTAAGAAGGCGGTCATGGATTTTGTCCATTCGAACATCATTTGTCAATTTGGAATCCCAAGAGCTTCATAACAGATAATGCTGCAAACCTTAATAGCAATTTGAAGAAAGAAGCATGTGAGCAGTTCAAAATTGTGCACCACAATTCTACTTCATACCGACCAAAAACCAACGGAGTTGTGGAGGTTGCCAACAAGAATATCAAAAAGATTCTCCGGAGGATGGTTCAAGGCACCAGACATGATGGCATGAAAACCTGCCTTTTGCACTTTTGGGATATCTCACAATAGTGCGCACTTCGATTGGTGCAAATTCTTATTTGCTGGAGTATGGGATTGAGGTTGTGATACCAGTGGAAGCCGAAATTCCATATCTTTGAATTATTGTCGAGGCTGAAATTGAGGATATTGAATGGGTCAAAACACAACTAGAGCAGCTCACATTAATAGATGAGAAATGATTGACGGTCATTTGTTTCGGTCAGCTTTATCGGCAAAGGATGACTCGTGCATACAACAAGAAAGTGCACCCAAGACATTTTGAAGTAGGCTAACTGGTCTTAAAGTGTATGCTCCCGCACCAAGAAGAAGCCAAGGGAAAGTTTTCCCCAAATTGGCAAGGTCCATATCTTATCAAGGAAGTGTTGTCCAGATGAGCCTTGCACCTTACTGATTTGGATGGAAAAATCACAGGCATAATTGTTAATGTGGACGCAGTCAAAAGATACTACATCTAATGCGTTCTAAGATACTGTGACAAGTTTATGGTTGAGAGAACAAAGGCACCTCTTTCAAAAAAAAATTAAAAATCCTCTCTTTGAAAATTTGAACTACGTTTGTCCTGATTCCGAAAGGAAATGTCGGCAACCCTTTGGGGTTCGGTCATACCATAAAAAAAAATCAATATTCCAGGATTCATATAATACTAGGGCATTTTTTATATTTTGATAGAATAGTGACAAAATTGTGATGTGATTCTATTCATACAATCGACTTCTAAACCAATTCTAAGGAGAATAGATTCAATGTGTCTGGCATGGAAAATTGATCATTGGAGACAACATTGTGAGTCATCAAAAAAAAAGGACTTATGAGTGAAAACCCTTGTGGGCACCATAAAAAAAAGAGTCTTATTGGTGAAAACCTTTACAGGCACCATAAGGCGACAAGGGAGAAGATCTTATTGGTGAAAACCCTAGTGGGCACCTTAAGATAAAGGGATAGAGCAACATGAAACTGACTAATTGGAAGAAATCTGCAAAGAGCACCATTTCTCGACACATTTGCCTGAAGTGTTTCTAGGATACAAAGATCAGTTTAAATGGATAATGGTCAGATTTTAAGAACTAGACAACTCAAACGGATCGAGGGTCAAGTCCAAAGTGCATGTCATGGTTCACTTAAAGTCGACATATGCCTCCAGATAAGTTTTATTTCTTATTTTCTTCAAAAGGGATTTTATTTCGTTAAGTATAAGTCTTTCTTGATCCAATTTTCACACGCTTAAGTCTGACATTTTCTAGTCCGTTTGGTATAATCTCTTGGCAAAACAAAGTGAAAGATTGCAAAGCTTACTGCGGTTTCCCAAAAGTGAAGCTTGAGTATCTAAGTTGGCATGCCATCAAGCAAGGACTAAAAACGCCTTAGCTTTTCACAGAAAAAATCGTGAAGAAACACGATATAGTCTCTTAAGTCATGAAAAAAATTCAAAAGGAAAATTCATTCTTTGGGAAATCAGTCGCACCATGATATTTGGTAGTACCAAAAAGATTAAGGCTACTGGATTGACAAAGAGGAAGCTTCAAAGGTTGTTCAGCCAAGGATTTGGAGTAGAGTTGGAGAAATTGGTCCGGAGTATGGTTAAGTCATCAGAACATCAAGGCCACAAACCAACTACCACATTAAACTAACAATTTTCTCTTTCATTTGCTCAACACTAGAACAAAAGAAAATGCAGAATTACAAGTAAAAAGATGAAACATCACAAAAAAGAAGTTCTCCAAAGTCTTCACATGTTTTGTTATTTCATTTCATGCTATTCTAATTCTTGCCTCTCAAATCAAGAGCTTCGAGCGATACGCACCAATCTTTCATTCATGTGCAATACGCACCAATCTTTCTTTCATGTGCAATACGCACCGGTCTAAATTTCATGCAATAGGCACCCGTCCTTTATTCATGTGCAAGACACACTAGTCTAAATCTTGTGCAATATGCACCAGTCTTTCAATCACGTGCAATTCGTACCAATCTAAATCATATGCAATACGCACCAATTTTTAATTCATGTGCAATACGCACCCGTCTTTCTTCTATGTGCAATACACATCAATCTAAAACTTGTGCAATATGCACCAATCTTCTTTCATGTGCAATACTCACCAGTCTGAATTCCGTGCGATACGCACCCATCCTTTATTCATGTGCAAAATGCACCAGTCTTTCTTTCATAGGTAATATGCACCAGTCTGAATTTCGTGCAATACGCACTCGTCCTTTATTCATGTGCAATGCGCCAGTCTTTCTTTCATAGGCAAGACGCACCAATATAAATCCCATGCAATACGCATCGATATTTCATTCATGTGCAATACACACCAGTCTTTTTTCATGTGCAATACGCACTAGTCCTTCATTCACGTGCAAAACACATTAATTCTATATCCATGGGCAACACACACCATATGCATATCCTGGGCAATACGCTCTAACATTCATGTGCTATATGCATCATATTCATATTTTGGGTGATACACCTAATCTTAGGTCAACCCACAAAGACAATACGTCTCATTTGAAACTCTCAGGACAATACGCCTCATTTCTCCATTTCTTTCTAGGGTTATACATCCTAGTTCAAGATTCTCATATCTTTTTTTCCTAAAAGAAACACATCATATTCGGGTTCATCATTTTGTGATCTTGATTTTTGAGTTTCAATCACCAACTCAAGTCAAAACATGCACCTGAGAATGATCCACAAGCTGCCAAGAGAACATCAAGATCAATCTCAAAGATAATGCACAGAGCAAGTCAAAGATCAAGACAAGACCCTAAGAGGATACATCAAGTAGGGATCTTGTAACATCTTTAATGTAGAGAAGCATAGTTCTCTAGCTCTTTTCTTTTATGAAACTATAGATAGTAGATGGTGACAAGCAAACAGAAGCAAGCTTTTTGACCACAATGTTCAATAGCTTCGGCTATTAAATTTTCTCGAACTACATTGACCTGATTTCCTTTTAATCAAGGATATGTAGGCAACCTCGGAAGTAAGGTTCGGTCATATTTTTCAAAATTGCTTTCAATGGAGTTTGAAATAGTCAAAAATTAGCCACTTCGTTCACTTTCTTTGCTTGAAAACTCTTCATGTTTCCAAGCAAAGAGGGGCATGCTGTGAACACCTAATTTTTGACATATTTAATTACTCCTATAATATATATAATAAGATTATTTTTCTTATTCATGTATTTTTATTTATTAAATTTTATTTAGTAATTTTTTACTTCAAAATGTTGGAATTTTGTGTCAATGGACTGATTTTTTCTTTTGAATTTGGATGATTTAAATATGATGGTTCCTACTTAATGTGCCTATTTTCTTTATAAAAAAAATCAGATGGTCCATTTTATCTTTTATTCAATTAATGAATTAAAGAAAATGGGCTCCTCTAAAAGGGCAATGAAGTCATTTTCCATAGTCTTCTCTTAGGAAAAGAAAAAGAGAAAAGAAAAATAATAATTTTCATTGGTTCTTTCGGATGGCTCATTGGGGAGAACAAGAGTGCCTATTGAAAAGAGGAAAAGTTTCATTGGGAAGAAAATGACTCAAACATGCATTGGGTGTTTAGTTTTCAAGAAAAGAAAATTATTTCATTCTTCTCAATCTATTTAAACCCTTCTCTTCTTTCATTTTAGGGGGAAGATTTTTGGGAGGATAAGAAAAAAAAAAGCACACAAAAAAGAAGAAGAAAAATTAGAAAAAAGAGAGAGTACCAAAGTCATCTTTAAAAACTGAGAAAGAAAGAAAGAAATATTCTAGAATAGAAAGAAAAACAATCATCTTTTGTGAAATTGTTGGTTCAACTAGTATTGCTTCCACCATTTGCTTGTCATCACCTTTAGATATTTTCTTTTACATTTCACAATGTAACTTTAAATTAATATATCATGTCTCTCTTATATTTTGATTAAGTTGTTCATATTAAGTTTATTTAATTTAGCCAAATCTATTGTCATATTTGAGATTATTATGTTTATTATTATGTATATATGTGTTCATTACTAATGTGGTGTTTAGTTTAATTTTATCTTTTCATAGAATTGATAAGTAAACTCATGCTTTGATAAAGAAAAAAATAACAATCTCAAAGTCTTTATATTTTTAGTTTCTGGTCATTTTAAGAAAAGAAAAAAAAGATGCAGCTTTTTGCAAAAACAAAACACAAAACTGGTCATTTTTGCAAAAAATGTAAATCTGGTCATTTTTGCAAAAAAATGTAAATCTGGTCATTTTTGCAAAAAATGTAAATCTGGTCATTTCATAAATTCTGTTTTTTTTTTTTTCTCTTACATAAATATATGAAATGGTTATTGAAACAAAAATGCAAAATCGGCTACTTTTGGTTAGTAATTTAACTATTAGTTAAAATTTGCTATTTTTGCAATTTTCTTTCAAAAGAGAACAATGTGGCCATTTTGTATAAAACAGAAAATTTTACTAAAATGGTCATTTTGAAATTGTATCAATATGATAAAAAAAAATTTAAATTAGTATGTCACTATTTGTTTTAAAAGGGGGCTTAGTTATTATTTTATTAAAATAAAAACCCTTTTTTGTTGTTATTGTCACGTAGTGATACTTACATTTGTATGTATGTATATATATATATATATATATATATATATATATATATATATATATATATATATTTGTTACTCTTTTTTAAAAAAAAAAAAACAGTAATTAGCATTTTGCAAAAAAAAGAAAAGAAAAATCATTTTCATGTCTATATGTTGCAACAAGTTCATTTATTCATTAATTGTTTTTATCATTATTAAATAAAATTTGAGTCATTAATTATTAGTAGTTTCCTTTCAAAAAAAAATTATTAAATACCACCATGTGTTCAGTTACGATCTTTGGTGTGTATTTTTTCTAAAAAAGAGGTCTTGTGTGCGGTTACGCTCCTAGGCCAATCATTATTTTTTAAAAAAAAAAATTAGTAACTAACACAAATTTACATTTTTTATCCAAAAAATAATTTTAGCCAAACATGAGTTAATAAAGCGACCGTGCTAGAACCACGGGACTCGAAGGGTGCCTCACACCTTCCCTCCGATCAATAGAATTCCTTACCCAATCTTTGTTTCGTAGACTAAAAATAAAGAGTCTTTTTCTTTTAAATTAGGAATTACCATGTGTCTTGGAACATCTAAAAACTCAATTTCAAGTGGCGACTCTAAAAGAAATCATTTTTCTTTTACCTTTTATTTTTTCAAAAAAAAAAAACCATCACATCCTTAACAATTGCAAAAATGGAAGAGGTGTGACACTTGGCACCCAGGTATGCTAGGTTTATTTAAATGAGTATTTGTAAATTTGTTATTCACTGCGTAGTATATTGCAGCTGATGGTAGAATTCATTTATAGGCTTTCGTGCACCAAAAAGAGACAGTTGTACATATATTACTAGGTATTTCATTAAATGTATATTGTAAGGGGAAGCCCTAGCTCGTGAGATAGGGTTTAGGCGAGGGTTGTGATTCCTATACGTATAATGTATGTCAATTGATTAGCGTATGGTATGCATGTGTGTATGTGAAGTAATAAAAGTGGAAACGAAACTAATGAGTTGATTATGAACAATGCATGCCATGAACTTGAGTACTTGACTGTAGGATATGAGTATAGTATGTTATGGATGTGATTGTGATTATGATTGTGTTTATTGGATCTGTAACGACCCTTCCGAAATACATAAGCCAATAACTTACGAGATTTCTATGCATATATTGTCCTCACCCTAGTAACATGATATACAACAAATATTATCAATTTCCGAGTACCCAACCAAGTGGTTCAAGCTTCATACAACCATTCAAAACAAGTATTAAAATTAATATATTGCATGACTTGGGTTTACACACCCCAAATGAACAAAACAAGTAGCCATACTTATATTACAAACCATTGTGACATGATCCGATTAGTCCTCAAAATTTCATGCAAATATACAACACATAGGTCATGTATAAGTCCCAAAGTTTATACAAAATATAGATGTCTATATGCAAATGTGATCTTCCTTAGGGTTCTCAAAATTTCCATCTCCCATAGCCAGCTTCATGCCTCCTCTCGATCAGCCCCTACGATAGAAACAACTATCGCTAAGTATATAGCTTAGTGGTGTAAAAACTATAGGTTTGGAGTCCTCAAAATTCACCAAGCTACCCTTCTCAAGTCAATAAGCAGCATACTTGAAACATAATAAATAAATCAAGTAACAATATATAAAGGGTATCAAGTTCGATATTCAAAGATCCAATTGTCAAGAATGTTCAAAGCACCATTTTTCAAGAGATTCAATAGCAAGGCTCACCCAATATATACCTCATGTCGTCACACCCGGCACAAGCAAGTATCAAGAAGGGCCGACGCCCTGTATCAAGAAGGACCGAAGCCCTGTATCAAGAAGGGTCAAAGCCCAATAATCAAGAGAACCAAGAACCACATTAAAAAGTGGCATTATAGTTCGTACTTAAAATGGACAACTTCCATTCTTAAGACGGACTAAAAATTCAGAATCAAGATGGCAAATGATCCGAATCAAGAGGTCTGCCAATAGTGAGAAAGACACAGCCACAAGAAGGACAAGGTCCCAACAAGAGTGTCAAGTGATCAAGCAATCTGTACAAGTGGGTGAGTTACACAAGCATCATACCAACACGACAATGCAAAGCGACAAGAGGTAACCAAGGTATCAAGATCAACTTTCAGCTATACCAGCAGTTAAAAGAGTGCAAGTACAAGTTTATACACAAACCTCCATACTTTAGCGTAGCAACAGTCCAACAACTCCACGAGTTCAAACCGTAGACCAACCAACGTATCAAGGTCCTCAACTTGTTCACAAGTATATACAACCTTAAAAAATGCAATTAAATAACTTCTTTAATTCCTAATATCGAAATAAAATGGAATTATCATCACAAGTAAGCTTAGCCCATACAGAAACGACTCTGCTCCCAAAACAGTGATTCTGGCCAGTCTAGTACCCCATGTTGCAACTTAGATTTGAAAAGGAAAACGGCAAAGCTAGACTTTATAACCTTCGTGAAAGATGTAGATACATCTCTTAAGATTGCAACTCAATAAGAATCACCTAAAAATACATTTTTTACAAAAAGATATCATCAATATACTAGCAGTTGTTCATACAGGATTTCTAAATCCGAAATCTGGACAGAACTTGTCCTGTATTGTGTCCCATATTTCAAATCCATAACAGCTAAATTAGACTTTATAACCTTCATGAAAGATGTAGATACGTCTCTTAAGGTTGCAACACAACAATAATCACAGAAAAATACATTTTGTACAATCAGATATCATCGATACACTAACAGTTGTTCATATAGGATTTCTAAATCATAAATCTGGACAGAACTTGTCCTATGTTGCGTCCCATATTTCGAATCCATAACAGCTAAATTATAGTTTTACATAAACATAAGAGTTGTAGGTATAGGAATTAGCTTTCCAAATCATATTTATTCACAGTAAACTAAGCTCTAGAGAACGAGATATGCATAAATTACCAAACACTACCCAGCTCCGAAACAGATTTCAGCACTTACCAACAAAACAGTGTGTGTCTCCAATTCCAGCCAAAAGACCAAGTTTTTTTTTCTTGTGATTTTGAAGAACAATTGGTAAGCTAGGGTTCTAAGATTCTAAGTCTTCAAGAGCCACGAAATTCCCTAGAGAAGTGTTAAAATATATATCCACACAAGTGATGTTTATCCCTTGGACAGCTGTCCTTCAAAGGCTGCCCAAAATAGTGTTGTGTGCTGCCCAAAATGCATACATATACACCTCTATCTATATATCCTTCACCTCCTTTTAAAAGTATACAATATTCTAATTATACGATTACGTAAATACCCTAATACAATCCCATAAATTACGATATAATTTATGCTAAGCAAGCTAGCAATTATCACAACATTTCAAGTTTCCAAAATGAGAATAAAACATATTGTAGTAATAAGCAACAATCAATCGACATGTGACTCTTGTTAGCATTTAGGGGTGTTACAGGATCGGGTGTCACGTACCAACACACTAACTTGCATTGGAACGGCTGTCACATACCGACACACTAACTTGCATTGGATCGGCTGTCACGTACCGACACACTAGCATACATTGGATCGGGTGCCACGTTCCGGCACATATACCTACATTGGATTGGGTACCGTGTTCCGGCATACTAACAGTTTGGGTGTGGGTTCCATGAGAGGACTATTGACTTGTTGTATATACATGTTATTGAGAATATGGAATTGTACTTGTTCTCGAAATGATAATCGAAGTGTACGTGGGGTGTGTGTGTGTGTGTGTGTGTATATATATATATATATATATAATTATGGTTTGCGGTGTCGTAAGGTGATTGGATATATCTCATGATGAACGAATTGAAATTGTTAGACTCCAATTGGGATGTGGCGTGTAAGTATGGACCAAGGATCCCGACGTTATCGTGTGCTAGTTAGAAAGGTGGTAACAAATGCGTGTACTCTTGTTAAGGATTGGGGTGATGCTATGTCGTAGTTATTAATATTTAAGTATTACCCGGATAGGGGATTAGCATTAAAATGGTTAATTAGACTTGATAGAACGTACTAAGGAGTCAAGGGTGAGTCGTGAATGGTTGGTCGGGTGGTAGTAGTTATGTTCGGGATCTCCTTCAAGAGACAAAATAGTTAAGTGATGATCAAGAATGGAACGAGTAAGGGGTTAGAGTCGAGTATACTAGTATGATTTTAGTATCCGGATATGGTAAGGATAGGAAAATATAAAGATGGAGGAATGAATAGTCTTATTACATGTTTTCACTAGTCGATTTCTTATATTATGCGGTGGGTATCGTGTTGACTGATAATGCTTACCAATACGTGTGTTTTGTACTGATACTACTCTTGCTATGTCTTTTTGGACATAGTCTGGATGTAAGACCGGTGATGTCTCATAGGTGAAGACGAAGATGATCTCCAACAGCTTTTGTGTTTCTTTCCATGTGGTGGGAGCTGTGTTAAGTGTTAATTATGCTCTATCTTGTAATCTTAGAAACTCTTGTACCTGTTTAGACTAGATCTCTGGGGTGTTAATTACTTTACAAGTCTTAACTTGAATTATTTGAAACTCTTATTTTATGAAAATCTCCTTGAATTGTTTTTATCTTAGTTTTCTTAATCTTCCGCATGTTTTAACCATTTGGGAATTTAGGGTTCTCCTACTTAGGTGTTAAAGTAGGTGCCCACACGGCCCAGTGGGTTGGGTCGTGACAAATTGCTATCAGAGCCCAGGTTACCAATCTCCCCCGTACAAGAGCAAATATGGAGTAGACTCATGCGAATGGGTGTGTTGACGTCCACATCTAATCTTCAGGAAGCTATGAAGCATTCTATGGAGTCGTTTCCTTTCTTCTCTCCTTTCATTTGAGTTGTCGCTTGTGGTATGAGTTGAGTCCAATTGGTATCTCAACAAAGGAAATAGCACGTCGTAGTCCCGGCTGACAAGACCCAAGCAAGGTAAATTGGAACCGTTAAGGTTCCAATTGGTAGCTGGCCTTAGAGGTCCTACAAATGGATGGATGAGCAATAATGTTCATCTATGGAGCGAACTAACTAATAAATTGAACTTGTATGTGAGTTATGGCTTGAAACTGTGAAGGTGTGTTTCTTGTTATCTGAATTAACTGTTGGTGTGAAGAATGTATTTTCTTGAATGCTATGATAGGGTTACGTGCACAATAAGTGCTTGTCTGAACTTAGATATATGCAGCATGACAGGCTAAATGTTCTAAAATTGTGCGAGTTGTGATTGCTTGAAGTTTCGTGAAACTTGTTGTTGGAAGGAAAATTCAAGACTAAGTTCGGTGCAAGGGTCTAGATAATCTACGATGTGATTCGTAAATGAAATTTGGACATGTCTTGTGATCGACTACAGTGGGAGTGTATGGGCATATCCTAGGGATGTGTGTGTTGGTGGTGTTGAATTAATGTAAAGGGATTCTGGAGTGTGTACCATGGGGATTGAATTGGGGTAGACAGTGACTATCCTAGCTAAGAGAATTAACTTAAAATGCCTAGTATAGCCTAGTAATCTATGGGAAATTTAGAAATGAGAAGAACCCCAAAAAAATTGTTGGCAGGGGTTTTGTTTCCATCAGGGCCGCTCGGGCGGGATTGTTCCTGCCAAGGCAAAGCCGCCAACATGGGATTTCTCCCACCAGAGCGGGACAGAACAAGACAGAATCTCAGCCATGTCTCCTCTTTTTTCCCTAGTCACGCATATGGACCCTGAATTGCGTCTGAACTAATCCCTGCAATGCAGCCAATACTCAGCAACAGAATAATAAGTTATAATCAGCTAGCATTTAATTAGTAAGCTGTGAAAGACAGCAAAAACCAGCATCCATGTGCTTACAAAAGATAAGGAAAAGCAAAAGGCAAAATAGAATATTGTTCCAAATTACAAGCCCAAAAAGGGCAAAAAACCAAATCAGCATCCCTGGGACTGGGAGGTGTCGTCATTAGAGTCGAGGTCCTTCGGGGGTACCAGGCCAGTCATGGCCTCGTTCATAACATTAAAGTGTTGGAAGTCTTCTCTCTCGACTCGGGGAACCTTCTGTCCGGGGGCAACATAAGTGAAGATGTTCCTCACAGCCTTCAATATCCGAACCATCAGACGATCCCTCTCCAGACCTTTTCTCCTCTCCTGGCGCAGTTCACGGCGGAGCATCTCAACCTCAAGAGCAGTGCTGGGTGGAACTGGAGTGGTGCTAGCAAATGAGCATCCCAATCTCCTCCAGACAGCCGCTAAATCCTCCTCCACTTATGCACGTGAGAGTGGGGGCTGGGACCGAGTGGGAAGAAAGTCGTCGCCTGCACCATCTTCCCCTTCCTCAGCATCCGCCTCAGTAGCTGCCTGACTGCTACTGGCCCTATCCGTTCTCCTCCTCTTGCTCCTAGAGGTGGAACCCTACCTAACTAAAAGAGGGTGAAGGGGGGATCCATAGGAAGTACCTCGTCCGTGTCCAAGAGTGGCACTTCCTCCCTCTTGCACATTGCAGTCACCAGCCCCGGCAGGAAGAACGCCTTATTGTTGCCCCTGTAGAACACCTTCCACTTAGAAATGATCTGCGCGCCCACGTTCAGCTCAATACCCTGTATGGCGCACGCCACCACCAAAGCCCGAGGAAAAGTCACGTCAGTACGGTTGCCCGGCGGGCGAATCCTCCTAGTAACCAAGTGCAGCCACCTCTTAGCATCCGATGAACAGTTAGCACTGGTGATGCTGGTCCCGATGCGCAAGCTCTATTAGTGTATCCTTGAGCCAGCCGAGATCCATCTCCCTCAGCTTGGCCTCGTAATCAGTGTTAGGGACCTCGGGCACCTCGAGCACTTCATTTATGTAAGAAGCATTTAGGGGGATGTCAACTCCCCGAATGCAGATGATAGGGTGAGAGTCATTCCAATGAACTGTGGGAAGGTTAGCATAGAACTCTCTTACCCAGGTGGAACGTGCATCTGGGGGAGCATTTGTCAATAGGGCCCAGCTAAACTCCATGAGACGGGTATAAAAGGCAAGCGCCTTCCCCTCTAAACCCTGCAAGATAAAACCTTTCTCGCAACAAAACTTGTTGTTCCGATAGTTATGATTCCTTACCCAGACATGCGATTATTTTAGCAACATAACCCCTAATTGGTGTTCGAATCCGAGTTTTACACCAAGTAACCATTCAACTTCCCCCACCTATTTTAGAATCATTTTGACCGTATATTTGTGAAATCCTTAGGCCCAAAACGTTGTGGAAATGTTGGTAACGTAAGGAAAGTGTCCATGCTATGTTGTTCTAACAAAACAAACAACTTATGTTCATTTTTTAAAAACTACCCCAAAACCTATTCTACTCAATCCGTTAGGATCATGCAGTCGTAGTTAAGTAAGTAATGAAGTAAAGTGAGTAAGGAGCAAGAACATTACCTTGATTTTGACGTTCAGAGGAAAGTAATCGAGAGGATTTTGAAGAGTTTTTGAAAGTTTAAGGAGAAATAGGCAAAATGTTTCCCTTTTTCCCCTTTTACTGCCTTCGATCTCTCGCCATAGCGGGAGATCTCTCGCCACAACGGCCTCGCCTCACTGAGAAGCTTGCCGCTCTGGCAGGCTCAGACTTAGTAAATTTGGACTCAATTCTTTTTCCGTACATTGCGTCATTTCCCTAACAAATCTTTTGAGTATAGAACCTTTCGTGTCTCAATTTGAAAACTCACCATCCTTCGTGGCTTCGTAACTGGCCGATTCATTAGTCTAGAAGTACTCCAAAAAGAGCGTAGGATTATCCCTTCGCTAGTCGTTCGGCGACGAATGAGAGTAAATTGGTATCTATTATAGCGATCCAAACCATTTTTAATTAGAAAGCAAAAAACGTCAGGAAAACTGGGTCCTTAGCCCGCCGAGCGGGCCAGATGCCGCTAAGGTGGCAGCGTTCTAACGAGATAAGTGGCCGCCAGAGCGGGATGGGCGAGACAGAATGTAAATAATGCGAAGTCTGATTTTCTCCTTTTTCCAAAAAATAACACCAAAAAAGGCGAGGATCACCCTAGAAACCCTCAAAAAGCTGCTCTAAGCTTGGGAAGTAAGGAGAAAGAGAATTCTAGCGTAAGGATGTCGATAGCCCACGAAATTCTTGGCGCCCAGGTAGGCTAGGTTTATTTAATTGAGTAGTTGTAAATCTGTTATTCATTGCGTAGTATATTGGAGTTGACGGTAGAATTCATGCGTAGGCTTTCGTGCACCAAAAAGAGACAGTTGTACATATATTCCTAGGTATTTCATTAGACGTATACTGTAAGGGGAAGCCCTAGCTCGTGAGATAGGTTTTAGGCGAGGGTTGTGATTCTTATCCGTATAATGAATGTCGATTGACTAGCGTATGGTATGCATGTGTGTATGTGAAGTAATAAAAGTGGAAACAAAACTAATGAGTTGATTATGAACAATGCATGCCATGAACATGAGTACTTGCCTATAGGATATGAGTATAGTATGTTATGGATGTGATTGTGATTATGATTGTGCTTATTGGATTGGGTGTCACGTACTAACACACTAACTTGCATTGGATCGGGTGTCACATACCAACACACTAACTTGCATTGGATCGGGTGTCACATACCATCACACTAGCATACATTGGATTGGGTACCACGTTCCAACACATATACCTGCATTGGATCAGGTGCCACATTCCGGTATACTAACAGTTTGGGTGTGGGTTCCATGAGAGAACCATTGACTTTTTGTATATACATATTATTGAGAATGTGGAATTGTACGTTGTTCCTGGAATGATAATCGGAGTGTACGTGGGGTGTATATATATATAAAATTGTGGTTTGCGGTGTCGTAAGGTAATTGGATATATCTCGTGATGAACGAATTGAAATGGCTAGACTCCAATTGGGATGTGGTGTGGTAAGTAGGGACCAAGGGTCCCAGCGTTGTCGTGTGCTAGTTAGAAAGGTGGTGACAAATGTGTGTACGGTTGTTAAGGATTGGGGTGATGTTATGTCGTCTTTATTAATAGTTGAGTATTACCCGCATAAGGGATTAACATTAAAATGGTTAATAGACTTGATAGAACGTACTAAGGAGTCATGGGTGAGTCGTGAATGGTTGGTCGGGTGGTAGTAGTTATGTTTGGGATCTCTTTCGAGAGACAGAATGGTTAAGTTATGATCAAGAATGAAACGAGTAAGGGGTTAGAGTCGAGTATACTAGTATGATTTTAGTACCCGGATATGGTAAGGATAGGAAAATATAAGGGTGGAGGAATGAATAGTCTTATTGCATGTTTTCACTGGTCGATTTCTTATACTACATGGTGGGTATCGGGTTGACCGATGATGCCTACCAATACGTGTGTTTTGTATTGATACTACTCTTGCTATGTCTTTTTGGACATAGTCAGGATGCAGGACCGATGATGTCTCATAGGTGAAGACGAAGATAATCTCCAACAATTTATATGTTTCTTTTCATGTGGTGGGAGCTATGTCAAGTGTTAATTATGCTATATCTTGTAATCTTAGAAGCTCTTGTACCTGTTTAGACTAAATCCATGGGGTGTTAATTATTTTACAAGTCTTAACTCGAATTGTTTAAAACTCTTATTTTATGAAAATCTCCTTGAATTGTTTTTATCTTAGTTTTCTTAATCTTCCATATGTTTTAACTGTTTGGGAATTGAGGGTTCTCCTACTTAGGTGTTAGAGTAGGTGCCCGCACGGCACAGTGGGTTGGGTCGTAACAATTTGTTTGTCATAGTGTAATTACAAATTTATTGTTTGGTTACAATTGCAATCATGTAATTACAAATATATTGTTTGGTTGAACAAATGCAATCATAAGATTATAATAAATTTTATGAATAAAAGTTAATTATCTAAAATTAAAATTTTGTATTAGACAAATAAGAGACTTTATAAATGATATTGAATTAAATATTTAAGACATATATTATCTTTTAAAAATATATTAATCAACAAACATATGTTCTTAACTTATATTATAAAAGAATAATTGATTTATGTTTCTCAAATTAGTATATATTAATTAAATTAATGATAAACACTAAAAGTACAAGATCTCTATGAAAATCATAAAATACATATTTACAAAAAGATTAATATTATAAATATAATGTCATAAATTATGATAATATTTAACAAAAAATATAATCTATCAAGTCTAACTAAAAAATAAATGACTTGCAATGTGAAATATATGAAGTCAATAATACTAAAACAAATGAAATTTAAAATATAACATAAGTTCTAAATTTGAAAAGAAACTTAATGTAATACTCGATGTCAAACTTCAACATAACATACATAAATGTGATTTAAAAGAGAAGAAAAATGTAAATATATAATCTTATTTAACAATGAATTTTTCTTCTATTTAAAAATTAGAATACTAACAAAATTATGCTAATGAGAAAAATAAACATAGAATAAATAAATAAAATAGATAATACGAAAAAGTACATGAAATCACAAGAAGTAATGGTTGAGAATGAGAAGGAAATGGAATATAAATAATATAGAATAAAAAATTTCATGACTATTAAAATTCAATCAATATTATAAAAGTTAAAGATAAAGAAAGTAACATGTATCGTGCTCATATTAGCACGCGCTGCCGTAGCTAGTTCCTAAAGAGGGGTAAACTTTGGATATGGAAAGCTCGTATTCTGATTTCTTTGTGGCATAATTATAAAGAGAATTTGTTGTTGATAGAGCATGGACGTGTGTTTTTCCTGCGAGTTGCATTTACTCCATCTATCCAATAATAGTTGTCCACTATTAACTTGACACAAGAATAAGAAGCAGTAAATGATAGGAATAATTTTATCAAATCACCTTATTAAAATACAAGTCATCTAAATATTGAAAAAATGAACGATAGTTAATAGCAAAGGGTAAAATAAACACAAACTAGTAAATTATTCATTAATTTTATAAATTGGACAAGTATTGTTAGATATCCTAAAGTAATATAGTAGACAAGTAAAGATAGATCGGAGGAATATAACCTTTGCGATGTAGATATAGGCATAGAGAAGAAAGGGCAATTGCACTCTACGAAGAATAAAATGAGTCGAATGATCATCTTAAGTAAAATATCTCTTCTATCTATATTATATATTACTTTAGTAAAATTATAGACAACTTATTATCTTTTTAACCGCGCGAAGCACGCATAAGTTCACTAATATTATATAAATTAAGATAAAGAAAGTAACATGTATTGTGCTCGTGTTAGCACACACTCCCTATCTAGTTCTTAAGGAGGGTGTAAACTTTGGAAATGGAAAGCTCGTATTCTGATTTCTTTGTGACGTAATCATAAAGAGAATTTGTTGTTGATAGAGCATGAACGTGTCTTTTTTCTACGAGTTACTTTTACTTCCCTGTCCAATAATAGTTGTCTACTATTAACTTGGCATAGGAATTAAGAAATAGTAATTGATAGGAGTAATTTTATCAAATCACCCTTATTAAAATATAAGTCAGCTAAATATTGAAAAAATGAACAATATTTAATAGCAAGGGTAAAATAGTCACAAAATGATAAATTGTTCATTAATTTTATAAACTGGACAAGTATTGTTGAACATCTCAAAATAGTATAGTAGACAAGTAAAGATGGACAGGTGAGTATAAACCTTTGCGACGTAGATATAGGCATAGAAGAAGAAAGGGCAATTGCACTCTACGCAGAATAAAATGAGTCAAATGATCATCTTAAGTTAAAATTTTAACCCAATAGATATTATTAGGGGTGTTCATGGTTCGATTTTGATCGGTTATTGGTTAAAATAAAAATCAAACCAATTTAGTCGGTTTTTAAATTTCTAAAACCAAATAAAATGAAAAATAACCGTCGATTTGGTTCGGGCTTTTTGGTTTTTTTTGGTTTGAAAGTAATAAATTAAATTTGTTGAGAATATACACATCTCGATAGACAAATACACCTAATACATGAACAATCCACAAGAAAGTTACTATGGATTCAATTAAGCAATACTAGAGTTATTATTAAATGAATAAAGTGATTCAATTAAGAGAAAGTGTGACTATCTAATGTGACGTAGGGTAGGTAAAAATTAAAGTAATAGATTTTGATGGACTGGTCTTAGGGTTTTAATAGTTGGGCTAAAATTTAAGTGTTGGCTTGAGAAAAATGGTAAAGTTAAGACTTAAGTTAATTAATATTTAACAAAATATTTATATTTTTTTATGAATAATATATAGATAATTATAAATTTATATATATAATTTCTCTATTTGATTTGGTTGTTTTTGCGATTTTATTTTAGTACTAAAACCAAAACCAAACAAAATAGTATCGTTTTTCAAATTTTAAAATCAGACCTAATCAAACCAAATCACAACAAATATCGATTGTTTTAATTGGTTCGGTTCAAATTGCGATTTGGTTTGATTTTATAACCATAACCCTAAACAACCCTAGATATTATATCTAGTTTTCCCTCATTTACTTTTCGTGTGGAACTCATTTTTTGTAAATATTTTACAGATTAAAGACCCCATATTTTTTAAAGCAATTCGAGCCATAGCTTTATTTTATTAATAATGAAAAGAACAGTCGTAAACAAAAAAATAGAAACATCGTCCAAATGAATCCAAAAACGAGAAGAAAATAAACAATAGAAAAGGAAATAGCAAAAATGAACCATATTGGTCCGTCTATATAGCTCTAAGAGCCTGTTTGGCATTACTTCTAAAAATTGTTTATTTTTAGAAGCATTTTTTTAAAATGGCTTTGTAAGAAAGTATTTTTGAAAATAAGTAATTTGTGTTTGACTAATTCATTTGAAAAGTATTTTTGATAAGCAAATTGTGTTTGACTAATTTTTTAAAAAAAATGCTTTTGAAAGTCAAATTACAAAAAAAGAAGTATCAATGTACTTTTAATACTAAGATTATTTTATAGAGAGAAACTATTTTAAATATCTATTAGAAAATTTTTAATCAAAATATGCATATTCAAATTTTCAATCAATATTATACATAAATAAATAAATAAAATATTAATATAATATTAACATGATGACTTAAATATAATTCAAAATATCAACAACAAAATAATTAAAAAGCTATTCCACAAATTAAACCACTATGTACAAAAAAAAAAAAAAAAAAAAAACAACAACAATAAATAAAATCCTGCATATTTTTAATCCTACAAAAAAGTTGTTGTTACATTTATTTCTGATTCTATAAAATAAGACATAAAATAATATATAAAATATAAAATAATTATAGTATATAAACATATTATTATATAAAAATAAAAAATAAAATTCTTGTATGAAACTTAACTAAATTTATGATATATGTTAATTAATTAATAAGGTATATATTGATAAATATGTATATATGGGAGGGATATTTTAGTCTTCGAGAAAATAATTTTCTGCTTCTGCTTTTTTTAAGAAGCAGAAATTTTTAGTTTCTTCTCAACAACAGAAAAACTGATTCTGCTTCCACTAAAAGTAGTTTTGAAAATTTGTCAAACACTATTTTTCTTTTAAAAAAATGCTTTTATCGAAAAGAAAAAAAAAACACTTTTAGTCTCTTAACAACAATGTCAAATAGGCTCTAAGTCTTAACTTTGAAGGCCCCACATAGCATTTTCCTAAATTGATATATCTTATCTTTTTTTTTTGTTTGGTGTATTCACACCACTCAAACCTCTCCGGGAGCCATCACTTTTTCTATTTTGATAACTTGAACTATAATCTTAAGATTTAGAAGTAAGTGGTCTAATTTTACAAGCAATTTCAACGTTAGATATGAAAAGAACGGAGCACACCCACATATAATAAAAGAAAACGCAAGCATAAACTTCTATAAATAATTTCAATTTATTTCAGAGGCCAAGAATAATACACTCATTTGTAAAGAAGAAGTTGAAAGTTATGGAGTTTCCACACAGTAGGGTATTCCCATAAAAATCTATCCAAATCAAAAATCAAATTAAAAAAAAAAAAACCAAATCGATCAAGTAAGCCAATTTTTATTTCATTTAGTTTTATATTTTTTTGAAAATCAATAATTATTGGCATTTCCATATAAGAATTACTCTAAGGTTCAAAATAGCACGGAATATATCATTTATTCAATTTTTATATATGATTAATCGAACAATTGAACCAAATCGATAAAAAAGGTATGTTTGTGGGAAATTAATTGGATGGGTCACCTCTGTTCAACCTTTGGTTGTACCTAAGAATAGAATGAAGCCTCTGTAACTTCAACTGTTGCCTAAACTTATTAATGAAATCATCAGCTTTCTTATCAACTGCTTCATCTTCCCCTAACGACGACATCACTCCTTCCCTCGTCGTTGCCGGTAGCCGCAAATCCACCGGTACGGCCACCGGCATCTTCTTCTCACTTGCCGATTTCACCAATATCGTCCTCGTTTGTACTTTCACCTCCGTGCACGTGGCAGATTTACTTCTAGTCACGTGACTTACTGCTATCTGCTGTTCAATTTCATCAATTTTATCAATTTGATCATCATCGTATTGGGGAATTGGGTCGGCCCGTGAGAAAGACAAGTTGATGGACTTGACCCGTTGTAGCAGAGACGGAGTAGGGTCGAGTTGTGAGTTATGGGAGGAAAATGGATTCTCAGGGAAAGAGAAATTAAAGGACTTGACTCGATGTAACAGAGATGGAGTTGTTGTGGTGATGAGTTTTTTGTCAGTTTTGAGATTTGAAGTAATGAAAATAGTTCCAATCATGAGATTCAACAAACAGAAGAGAACTGTGGGGGTGAGCCAGCTAGCTACACATTCAATCATGCTTTCTTTACTTCTACTTACTGTATATGTGAAGATGAAAGAGTGAGGGATGAAGACAAGTTATGCTTGCAATTTGCAAATGTGGGGATGTTCCTATTCTATTTATAGATACATTAGAGACAGAGAGCCAAGGCTGGTCGGTACTATTGTAATTGTAAAATATACAAAGGCACGTTGGTAAACTCGCATTAATGCTATTTTAACAGGGTGGGATCAGGGAAGGTCGTGTCACACTGCTTCAATAAAAAAAAGGGAACCATCGGTAGCCCCCTAAATTTGACACTAATTTTCACTTAGATACTTCAAGTAGGTTTTGTTCATTTTAAACACCTCAAGTAGGGGTCCATTGTGTCATTTTGACACTTTTTATATTTTCAAAATCACATATTAAGTGCGTACATCCAAACGCTTTTATCTGAAAAAAAAACGAATTGATATTTGACACGTGAAAATTTTATTTTATTTTTTAAAAACTCAATTTTACTTTCTTTTTTTCTTTATTCCAGATCCCAAACCACATGCCCTCACCTCTTTCTTCTTCTTCTTGCGTTTGGATGTACGCACTTAATATGTGATTTTGAAAATATAAAAAGTGTCAAAATGACACAATGGTCCCCTACTTGAGGTGTTTAAAATGAACAAAGCCTACTTGAGGTGTCTAAGTGAAAATTGGTGCCAAGTTTAGGGGGCTACCGATGGGTTCCCCCTCAAAAAAATTTACTCCCTCGGCCCTTAAATACTTGTCCACTATCCGTGTTTTTCTTTTTCGAACTACTCTTATCAAAAGAACAATAACGTCAACGATACAGAATGAAATTAATGAGGAAAGAAGATATAAGTCCTAATTTTATTCAATTGAGGATAAAATTAAGCATATAATTATTGTAAATAACTTGAATACACACTTAAATATGCTAATCAGTGCGAATTTTATTTAATTTACTCAAATTTCTTTACGTAAAATAACATGAATAGAACAACAAAATTGATCTATTTAAAAAATTGCAAATCTACCATTTTATAAATTTCAATTTCTGAAAAATTAAACAAATTTTGTTCCATGAAGTCGTTGGAGTACAAACTTTGGATTTAATGGATAGTAATTTTTTTCTTTTTATAATAAAATTCAGCATATTCAAGTCATTAGTAGCAATAATATTCTTCATTTCATCCTCTGTTGAATAAAATTATGACTTATATTTTCTTATATCATGACTTATGTTGAATAAGGTTCTTTGCGTAAGTTAATTTGAAGAAAAAGTAGAAGAGAGAGAGAGAATAGAAAAAATTGCTAAAGGATTTGATTTCTCAAGGCATTGTTCCGTTAATATAAACCTAAGCTATTTGTATTTAAAAAAATGGACAAAGACCAAACCTGATAGGTTTTTGAATATTTAAAGGACTAAAATCAGTAAGTGTATAGTTAAGGGACTAAAACCTGTAGTTAAAGAACCAAAAGCTGATAAGTTTTTGAATAGTTAAAGGACTAAACCCGTTAAGTGTATAGTTAAGGGGCCATTTTAGACCTACTCCTAGAGTTAAGGGACTATTTATGGCATTTATACATTACTTCAATACAACTAAAGAGTCTTAAAACGGGTTGAAATTGGAGATAAATTCGACTTAATCGAGGATTCTCTTAAAATCGGTTAAGCTTTGAATGGGTTGAGAATGAACTCAATTCAAATTATCTTGAGCCCAATCCTTAAAATTCTGGACGAGCTACATATAGTGAGACTCATTTTTTACACTTCCACCACTGAGTATCGATAAATACAAAACTCAAGTTGATTCTCTATTTTATAATTTATACCCCACTGCTACGGTTTCTCTCTACTATCAAATTACAAGTAGCCATGAGTATAAAAAAAAATATGGGGTCATTTGATAGAATGTATAAAAACAATGTTCAATAGTGAGTATTAATAATGTTCATATTAGTTATTCTTGCATTAAGAATATATGAATATTTTTTATGCATTGTTTGATTTGATGGATTAAAAATTACATACATTGCATAAAATATTAATTTACAAAAATATTCTCCACAATAATGATTGAAAAGATATAGAAAGGGTTTTGAAGAGTAATTAAGTCTTTAATCATCCTAATGTATGCATTAAATCCCTTACATTACTAATATACATTGAAATCCATGTCCCTGTTAGAGGAAGAAGAAAAAGGCTTACACTGAAAAGAATTCTCAAAAAAGAATTCTCAAAGAAGATAGGACATGGACAGCATTCGATGATGAGATCATAAGGAAAGGAGTTTGTTTTTTGGAAAGTGATTCACTAGTGAGATATAAATGAGGGAATGTCTCTGTTACAGGATATCCAACCTCAGATTTCCTAGGAGGATAATGAGTTTCTTAAATCTCTATCTGAAGATTCAGAAGAAATTAAGAGGGCGGTCTTTGAATTAAATGTTGATAGTGCCTGGGTCCTGATGGTTTTACTTGATGTTTTTATCAGACATGCTGGGATATTGTAGGTCCTAATATTATACAGATTGTGCATGCTTTTTTCCAGGTTGTTTCTCTTCCAAAATCTATTACTCACACTAATTTTGTCATAATACCTGTAAAGGATGTTACTCAGTTCTTATTAATGGGTATGCTCATGGCTTTTTCCACTCAACGAGAGGGGTTAACCAAGGAGATCCTTCATCACCTTATATTGTCTGCAAAAGTGTTATCTAGAGATATGAATCAAATATCTGAGAGATATGAATACAAAAGATATGGACTGCCTAAATGGAGTGATAAACTGAATCATCTGTCGGAGGATCCTATCCTAAAGGAGAAGGAGGAGGAGTAGGAGCTAGCCTTAGGGGCGAAATCTATTCTAAAATACAAAAATGAACGAGTTAGCCCGGTTCACCAGGTTCTACCACTGCAGGGCCCAATCATACTCAAAAGAAGAGTTTGATCCTGGCTCAGAAGGAACGCTAGCTATATGCTTAACACATGCAAGTCGAACGTTCTTTATGTAGATGATACAATTATTTTTGCAACTATAAATAAAATATCTTTACGGCATACCATGGGAGTATTAAAGAAATATGAGGAGCAATCAGGACAATTGATTAATAAAGATAAGAGCTCATATTATGTACATACTAAGGCAACATATGTTTCTAGACAGTTGGTGGAGGTGATCATTAGTTTTTCAAGAGGTTTATTTCCTTTGACATATCAATGTTGCCCTATTGGTCACGTTAAGAAGAAAAAGGTTTATTTCTCAATGTTAATAAATAAAGTCCAAAACAAGCTACAAATGTGGAAGGGAAAGATTTTGACTTTTGGGGGGGGGGGAGAGGGGGGGCGGGGGCACACAATATTAATCAATAGTATGCTTCAAAGCATTTCTATTTATCTATTGTATATCATTAATACCCCTAAGTGTGTAATACATGATATTCATAGAATGATTGCTAAACTCCTGTGGAACTTCAAAGAGGAGGGAAGATTTACCCACAGGATAGCATGGAAGGAGGACTGGGGTTTAGGTCTTTATTTGACATCTCTAAGGCTTTATTTTCTAAATTATGGTGGAATTTTAGGACAACTAGTTCATTCTGGTCTAACTAATATGTAGATTAAGTACTGCAAGAGGCATAGGCTACAGAGAGTCGAATGGAAAGGTGGCTCTCAAGTATGGAAGAATATGTTACTAGCCAACAATTTCTTTGATCACGAGATATGGTGAAAACGAAAAAAAGACATGCTAGTGTATGATTTGATAATTGGACTCAATTGGGAGCCTTACACTATCATATGAATCTGAATCATGATTAGAGTCAGGTGGAATCTGTTAATCAGCTGTGTAATGAGGATGGATGGGATTAGACAATACTACAAGATAATCTTGATAAGGAAACCTGTAATCACGTTACTTGGATCTTGGGAACACTAATCCCTACACAAGAAAGAGACAAACCTTGGTGGATGTCTAGTGGATCTGAAAAATTTAAGGTCATGGGAGTTGTGTAGATACAGAAAGGAGCCTTTTAAGAAGACATTGAACATATGGGTGAAAGGACTACCTTTTAAGTTGTCATCTCTGTTATGGAGATTATGGTTTAGAAGAATTCCTATTGGAGAAGTGCTTGTTAGAAGAGGCAATATTGATTCTAAGATTTGTTGTTGCTGTAACAACAATGTACAAGAGACTTTTGAACATTTATTTATTGAATGTCCTGACACATATCATACTTAGAGGTTATTCAATGAGGTTGCAGGTCTGCATTTTCAGATGGTGCAGATCAAACAAACATTAGAAGAATAGTGGAAGGCTAACTGTGCTGCTAAATTAAAGTTAATATTTAAAGCAGCTCCTGCTTGTATCATATGACAAATTTGGAAGGGAAGGAATGTGATCAAGCATGGTAATAGCATGTATAGACAAAAAATGATACTGGAGATTCACAAAACTGTATACTTGTTTACCGAGTACATATATCCATGATTAAAAGACATTTCAAAGATTTGGCCACTAATAGTGAAATTTCTGGAAGATTATAATCTCCTAATTTAAACTAAGATTGTTAGATGGTTACACCCTTCTCAAGGTAAATTCAAGTGCAATACTGATGGAGCTGTAAAGGATGAACTATGATCAATGACTTTTGGTATAAGGGATGAAGAAGGAAAGAAGATGTCGAATCAAGGGTGATGGAGGATGTTTCTGTTATTGAAGTAGAAATAAAGGGCATTATAATAGATATAAAATATTATGTTGAACACCACTTAATACCCCTGATCATTGAAACAGATTCATTAATGACTTACAAAATTTTATGTTAAATTTGGGAGGTCCCCTAGCTAATATCTCTGGATATAGGCAACATTAAGGAAATGATGATGGATATTGAAGTGGGGGTGTTGCATACATACCAAGAGAGAAACTTTGTAGCAGATTTTTTTGCTAACTTTACTTTTAATTTTGCAGGTACACACAGGAAACGATACTTTAACATAAATAAAACATCTCAACAGGTACAAACAATCATTCAACTGGAAGTTGACAACTTGCCAAATTTGAGAATAAGGAGAACCCAAAACACATGTTACAGAATGACACGTTAATATAGAGAGAAAAAGATGTCAGGGGCTTATAATATAGAGGGTTTATTGACTAGAAAAAGCTTATACGAAAGTCACTAGGGGTTCTATGGAGACACTACTATAGAATTTGCTAAAACTAACCTTAAAATGTGACCTCATGAGGTTGGTTTTCCCTCTATTTTTCTTCTCTCCATTTTTTTTCATTTTCAGCACTAAAATTCAACATTTTTTCAATCTCAATTTATTTATTTGATATCAATTTAACATGAAATTTGAGAAAATAAATAAGATTTTTCAATCTTGTAATTTTAAACTACGAGTGTGTTTTCTATGGGGGAAAATGTTTCTCAATATTCTTATTTTTGGTTGGTAAAAATATTTGAAAAACGCTTTCACAAGAAAAGTAAATTTCTTAAAAATGAGAAAAATGATTGTTCTACTGGAAGTAAAAAAAAAACAAGTTGCATAAGTGGCATTTCAAATTTATTTCCTCCTACCATCCACCTAATCCCCCCAACTCCCACCCATTGACCATCCCATCCCCATCGGCCGCTACCCCGAACACCCACTCCCCATCTCATCCCTTCTCTATTGTAATTTTCTAAATAATATATAAATGCTTGTGGAATAATTATTTTTTGTTTATTTATTAAACACTAAAAAATAAGTAAAAAACTCACTTTATTTTCGAAGAAAATATTTTTCTTTTTAACAAACTAGAAGTAAAGAGTTGCTAAGAAAGGAATTATTTTTTTTGAAACGAATAAACAGGTTAAAACAAACAAATTGTTGAAAAGAGGTTACTTTTTTTAAAAAAAATAAAAGAATTGATGTTTTCTATTTAGCAGCAACTTGTTATTTACCAGGAATTATATTTTTTGTATGACAATTATTGCCATAGAAATTAGTAACATATCTGTTAACACAATTTTCAAAATCCAGACGTAAATATTTGTAGTCACCGACACACCATAACAAAGTATTTACTCTTTTCGTATTTACTTGTCGAATATTTTTTAAATTAATTGCTTTTTTTACTTTTTTTATTTTTTATTTAAGAGTTGGTCTTATCGACCATTTATTATCAAAGCCCAAAAATGGCCCAAATTATTTTTTATAAATCAAGAAAAGATCATTTTTTTATTATACCCTTAATTTATTAATATTGAGTTAATGTCTTTGAAATATATACTTTCTTCGATCCTATTTATATGTCACTATTTTAGATTTCATATCCCTTAAGAAATTATGTAAGTTTACCATTGTATTCTTATTTAGAGTTCTTTTGAAGTAAAATTTTTAATAAATGAACATAAATTAGTTTATTTTGATAAATTAAATTGGCATATATATGAACATGAATTAATTATTTAGTCTTTTTATATATGTTGGTCAAATTCGTACTTTCAAAGCTAATAACCATCAACGATAAAATAGGAAGAATATTGTTATTTATGTATTGATCTTGTAAAATGAAAAATATTAAGGGACATTTATTTTTAGTAAGAACAATATACAAATAGGGTCATAAAGAGTATTGAGTAAATATATTTGAAACTCTATCAATTAATAATGGTAAAATGATAAATTCATTATACCATTTATTATTTTTTTAATAGATACTCTCTTTGTCCCTAATTATTTGTCCACTTTTAAATTGGCATAACTATTAAAAAAATAATTATTGTCATAGTGAGTTTACCATTTTACCCCTATTAATTATGAAGTGAGTGAATTAAAAATTTAAGATTTTCAAGAAATTCTATTTTTTTTCAAAGTAATTAATTGAGGGTATAATAAGTAAAAAAAATTGTTCTTTCTCGATTTGTCAAAATGAACAAGTAATTAGGGACAACTAAAAAAAGAAAAAATGAATAAGTAATTAGGAACAAAAAGAATATATCAAGTCAAAATCTAACAAGTAAAAAGGGACGGACAAAGTATTTTTTGTTTGGATAATTATTGCCATGAAATTAAGCACTACTAAATTTGTTGTACAATTTCCAAAATTCATCACATAAGCCCGGCAAGTAGGCATAGAAGAGTGAGGGGCCTACCAACCCTCTCTCGTTATTCTTCCGATACTAGCACATGTGGTTATGGATACGACTCTTTATGTTTATGGTTAGGGATGTCAATAGCATAAAAAAATCAATCGAATTGATCGAACTTAATCCAGCTGAATTGATTTATATTTTTTATTCAATAAAATTATGGATTTTATTTTAAGTGTATAATCATTCCGAATAATATAGATGGTCTTTTAAATTTATAAAGAATCTAATATTCTTTGAATTAAACCGAGTAACCTTACGTGTATATAAATATATTTTATATATCAACAATATGTTAAATTTAATATATAAATATATTTTATAATATTTTTCAAATATAAATATAACCTAAGTCCTAGGTCTATGGTGACTAGACGACTTTAGGCCTTTGCTCTTGAATTAACGTTTATTTAAATATGTTTAAAATTAAAAAATATTATAATAGATACTCCATCAAACAATACGACAAAACCTATGCAAGCACGCCTATTAAATGTTTAACATCAAACAATACGACAACAAGGTTTTACATTCTTAACTTCTTGGTGAAGAATTCATGAAATGCGATTTCAAGAACATACTTGTGAAAGAAATATTTTGATAATAGTATACTTTGAGGTGATATTTAAAAGTAAAAAAAAATAAACAAATAAACCGAACCGTACCTATACCGAAGAGAAATCAATATGATTGAGATATGGTTTTAAAAAATTTAATTTTGGCTATACATTATAAAATACCCAAAAATTAGAATGGTATAATTTTTTAAAAATAACCGTTCAAACCGTCACATTGACACACCTAGTTATGGTTAAAATATCAAATTGAATCGCAATTGAGCCAAATTGATTTAAAAAATTGGTATTTGATTTGGTTTGATTTTAAATTTTTGAAAATCAAAACCACTTGGTTTGATTTTGATTTTACTAAAATACACCGCAAAAATAATCAAATCGAACCGAGAATTATATATATATAAATTTTGTAATTATTTATATATTATTCATAAATAAAATATATTTTGTTAAATTTTAATTAACTTAAGTCGTTAACTTACCATTTTCTCAAGTTCAACACTTAAATTTTAGCCCAACTATTACAACCCTAAGTGCAAGTCCATCAAAATCCATTTTTTTAATCTTTACCTATATCCTACCTCACACAAGATAATTACATTTTTTCTTAATTGAATCATTTTGTTTCTGTACTAATAACTCTATTATTGCTTCGTTGCTTAATTGAATTCACAGTAGCTTTTATGTGAATTGTTCATATATTAGGTGCTTGTATTTTTTGAGATATATATGTCCTCAAAAAATTTATTACTTTCAAACTGAAAAATAAAAAAACCAAACCAAATCGACAATAACCAAATCCATGATTATTTTTTTCATTTGATTTGATTTGATTTTAAAAATTTTAAAATCAACTAAATAATTTGATTTTACTTTTAACCAATAACTAATTCAAATCAAATTATGAACGCACGTAGTTGAGTTCACCCCTAGTTAAGGATACTACAGTCAAGCTTTCTGTAATTATGGTCGAAATGGGGCAACTGCAAAAATAGAATTCAAGAGATATTTTTTATTGCTCTTTCTTTGGGCCTATGCATGCATCTACTATATCATTCAATGTAACTTGACCAAGTCAAGTTGCTCCTCTCGATCTCCCCATCAAATTGTACTCGTTTTACTATTGATTTAACATATTTTTTTAAGAAATACTCCCTTAGTTTATTTTTATTTATTATATTTGTATTGACATATTCATTAAAAAAATAATAGTTGACACAATTATTTTACTGTACCATCTCTATTAATTATTATTTAATATCAAGCCTTGAAAAATAATTTAGAGAATAAGTAATTAATGGTAATGGTAAAACATGAAAAAAATTATTTTCTTAATATGTTAAATGTGACTAGTAAAAATAAAAATCTATTATTAAAACAGTGGACAAGTAAAAGTGAAAAGAGGGAGTAATAAATTGAATAACAATTTTACTACATCACACTTTGAATATAATGAATTTGACAAATATATATTGAAAATTTACTATAAATGATAATGAAAATAAATTAGAAGCTAAGTGATAAATTATATTTTTTTTAATCGAATAAATAAAAAATGGACATTCATTTTTAGAATAAATTATTTTTGCCACAATATTATGATCATGATATTCACACTATGGACAAGTTTCATTTTGGCCACAAAATATCCTTGTTTTTTGTTAACATATATATGATCCAACTACCAAAATTTCATGTCGCTTGCTTTTTGGGTGATATACACATCATGTAGTACGTTGTTTCACAACTTTAATCGCTGTAATTTGAAATGTACAAATATTTATGTATCGTTTTGCAAGACTTTACTAGATCTGTTTTAGTATGACGAGGGTAACGAATTTACGGTTCTGATATCAATTTTCTCATAACCTTGACCCGCCATGAATGGCACCACACTAAACCACCCGATAGAAGAACCATCTAACTACTAACCCCAATCTAACTCATCACCCATTAATAGAAGTCAAATCATAGAATAAAACAACTTATTAGCACTTTCTGAAAAGCCATTTTTAAAAAGTGCTTCTAAAAATAAGTTGTTTTTAACAGCAATGCCAACCATGCTCTAAATGAAGGATAGAGTCCCCATGAACTCAATCAAATATCTATTACTACGCGGAAATTAATCTCTAGAATCTAAAAGTTATAGTACCGAAAAGATGGACAAAGAAATGGAGAAGAACCCATGATAGCCCTAAAGAGTAGCACACCCTTGGATTCGAATGTCACACGTCTCTCAACTGAGGTCTCATATCATCCGTTTGAATATGCTCTATACTCAACAAGAAAATAGCAACTGCAATATCAGTACACAAACCACCGTGTACTGATAGGATCATATATCTAGCTCTAAGATATGAATGTTAATAGAAAACCACAATACAATAATACCCAGCCAACACCTATATCAACAAGTCACAACAAATGTAATCTCTCATTCATGAATCTTAACTTAAAAGAACATGAAACATGTCCCACATGATCACAATGACATACATCGGTTCTCTCATGGAACCCACACATAATCTGTTAGTGTACTGGTGTGGCACCCGAGCCAACCATTGTTAGTGTACCGACGTGGTATTTGGGCCAACTATATAATATCGCATACCAGGCGTGGTATTCGAGTCAACCATTAGTAAATTTATACCGGCATGGTACCCGAGCCAATCAACAATCACAAATAATATGCATAATCACATGCACTCACAAGAAATAACCACACTTAAAGCCACAACTTAATTAAATAGATTCATTGCATGAGATTATCAACACGATGTCATTATATATTTACCTCTTACATGTTTCCAGCATGCATTGCACAAGTAATACTGTAAAGCAGTTAATATACAAACATTACATACATTGGAAACAACCAACCATCACCTAGCTCGAATCAAACCTTGAAAACTCAGCAGAACCTGAGCTTTCTGTTTTTGCAATCCCTCAACTTGTTCTTGGTTAAAACAATAAAATACACTATAATAAATGACTAATGACCTAACAATACCCGGATTTTACACAAATCATAACCCTAGGCCAAAATCATGATCATTCTATCCATACCAGGGCTTTTGTCCATCATAAATTCAAGACAAAATCCTCCCCCCAAAGAGTAACACCCTAGATTTTACGGCTTAAGAATCAATATACAAGTTGAGAAAGTAATTAACTTATCTTTACCGAAGAGATTGGTAGAGAAATTGAAGAAAACTGCCCTAAATCGCTCTTCCCAATTTCAAGAATGAAGTTTCAGAAAATAAGAGAGTTTGAGACTTTTTCTGCACAAAAATCCGACTAACCCTGTTATAGTGGCCCGACCTGCCATAGCGGCGTCACCATAGCAACCCAATCCTCTATAGAGGGAATTAATTAATCGTGTGATAGCGGCGGACCCTCGTCATAGTGACGGTCACACCCTCTATAGCAACTTACACGGGATAGAAATCAATAATTATCCCCAAAAGTTCATATTCCGCAGCACACCTTCGAATCTTGACATTCTAAACCAACCCCTTCATGCCAATTTTGATATATGAGTTCTACTCATCCGAATTCGATTTCGGAAGGCCCTACGGGTTCCTTAATGTCTTAGCTACTAGAAAACGTGACTCAAGCTTAGACATATCGCCCGATTCAATTTCTGGATTGCCCTAGACCTCACCTTGATCGAATTTTGTCTTAGACTAGTCTAGCCTAAGATTTTCGAGTTACTACTCAAAAAAAAATCTGGCCCGAAGCTTGCACCATATGTCTATCCATAACGACTGGAAGGGATCGTTACATAATCCATCATTAATTTTCATTTAAATATAATAAATTGTATATCCTAATAAAATAAAAAAATATTATTTCTTAAATTTTTTCGAATTAAGGAAGAATAAGTATTTGCTAATATAATCCTTAATTTGAAAATTAAATACAACAATCACAGTGTCATAAAATACAAAAAATTAATTTATTGTTTCAAATCATAAATTATATTTTAAATATTGTTGGTGGAATTATTATTGACCTTTTATTCATATTAACTTTTAAATTAAGGAATTATTAGTAGGATAAACTACATAATTAGACATACTTAACTTCTCACCATTGTCACGACCCAAACCGTCGTGATTGGTACCTATACTAACCCTCTGATGGGAGAACCATCACTACAACCCAAACAAACAAATTTTATGAAAATTAAGGCATTTAAAGATCAGGTTTAAATGACTATAAAAATTGAGTCCCCATAAACTCCAAGGTATTAATAAACAACTCCAAACTAATGCGAAAGAACAACCCCTAGAACCTAAAGTCATTGTGCCAAAGCTCTACTAACGACAAGTCTAAGAACAAGGGGTACAACCCCGAAACTAAACAAACACCTTAAACAAATAGTCTGAGTCCGAAAAGAATGGACTTAAACAAGAGAGATCTATGGTATCTTGAAAGAATTGGCTCACCCTTGAATCCGGTCACGCTCAATAGTCACCTAGTTGATGTCTATCAATAGCCACCTGAAGATGCCCTGTACTCAACAAAGAAAGAGCAAGTACAGTATCAGTACACCACCACAGTGTACTGGTAGGATCACGCGGCTATCCCGATAAGTGAAACACATGCAAGTAACCACAATCATTATAAAACAGGCATATACTGAACATATACAATATTAGTCATCTTTCAGGATCAATGTAGCATCCCATGTTCTCAATAATACACATTGGTTATCAATTTAGAGCAACATATAGTCTTCAAATATCAATCATAATTAGATATGAACGTAATCATCACAAGTAGATACACAACACAATTCAATGATCCTCTCACGATACCCAATTCAATGGTCCTCTCATAAGACCCACACCCAAACTGTTAATATACTAAAACGTGGTACCTGATCCAATGTTATACCAGAACGTGGCAACTGATCCCATGTTTATGCCGGAACGTGGCAACCGATCCAAGTTAGTGTGTTGGAACTCAACACCCGATCCATTCAACAAACCACAATAACAATCACAATGTATATTCTCACAATCATACAACAAGAGGTGATTCATGGCATACAATTATTCAATTATCCTCATTTACGGTTAGGGTGATCAATAATGCAACATTCGCATATATACATGCTTTATAATGAGCAATTACAAACACATATCACACCAACATGAAATCACAACCATCACCTACCTCGAATCCAAGCTTGAATCCCCCAAGGCATTTCAATCTTCCCTTTCCGGATTCTTCCGCTTATTCTAGGTCAACACACAATAAATATACGCATGGATCAACAATCAAAGGTCTAATTATCCGGATTATGACAAACCCAATAACCCTAGACCAAACCCAAGATCCTAATACCCAAATTAGGGCTTTTTCCACCATAGATTCTAGATCAAAACCCTCCCCCATCGATAATTACCCATTAGATTACGTTCTATGGATCGAAAAATGGATTCGGGGAGTAAAAACTTACCTTAGCCTCAAGAATTGTGAAAAAGGTCAAGAACTCGTTTGGGGTCGTTCCTTAGCTCTCAAAGTCGAAAAGTGCAGAATAAAGATGTTTTGGGGTTTATTTACGACCTTAAGTCGCGTCGAACCTGCCACAGCGGTCCTTACCCCTCTACAGCGGCCCTACCCTGGTAGCAGAAATCCTGCCCCAGCGGCTTGCACAGAACTAGTGAGTTGTTTTAATAATTCCAAGACCTCCATTTCACAACACACCTTTAACCAACGACGCTCAGAAAATATCATTCACGCTAAGATCAATTCTGGGAGTTCTACTCACCCAAATTCAATTTCGTAAAGTAGTATAGATTCCTTAACGTCTTAGCTATCTAGTCATGTGATCAAAATCATAATTAGATCTCTCATTTGTTACCAAATTTTCCTAGACCTCACTGACTCCAATTTCGTCCAAATCTGGACTAGGCTAGGAAATCCCAAGCTACTATCAAAAAGTTTTCTGACCCCAATTCTTTCCCCATTGACTTTTCCCTAGCGACGAAATCAGGTCGTTACAACCATATATACATATTTTACCTATAATTTAAAAATATCACTCATAATATCATTTTTTAATAATTATACCATATATTTTAAAATGTTAAATTAGACACACAAATCCCTTAAATATAGTATTAAATAATTATTTTATAATTTAAACTCCTTAATTAAAGTCCATTAAATTCAAATTCTCATCTTCCACCATCAGTCTTCCTTCCTTCTCTCCACCCACATCCTCCACCACCATTACTGGTCTTCCTCCCTTCTCTCCAACCACGTTCTCCACCATCATTACTGGTCCTCCATTGTTGCTAGAATGAATACATCGACAAATGCACAATCCGAGCAACAAGATGATTCAAACAAAACTGTAAACAATACTTTAATCATTCAATTGTGTTTTTTTCTTTAACGGTAGACGGCTAAAATGTGATTGTGAGGTATTTGTATATTATTCATCTATTATTTAAGCAATAGATTTTGTATATGAGTTTTTGTATATGGTTTTTGAGATGTATCTCAGTTTTGTCATATATTTTACTGAATAAAATTTATGTATTCATATTTTGTTATATTTCTTAGTGAAACAGAATGTATGTATCTGAGTATGTATTTTGATTCATAATGTGTATCTGATTTTTGAAAAGGAATGTCTCTGTTTTAGATATGATTTTTACAGATTTGGTGTATTATTTATTGTTATTTCAGTTTTGGTATTATTTATTGGTATCTCAGTTTTGGTATATATATGAAGTCTTACCAGATACACTACTCAAAACCTTTTATAAAAGGATACAACGCTATAAATAAATACATGAACTTATTCTCTGCTGACTTATGCATTCGGATGACTTATACATGAACTCATTCTCTGCTCATTTAGTTATAATCGTTGAAGCTGCGAGATACATAATTAAATATTTAAGATACAACTTAATTATATTTAACACTAATCTGAATTCTCTATACAAATTCTCACAATGATTCCGAGATGCATGCCTAACAAATTATACATGCTACACAAATCATTACTCTTAAACATCAAATCGTTAATTTTAACAATGATGTATACATTATTTGTCCGAGATACACACTATAAAATTATGACACTCTTTTTTTTTTCAACAATATTGTGATATTCACCATTTGCAAAAAAAAAAAAAAAAAAATAAAAAAAATAGAGCCATGAAAATTGAAGATTCAAAGGAAGAAATTTATGAAGAAGATGAAGTTTATAATTTTAGAATTACTAATCGTTATGATTTAGATTTTTTTGTTAAAATTGGTAACACTTGATATGAATGGATCCACTAAATCCATTTTTTTTTTTTTTGTTAATTTCCTATCGTTTACTCCTTTAATTAAGAAATTAAGTTACAACATTTAATTCAAATCAATTAAATCACATATCTCGTCCTTTTAAGTCTGATAGATACATGTATTTTACTGCTTATGGTACATGTATTCGATAGCCGAAAATGGTAAAAAAAGTAATATTAAAAACTATCAGAATTCCTAGTAATGAGGATCTAAAGTAGTGAGATTTGTGTAATTTACAGTAAATGTTTACCGTACATCAATTTGAAAAAAAATAAGAAATGAAAAACTCCCATTTATTATGAATTTTTTTCAGTTTATTATATGCATAAAAATAATGTTGAGGCTAGTATAATTTTTTTTATATGGGGGTAATAAAAGGAGATTGAAGAAATTGTAAAAGAAAGAAAAAGCAAAAATTCTTTAAAAATATTATTATATTAGAAAATTATATGTTTAAAAAAAGAAAATATATATATTTATTAGAAAAATAATATTTTTGACGAAAAGTAATAATATAAGCATTTTTGGACCAAATTATTAAAGGATGTTTTAAGATCAAAGTACTAACAACAAGGACATTTTTGAACCAAAATATTAATAACAAGGACATTTTTGGATCAAAACAAAAGGTATTTTTGTTCAATTTTACATAGTTTTAGAGATTTTTGACCCATTTTCAATTAAAGATTGTACAATGGATAAAATTGGCATTTAATATTATTTTTAAAAATAATTATCATTTAATTATTATTTTGATATTTAGTACTTTAAAATTAATTAATAGCCATTTTTTTTCCAATAAATAAATTGACTTTTTAACCAAAGTGAGAGTTGCATTGCATAAAAGCAACTACTGGTAAAAGCTATTACTGGTAGCACAGTACTCCCACTATTCCATACTTTCCTTGTCTCTAATTACTTGTCCATTTTTAAATTGACACATCTATTAAGAAAATAATAATTGAAATAATGAATTTACTATTTTACTTCTATTAATTATGAAGTGAATGAGTTAAAAACTTAAGATTTTCAATAAGTTCTACCTTTTTTAAAGTAATTAATTGAGGGTATAATAGGTAAAAAAATTGTTCTTTCTTAATTTATCAAAATAGACAAGTAATTAGGGACAACTGAAAAATGAAAAGTAGACAAGTATTAGAGACAGAGAGAGTATTAAATAATTTTTGGAATTATTTTCATTGTTTAAAATAATTGAATTGTTTAAAGTTTAAGATAAGTGTTTGAATATTTTTTCTCTTCGTATTTGCCTTTTCCTTTAATGAAGTTTTATATTTCTAGGAAATAAATTATACTACATACAAAATTATATTTATGATTTCACCAAAAAAATAATGAAAAATATGATATAATTTAAGTTCTTAAATATTTTTCTTAATAGGTGTGCATCGCCTCACAAATTTAACTAAAATGGAATGGAGGGAGTAAATAGGAAGAACAAAAACACCAATCTCATGTCCCACTACTAAATCACATCGTTACTTATTTGTCAGAGGTAAGAATTTCTTATATTTAGTAATAGTTAAAATTTTAGTTTTATATGTAAATTTTTTAATTTGGACTATATTAAAAAATTTTAACACAAATTTTTTTAAAAAAATTATCAAATTAATATGAATTAAGAAAAATAAAACAATAAAATATTTAGCTACTATGTTGAGAGAAGCAATAACCATAATGAGAGTCGAACAATTAGACAGTATTCCAAAGCGGCTAAGTAGCTGGGCCGTTTGATCATGTGATATAAAATCATGATATAAAATTATAATATGAAATTATGACATGAAGTTAAAGTTTTGTTTGGACATGCAATTTGGATTTTTTTACCTCATAAACATAACAACTCCATAAATTGTAAAACCATTAAATTGTCCAAATCATTTATACATTTTACCTAACAAGTACAAATTTATAAAACCATATAACACATTATCACAAAGTTATTCTAAAAAATACAACATTTATTGATCAAACCTTAATTCAATAAAAACAAAAATTGAACATAAGTTGTAGTGTTCAAGTTGTTAGTAGCTAAGAAAATTATTTTTTCAATTAATGCCATAATGGTTAGTCTTGTCCACTCAATATAATGATGAATTTCATTTACTTATTAAACATTGATTTGAATGAAGTAGTGATAAATTTGATAAAACATAATGAATTTGGTGAATATAAATGATAAATTAAAAATTTGATTTGATAAAAATAAATTTTATATTGACGAGAATAATCGTTATATGAGATATAAACGATTTAAAAGTAATGATAAGAATTATAAATTTTATTTACATATGAAACAAAATATCTAGTAACTATATATATATATATATATATATATATATATATATATATATATATTAAATGTGATTATGTTTTATAAAATATAAACTTATGGGTCAATTTTTGTATTTAAAAAATCTCAAATCATGATTTTTGGAGAATTTGAGATTTTATCTCATGATATAAAATCATGAAATAAAATCACATGTCCAAAAGCTGATTTCAAAATAACTTGTGATTCTTATCCTTAGTCGTTGTAATAACTTGAAAAGGAAAGGAGAAAAAGAAGTCGGGCAGATGAGTCAGGAATCTATTTGAGCCATAAAGAGATAAAAATGACACAAATAAGTCATAGTTCTAGTATGTAACTAAAATAGGTTTAGTATAATTTTCTCTTTCATTTTATCAAAAATTATAAACGACAAATATTAGTCTGTTCACGTCTAAATTTTATTATAAATGGAACTTTTTCCTACACTTTATAAAACAAAATTTTTCTTACACTTTATAAAGTGTAAGAATTAAATTTACCAAAAACTTTCTATTTTCCTTTCACTTTCTTCCTCAAATCAATTTTCTTAACTCTTCACTGGTCCATCCCCACAACCAATTGACCCCACATTAAAAAATTAAATTCTCGAAAGATTATAATTTACGTAATAAAAACTAGTAAACTAGTAAAATAGTCTAGCAAAATGTTTTGCAAACCTAAATGACTTAAGACATATTTTCCAGGAATTTCTCATTGGAACACGCTGGTCCTTAGAACCCTTATTATATTACAATTCTTTTTAAAAACAAATCTTAATTAGATAATTGAAGAAATCAATTCATTTTGAGCTTTCTTTTTTACTAGTGTTTCTTATATAACTTAAATCTATTGAGAATTCGATTTTTTAATTTGAGGTCAATTGAATTGTCAGGTTAGGACCAGTGAAGGGTTATAAAATTGTTTGAGGAAAAAAGTGAAGTTTTTGGTAAAGTTAATTTTTCTTATAAAGCGTAAGAAAAACAAGAAACTTTATAAAGTGTAAGAAAAAGTTTTGTTTTATAAAGTGTAGCAAAAAGTTTTGTTTTATGTTAAAATTTAGACGTTAACAGACTAACGTTTATCTTTTATATTGTTTTATAAAATGAAAAAAAATCACACTAAATTTATTTTAATTAAATAATAAATTTATAACTTATTGGTGTCACTTTTATCTCTTTATGACTCATAGGTTCTGGAGCAGATAGAGTAAAGTGGGCCTTTGAATATTGGGGGTTGGGGGGGGGGGGGTTGGTGAAGCTAAGATTCCTGAATATTTGATTGCTAGGGAGTCTTTATTATCCTTTTAAATTAGTTGATGTATCTCGTGTGAATATAACTAATAATTTTCACATGCCTAAAATATTAGTAAAAAGTAGAAAGAAATCAATTTCATGCTGACTCTTATTTGTTCCTGTTCACACACGCACAAATATAATAATCCATAATTAGTGACCTAAGTCGGTTAACTAATATGGACTGAAGTTGACACCATGCTTCCTCTCAGTATTATTATTATTATTATTATTATTATTATTATTATTATTATTATTATTATTATTATTATTATTATTATTATTATTATTATTATTATTATTATTATAATATGCAGCGTGGCTTCTCCATTTTCCATTTATTTATTTAAGTTAACAACAAGGATGAAGGAAATAAATTGATATTTAAATTGTGCAGTTCACTTAACAAGAAAAAAAATAATAATTACGTCATTACATACAATTGCATTAAACAAATATGAAATACTAACACAAACGTCTTTTCTAGCGAACTACACATCTATCAGTTATTAATGTTTTAAATTTGCCGAGTACTATCAACATGATTAGCTGCGAAAACATTTATTATAGGATAGGCACAACTAGAAATAGCAATGAGGTGTGATGGGGCGGAGGGCAAATCCGCATAAACCCGTAAAGACTTTCCCTCACCTCGCTCCGCTCTGTGTAACAATATTTTTTTGTTTTTGCCCCACACTATCTTGCCTCACATAAATTCATTAAAGCACCACATATATCCTTGCACTTTGAGAAGGACACAGTAGCTGCGTGTAGGGGCGGATCCACATGCACCCAGTAACTTTTTAAAAAAAGTCATATATATATACATATAAAGACAGTTGATTAAATGAATATATATTTAATTGTGCATCCCAATAAACAAAAGTTGCTGTGGTTGCACTGGTCGAACTCGCCAACTTGATGCGCGATCACGTGATATCAATTCCCGACGAAGGCAACATTTTTCAAATTTTAAATTCAGCCTTTTCTCATCTAAAAAAACTTTTTAAAAATTGCTTTTATTAAAATTCGTTTTTGCCACCACATCTGGCCCGACCCCTTTCTTAAACACCCTTTGTTTTGTCATTCGGTCCCATTCCTTTCTTAATTGAATTTAAAAACAAATGAAAGCCCTAGCACAATTCTAAACAAAATATAAGACTAATTTTCCAACACAATTCTAAACAAAATATAAGACTGCTAGTAAATCTACTGTAGAAATCTCACATCTAGGATTAGAGAAATCAAGAATGGTATTGATGAATAAAATTGTTGAGTACATACTCTTTATATAGGGAGAGAATTGTAGAGTTCAAAGTTGACTATACTTAGAGTCCTAAGTTAACTATACTTAGAGAAGAAGACGACAACGACGACGACAACAACAACAACAACAAAGAATAATAATAATAATAATAATAATAATAATAATAATAATAACAACAACAACAACAACAACAACAACAAAGAATAATAATAATAATAATAATGATGATGATGATGATGATGATGATGATGATGATGATGAGAATAATAATAATAATAATAATAATAATAATAATAATAATAATAATAATAATAATAATAAGAATGATAATAAGAATGATTCAGGAATATCTTGATGAAGTAAGAAAAAATCTACTTCAATCAATAACTCAGATTGATAAATCGGACACTTCAATGAGAAGCGAAACTAGTAACGATGTGGAAGATTCTCAGCGTGCCGAATTAGAACATATGCTGTCGGCCACTGAATTGCAAGATGCGGAAGACTTTTTATAGCAAATGCAAGCCTTAGATTTGAAGCATCGTGCTTAAAGTCTTTGTCAAACATGAATTTGACTGATTGAGCGTCAGTTTTTATTAAAAACTTCTGGTTCTTCCCCTTCCTCTTCCTTTAATGTGAATCCAAGGTGCATCTATCCTACTGATAATAATAATAATAATTAAAAAAAAAATCACTTGTTACAAAAAAGATCTTGTTGTTGCATCGAAAGAGATAAATGTTGACTAATCTGGCAAACATTGAACTTGGTAAAATGAAATGGTTGAATAATTGAAAAATGAGATTATTCAGGAATACACAGAAATTTATTCATATTTAGATAAAGTCTATATCTTTCATAGTAAATATAAAAGTGAAGTTAGATATGCGACATCGATATGAAGTTCTTAGCCGAACATAGTCACGGCTCTAGATCGGAGAAATAAAGAGTAAAAGAAGTAAGAAAGAATAGTACCTTTAATGGCCAACACCAGGGCCTATCACAACTTTAAACTTTATTCACAAACTCCAGTAAGTATTCCGGTAAACTTACAAACAAGAGAGAGAGAGATTACAAAAGAAGAGAGAGAGTGAGTTTCTAAAACCTGCCTCTTCTAACTTACAAAAGACCTTATTTATAGAAAAGAAAAGGAATCTAGCTACAGTAATAGGTCCTTATCAATGGGCCCCTATAACAGTATATCTACTGTGGATCAACAGTCTTTCTAATGTTTGATAAAGACAATCAACATTCTTTTTCTTTATTTTTTAATTCTTGAAGATACTCTTGATCTTTTTGTCGCATCGCTTCTGCCGTTGATTCATATTCTTGAATGTTATCTCGAGTATCTTCACTTGATTCACTTCGCATCGAAGCATCTGATTTATCATCGCGAGTGATATTTAGAAGTAGATTTCTCCTAACTTCTTCCAAATAATTATTTATCAAGGCTTCTTTGTCGCCCTCCTGATTCAAAATTCTTCGAGCCATATGTTTAACCGAATTATCAACTATTATCCCTTTATCTGGAGAAGAGCTATAATCACTAATTGTCTGTGATATAACATCCAATAGTTCTTGTCCGTATAAGATCTTTGTTTTGGGATCCTTTTTCATTATTTTGTCCCAAAAATTATTATAATATGTCCGATATAAGCATGGAATTTGTTCATCCGTAAAACCAACTTCTGGAGTCCATTTATGGATCCATGGAATAGAGAATTCTATAAAATAATAAATTTGTTCAATTTGTTCTAAATAGCAGATATGATCTGTATGGTATAATTTATTAAGATTGGGTGAGATCTTAATCCATTCCCTGTATAACTTCAAAAAAGGTTCTGGTAAAATCTTTACCATTGGACCATGGTATGACCACCAGTTGAGAAACCAATTAGGAATAGGTTTTGAAAATATTTTTCCACAAACTTTTATAAACCAAATATGCTTGTGTCTCTCATTATTATAATAAAGAACTTTGCTGAAGGCATTAATATAATCCCAATAAGTGAAGTTTGTAGGGACTTTGTTAAGACTAATCTGTCTCTCTTTAATTGAGGAAATCCCCCAATCTTCGATTGAAATAATTTGTTTTATAATCATTTTAGAGAAGTTATAAACATTCTCGCTGGTATTGTATCCCGAGAAGTGTTGAAAATCTACACTTCCTGTGCTGCTCAGAATAGTTTCATAACATGAACGGGTTTTATATGATTCACCCGGGAAATATAATCCATTAATTAAATATCGCTGGAATATCTTCCAGGGTTCTTCTTTTCGCTGAATCTTAGCGTTTTCTAAAAGAAATATTATTTCTTTCTTTGCCACCTTTTCATAAGACTTGATATAATCAAGATCTTCCTTTGCTATAGATGCAAAAGTATCACTTTTCTCATTTTTCTTCTGAGATAGATATTCTTGTAGCTGGACGTATAACGGGTTGTTTTCTGGAATATCTTCCAGATGAATAGAAGAAACTTCTTTTGAAGAACTTTTCAAGTTCACCAGACTCATCCCTCCTCTATGTATAATGGGATGATTGGATGAAGAGGATCCGTATGATGATCCTGATGCTCCTGGGGATGATCTTCCCCTACCTCTGGTATAACCCGATTTTCCTCGAACCTTGATCATCCAAGGAGGATCCATCCTACAAATAAAACATTTAGTTTTATTCAATGTCAATGTCATAAACATCACGATAAAAACCAATAATTTCTTCATTTAAGAAGATTTTTGTGATGATATCTCTCATAATAACATCTATTATTTTGTAGATAATAAGTTCCTATAGATCTCTATTGAGAGGAACAACTTTTATGATAGTAATTGAGATTTTATCTGAAAGAAAAGGAGATAGAAAACCCATTTTTTAAGATGATAGAAATTCTCTTGATAATAAATCTGGAAGAGAGTTATCGCTTCCCTTTTTATAATGAATTTCACAATCGAAAGGTGCTAACTGGGCCTGCCACCTAGCAAACATTAATTTTGAAGCATCATGTTTGAAGTCTTTATCAAGCATATATTTCATTGATTGAGCATCTATTTTTATCAAGAATTTTTGATTATATAAATCGTCCTGAAATTTTAATACACATTTAACAATGGTTAGCATTTCATGAGCAACCGTAGCATATTTTTTCTGAGCATCGCTCCATTTTTCTGAATGAAATCTGATTAAGTATTCAGTTTTATCATGAAGATTAATTTGTTTTAAAATTCCTCCATAACCAATGTTAGAAGTATCTGTCTCAACAATTTTTTGCTAAGCAGGGTTAGCAAGAGTTAAACAGGGTAAAGATTGAACTCTAAGTTTAATATTCTTTACCAGAGTGGTATGGCTATCTGTCCAAGGCAGTTTATGATTCTTTTTTAGTCTTTCATATAAAGGAGCCAAATCTCTAGATAGATTTTTATAAAGGGAGATATATAATTTAGACTTCCCAAAAATCTTTGCAATGGCGTCCGATCTATAATAACATCAGGAAATTTTGAGGCAAAATCAATAGATCGCTGAATAGGGGTAACTTTCCCCTGGCAAATAAGATGTCCTAAAAACCGAACATTATTTTGGAATAAACTCATTTTTGGTTCAGAAATTACCAAACCGTTTTGTATGACAATCTTCTTGAAAATATCTAAGTGTTTAATATGCATTTCTAATGTTTTTGAGAAAACCAAGATATCATCAATATAAACAATAATGAAATCCAAATATGGATTAAAAATATCATTCATTATTTTTTGAAATTCAGAAGGTGCGTTTTTCAAACCAAATGGCATAACATTCCACTCATATTGACCAAATGGTACATTAAAAGCGGTTTTATAAGAATGTTCTTTAAATATCTGAATCTGCCAATAACCTGATTTTAAATCAAATTTAGAAAAGATATTAGCATCATATAATCTTGATAGTAATTCTCTTTTATTTGGAATAGGATACCTAATCCATTTTAAATATTTATTCAAAGGTTTATAATTTATCACCAACCTGGGACACCTCGTTCTTTTTCCGCTGCATTGTTAAGATAGAATGCAGTGCATGACCAAGGAGATTTAGAAGGTTTTATCAAACCTTTTTGTAATAAATTATCAATTTCTTTTTTGCAGAATTCTACCAATTCAGCGTTCATTTGACAGGGATGAGATTTAGTGGGAATATTATCCTCCGAGAAATTATCTTCATAGGGAAGAGTCACAATATGCTTTTTGCGATTCCAAAAAGCGCTACAATGATCGGCACAAATATCAACAGCCATTTGTTCAAAAATTAATTTAATCTTTTCCTGTACCTTAGTGGATTTCAAAGTATCAAATATATTCATACTAAATAATTCTAGTTGTAAAGAATCAACATGCTTTTGTTTCATATTAATTAAAGCATTAATATCACGAGAGATAGGATCAGTGATAAAAGTATAACTAATAGTCTGATTTTCATACGTAGCAGAAAAACCTTTAGCAGTTATGCTAGTAAAAGGGTATATAGCATTTATAAATGGGGTTCCAAGTATAATTGGAGGGTATAACTGATTTTTGACCAAGAAAAAGAAATGCGGAATGCAAACTTTATTTTGGAAAATACGCGTATTAGGCAATTTATACTTTATATCTAAAGCATGTCCTGATGCGGATTTAACCATGTGAGTTGTCTTTTCAAAATATTTGGTAGGTACAAGAACTTCTTGAATACAACTAACATCGGCTCCACTATCAATCATAGCAACATTAGCTATAGAAAAACTATTATAAATTAAGATGGTGCATTTAACATACCATTTATGAGCAGTGACAATTTGCACCATTCCTAAAAACCTACTTTGTCTAGGATCAAGATTAACATGTTTTGCAAGAGTATTTTCTTCAGCAATATTTTTTCCTTTGCTATTAACATTTTCTATCTGAGTAATACGGTGATCACAAATCATTTGATTTTGCTTAATGGATTTAATCTCATTTTTCAAATTCTCAATTTCAGTCTTCAAATCATCAAAAGAAGAATCTCTTGTAGAAACAGTTTGTTTATTAAGTCTGTTATGAACTTTGGATATAGAATAAGGAGCAGAATAATCAACTTCGAAATCATTCTTTTGTTTAACAGAATTTTTTGAAGAACTAGCAGTATTATTAACAACTAATTGAATAATCCTTTCATGAAGATTATTATCAGTAACTTCTTTTAAAAGTGCTATTACATTATCAGAAGTAATAGTGTTAAGATTTAAATCTTCAAATTGAGATTGCAATTTATAAAATTCATCATTTTCACAAGAACAAATATCACCTTGCCCAAATTTACAAGTATCACATGCATTATTATTAACATGCTGAGTATTATCGGGAGAATCATTATTATCATCCGAACTTGACTCAGAGTCATAATCTGACTCCAAACCAGAAGTGTAAAGGAAACTATAAACCTTATCATGAATTTCTTCATCTAACTCTAAGGTTTTTAGCTTTTCAAGCTTACAATTAGGTGCTATATGACCGAATTTTCCACACTTATAACACTTAATTTTGGCAAGTTCACGCCTAGACCTATTCTTAGTAAATCTATTAGACTTGCGAGATGCTTTCCGCTCATCTCGTTCTTTTCTAGATCTTTGTCTATGTCTTCGTTTCCTATAAGGTTCCTCGGGATTGGACCCTCTAGAATCTCTATGTTTGGATTTCTGCTTGTTATTATCCGAAATTTCGGGTAAACCAAACTGGGTACAAAAGTCCCCTAACTGAGATCTTTCTCGTTGCTTATCTATCTTAATCTGTCTAGATAACTTTGCACAAATTTATGCCTTCTTGAGTGCAGACACCTATTAATCTACCATAGGTATAACTTCCAGAAGGGATTTCACCATTCTCATTTCTTAGGATCTTTTTAACCCTTAAGGCAAATAATGAGGGAAGGCCATCTATAAACTTAGCTTTCCAATACTCGTACTTATTTTTCAATAGTTCCATCACTCTTCTCATATAAGTATCTTTATACCATCTAAACTCTCCCAAAGTCCTACAACGTAGACAATTTAACAGAGTATGAACAGTCTCAAACTTATTGGTAAATATACCATTAAAATGTTCTAAAATAGTTAGAACTAAGGTATAAACGACATCTTCTCTATTCGTAACAAGAGCCATACCAAGGTTATTAACACCTGGGGTAGTAGAGACAACATTTATAACATCAACTTTTTGTTCAACGGTCATATAATTATCCCACCAACACCAAAGTTGGCCAGTAAAACCTGCAATTATCATCTTGCAAATATTTCTATCGGAGTTTTGAACATTTTTGCAAATAGTTGCATACATAAGCATTCTATGCACAAGAATAGTAAGCTGTCTATCAGTCAGCCCATCTAGGTTCCATTCATAAATCTCAGAACCGCTATAAGACATATTAGTCTGATTCCAATCTCACTCCTCTATAAGCACATCTTGAGGAGTGGGTCGAGAATAATAATAAGTTTGCATACTTGGTTTAGTCGCAATTTTACCACTATTCTTTTTGGGATAACCCTGAAGTTTATTAAACTCTAAAGAAACATGTTCTGTAAAATCAAAAGCATTTTCGACTTCATCAGCAAAATTTTCCAATAAATCTATAGGTTATTGCTTTAAATTCAGAAAACTTTTTAGCCAGAAGTTCTTCTAAATCATAATGTGATTTTAATTTAAAATCTGTAATCTTCGGAGGTCTTTGCACCGGAGTAGCCATAGTAAAATCTTCGGGATTCATTTTAGAAGAAGAATCTTTATCACAAGTTTTTAAATTATTTTTTATCTGAATTATTAAAACAGTTAGTTCATCTAATTTTTTATCAAGAGAACCAATATGTTCACCTAAGACTTTAACATAAATCCCCAAATAATTATTTTGAGAAATTAAGTTATTAATTTCGTTGATGCTGACTGTCGCAACATCATCTTCAATAAATTTTTGAAAGGCAGTAAAAGTGATACCAGTATTATTAGGTAGAACAAAAGTTGACTGGGGTGGATAAACAGCCTTAATAATATTACCAGTTCCATCTTTATAAGATCGTTCAAGAACATTGATGAATAAAGGTAAATATGTGGTTATAAACCATGACACAAAATACATAATTTGATTATGCAAAGCATAATTTTCATAAAATTCTTGAGGAATATTATTCAAATCATTGGCACTATAAGTGTCAAAGAACCAAGTTTTAAACTGCTTCCATTTATCACTTAAAAATTCATTTTGAATATATTTTCGTGCCAGAGAACCTGGACTAAAATCTATTTGGTGTACATTCATCATTAAGCATTATTTAAGTCAAAATCCATTTCTGATTGTGAAGGAATATCTTTATCAGATATGTCAGAAGCAATATCATTTGCATGCACAATATTTAACCGAGGATTAATCTTTATTTAATTAACCAATTTATCAGGTTGATCTGCAGATATAACTGATGGTAAAGTATGTAAAGAAGTGTCACGATTACGAGCCGGACCATACATAGGATCAATAGGGGAAGTATGATGCATAACAGACAATCTTCTAGCAGAAGAAAATGAATGTCTACTAAAAGGAATATAATTAAACTGTATACAAATCCTACCATACGGATTTTGGCTAATATGAGAGTACTCAGAATTAGTGACTGCATCCGCCATCTGACTTGGAGGAATTACTGATTCTAAAGTCCAAGTAGTTGGAAAATTAATTTCTTCCCATTTTATAGGTCTTTTAGTAGTGACCTTAGATCTAGAAAAATTTGTTTCTACTAGAATTGTTTCAGCAGATGTATCATATAACTTACATCTTGGTTTTAACATAGAAAGCAATTTAAAATTTATCCTATAAGACAAACAAATTAATTCAGACCCAGGTACATAATTATAACCATGCGTTTTAACATTTAAAGTTAAAGCATCAAGAATATTAGCATCAGTTAAAGATAACTGCAGATTTGGTTGAGTATTAATATAAACTGGACCATAGGCCACTGTAGATTCTATTGAACCTATTAATGATTGTTCAAAATTTAAATTTCTAGCATCACGTAAAGCAGATAACTCTCTTCCAGATTTCTTATCAAGAGAATTTCTATCATTTTAAAAAATGGGTTTTCTATTTCCTTTTCTTTCAGATAAAATCTTGATTACTATCATAAAAGCTGTTCCTCTCAATAGAGATCTACAGGAACTTATTATCTACAAAATAATAGATGCTATTATGAGAGAGATCATCTCAGAAATCTTCTTAAATGAATAAATTATTGATTTTTATCATGATGTTTATGATATTGACATTGAATAAAACTAAATGTTTTATTTGTAGGATGAATCCTCTTTGGGTGACCAAGGTTCGAGGAAAATCGGGTTATACCAGAGGTAGGGGAAGATCATCCCCAGGAGCATCAGGATCGTCATACGGATCCTCTTCATCCAATCATCCCATTATACAGAGAGGAGGGATGAGTCTGGTGAACTTGAAAAGTTCTTCAAAAGAAGATTCTTCTATTCATATGGAAGATATTCCAGAACACAACCCTTTATACGCCCAGCTACAAGAATATCTATCTCAGAAGAAAAATGAGAAAAGTGATACTTTTGCATCTATAGCAAAGGAAGATCTTGATGATATCAAGTCTTATGAAAAGGTGGCAAAGAAAGAAATAATATTTCTTTTAGAAAACGCTGAGATTCAGTGAAAAGAAGAACCTCGAAAGATATTCCAGCGATATTTAATTAATGGATTATATTTCCCGGGTGAATCATATAAAACCCGTTCGTATTATGAAACTATTCTGAGCAGCACATGAAGTGTAGATTTTCAACACTTCTCGGGATACAATACCAGCGAGAATGTTTATAACTTCTCTAAAATGATTATAAAACAAATTATTTCAATTGAAGATTGGGGGATTTCCTCAATGAAAGAGAGACAGATCAGTCTTAACAAAGTCCCTACAAACTTCACTTATTGGGATTATATTAATGCCTTCAGTAAAGTTCTTTATTATAATAATGAGAGACACAAGCATACTTGGTTTATAAAAGTTTGTGGAAAGATATTTTCAAAACCTATTCCTAATTGGTTTCTCAACTGGTGGTCATACCATGGTCCAACGGTAAAGATTTTACCAGAACCTTTTTTGAAGTTATACAAGGAATGGGTTAAGGTCTCACCCGATCTTAATAAATTATACCATACAGATCATATCTGCTATTTAGAACAAATTGAACAAATTTATTATTTTATTGAATTCTCTATTCTATGGATCCATAAATGGACTCCAAAAGTTGGTTTTACGGATGAACAAATTCCATGCTTATATCGGACATATTATAATAATTTTTGGATAAAATGATGAAAAAGGATCCCAAAACAAAGGTCTTATACGGACAAGAACTGTTGGATGTTATATCACAGACAATTAGTGATTATAGCTCTTCTCCAGATAAAGGGATAATAGTTGATAATTCGGTTAAACATATGGCTCGAAGAATTTTGAATCAGGAGGGCGACAAAGAAGCCTTGATAAATAATTATTTGGAAGAGGTTAGGAGAAATCTACTTCTAAATATCACTCACGATGATAAGTCAGACGCTTCGATGCGAAGTGAATCAAGTTTAAAGTTGTGATAGATTCCTTTTCTTTTCTATAAATAAGGTCTTTTGTAACTTAGAAGAGGCAGGTTTTAGAAACTCTCTCTCACTCTTCTTTTGTAATCTCTCTTTCTCTTGTTTGTAAGTTTATCGGAATATTTACCGGAGTTTGTGAATAAAGTTTAAAGTTGTGATAGGCCCTAGCATTGGCCATTAAAGGTACTATTCTTTCTTACTTGTTTTACTCTTTATTTCTCCGATCTAGAGTTGTGACTATGTCCGGCTAAGAACTTCATATCTATGTCGCATATCTAACTTCACTTTTATATTTACTATGAAAGATCTAGACTTTATCTAAATATGAATAAATTTCTATATGGTTTCTTGACTTGGTTCCGAGATGGGTGGTATAGTCAGATTTGATACAATACGTTATTAGCTTTGTCTTAGTGACTGCGTCTGGCCAGCCGTGGTTTTTAGCCTGAAAAATGAGTTTGATAAGTAAGGCACCTTATACCCGGTTAGAATTGCTAGACACATGGGCACAATAACAATAAGTATCTGAATCTCGACAGGCCCATTGCTTGGGTAAGAGGACTAGGTCCTTCCATATAGTCATAAAACTATATAAAAATTTGTATGTATTTCGATTTAGATTTCTTCCTTGAATTCAGATGTTGACAAGCTAGATTAAAGATGACCGCACGGAATACCGCCCGTCTTTTGAGATCCTGTTTCGTTGGTATCAAAGCCTAGGAACGTTCATAGTAAAAATAAGATTGATGTGAAGTATACGACATAGATATGAACCTTGTCTTCATGGATCTTGGAGAAACAAGTACTAAAAGTACTAGATTAGAAGAGGTAGATATACCTCAAAACCTTGATTTGTTAAACAAATGGACTATTCCTAAAATTAATATAAAAACAATTTATGATTATGGTTGGTTTGATAAGATTTCTAATAAACAACTGATTAAAACAACTGAACAATCTTTGGCGTTAAATTCTTCAGAACACACTATTCGTTTGTTGAGTAAGAGAGATATTGATATATATAAATTACAGTATAATTTCTTGCATATTGGAATGATACAGATTGCTTTCAAGCCGTTAACTCTTAAAGGGTTACCTGAAACATTTTTAGCTGCTTTACGTGATGCTAGAAATTTAATTTTAGACAATCATTAATGGGTTCAATAGAATCTATGGTGGCCTATGGTCCAGTTTATTTTAATACTCAACCAAATATGCAATTATCTTTAACTGATGCTAATATTCTTGATGCTTTGAATTTAAATGTTAAAACACATGGTTATAATTATGCAGCTGGATCTGAATTAATTTGCTTGTCTTATAGAATATATTTTAAATTGCTTTCTACATTAAATCCAAGATGTAAGTTATATGAGACATCTGCTGAAACAATTCTAGTAGAAACAAATTTTGCTAGATCTAAGGTCACTACTAGAAGACCTATAAAATGGGCAGAAATTAATTTTCCAACTACTTGGACTTTAGAATCAGTAATTCCTCCAAGTCAGATGATGGATGCAGTCACTAAATCTGAGTACTCTCATATTACTCAAAATCCGGATGGTAGGATTTGTATGTAGTTTAATGATATTCCTTTTAGTAGACATTCATTTTCTTCTGCTAGAAGATTAACTGCCATGCTTCATATTTCCCCTATTGATCGTATGTATGGTCCGGCTCGTAATCGTGCCGCTTCTTTACATACTTTACCATCAGTTATATCTACGGATCAACATGATAAATTGGTTAATAAAATAAAGATTAATCCTCGGTTAAATATTGTGCATGCAAATGATGTTGCTTCTGACAGATCTGATGAAGATATTCCTTCACAATCCGAAATGGATTTTGACTTAAATAATACTTAATGATGAATGTACACCAAATATATTTTAGTCCAGGTTCTCTGGCACGAAAATATATTCAAAATGAATTCTTAAGTGATAAATGAAAGCAGTTTAAAACTTGGTTCTTTGACACTTATAGTGCCGATGATTTGAATAATATTTCTCAAGAATTTTATGAGAATTGTGCTTTGCATAATCAAATTATGTATTTTGTGCCATGGTTTATAACCACATATTTACCTTTATTCATCAATGTTCTTGAACGATCTTATAAAGATGGAACTGGTAATATTATTAAGGCTGTTTATCCACCCCAGTCAACTTTTGTTCTACCTAATAATACTGGTATCACTTTTACTGCCTTTCAAAAATTTATTGAAGATGATGTTGCGGCAGTCAGCATCAACGAAATTAATAACTTAATTTCTCAAAATAATTATTTGGGGATTTATGTTAAAGTCTTAGGTGAACATATTGGTTCTCTTGATAAAAAAATTAGATGAACTAACTGTTTTAATAATTCAGATAAAAAATGATTTAAAAACTTGTGATAAAGCTTCTTCTTCTAAAATGAATTCCGAAGATTTTACTATGGGTACTCTGGTGCAAAGACCTCCGGAGATTATAAATTTTAAATTAAAATCACATTATGATTTAGAAGAACTTCTGGCTAAAAAGTTTTCTGAATTTAAAGCAATAACCTATAGATTTATTGGAAAATTTTGCTGATGAAGTCGAAAATGCTTTTGATTTTAAAGAACATGTTTCTTTAGAGTTTAATAAACTTCAGGGTTATCCCAAAAAGAATAGTGGTAAAATTGCGACTAAACCAAGTAATGCAAACTTATTATTATTCTCGACCCACTCCTCAAGATGTGCTTATAGAAGAGCGAGATTGGAATCAGACTAATACGTCTTATAGCGGTTCTGAGATTTATGAATAGAACCTAGATGGGCTGACTGATAGACAACTTGCTATTCTTGTGCATAGAATGCTTATATATGCAACTATTTGCAGAAATATTCAAAACTCCGATAGAAATATTTGCAAGATGATAATTGCAGGTTTTACTGGCCAACTTCGGGGTTGGTGGGATAATTATATGACCGTTGAACAAAAAGCTGATGTTATAAATGTTGTCTCTACTACCCCAGGTGTTGATAACCTTGGTATGACTCTTGTTGCGAATAGAGAAGATGCCGTTTATACCTTAGTTCTAACTATTTTAGAACATTTTAATGGTAGATTTACCAATAAGTTTGAGACTGTTCGTACTTTGTTAAATGGTCTACGTTGTAAGACTTTAGGAGAGTTTAGATGGTATAAAGATACTTATATGAGTAGAGTAATGGAACTACAGGAAAATAAGTACGAGTATTGGAAAGCTAAGTTTATAGATGGCCTTCCCTCATTATTTGCCTTAAGGGTTAACAAGATCCTAAGAAATGAGAACGGTGAAATCCCTTATGGAAGTTATACCTATGGTAGATTAATAAGAGTCTGCACTCAAGAAGGCATAAATTTGTGCAATGAGTTAAAGTTATCTAGACAACTTAAGATAGATAAGCAACGAGAAAGATCACAGTTAGGAGACTTTTATACCCAGTTTGGTTTACCCGAAATTCTGGATAATAACAAGTAGAAATCCAAGCATAGATATTCTAGAGGGTCTAATCCTGAGGAACCTTGTAGGAAATGAAGACATAGACGAAGATCTAGAGAAGAACGAGATGAGCGGAAAGCATCTTGCAAGTCTAATAGATTTACTAAGAACAGGTCTAAGCGTGAACTTGCCAAAATTAAGTGTTATAAGTGTGGAAAATTCTGTCATATAGCACCTAATTGTAAGCTTGAAAAGCTAAAAACCTTAGAGTTAGATGAAGAAATTCATGATAAGGTTTATAGTTTCCTTTACACTTCTGGTTCGGAGTCAGATTATGACTCTGAGTCAAGTTCGGATGATAATAATAATTCTCCAGATAATACTCAGCATGTTAATAATAATGCCTGTGATGCTTGTAAATTTGGGCAAGGCGATATTTGTTCTTGTGAAAATGATGAATTTTATAAATTGCAATCTCAATTTGAAGATTTAAATCTTAACACTATTACTTCTGATAATGTAATAGAACTTTTAAAAGAAGTTACTCATAATAATCTTCGTGAAAGGATTATTCAATTAGCTATTAATAATACTGCTAGTTCTTCAAAAAATTTTGTTAAACAAAAGAATGATTTCGAAGTCGATTATTCTGCTCCTTATTCTATATCTGAAGTTCATAACAGACTTAATAAACAAACTGTTTCTACAAGAGATTCTTCTTTTGATGATTTGAAGACTGAAATTGAGAATTTGAAAAATGAGATTAAATCCATTATGCAAAATCAAATGATTTGTGATCACCGTATTACTCAGATAGAAAATGCTAATAGCAAAGGAAAAAATATTGCTGAAGAAAATACTCTTGCAAAACCTGTTAATCTTGATCCTAGACAAAGCATGTTTTTAGGAATAATGCAAATTGTCACTTCTCATAAATGGTATGTTAAATGCACCATCTTAATTGAGAATAGTTTTTCAATAACTAATGTTGCTATGATTGATAGTGGAGCCGATGGTAGTTGTAATCAAGAAGGTCTTGTACCTACCAAATATTTTGAAAAGACAACTCACATGGTTAAATCCGCATTAGGACATGCTTTAGATATAAAGTATAAATTGCCTAATACGCGTATTTGCCAAAATAAAGTTTGCATTCCGCATTTCCTTTTCTTGGTAAAAAATTAGTTATACCCTCCAATTATACTTGGAACCCCATTTATAAATGCTATATACCATTTTACTAGCATAACTTCTAAAGGTTTTTCTGCTACGTATGAAAATCAGACTATTAGTTATACTTTTATCACTGATCCTATCTCTCGTGATATTAATGCTTTAATTAATATGAAACAAAAGCATGTTGATTCTTTACAACTAGAATTATTTAGTATGAATATATTTGATACTTTGAAATCCACTAAGGTACAGGGAAAGATTAAATTAATTTCTGAACAGATGGCTGTTGATATTTATGCCGATCATCCTAGCGCTTTGTGGAATCGCAAAAAGCATATTGTGACTCTTTCCTATGAAGATAATTTCTCGGAGGATAATATTCCCACTAAATCTCGTCCCTATCAAATGAACGCTGAATTGGTAGAATTCTGCAAAAAAGAAATTGATAATTTATTACAAAAAGGTTTGATAAAACCTTTTAAATCTCCTTGGTCTTGCACTGCATTCTATGTTAACAATGCAGCGAAAAAAGAACGAGGTGTCCCCAGGTTGGTGATAAATTATAAACCTTTGAATAAATATTTAAAATGGATTAGGTATCCTATTCCAAATAAAAGAGATTTACTATCAAGATTATATGATGCTAATATCTTTTCTAAATTTGATTTAAAATCAGGTTATCGGCAGATTCAGATATTTAAAGAACATTCTTATAAAACCGCATTTAATGTACCATTTGGTCAATATGAGTGAAATGTTATGCCATTTGGTTTGAAAAACGCACCTTCTGAATTTCAGAAAATAATGAATGATATTTTTAATCCATATTTGGATTTCATTATTGTTTATATTGATGATATCTTGGTTTTCTCAAAAACACTAGAAATGCATATTAAACACTTAGATATTTTCAAGAAGATTGTCATACAAAACGGTTTGGTAATTTCTAAACCAAAAATGAGTTTATTCCAAACTAATGTTCGGTTTTTAGGACATCTTATTTGCCAGGGGAAAGTTACCCCTATTCAGCGATCTATTGATTTTGCCTCAAAATTTCCTGATGTTATTACAGATCGGATGCCATTGCAAAGATTTTTGGGAAGTCTAAATTATATATCTCCCTTTTATAAAAATCTATCTAGAGATTTGGCTCCTTTATATGAAAGATTAAAAAAGGATCATAAACTGCCTTGGACAGATAGCCATACCACTCTGGTAAAGAATATTAAACTTAGAGTTCAATCTTTACCCTGTTTAACTCTTGCTAACCCTGCTTGGCAAAAAATTGTTGAGACAGATGCGTCTAACATGGGTTATGGAGGAATTTTAAAACAAATTATAATTATAATAATAATAATAATAATAATAATAATAATAATAATAATAATAATAATAATAATAATAATTTTTAATCCATATTTAGATTTTATCATCGTTTATATTGATGATATTTTGGTATATTCAAAGACCCTTGAAATGCATATTAAACATTTAGATATTTTCAAGAAAATTGTTATACAAAATGGTTTGGTTATTTTTCCAAGTAGGATTAGCAAGAGTCAAGCAAGGTAAAGATTGAACACGAAGTTTAATTTTCTTTACCATAGTGGTGTGACTATCAGTCCAAGGCAACTTATGGTCCTTTTTTAACCTATCATATAAAGGAGCCAAATCTCTAGATAGATTTTTATAAAAAGGAGATATATAATTCAAACTTCCCAAAAATCTTTGTAATTGCGTCCCGTCTGTAATAACATCTGGAAACTTAGAAGCAAAGTCAATAGATCATTGAATAGGGGTTACCTTCCCCTGACAAATAAGATGTCCTAGAAATCTGACATTAGTTTGAAATAAACTCATTTTCGGTTTAGAAATTACCAAACCATTTTGTATAACAATTTTCTTAAAAATATCTAAATGTTTAATATGCATTTCAAGGGTCTTTGAATATTTTAAAATATCAACAATATAAACGATGATAAAATCTAAATATGGATTAAAAATATCATTCATAATTTTTTGAAATTTAGAAGGTGCATTTTTCAAACCAAATGGCATAACATTCCACTCGTATTGTCCAAATGGGACATTAAAAGCCATTCTATAAGAATGTTCTTTAAAGATTTGAATTTGCCAATAACTTAATTTTAAATCAAATTTTGAGAATATATTGGCATCATATAATCTAGACAATAAATCTTTTTTATTCGGAATCGGATACCGAATCCATTTTAAATATTTATTTAATGGTTTGTAATTTATTACTAACCTGGGACACCTTGTTCTTTTTCGGCTGCATTGTTAACATAAAATACAGTACATGACCAAGGAGATTTTGAGGGTTTAATCAAACCTTTCTATAGTAAATTATCAATTTCTTTTTTGCAGAATTCTACCAATTCGGCATTTATCTGACAAGGACGAGATTTTGTAGGAATATTATCTTCGGAGAAATTATCTTCATAAGGAAGAGTGACAATATGCTTTTTACGATTCCAAAAAGCACTAGGGTGATCGACACAAATATCAACGGCCATTTGTTCGAAAATTAATCTAAATTTTTCCTGTACTTTAGTGGATTTCAAAGTATCAAATATATTCATACTAAATAATTCTAATTGTAAAGAATCAACATGCTTTTGTTTCATATCAATTAAAGCATTAATATCACGAGAAATAGGATCAGTGATAAATGTGTAACTTATATCTTGATTTTCATAAGTAGCAGAAAAACCTTTAGCAGTTATGCTAGTAAAAGTGTATATAGAATTGATAAAAGGGGTTCCAAGTATAATTGGAGGGTATAACTGATTTTTGACCAAGAAAAAGAAATGCGGAATGCTGACTTTATTTTGGCAAATACGTGTATTAGGGAATTTATACTTTATATCTAAAGCATGTCCTGATGCAGATTTAACCATGTGAGTTGTTTTCTCAAAGTACTTAGTAGGTACAAGTCCTTCTTGAATGCAACTTACGTCTGCTCCATTATCAATCATAGCAATGTTAGTGATAGAAAAACTATTATCAATTAAAATGGTGCATTTAACATACCATTTATAAGCAGTGACAATTTACATAAGTCCTAAAAACATACCTTGTCTAGTATCAATATTAAGAGGTTTTGCTAGAGTATTTTCTTCAGCAATATTTTCCCTTTGTTATTAATAGTTTCAATCTGAGTAATACGATGATCACAAATCATTTGATTTTGTTTAATAGATTTAATCTCATTTTTCAAATTTTCAATTTCATTCTTCAAATCATCAAAAGAAGAATCCCTTGTAGAAACAGTTTTTTTATTAAGTTTGTTATGAACTTCAGATATAGAATAAGGGCCAGAGTATTTAAAATCATTCTTCTGTTTAACAGAATTTTTTGAAGAACTAGCAGTATTATTAATCGCTAATTGAATAATTTTTTCATGGAGATTATTATCAGTAACTTCCTTTAAAAGTTCTATTACATTATCAGAAGTAATAGTGTTAAGATTTAAATCTTCAAATTGAGATTGTAATTTATAAAATTCATCATTTTCGCAAGAAGACATATCACCTTGACCAAATTTACAAGTATCACAAGCATTAGGATTGACATTCTGAACATTTTCAGGCAAATTATTATCTTCAACGATTGGGGAATTTCCTCAATGAAAGAAAGGCAGATCAGAGCCTAGGAACTTTCATAATAAATATGAGATTGATGTGAAGTATACGACATAGATATCAACCTTTTCTTCATGGATCTTGGAGAAATAAGTACTAAAAGTACTAGATTAGAAGAGGTAGATATACCTCAAAACCTTGATTTGTTAAACAAATGGACTTTTCCTAAAATTAATATAAAAACAATTTATGATTATGGTTGGTTTGATAAGATTTCTAATAAACAACTGATTAAAACAACTGAACAATCTTTGGCGTTAAATTCTTCAGAACACACTATTCGTTTGTTGAGTAAGAGAGATATTGATATATATAAATTACAGTATAATTTCTTGCATATTGGAATGATACAGATTGCTTTTAAGCCGTTAACTCTTAAAGGGTTACTTGAAATATTTTTAGCTGCTTTACGTGATGCTAGAAATTTAAATTTTAGACAATCATTAATGGGTTTGATAGAATCTACGGTGGCCTATGGTCCAGTTTATTTTAATAATCAACCAAATCAGCAGTTATCTTTAACTGATGCTAATATTCTTGATGCTTTGACTTTAAATGTTAAAAAGTATGGTTATAATTATGCGCCTGTTAATTTGCTTGTCGTATAGAATATATTTTAAATTGCTTTCTACGTTAAACCCAAGATGTAAGTTATATGATACATCTGCTGAAACAATTCTAGTAGAAACAAATTTTGCTAGATCTAAGGTCACTACTAGAAGACCTATAAAATGGGAAGAAATTAATTTTCCTGCTACTTGGACTTTAGAATTAGTTATTCCTCTAAGTCAAATGGCAGATGCAGTCACTAATTCTGAGTATTCTCATATTACTCATAATCCGGATGGTAGGATTTGTATGCAATTTAATGACATTCCGTTTAGCAGACATTCATTTTCTTCTGCTAGAAGATTACCTGCTATGCATCATATTTCACCTATTGATCCCGTTTATGGTCCAACTCGTAATCAAGCAGCTTCTTTACATACTTTACCATCATTTATATCTATGGATCAAAATGATAAATTTGTTAATAAAATAAAGATTAATCCTAGGTTGAATACTGTTCATGCAAATGATATTGCTTCTGATATTTCTGATAAGGATATCCCTTCTCAGTCTGAAATGGACTTTTATCATAATAATACTTGATGATGGATGTACACTAAATAGATTTTAGCCCAGGTTCCCTGGCAAGAAAGTACATTCAAAATGAATTTTTAAGTGATAAATGAAAGCAGTTTAAAGCTTGGTTTTTTGACACTTATAGTACTGATGACTTGAATAATATTTCTCAGGAATTTTATGAAACTTGTGCACTTCATAATCAAATTATGTGTTTTGTGCCTTGGTTTATAACCACTTATTTGCCATTATTCATCAACGTTCTTGAATGATCTTATAAAGATGAAACTGGTAATATTATTAAAGCGGTGTATCCACCTCAGTCATCTTTTGTTTTACCTAATAATACTGGTATTACTTTTACTGCCTTTCAAAAATTAGTTCAGGAAGATGTGGCAGCAGTCAACATCAATGAAATTAATAATCTTATTTCTGAAAATAATTATTTGGGACTTTATGTTAAAGTGCTAGGTGAACATATTGGTTCTCTTGATAAAAAGTTAGATGAACTAACTGTTTTGATAATCCAGATAAAAAATGATTTAAAAACTTATGATAAAGCTTCTTCTTCTAAAAGTAATTTTGAAAATGTTATTATGACTCCTCATGTGTAGTGACCTTCAGAAATTACTGATTTTTAATTAAAATCATTTAATGAATTAGAAAAACTTCTTACTAAAAAGTTTTCTGAATTTAAAGCAAGTCCTTTAGACTTATCTTAAAACATTGCTGATGAAATGGAAAATGCTTTTGATTTTAAAGAACATGTTTCATTAGAGTTTAATAAACTCCATGGTTATCCTAAAAAGAATAGTAGTAATATTAAATTCGCACATA